>OZ005656.1:288919189-289547664 GCA_963930645.1 Salticus scenicus | reverse complement strand
TCATACTACCTTCGACTTTCACAGGAAGCCCAAGATACATGCAGCAGAACTACCAGGACGCCATGGCTATTGTGCGAGACTTTGGCAAGCCAGATCTGTTCATCACATTTACATGCAACCCAAAATGGCCAGAAATTCAAGAAAACCTCTTGCCAGGACAAAGAGCATGTGATCGTCCCGACATTGTCGCCAGAGTTTTTGACATCAAGAAGACTGCTCTACTCGATGACTTGAAGAAGAATCATGTTCTTGGAGTGACTGTCGCAGACATACATGTCATAGAATTTCAAAAGAGAGGACTGCCACATATGCACCTACTGCTCATTTTGGATGAAGAAGACAAACTGAGAGATGCAGAAGCCATCGATACGTTGGTGTGTGCTGAAATACCAGACTGTACCGTCGACCCCATTCTCTTCGACACAGTGAAATCTTCTATGATTCATGGCCCATGTGGCACACTGAACCCTAATTCACCGTGTATGGTTGATGGTGTCTGTTCAAAAGGGTTTCCCAAAGACTTTAAGGAAGAAACTGTCGACAACTATAAAGGATATCCAGTGTACAGAAGAAGAAACGATGGCAATTTCATTCTGATCAGAAATGACGTTATTGACAACAGGTGGGTCGTTCCTTACAATCCTTTCCTCACAAAGAAGTACAATGCGCATATAAACGTCGAAGTTTGTAGTTCAGTCAAGTCAGTCAAGTACCTCTTCAAGTACGTGTACAAGGGACATGATGCAGCTAATGTAGTCATTGAACAGGCTGGCCAAGGAACAGTTGTCTGGGATGAAATCAAGAACTTCCTAAATGCCAGGTATCTTTCTGCTCCCGAAGCTGTATGGAGGATTTTTGAAAAGAAGATGCACGACCAGTCGCACTCTGTCATCAGACTCCCAGTTCACCTCGAAAATATGCAGTCGGTGTATTTTACAGAGACAGAAGAGAGAGAAGCTCTGCAGAGGGCTGCACAAAGAAACACTATGCTCACCGGTTGGTTCGACCTCAACAGCAGATTTCCGGAAGCCAACGAGTATGTGTATGCAGAAATTCCAAAACACTTCGTTTGGAAAAATAAGACGTGGCAAAGACGTGTCAGACTCGCCGACAAGATCATCCCAAGAATGTATTCTGTTAGTCCAAAAGACATTGAGAGATTTCACCTGCGAATGCTGCTGTGTCACATAAAGGGAGCCAAGAGTTTCGACGAATTGAGGAGATTTGAAGGCGTGCAGTACTCTACCTTCAAGGATGCCTGTCGCGCAAGAGGACTGCTTCAAGACGACGAGGAATGGAGAAACTGCCTCACTGAAGCAGTCAGCTTTCAAATGCCATCCCAGCTCAGACAGCTCTTTTCATTCATCTGTGTGTTCGGAAACCCGACGGAACCCAGTGTGTTGTGGGACAGTTTCAAGGATTCGCTCTCGGAAGACTTTGCCAGGACCTACTCTACAGAGGACAGCTGCAGCCTCGCACTCAGGAGCATACAAGACCACTTAGCGGTCCACAATCTTTCCCTTACTGATCTTGGTCTCCCCGAGCCATCACCCACTCTTATGCCAGTACCAGCTGATCCACTCTATGACATCCAGTTTGAAATGCGACAAGCACAGCAGTTGAAAGACATGCTAAACAATGAACAGAGAATAATCTACGATGCCGTTTTGTATGCTGTGGAAGACGATAATCACAACTCTCCAAAGACTTTCTGCGTGAATGCATTTGCTGGAACGGGAAAGACTTTTCTTTTCAAGACCATTCTTCATGCCGTTCGTGCAAAAGGATACATCGCCGTACCAGTTGCATGGACGGGAATCGCTGCAGCCCTGTTGGACGGAGGAAGGACTGTTCATTCGACATTCAAGCTACCTATTCCTGTAGTGGAGAATTCTTCATGTCGCATCAAACATGACAGTGCTGAAGGAAATCGCCTGATGAGTGCCAAGCTCTTTATATGGGATGAATGCACAATGACACCCAGCCATGCCCTCGATGCTGTAGATAGGCTCCTCAGAGATCTGACGCGACTGGATGTACCATTTGGAGGTAAAACTTTACTTTTGGGAGGCGACTGGAGACAAACTCTGCCCGTCATTTCACACGGAAATAAAACAACTGCTTTGGAGACCTGCCTCAAGAACTCTTCTGTGTGGAGCCACTTCAGACAGTTCACTCTGACCAGGAATATGAGACTACAGCCGGAAGAGCAAGAGTTTTCACATTGGTTACTTCAACTCGGAGATGGGACTCTAAGAAACGACAGTGGGTTGGAAGGAGACATCATTGAAATTCCACCTACATGTGTAGTCAACGGCCCAATAGTAGATGAAATTTTCCCCAGCATGACTATCCAGACAGAAGACTTTGCCGAAAGAGCCATTCTGTGTCCAAAGAATGACGAAACACTGAAACTAAACGAAGAGATTTTAGCAAGATTTCCAGGTAACGTCTACACATCCTATAGTGCTGATTCAATAGTTTGCGACAACGAAGAAGAGCAAGATACATACCAGTTGGATTTTGTCCACAGTCTTACACCGTCAGGAATGCCTCCGCATCGCCTAAATTTGAAAGTTGGTGTCATAGTCATGCTTCTGCGTAACATCAATGCAGCCAAGGGACTCTGCAACGGTACACGTCTCATCATTAGAAGGATTATGAGGAATGTTTTAGATTGTGAGGTCATCTCTGGACAAAATGCAGGATCGACAGTTTTCATACCTAGAATAGATCTCTCTCCTTCGGATTCCAACTTGCCCTTCCAACTCAAGAGAAGACAGTTCCCCATCAGATTGTCTTTCTGCATGACTATCAACAAATCGCAGGGTCAAACTCTAAAGAAGGTTGGAATATTCTTGCCTAAGCCTGTGTTCGGCCACGGAATGCTCTATGTTGCTTTTTCCAGGTGTACCTCGATGGACAACGTTCGTGTCAAAGTTCAAGAGACTATCAAGCAAGGCCATTTAATCCAGAATTCGAATAAAGTTTTTACAGAAAATGTTGTTTACAGAGAGGTTCTACAGTAACAAGTTTGATATACATTTATTCTGCAGTACAAAATTTATATTTCACAAACAGTGAGTTCTATATGTAAACGTTCTTTTTTTATTTGGAGATGTTTCAAAATATATATTTTGTGATTTTTTTTTTTTTTTTTTTTTTTGGAGCTGACTATGCAAATTTTATACTATATATATATTTAATGGAGTAGCTAATTTATTGTTTGGAGATCACTATGCAATTTTTCTATTTTATATGTACTTTGTTCCTTTATTACATATTTTACTGATCTATGTCCAATTGTATATGTATGTACATTCACTTTTTTGAAAGGTAACTTCAATTGGAACCATTCATTGCATAGCTCTACAACTTTAATATTGTTAACTGTTTTTCACAAATTCCAAATATTTATTAATACATTTTAAATTATTATTACAATTTTTCTTTTCCCATGCCTTATTTCATCCTTCATAAATTTTACTTTTAAAGTCATTTTTTTTATTTCGAGATGTTTCAGAATATATATTCTGGCAATTTTATTTTATTTATTTATTTATTTATTTATTTTATTTTTTTTTGGAGGGGGGGGTGACTATGCAAATTTCATACTTTATGTATTATATATAAAAGGAATAGCACATTTATTTTGGGAGATGCCTATACAATTTTTCTACTTTATATGCACTTTCTTCTTTTATTACATACTTTACTGATCACAAACAGCGAGTTCTATATGTAAATGTTATTTTTTTATTTGGAGATGTTTCAAAATATATATTCTGGGATTTTTTTTTTCTTTTGAATTTTTGGAGCTGACTATGCAAATTGCATACTACATATATATAATGGAGTAGCTAATTTATTTTTTGGAGATCACTATTCAATTTTTCTACTTTATACGTACTTTCTTCCTTTATTACATATTTTGCTGATATATGTCCAAATGTATATGTATGTACATTCACTTTTTTGAAAGGTAACTTCAATTGGAGCCTTTCATTGCATAGCTGTACAACTTTAATATTGTTAACTGTTTTTCACAAATTCCAAATATTTATTAATACATTTTAAATTATTATTACAATTTTTTGTTTCCCATACTTTATTTCACTCTTCATAAATTTTACTTGTAATGTCATTTTTTTATTTGGAGATGTTTCAGAATATATATTCTGGGAAGGTTTTTTGTTTTTTTTTTGGAGGTGACTATGCAAATTTCATACTTTATGTATATATATAAAAGGAGTAGCACATTTATTTTGGGAGATCACTATACATTTTTTCATCTTCATATGCACTTTCTTCTTTTATTACATATGTTACTGATCTATGTCCAATTGTATATGTACGTACATTCAGTTTTTTGATTAGGTATTATATACAATATTGTGAATTTCAATTGCAACCTTTCGTTGCATAGCTGTAAAACTTTCATATTTTTAACTGTTTTTTATAAATTCTAAATATGTATTAATACTTTTTAAATTATTGATTTTGTTTTTTTACATACTTTATTTAACCTTTCATAAATTTCACTTTTATGTTGTTATTCCATTTTCCAGTTCTTTTTCTAAATATTATTTTTTTATTTCTAGATGTTTCAGAATACATATAGTCTGGGGAAATTTTTTTTTTTTTTTTTTTTTTTTTTTTGGAGGTGACTATGCAAATTTCACACTTTATATATTTATGTATATATATATATATATATATATATATGTAATGGATTAGTTCATTTATTTATTGGATATCACTAGGAAAATTTCCTACTTTATATGTAGTTTGTTCCTTTATTAAAGATATCACTGATCCATGTCCAATTATATATGTATGTACATTCAGTTTTTTTAAATGTATATATAGAATATTGTCAATTTCAATTGCAATCTTTCGTTGCATACCTGTAAAACTTTCAGATTTTTAACTCTTCAAAAATTCTAAATATTTATTAATATATTTCAAATTATTTAATATTAATTATTTTAATTTTTTCTGTACATATTACTAAATTTTTACACATTTTTTAACTTGTATATTATATGTACTAATTTTTTTTTTTTTTTTTTTTTTTTTTTTCATTTTGTATGTATGTTCATTTTATTTTGTATGGTCCACTCAGACCAGTGGTTAAATTACTACCACAAAATGAGTAGCTCGAACCCAAAATTTGTGGTTTAATGCCCATGCGGTTCCAGCAGGGTGGCTGTACAAGGTTTTCAGGGTTTTCCTTGTATGAGATCGAGAATTCGGGCCACCTACCCTTTATAAGTCCTCCCTGAAGGCACTCATTTCATGACAAATTAACCAGAAAGTGATTAAGCCTATTTACCATTTTTTTTTTTTTTTTTTTTTTTTTTTTAAGTATAATCTTGCTTAGCCCATTGTTTTGTTGGCTGCATAAAATGATACTCAAAACAGGAGTAACTATTATTTTAACTATTTATTTTAACTATTTTATTTTGAGTGCAGTGGCTGTAGAAAAGTTTTACAGTTTGCCTTGCATGAAAATGTGAATTTGAATACATTACCTTTCATGAAATTTTCCATTAAGCCCCATTTATAAAAAATTAGCTACACGTCATTATCTAATGAAACAATTTTTTTTCTCTGATTGTTGGACATTGAACCACTGCCATCATAGTCATAAGAAACGTATTAGAACCTGCATTTTTTTTTTACTTGGAATGCAAAATGCAAATTTTGGAATGCAAATTTTGCATAATGTTATATGATAGAGGAATTCCCCCCCCCCCCCCCAAAAAAAAAGGGGAGAATGAAGCATACCTCCACGTGGTTCTTCCTGGAAACGTTACTTTCTTAAGTTATGTAACGGCTAAAAGGCTTCACTTTTTGGTGCTATATTTTAAATAATGCATGTTTTTATATAATTTTGTTGAAATATTTTGCAAATTATATATGTTAAATTTATCTTTAAAATTAATATTTTAAGAGACAAACTTTTTTTTTTTTTTTTTAATTTTTTACATCATTTGGCCATTGACTTCACACTTGAGTTGTGGGAAGAGGCTGGCACCTGTGCGAAAAATAAACCCCACAACTATGATACTGTGAAGTAGGCCTGCAGGTGTCAAAATGCTGAGGCATTCTGTAACTTTCATTATTATGTTACAGTATGCTGAGAGCATTTGGAAAAAGCCTAATTAAAAAAAAAAAAATATATATATTAAAAAATTGGGTGGCAATTATTTTCATTTATTAAAGTTCTTTTCTGTACCCTTAGCTACACAATATTTCACAATCCAGCGGGACACTTACATTAGGTTTACAAAGACCTCACCACAGCTGGGGTTGAGGTGAAGCCTTCTTTCTCACTGTTTCTAAATTTAAAATACTTCACACACTTTTTACATCACAGGGTCATAATTTTCACTTAGGGTCTTCCCCATTCTTAAAAACGGTTTTTTTTTTTTCGAAGAAAGTGGAATTTTCAAAGGAAAGACTTCAAATTATGCAGCAAAATATGATTTTGAAAATCTAGATGAACAGGAACAGGGTAGATGTCATCCCTGTGAAAAAAAGAGATCCAGCTAAAAAAAAAAATTTAAAAAATTTTTTATTTATTGTTTTGCTTTTTAACAGGAAAAGTTTATGGCTTCTTACGGCTAATCTCATATAATGCTTCTTCACCACCATTTTCATACAGTTCTTTGAACATTCGGAGGTGCTAAAATGGTTGTGTGATAATGCAGTACTGCTAAAATCCAAGTACTGCATAAAGGTCATATAATATATAAGAATATATATCGCTTTCTTGTGATAAGCCTTTCTCGACTATATATAACCTGTTTTTCGGCTTTAATATAGTTAAGATATTATGATTATCTTCAAGCCAAAATTCAGCGATTTGCTTATAATAATTTTTGCCTTGAGCAAATTTAATATTCTGTAAGGTTACTTTAAATCATTAAATTTTATATTTGTGCCAACACTGCCGGTAAAATCCATTTCACTTTGTAATAATGCGTTCATAGTAATACTAAAAGAAATTAATGCAAAACCGAAATGCCCGAGAATCATGCTGGCGATAGATACTTTTAAGGATTTTCTAAAGTAATGAGTTTTAACTAAAAGATATTAATTAGCGTCAACAATGGTATTATGAGAAGCGTTGCAGAAAACGTTAAAAAATACGCCCCTGATGCTTTTGTAATAGTTATTACTAACCCGTTAGATGTTATAGTTTATGTGATGCTAAAAGAAAGCCGTCTACCTCACAATAAAGTGGTCGGTATAGCAGGCGTACTTGATTCATCAAGATTTAATCTCTTCCTTGATGAACAGTTCAAAGTCTCTTCTTCTCCTATTTACTGAATAAACATATAAAAGAATTTCTTAATTTCAATTTTTAGTAAATAGCTTATATGGCTTTTAAAATTAAAATTATAAGGACTATTATACCTAAATCTTAAGAAAACTATTTTATCAATTAACTAAAAATTTAAAAACGGATTAATATTAAAAACAAGCTTTTTTAATAATATCTTTCATATTACCCCTTAAAGTTTTCATTTCTATTGCATTGGAAATAATAAGACTTTTAAAACCAATTTCACTTCTGATGTAGTTAATAACTTCTGCCGATAACGTAGCAGGATTATCAAAGTCACTTTCTAAACTAATAGATACCTTCCAGCTTACAATATAATAACTAAACCAATCAATAATTGCTACCAAATATACAAATCCTTATGCCATTCTAATATAAGTGATATATCTGTACTCCATAACCATACCTGATTTACTTTAATAATTTCAACTCCTTTTAAAAGATATGGATATATTTTATGAGTTTGATTGCGCTTACTTAAGTGCATTTTAGGTTAGATAGCTTCAATAGCCATTATTCTATAATAACGACTTACAGCATTGCGGCCGATTGTGATTCCAAATGGTACAAGGTGCTCAGACATTCTTCTCGCTCGAAAGTAAGGATGCTGTATGGTATATTTCATCAATCACTTGCATTATTTCTAAGTCTTTTGGGTAAGCCACAGGGCTTACCCAAAAATCTCATTAATGAGAAGCGGTAATATAGGCGGGACGCTTGCACATTTAATTAGCCTTAAAAATCTAGGCGATATCGTATTATTTGATGTAGCTGAAGGAATCCTGCAAGGGAAAGCACTGGATATTATGCAAGCAAATACCTTAGCAGGCTCCGATATAAAGATTAAAGGCACAGACGATTATGAGGATATTGAAGGCTCAGATGCTATAATTATTACTGCTGGTTTACCGAGAAAGCCCGGAATGAGTAGAGACGATTTAATTAGCGTCAACACTGGTATTATGAAAAGCGTTGCAGAAAACGTTAAAAAATACGCCCCTGATGCTTTTGTAATAGTTATTACTAACCAGTTAGATGTTATAGTTTATGTGATGCTAAAAGAAAGCCGTCTACCTCACAATAAAGTGGTCGGTATGGCAGGCGTACTTGATTCATCAAGATTTAATCTCTTCCTTGATGAACAGTTCAAAGTCTCGACTAATAGCGTTAGTAGTATAGTTCTTGGCGGTCCCGGCGATGCTATGGTGCCGCTTGCTAGCTATTCAACTGTCAAAGGTATATCTATACCCGACTTGATAAAAATGGGGTTATCTGCTAACGACAATTATATCGCTGTCTATATTACTTAATACTGCATAAAGGTCATAAAATATATAAGAATATATATCGCTTTCTTGTGATAAGCCTTTCTCGACTATATATAACCTGTTTTTAGGCTTTAATATAGTTAAGATATTATGATTATCTTCAAGCCAAAATTCAGCGATCTCCTTATATTATTAATTTGCTTATAATAATTTTTGCCTTGAGCAAATTTAATATTCTGTAAGGTTACTTTAAAATCATTAAATTTTATATTTGTGCCAACACTGTCGGTAAAATCCATTTCACTTTGTAATAATGCGTTCATAGTAATACTAAAAGAAATTAATGCAAAACCGAAATGCCCGAGAATCATGCTAGCGATAGATACTTTTAAGGAATTTCTAAAGTAATCAGTTTTAACTAAAAGATATTAATTATTGTCAACAATGGTATTATGAAAAGCGTTGCAGAAAACGTTAAAAAATACGCCCCTGATGCTTTTGTAATAGTTTTTACTAACCCGTTACATGTTATGGTTTATGTGATGCTAAAAGAAAACGGTCTACCTCACAATAAAGTGGTCGGTATGGCAGGCATACTTGATTCATCAAGATTTAATCTCTTCCTTGATGAAGAGTTCAAAGTCTCGACTAAATAGCGTTAGTAGTATAGTTCTTGGCGGTCACAGCGATGCTATGGTGCTGCTTGCTAGATATTCAACTGTCAAAGGTATACCTATACCCGACTTGATAAAAATGGGGTTATCTGCTAACGACAATTATATCGCTGTCTATATTACTTAATACTGCATAAAAGTCATATAATGTATCTTAAAAATTATATAGCCAGATGGTTAGAGAGATAGAATTACAATCTGTGTGTCAGGGCTTAAGATCTTTCCCTCGCCATCATTTATTTCACTATATATACTTATTCAACAAGTGTCAGAGTGTCTCCATATATGTCATTTTTAATAAAGAGTTGTTTAAAATGAAACAATCTGTTGTCCATCATCTTAATAGTCTGAAATGTCAGAGTGTGTCCACAATTCCATACATGTGTAATTTTTTCATAAATGAAATATCTTCTATAATTCAACAATTCTATAATTTATTAATTCAACTTTTTTTTTCTATATTTTCAGACACAAATGTGCTAAAAAAGATGGCTTTTGTACAAAATTTTTTAACCACGCCAAAATTTAAACCAATCACCTTTCTTTTAAGTTTTTTAAATCACAACTGTGAATGGTTTATTTTTTGCCAGTCCTAAGCCTGGATGAAGTGGGAAGGGAAAATTTTGTATATACCCGGTAAATCACTCCCTTCAGTCAAAGGCTAAAAAAAATTCAATTTTATTCAATTTTTTACTGTCACACACGATACTTAGTATACTATCTTAACACCATAGAACAAACTTTCAGTTCAAATTTCATTAATTTCGGTCCATAAAATTATTTTTTAAATTTTCTTTTCTTTAGAATAAAAACTTAACTTGAGAAGAAATATGTGCGAGCAGCGCACGTATACCTTCTTACGTGCGCACGCATGGGTCTGCGCTGCCGAAGGCAGTGGGGACCTGGTATCAGTTTTTACCTAATCAGAAATGTTTTTTTTTTTTTTTTTTTTTTTTTTTTTTAGGGGGGGGGGGCACGAAGCGGCAATGAAGGAATACGCGTGCATCCTTTTACTTGTGCGTGCGCACGGGATTTCACTGCCAAAGGCAGTGGGGACACGGCCCATCTTTGTACCCGATGAGAAATGATTTTTTAAATTTTGTTTTCTTAAGAATATAAATTTGCTTTGACAAGGAATATGTGAGCGCAGCGCATGTATACCTTCACACGTGCGTGCGACTTTTTACCCAATCAGAAATTATTATTATTTTTTTTTTTTCAATTTCTTTTCTTAAGACTAAAGACTTAAGACTAAGACTAAAGACTTAAGACTAAGTTACTCTTAGTGATTCATTTGAAAATACTGACCCGCTAGCGGGCAAAGCTCGCTAGTAAAGTCATTAAAATTTGATTTATAGAAATATCTCTCATAGAACGCAATGCCTTAGAATAATTTTGAGTGTCCTTGTATATAAATCAGTGGTGGTATTTAATCCATTTTATACAAGAAACATACTATAGTGAACTGAAATAACATATTTGAATTTCATTAAGATATGTGTAAACCTATTTTGTTTCCTATTTTAAACCTATATTTTGTTTCACCCTGTAAATCTATGTGTGGTATGAAAATATGATTTATAGAAATACCTCTCATAGAACGCAATGCTTTGAAATACTTTCGGGTGTCCCTGTATATAAACCAGTAAAGGTATAAACTCGATTTTCAATAGGGAACATCCGATAGTGAACCTGAATAACCTATATCAGTTTTAAGAAATTCCACAAATATTTACGAGCGTTAGAGCACGGACAGACAGACGAATAAACGGACAGACAGACAGAAAAATCGAAGTCATTAACATATTTAGCCTTGTTGAGAAGCGTTAAAAATGTTAGAAAGTGTTAAAAACTTTTAATGTAAACGAAAGTACAATTTTAGCAAATATTTATTAATAGCTCTTTATATAACTGAATATTTTTGTTTCACCCTGTAAATCTAATGCTAATCATGCTATATTCTATGCAAAGCATTTGTTTTGTGCGTATAAATAACATATTTCAATTTCATAACTATTCGTGCAAAGTAAAGTTATTAAAATTTAGTTTATAGAAATCTCTCATAAAACGTAATGCTTTCGAATACTTTTGTGTGTCCCCGTACACAAATCAGTGGTGGTATTTACTCCATTTTATACAGGAAACATCCGATAGTGAACTTGAATAACATATTTCAATTTCATTACGATTTGTGTACAGTAAGGGTATGAAAATATGGTTTATAGAAATGCTTCTCGTAGAACACAATGCTTTGAAATGATTTCGGGGATCCCTGTACGCAAAAGCTGTAGAGGTATAAACTCCATTTGCAATATAGAACGTCCGATAGTGACCTTGTATAACATATTTCAATTTCATTAGGACTTTTTGTACAGTAAGGGTATGAAAATATGGTTTGTAGAAATGCCTCTCATGGAACACAATGCTTTAAAATGTTTTCGGTGGTCCCTGTACACAAACCAGTAAAGGTATAAACTCCATTTTTAATAGGGAACATCCGATAGTGAACTTTAATAATATATATCAGTTTCAAGAAATTCCATAAATATTCACGGCCGTTAGAGCGCGGACGGACAGACAGACAGACAAACCGAAGTCATAAACACTCTTCAATCTTGTTGGAAAGTGTTAAAAAATGCTATTTTAATTATAGTTTAGATCATTTAACATGGTAGGAAAATGCTCAATAAAAGTTTAATTCAATGATTGAGAATAATTATATTTTTAGTCTTTTATTGGAGGAGCGGCGTGAAATTTAATTTATAATAATATACTCAAGGAATTGGCATTGAAGTTCAAACATTCTTGAATTCATTTTACACTAATGATTTAGTCACGATTGCAATTAATGAATCAACAACATATTGAAGATGATTTTAAAAAAATATTTCGGTGATCGTTGCTACTTAAAGCCGACTGACTGCACACGAATTTCAAGCAATTTAATTGCAATATTCTCCGTGGGGGGGGGGGGCTTTCTAAGGAAGTCCTAGTCCATATTTTCTTGAATTACGAAGAAAGCCACAGAAAACTCTAAACGGTTTGTTCAACGAGTGCGGCTTGTGTTCGAACACGACACTTCACATCTACCAGATCTGAGCCCAGAACCGCTCGACCACTGGTGGGGCGAAAAATATTTTGGATGACCCAATATTACAAAACGCTACAGATGAATTTTAACTTTAACACGTAATTTTACTTGCTATTTATTCATTTATTTATTTAAGGACTAAAACGGATATTTAAACAAATATACATATATTGCTAAAATTTTTAATTTTGATAATGAAAAATGTCAACCAAAATCTACAAAGCTTGCAAAAAACGTAAGAGAAATACTGTTTTGGGAGATAAAATCTATACATTCAATTTTGTTTGAGTTGTAGATATTTGTAGTAAATACGTTTTCATTGTGCATTTCTGAGATTGAATGTTTAAGGAACTTTCAACCCATTTATTATTATTATTATTATTATTATTTTAAATAATTAAGAAAAATATTCAAAATATTGTGGTCATTAAATATATAGGTTAAAGATACCAGTAATCGTCACCACTGAATTTTACACGAATAGTCGCCACCCACGCAAAATAATTGTTAACAAGCGTTTAAAATAGCCTCTATGGATTTGAATCTGCCCGCGCTAGACTCTCCAAAGTATTCTGTCCCTTATCACATAAGTATCATAGTTCGCTTTCAAATGTTCAGGGAATATTGGGGAAAGCAAAACAATAACATATGTATACATGCGCTAAACGACAGCTGGATGGAGTAAGCATAAAGAAAACGATTAAGGACGCAGGTTAGGATGCATTTGTTGATGTATTTTGTTGTATTTGACATTACTCATAAACCATTGCGTGTAATGATTGTGAAATGCAGAATACGATTTAGGTGAGACATTTTGAGATTTATCACAATATAGGGATATTTAAGGTATGGAGGCTACTGGATCCTATTTTACGCATTTTTTTTTTTTTTTTTTTTTTTTTTTTTTTTAACTAAGTAACTTTTTTTTTTCTTTTTTAATAATAATTATTAAATACTATATTTTCGTTTAACACGGTAATAGTATGATTTTGATTTCGTTGGACTACCGGAAACAGTAGTCACCAGAGGTATTCGTAAATGTAAACAAACACATTTTGACTCCAAGAACGTGACCTTTTACTTTTCTTTAGTCAGTTTAATTACAGTCAGTCAATCAGGGTTGTTTTAATTTACTGGAACTAACATTGAACCACCTACAATTTTTCATTGATTTTGCTGTGAAAATTAAGCTATGCCACATAATAATATATAGTTATTGTGAGTCTAGTTTTTGCTTTTTATGTTAGAAAAAAAAATTCTAATAAGTCATTCTAATAATCATTTAGTAACTGTGTTTTATATTTTTGTGATGTTCTGTTTTTTCCAAGATGCATTTAAATGATGTTTTGCAGTTGATTCACATTAATTAGTTTCAAACTGTAAACATCCTATAAGTACTTTATTATTATTTATAATGTTATTTTTTGACTGCGACTAATTAAATTTTTATCATCTATATTTGGAAAGTAATAAAATACAAAGGCTTAACCTCATTTTCAGCATGACTTTAAACTGGCTCAAAGTAATACTAAGGTTTCTTGTTATGTTAAATGTAGGTGAATAACGATTTTTGCAGAAGATATTAAACATAAAAATATTTCGTATACAAGCTTTCTATTTATAAAATGTATTATTTATATCAGATTAAAAAAAAAAAAAGCAATATAAAAATCAATCTTTTAGTCGTAAAAACGTTGAATATGTACTGCATTTAATTTAATTTAATTTTTTTGGGGGGAAGGATGTGATATATTTAATAATAGTAGCTTAATTACAACTGTTTATCGTAAGAAAGATGTATCATTTGAAATAAAAGCTTTTTATAAAAACAGAGAAGCACCTGAGTCACAAAAGATGGAGTGGGGGGGGGGGGAAGAGAAGACATTTTTTCTCCCACCTCTAAACTCGTGTATGAAAAGGGCTCAAGAGACAATATGTATGCTAGACAGGCAAAGTACAGTTATATTATTTTGCAGAAAATATCTACAGCCAAGAAGGGACAGTAACAGACTTTAAAAAAGCAACTGTTGCCTTAGAAGTTTTGGAAGATGCGACTCGGCACGAAAAACTACACTTGCTCAAACCATCTAATTTTTGAAAAGGTAATAAATAAAACGCATCTTTATTTGAAATAGGGAAGAAAATACAAAGCACAGCTTCTGTAACTGAACAATAATCAAGACCAAAATTCCTTTCGTTCTTTTCCCCCATCCTCATAACAAGTGGTGAAATAATTGATATAGATTTTACAACTTACAATTATTGGAAGAGAAGCTCTTGCAGATACCGCCGAATTCACCGAAAAAACGGAAGTCTTAAAAAACACTGAAAAATCATAACACTAGGGACTCATATCTGCAGGCATAGAAGTAAAAAAAAAATTTAAAAAAAAATCAGGATATCTTGACAATATCAAAATCAGTTCTACCAGTTCCCGAACAAACCACCTCTTCTTTAACATCCGCCCCCCTAAATTTGAACCCTGTCCTCGTTTAGTGTACTAAGTCCTTTCAAAAATACCTAGTTTTTACACCTTCTAAAAAAAGAAAGAGCTAAGAGCAAATATATATATATATATATATAAATAATAATAATAAATTGAAAATAAGGTCTTAAGGGTGACAAGCGCTGGTGTCTTTACCCTATAAGTAAAATACCTATAGTTGAGAAATTTATAAAGAATTTTTATGTATGTACATTCTAAATTTATTTCAGATTCAATTTTTGAAGCATAAAGTAAAATTTCTGAAAAATAAATATTTTTGTATAATAATGTCCATTGTCTTGATTATTAAAATATTCTTATAGATAATTTGTTTATGGTGTTTTTTTTTTTTTTTTTTTTTTTTAAACAAATGCTTAAAAATATGAAAAACTTTGAAGTGAAATTTGCAAACATTTATTTTAAAGATTTAATTTTCGTTTTTATAGGGGAATAAACTTTCCTTTTTAGATTTAAGAATGGTAGCCAAAAACCTTTCTTAGTAAACTCTGAATAAAATTTTTGCTTTTCAAATAAAATATGCTTCACTTTCCATTTCAAAGGCAGATGTCATTGTAAGTTTAAGCTACAAGGAATGTACTAAAACACGCATAAGAGATTTTAGACAACAGAATCTTTGTCACCTTCTGAAATAAATTTTCTTATTCGCTTTACATTTAAAACATTATGTATATATTTTTTAAATATGAAGGCAAAATGCTCTTTATAAACAAAATATACTTTTCACCTCTTTAATCTGTCTACTATGCTGAGATTAAGATATTGAACTTTAAAGCTTTTTCTGAAGAAAAATGTTTCGCAACTGCTTCAAACTGAAAGATAGAATTCTTCCATTATGTTTCCCATTTACTGAAATATATATTCTCCAATACTAACAAAGCTTATTTCTTAAGTTAATGCAAAACGAAAGTAATATTTTTAAATAATGAAATAATCATTTTTGCATATTGTATGAAAGAAAAAAAAAAAAAAAAGATATTTACTTTTTGTGAAGCATGTTTACAAAAATGCAATAACTTATCCGTGCGCAACTGAAATATTACAAAATTATTGTAAGTTTGCCATTGTCATTAACTTACTACTGAGAAAAGAAAAAAAAAAGTTATTTTTAAATCTTCCGTTTATTTTATATATCGCAAATTATACGCTTCAAATAAAATACGCTTAAAAAACTGAAAAGGTAGTAAAGAAAAGGTAGGTCAAGACACTTAAATGTCTTCATACGCAGCATAGACGTAACATGTCTTAACCATTAGACGTAACAAATCTTAATTTAAGACAATTGCCTTTCAAAACCACTTAACCGCCCTATATATCAGTCTCACTAAGCCTATGCGTTAACTGACACGAGTGTATATATACGTTTTTCCGAAGTAAGATTCTTTGTGTTGCGTTTCTGCCAGTGAAACTAGGTCCACGGTTTTGAAATGTAATAAAAGGATCTTAAATGTGACCTTGATAGTGTTTTCGATGGATAGACTTATTTCAGAGAAGAAGGGAGTGGGAGTTATCGGAACAATGAATGCATAACTACGCGTGCCTGTCTGAAAAACTGGGAAGCGAATCTCGTAAATTTTTCTCCGCAGATAAGGGGTTAATGAATGTACTGTAAATAGAAGCGTCTTAAATTCAGACAGAAAGTGTCTGAAATGCCAATTCGGACGCAACAATGTCTGAAACACACAAATATGCGGAATTTCAGGCAGCAAACGCGTCTGAATTTCTTATTAATATCAGTAATTTGATTTTCAGCTGAAATTAGAAATTTCTTATGATATGCTCCAGCGTCGATATATATATATGTGTGTGTGTGTGTATACATTTATCAGAAGTATAAGACATCATTTTGTTCAGTAAATATCTAGGTTGTACTAGACGACTATGTTGCTCTAAGCCAAATATATTTATAACCTTTGTTTCGTTGAAAGTTGTGTCGATAAAAAGTTTTTTTGCGTTGAAAATTCCCAGATTCATTTCTGTAAAAATGGTGATTTCTTCGAACATGATTACGACCAAATGTTTGAGAAGGGGGGGGGGGAGTATTTCATTCGTGCAGATAATTTGATTTCCCTCTGAGAAAACAGAAAAATGACGCTTTTCATAACCGGAAAATATTTTTAAAAATGTGTCATAAGAATTTAGAACTTGTATATTAAAAAATCTCGGAGGGTATTAGAAAAAGTTATATCCAAAACTCCAGCCAAAAGTAATTGTGTATTTAATTTCTTTATAATCTCCTGATTAAGTAACAGAAAGGCTTATTAGAAAATCACATACTAGGACTGTACAATTCCTGGCGTAGTTTCGCTTTATTCTCCTAGGGGACTGAATTTATAAAATTCCAGAAATTAATTTTTGGATATTTGTGTTAACTATATTTAAAAACCAAAATTTTACGGATATGTTTATTGCTTGATGTATGAAGGATTTTGTGAAATCATGTTTTGCTTCCCCTCCCCCTTCCCTCGAGGGGTGAATTTTGTAAAATCTTTCTTAGTAGATGTGTACGTAATAGAAGGGACATTGTCATAAAATTTCATGCTTCTAGGTCAGGGTTTGGGCTGGGCGTTGATCACACACTCACTCAGGACAAACGATTTTATATATATATAGATTAAAATCCAAGAAAATGGGAGACGGTAGATATTAAAGCCACATACACGTTCTAAAATGTATAATTCCCAATCTTATAATGCAGAATACATTTTTGTAGTGTGTGAAACGATTATTGTATATACAATATCGACCTTCAGTTATGTAAAAGTACAAGATATCGCCATTAATTCGTCTTCTTCGACCACACTTCTTGAGAACATGGAAGCCTCTGTGCAAGCGCTGGCTCATCGAGTCCAGTGTTAAAATAGGGTTGACAGTTATTTGATTAAAAGAAAATAAGCGATAATAGAGAACGCCGAATGACTGGATGTTTTCCAAATCCGAAGCTGTCTGTCAGTTTGGCACCTTTCCAAGCTTTTAGACTGTTCCTCACTGCTAGTTTTAGGAAACGTGGTTACACTATATTTTATGATTTACGTTAAAACTGTTTAAAAAAATAAGTTATTTTAATTTTATATTTTTCACTAAAACAATTTTTTTTTTTTTTTTTACCTTGTGTAAATTTGTAAATGCATCAAACATAAAGTTGCATTTAAAACAGAATTTTGGGATCTTATAGAAAGTATGGGTCACGTAATAACAATCTTTATGCAATTGACAATTACTAATGTTTGTGTTTCACATTAAAAATAGCTTTATAGATTGCTTTCCTCTTTTTTTTCCTCGCATAACTAAAATTTAACATCTCATTAGTTTTAGTTTTTCATTGCATATATTTGTTTGAAATGAAATTTATTTTTTCTCACACAATTAAAATTTAGCATTTTATAAATTAGAGTTTCCCATCGCATATATTTGTTTGAAATAAAAATTTAACCTATGCAAAGCAAGAAAGAAATATTTAGAATCAAATAATGGCATTTAGACAGATGCATATAACTGCACAATTTTTTTTTTTTTCGCTTTCGCATGCATTTCTGTGATGTCACTAGCCGAACGGAAACTGATTAACATTGATCCAGAAACACGGATGAGAATCAATGGAAGAAGTTTCATTTGATTGTCTTGGGGGAATTTTTTTTTTTCCAAACTAAGAAATCACCTTCCTAGAGTAATTGCAATTTGCTAAGTAGTTTCTTCCAGCGATCAATTATTCCGCTGAAAAGACTTGTTTAGACTTTCACTTAAATATTAATATTATTATTTTTTTTAATAAAAAACATCACTAATCATTTTCATGTTATTAAAATAATTTATGAATAATTTTTTTAATGATGGTTTTTATTAAATTATTATTATTGTTATTATTTAAATAAAAAATTATCTTAAAATTCATTTTAAAATTCAAATCCAAATTAACGCTATGATCCAACTAAAAATACTTCAGTCAATTAACATAATTATGGCGAAGCAATAATTTTACTCAAATTAAAGATGTGACGTAAAAGGAATATAAAATCACCCTCACTCCCCAAATGAAATTTGTTAATTTGTTAATTTTATTTCTTTGTCTTGGGAACTTCATGATATTTAAGTTCGAATAATATTTGTATTAATAGCATACGTTAATACCGTATTTTTAATAACAAAAATTTGCTTAGTTAGAGATATAGCTAATTATGGACAAGATTTCAGGTTAAAGCTTATATTTCATGATTGAATCGAAACTCCTGTAAGCAATTAAAGATGGGATTTAAATCAATCGCACAACAACAACAGAGTGATCCAATAAAATTCCACCACTATAGATAGCTTGTAAGAAAGAACAAATCACGAACAAATGATTAAAATATTAGAAGTAAATATAACATTCAAAAAATTGAATACAGTGCAGAGAAAAACGACAGCACACTAACAACGTGAAAAATGAATATTATTCAACAATGAATGACCCGTAATAGGGAATGAAATAATCATTTATTCTGTGACAATAGTCACATTATAACAACTGTACCAAAGTGCATTTTTAATAATGGATTTTTCGTATCAATGAACGAAACCAGTCAATCGATGATTAGAAAATTAAAAACAAGCGTAACAATTGAAAACATTTAAACAATGTAAGAAAAACGATTTCACAAAAAAGAACAGAACATTTTCTTTAACAATGAATAATATAGCGCAACAATTAAAAAAAAAAATTACAAAAGTAACAATCAAAAAGTAATGGGGAGAACAAAATAATACCGTAACGACGAACAATAAAACATTTTTAATAATGAAAGAGCTCGTAACATTATATAAAAACATTCAAAATCTATGAGAATTAAATGTAACAATGAAAAATTTAACACTAGTGAAGAGAAGATTATTGTTCGCAACAACGACAAAAAAAAAAGAAGGGTTTTAAGTTATAGGTTACACATAAACAATGAATGAATGAAACAATTACAAAAGTGTTAAGTAAAAGTTGCCATGTATCATAACGTCCGGAAATTCTGGATGGTAAATGTAAATCCTAATTTTCATAGCCAATATTCCCAAAAATGTTATCTTCCGTTCGTACAATATAGAAATTTTATATTTTTACTCAATTATTCATACGAAATAAGAAAGAAAATCGCAAAATTATGTAGGCCTTGTTTTATATATATATATATATATATTAAACTAAACCGTCTCAAAATTTCTGAAGAACAAATGGTCGTAGAGATTGGACCAGTTTCAAAATATTTCTTATGACACTAGTAAAAACCTATTGATTTTCAACACTCTAATTTTAAAACGTCATAAGTTTATTCGAAAATATAAGGGTTTTCTTGACATGGGAGAAAAGGGAGAAATTTCATATAAATGTGTACAATGAAAATTATTTTTATCGTAAAGGTAGTGGATTAGATTTAAAATGTCATTTATGATACTGGCATAAACAAACTTGACCATAAACACTCGATCTTTAGAACTTCGTAAATTGCTCAAAATTTACGGTTTTCTTAACATGGAAGAAATGGCAAAATGTCGCATATACGTTTATTATGTTTATTATTTCCGTCGTAAAGATATTGGACCAAATTTAAAATATCAATTATCTCACTGGCATAAACATCACGGACTATGAACATTATACTTTGATATTTTCATAAATAATTAGAAGTTTTTATTCTTCATAATATATTCTTGATAAGGTAATATTTTCTATAAATTTACATTATTGGGATTATTTGATTGGATATAATATGCATGAAAACTGAATTATTATACTTACCTTAATAAAATTAAACACAAATTAGGATAAGGTAAGTGGCTACTCTGAACGCGTAAGTGGTTACCTATTTGAGACATTTTATTTTGTGACTAAGTGGTAAGCTTTATTTCTTTCAACATGGATATAGTATAAGCTAAAATACAAATTTATAAGGACAAATATATGATAGAAAACTGTGCAGTGTTCATCCAGTTTTACTTTTACATAAGTTCTGGACTTTTCTTTCACCATTTTTTCAATTTATTGATCATTTCTGGACCTTGTCTTATCTCACCTTAAATCATTCTTGAGTTTTTGTTATATTTATACGTTTTAAGATCACCTGAATCCGAAAAAACATGTATTTAGCGGTTGGTGTGTGTGTCTGTTGCCACCATAACTTAAGAAGCAGCACGAAGTCCAAACTCGATATTCTACATATGTACCATATAGGGATGCTACACTAAGTTTTTCGTTGAGGTCAAGCAAATGGTTCAGGTACAGGGCCACCAAGAGAATTCACATACATTGCGCCTGTGGGGTAAATTTCTCCTAAGTATATTGTAACATCTATAAGCCGTCCTAAATAAAATGAAATGAACATATTTTTAATACGCATGAAAACCAGCTTTCTTGTAGATTGTGGTATGGATATCATTCATCATTCGTTTACAGAGCTACTCAAAGTAATTAAATATATTGTGCTATACTTGGAAATTGCTAGAAGTATATTTCATTTTGTGTTAGGTGTTTTTCATATAAGACTAAATTTATTTACACAATGTGATGTGCACATATATAAAATATACAGGACTGTCCAAAATTAAGCTGAAAGTTCTTTTCTATTAAATGTAATTGATGGCAGTGCTTTGCAACATTTTAGTATGTCGACGATCACTGCTTAGGAAGAAAAATTAATTTTCATAATCATATTGGGAATAAACTATTTTTTGAAGTTCTATTTTAAACTCCGATTTTTGCATAAATCACGTTTTGAGATTTCCTAAATATGAAATACCAGTGTTTAGCAGTTGCCCAGTATGTATATTTCTTATGAGGATAACTTAAAAACAAATAATTGTAGGAAATTCAAATGTGGTATTTTGAAGTTCGTATTAGGTTGCTGGGGAGATCCCCAGTAACCTAATACGAACAAGCCCCCGTCACAGACTTTATATCAAATAAAACTGTTCCTAAATCTATTTTAGATTATTTTTGAAATAGGTTTAATCTTATTGATCTTACAACTTCATGTGCAATCAGTCTTTATAATATGGTAAGAGAAATGGTAAGAGAAAGCCATGTGAGTGACACACCAGATTATTTTTTAAGGTGAAATGACTAATTTAAAAAAAATCATGGAGACTGAGAAGATTTCACAAATATTTGCGAAGTTTTTTCTCAATATTTTAAACTAATAAAATAAAACTTGCAATAGCTCCCACTGGTATAATAAAATGGTTCATTTATGGCACTCCCTAATGGTAAATTACATAGGTGTTTGGTTTAATTAATTTTTTTTTTATAGTATGAATCATAGGGAAAACTCCTGCCTAAAAGACAAAAAGCCGTTTTTAAAATCATATCTTAGAAGTCAACATCTGATAACTTTATTAATTTCTCGAACGATTGGTTGAAGCAGTTTTTTTAATTGCCTATCGAAGCTGCAAAAGCCATATTTATAAAAAATTCTACTTTACTGCAGTGTTATGCAAATGTAAGACATACTACTGAATTGAAATATGAATTTAAAATTCACAGAAATTACCATCCTTCGCATTAATTGCCCAAATGTGCAATTAATGCGTACGAATGCCTGATACTAATCTATATATATAAAAGAGTAAACTCACTGATTCAACATGGTTGTGGCGATCCTATGGGAGATAGAGACAATTTTTGGTGAGCAGGTTGATTTTAGGACCCTGACGCTCACTAAGACGGGATTTTGAGAAATACCCCGCCGTTCCCCCCCGGGGGGGGCAGAAGGCAAAAACCACCTTTATAAGCATAACTCGGCTCCAAATTGCTTCACGGTGAAGAAATTGCAGATGGGGAAACTAGACTTGAATACAAAAAAATCATTTTCTGCGATTTTGGATTTTTGGATTTTTAAGGGGGGTAGGGGGTAAAAATGAGATTTACGGGGGCGCATAAGGCAAAAACACATTTATAAGTATAACTCGGCACCAAATTACTTCACAGTGAAGAAATTGCAGATGGGGAGACTAGAATTGAATACGAAAAAATCTGTTTCTGCGATTTTGGAATTTTTGATTTTTAAGGAGGGGAAGGGGGTGAAAATGATTTTCGGAGGTGCAGGTGGCAAAAACACCTTTATAAGCATAACTCGGCTCCAAATTACTTCACGATGAAAAAATTGCAGATGGGGAGACTAGACTTAAGTATAAAAAAATCATTTTCTGCGATTTTGGAATTTTGGATTTTTAAGGGGGGAGAGGAAAGGATTTTCGGGGGGAAATTTAGCAATATATGGATTTTCGAGTAAAATTCTAGCAGCAATAGCTCAAAGATAAAAAAAAAAAAAAAAAAAAAAAAAAAGGCCAAACGTCTTCTTGAAGGTATGGTATTTACAAAAATTGATTTTTTCTGATTTTCGAATTTGTGGGGGGGGGGAGTTACGATGGGGCAAATTCGCCCCCCCCCCCCTTTTAGCGCTAAATTCGTCCGTGGAAATCTATAGGAGCTGAGGTTACAAATTTTAGTGTGTGGCTTATTTACGTGTGTCCAAAACCCATTGTAACGGGATTTTGTGAAAGCCTCCCCCCTTTACCCCTTTGGGGGCGTGGTGGGGAATAAAAGAGTAAAATTACTGATTCACAGATTCAACACAGCCGTGGCAATTCTATGGGAGATAGACTCGCAAATTTTGGTGAGCACGTTGGTTTTAGGACCCTGACGCCCATTAAGGCGGGATTTTGCAAAATATCCCCCCGCTCCCACTGCGGGGGGGCAGAAGGCAAAACCTCCCTTATAAGCATAATTCGGTTCCAAAGAAATTGCAAAGAGAGAGACTAGAATTGAGTGCAAAAAAAAAAAAACATTTTCTGCGAGTTGAGTTTTGGATTTTTAAGAGGGGAGGGTGTAAAAACTATCTTCGGAGGCAAATTTAGCAAAATGCGGGTTTTCGAGTAAAACTGTTCCAATAACAGCACAAAGATATAGAAAATCGCCAAGAGTTTTCTTGAGGATATTTCCAAAACATCATGTTTGGTTTTTTGTGATATTCGATTTTTTTTTTTTTTTTTTTTTTTTTTTTTGGGGGGGGGGGGGTTTACGAGGGTGCAAATTCGAGCCCCTCTTTTAGCGCTAAATTCATCCGGGGAAATCTATAGAACCTGAGGTTACAAATTTTAGTGAGTGGCTTACTTACATGTGTCTTACACCCACTGTAATGGGGTTTTGCGAAAGTCCCCCCTTTTCCCCTTGGGGGGGGGGAATATAAACCCGTTTCCAAGTATAACTTTGCTTCAAATTATCTCAGTAAGATTAATTTGTATATGTGGGTTGTTTATGCTTTTCCAACACGCACAGTAATGGGATTTTACAAATTTTCACCCTTCCCCCTTTAAAGGCGAGGGGGGAGGCAAAAACACGCTTATAAGAGTAACTGTGCTCCAAATTGTCTCAGGATAACGATTTTTTGATATGTCAATTGGTTATGCGTAATCAAGACACATACTACAAAGAGATTTTGTAAAATTCCGTCCTATTCACCCCCCCCCTCCTTGGTGGTAGGGGTGGGGTAAAACGCATGTTTCCAAGCATAACTTTGCTTCAAATTATCTCAGTAAGATTACTTTTTGCATGCGAGTTGTTTATGCATTCCCAACACGCATTATAAAGGGATCTTACGAAAATTCCCCCTCCTCTTCTTCAAAGGCGGGGAGAGAGGCAAAAAACGCTTTTAAGAGTAACTCTGCTCCAAATTATCTCATAAAAACGAGTTTTTGATATGTCGATTGGTTATGCGTACTCAAGACCCACACTAATAAGGGATTTTGTAAAATTCCACCTTATCCCCTTTGGGGGAGGTGGGGTGGGGCAAAATCATGTTTTCATGCGTAACTCTGCTCCAAACTATCTTAGATGATTTTTTACGTGCGGGCTCATGCGTTCCCAACACGCACTATAAGGGGATTTTTGTGAACTTTTCTTTTTCCTACCTTTAAAAGCGGGGTGGGGGTGGGGGGCAAAAACACGTTCTAAAGAGTAATTCTGCTCCAAATTATCTCAGAAAAGCGATCTTTTGATAGGTTGATTGATTATGTGTACTCAACACAAACTACAAATGGGATTATTTGGAATTCCGTGCTATCACCTTCTTGAGGGTTGGGGGCTATTTAGAACATGTTTTCATGCGTAACTGTTCCAAACTATCTTAGAATGGCAATTTTTGATGCGCGGACTGCTTATGCGTATTCAGCACAACATAACTTTAAACATTTTTAAAACATAACTTTGCTTCAAATAATCTTAGAATCCCGATTTTTTAATATGTGGGCTAGGTATGTGTATGCAACATGCATTATAAAGGGATTTTGTGAAGTGTGGCGAGTGGGAAAACTGCTATCGAAGGTATCGAGAACTTTAACTTAGATTTTGACTGATTTCAATGATTTTATTATTAAGGATATGGTATTTTGAGACTTCATTTCAATATAATGACCAGCGAAGCGGGAAAAGCCTGCTAGTCAATAAATAAAGGAAATATTAGAAAAAAAAAGTAACAATCGAAAATTTTAAATCTGTGGAAGGAAAGCCACTTCACAACAACATCGACGACAAAAACATTTTTCAACAATAGATGACACGTAACAATGAATGAAATTAACAATTATGCGCAAATGCGAATCAAACAGTAACAATAAGATTATGTAAAAATACGATATAAGATTATGTAACAATAAGATTAAAAAACATTTTTAACATTAACCAAAAAAGTTAAAAATGTTTATGACTTCTGTTTGTCTGGTCCGTCAGTTTCTCTTTTTAACTCACGTAAATATTTTTATGAATTTCAAGAAATTCCATGAAGTCTACTATTAAAAACAGGGTAAATACGACTAATGTCATTTATCTCACAGGATACAGCGACACTCGAGAGAATTCCAAAAAATTATTATTATTATTTTGTTTTCTTTTGGGGCGCAAATCACAATGAAACTAATTTAATATTCATCTGCACATGATTTTTTTTTTTTTTTTTTTTTTTTACAGAATACCGTAGGGTTAGCACTAAGATTCACGCAGCCACACAAAAATATTCAGATACATTATATGCTGTAATTCGAAATTGCTATAACAGCGATAGAATTCTTCTACCAGTCGTTTTCAACAATAATCTCAATCCTATTTAATCACAAAAAAAAAAAATAAATAAATAAAAATAAATAAATAAATAAACAAAAATAATGGTTTGGGTAACCGGAATACTTTTACCCCTGTGCTGGAATTTAATTTTTTTTTTTTTTTTTTTTTTTAAAAAAAAGCAGAGTTGGCTCCACTAAAAGGTTTCATATAAAAGCTCATATTTTCATTTAATATTTATTAATTGAACTACATTAGGTTTGTACAACAATTATATAATTTACACAACAATTCGCATGGCTTTTGATAGATTTTTTTTTTACAGATTTGAAACTTTTTAGTTACGTTTTCTCTGTTAGCACTTTTTCCAGAATTTATAATTTTCAAAATGGTAGACCTCCAACGGATATTTAAGAAAAATAATATCTATATATGTGTGTGTGTGTTTAATAGAACCTTTTTCAAACATTTAAGGATGAATTTTGAAATTTATTAATTATTTTTTGGGAAAAAAAAAACATTAAAAAATCATAAACATGCAACAATTTTTATAAAAAAAAGAGTTATATTTATATTTTTAATATTTTATTTTAAAAATATTGCAAAAATCCATCTCTAATTCTTAAGAGTAGGTTCTATTAAACATCCAAAAAATGTTGTCTTTTCATAAATATCTTTATAAATTTTAGCATTCTGAAGATAATGGATTCCTGAAAAAATGTAATTGAATAAAATAAAATCGATAAAAAATATATCAAAAATCACAAGCATCTCTTCCTGAATATATATTTTACTGAACATACATAATATATTGGGTCATAAAGTATGAAGCTGGAAGTTTTATTAAGGAGTCCTATACCTTTTAAAGGGTCTGGTACGATTTCCCGACACTCAGTTTCCCGACAACTCAGTTTCCCGACAGCTCACATTCCCGACAACTCATTTTCCCGACAGGTACGGTTTCCCGACAACTCACTTTCCCGACAGGTACGGTTTCCCGACAACTCACTTTCCCGACAGGTACGTTTTCCCGACAGCTCACTTTCCCGACAGGTACGGTTTCCCGACAACTCTCTTTCCCGACAGGTACGTTTTCCCGACAGCTCACTTTCCCGACAACTCACTTTCCCGACAACTCACTTTCCCGACAGGTACGTTTTCCCGACAACTCACTTTCCCGACAACTCACTTTCCCGACAGGTACGTTTTCCCGACAACTCACTTTCCCGACAGGTACGTTTTCCCGACAGCTCACTTTCCCGACAACTCACTTTCCCGACAACTCACTTTCCCGACAGGTACGTTTTCCCGACAGCTCACTTTCCCGACAGGTACGTTTTCCCGACAGCTCACTTTCCCGACAGGTACGTTTTCCCGACAGCTCACTTTCCCGACAGGTACGTTTTCACGACAGCTCACTTTCCCGACAACTCACTTTCCCGACAACTCACTTTCCCGACAGGTACGTTTTCCCTACAGCTCACTTTCCCGACAATTCACTTTCCCGACAGGTACGTTTTCACGACAGCTCACTTTCCCGACAACTCACTTTCCCGACAGGTACGGTTTCCCGACAACTCACTTTCCCGACAGGTACGGTTTCCCGACAACTCACTTTCCCGACAGGTACGGTTTCCCGACAACTCACTTTCCCGACAGGTACGTTTTCCCGACAGGTACGGTTTCCCGACAACTCACTGTCCCGACAGGTACGTTTTCCCGACAACTCACTTTCCCGACAGGTACGTTTTCCCGACAGCTCACTTTCCCGACAGGTACGGTTTCCCGACAACTCCCTTTCCCGACAGGTACGTTTTCCCGACAGCTCACTTTCCCGACAGCTCACTTTCCCGACAACTCACTTTCCCGACAGGTACGTTTTCCCGACAACTCACTTTCCCGACAGCTCACTTTCCCGACAGGTACGTTTTCCCGACAGCTCACTTTCCCGACAACTCACTTTCCCGACAACTCACTTTCCCGACAACTCACTTTCCCGACAGGTACGTTTTCCCGACAACTCACTTTCCCGACAGGTACGTTTTCACGACAGCTCACTTTCCCGACAACTCACTTTCCCGACAGGTACGTTTTCCCGACAGCTCACTTTCCCGACAACTCACTTTCCCGACAGGTACGTTTTCTCGACAACTGACTTTTCCGACAGCTGATTTTTCTGACAACTCACTTCCCCGACAGTTCACATTCTCGACAGCTCACTTTCCTACAACTCACTTTCCCAACAGCTGACTTTCTCCAATGACTTATTTCTCGGTATTCCGCTTGTTTACAGATTTTTCTTAATAAGAAAGAGGATGGATTAAAAAATAATAAAAAAAATGCTGAATACGTAATTCTATTTCATTATTATTCGAAATGAATTTTAAATAATACTTTAATTTTTATTCAAGTAGAAAAAAATCGGATAAATAAATAAAAATAAAATTAATTATTAAATAATAATAAAAAAAAAAAAAAAAAAAAAAAAAAAATAAATTAAAGTAAGTAAGTAATTGCCGAAACGTCAGTGGAGGCCCTCAGTTGAACGGTTTTGGGCTCTGTTTGTGTGCTTGTCTGTCTGTCTGTCGTGCGATAGCGGCCGCAAGAATTCCGCTATTGACTTGTAATTTGGTACACATGTTCATGTGCCCCACGGAATCAGCTGTATAGTTTTGAGTGTGTATTCCATTTGTAATTCGTGTACAGGGACACGCCAAAGTTTTTCTTATCATTGCGCCCTATGGGAGGAATTTGTATGTACCGCGATAGCGGCCACAAAAATCCCGCTATTGACTTGTAATTTGGTACACGTATTCCTAAGCCCAACGGAATAAGTTGTATAGTGTTAGGTGTGTATTCCATTTGTCGTTCGTGTACAGGGACACGCCAACGTGTTTCTTATCCTTACGGCCTATGGGAAGAATTTGTATGTACCGCAATAGTGGCCACAAAAATCACGCTATTGACTTGCAATTTGGTACACATATTCATGAGCCCAACGGAATTAGCCGTATAGTTTTAGGTGTGTATTCCATTCGTAGTTCGTGTACAGGGACACGCCAAATTTTTTCTATCATTACGACTTATGGGAAGAATCTGTATGTACCGTGATAGCCACCGCAAAAATCAAGCTATTGACTTCCAATTTTTGCCGAAACGTCAGTTGAGGCCCTCTGTTGAGACTCAAAAAGATCTTTTGTTCCGTCTCTCCGTCTGTCTGTCTGTCTGTCGTGCGATAGAGGCCGCAAAAATCACGCTATTGACTTGAAATTTGGTACACATGTTCATGATCTCCACGAAATTAGCTGTATAGTTTTAGGTGTGCATTCCGTTTATAGTTCATGTACAGGGACACGCCAAAGTTTTTTTTATCATTACGGCCTATTTGAAGAACTTGTATGTACCGCGATAGCGGCCCCAAAAATCACGCTATTGAATTGCAGTTTGGTACACTTGTTCATGAGCCCAACGGAATTAGTTGTATAGTGTTAGGTGTGTATTCCATTTGTCGTTCGTGTACAGGGACACGCCAAAGTGTTCCTTATCCTTACGGCCTATGGGAAGAATTTGTATGTACCGCAATAGCGGCCGCAAAAATCCTTCGATTGACTTGCAAATTGGCGCACACGTTCCAGCTTTGCATATAAGTAGCTGTATAATTTTTATTGCAATATTGTTTATAAACTGTGTACAGGGACACTCCAAAAATCTTAACATTACGGCGTATGGGGTGAATTTCGTTTAAACGCATTTTAATATCATTACTTTGCAATGAAGAAAATGAAACTAGCGTATGTGAGTAAGATGCTTAAACTTATGTTGTTTGAAGAAAATATGTGCTCTTAAGCTTTCTAATTAATGTACAGGACCTTACAAAAGTGTTCTGACAATGTCACGTAGTCCTCCAAACGATGTCAAATTTGAAACAATTATTAATTTTAAACGTAAAATAAGCTGAATAGTTTTTACTGATGTATATAATGTTTATTGTTTGTTTACAGAGACGCACAAAAGAAATTCTTAACATTAGAGCCTATGGAGAAATTTTTATTTAAGCGCGCACTTTAATGCGTTTATGCTGAATTGAACTTAATAAAATTAACATACATTATAAAGATGCTTAAAATCATGTTTACTCTTAAAAAACATTATGTATAGACTAAATCATTTATGGGATCACCCAAAATAATTCCGAGTATGTACTGTAATCATCCAAATGATGTCAAATTAGTTGAACAATTAACGAGTTATAATTAAGTAAGTTTATTCTTATTATTGGCGTTTATAATGACTGTGGCTACTTTTCCGGGATACATAAAAGAATTTCGTACTATTACGGTCTATAGTCGGTATTTCTTAAAAAGTTATTTTAACTTGGTTACACTCCATCAAATTTATTGAAATTTTGTTAGAATTTTAAAAGCATGATTTCCTGTTGAAAATTGTGGGCATATAGAATTGGAAATTAGTTTAAAGATTACGCAAAATATTTACGATATTATATGTAATTTTTTTTGTATGAAATTTGGTATTTATGAATTTCAGGGAAATAATTCAAGATCGTCGGTTATTAAGAATACATATTGTTGCGTACTTGGACGTTCGTAAGTTGTCAGAGAATGAAAGGTGAAACTTGCAAAAATTCAGTGATTTATTCACAAAAAGTTCCAGAAAAATACATGTCTATAAACCAAGTATCAGCTTCAATTCAACCAGTAAACACAGCCTAAACAACAGCCGTTAACAGCAAAACATCAGTACAAACTGTTTAGCAATAACGCATAAAGCAAGTCTCATCCAAAGAGGCAGAAAGTAAAGCAAGCATTTGACGAAACACACAGATCTGAGACTGACCGCCTTGGCGAAAAAAATGCTCCTTTTATACTTTTCTATCGAACACAGACTGTTCTGGAAAATTCTCGTATCTCATCAGCCAATGAGATTAGAGCTTCCATATTTAGTATATCCCTAATGAGGATTTTATCGCCAAGGTCGCCAAAAAAATTGCCAAGAGGGGAAACAGTCGCCAAATTTGGCGCCAAATTCATATCTTCCCTTATTGAAGCTTTTTAATGCGTTTTTAAGAAAAAACTAGGCTATTTTAACGTTAAAACGACTAGAAATGCACAAAATTAGCATCTCATCAATTTACTAAACCTCTTTGAAAGAATTTATATAAAAGAATATGCAATTATTTACAATTCCGTTACACTTTATATGATATACAAATAGGTATACAAAGAGAGGTATAGCGGAGGGTTGAGGGGTGCGGCAGCCCCCCCTCTGGAATGTATCTGATTATGGTAACAAGTCGATAGAATCAATATATACTATTATATAATAAGGAATAAATAAAAATGACCTTTTGAAGAATGTCTGATGCAAATAGGACGTTGAGGCTCCTGATCTACAGATCCACAAGTTAAATAAATTAGTTATTTAATTTTTGAAGATTGTTGGTAGATTATTGTTAGAGAATAAGAATTGGGGCTTAATAAGTACTGTAGTCAAAGTAAGAGGAAGCTGAGTGGATGGTAGTTTTTTAAATCAGTGGGTTCTTATTTTACTGTCCAAGTTGCTATCTCAACGACAAGAGAGTACAGTTTTTTTGTTTACTGAATTTTTTAGATCATGTGTACTTATTTTTCTGGTAAGTTTTTAAGCTAAATTCGTTAAGTAAAGGAAAGCAAGGAATTAATTAATTAATTAGAATTAAGCAAGTAAATAAAAATTGGTGCGGGTCAAAACTTGATGAGTACTAAAAAGAAAAGTGACAGGAAATAGTTCAAGGCTTAACAAGGAAAGTATTACCCCCACAATTGAGAATAGAAGTGCGTGTCAAAACTAGATGAGTACCAAAAAGACTAAGTTGCCGGGAATTGTATGCTGTGCGACCTGTTATGTCCTGCACTCTGGATAATATTGTACAAATTTAGTAAAGGTAATTAACATTATGGTTGCTTTTTGACACGCATTCAAACCAGTGACATTAAAAGAAGGTATTACTATACTTCCTTTGAAACCTTTGGACGGCCCCTGCCTGCCTGGGCTCGGCCAAGCTTAACGGGTTGGATGCCGTCCGCCGGAGCGAATAAATCGCCAGATCACCGCGTGGAAGCTGCTGTGCAGCAATGTAGCTGGAACGCCAAAGCTCAGGAATTGCAGCACGCTCCAGATTTTAAGGAATTTGGAATAAGTGCACTAACTAGCTGAGAGTCGAAATAACCGGAATTATACAAAATTAAAACAATTTTGAATATAGGAAAATAAAAAAAACGCTGGGGGAGCCGCTAAAGTTAGTTGTGCACACAATAACTAAAGCCGAAAGAGGAGGCCATTTGGAAAGGGGAAGGGGACAACACTTATGATTTGAGAAAGACAAGCTGAACGAGGGAGGAACAATGAGATTATAATAATAATAATAATAAAAAAAAATAATTACGTGAAGCCTCTGGGGGATGGAAGATAGTTTTGGCCGCATAGCGAAAATTTTGAAGTTTTTGAAGTGGCAAGGCCTAATCCTAATTGGGAGGGAAATTACTATGCGCAGGGAGGCCGAATGGAGAAGAGAAAGAGGGACCATCGCAATTTTGATCCACCACGGGGGGATGGTTCCCCGCGTTGGTAGCCCGACGACTGCTAAACGACCCCATCGAGCACTTGACGGTGCAGCACAGATTAACGAGGACCAAACACCGCCACACCCTCGTAAAAAAAAAAAAAAAAAAAAACTTATACTTTGTATAAGGAAGAAAAATTTTAAAAAGTGCATTTTCACCGTGTTCTGAGCTTTTTTGAACATGGCATCATATTGCCACTTATTGAGAAACTTTATGCTTCATGATAATTAATTTCAGAAGTAAGAGTTTATTTTATCGCTCTAATCAATATATATATTTCCCCCCCCCCCTAATCTATTTCTTAAATCCATGATAATTTTGTAGCCTATTATTGAAATGCAGAACCATTTTCCACAAACTGACAACTTTTATGTTTAATAACACAATAATTTAAAAATTCATGATTCTCTGCCAATTAAAAAAATGTGCTTTATTCAAAGAGGTTTACCAAAATATGTAATAATTTCCTAACCTGTTACTGAAATGTAGAAGTATTTTGCCACTAACAGTCCAAACATATGTTTGATGAAGCAAAATTTCAGAAATATTCTTATTTTGCTGCAAATCGATGAAACTCAACCATTTTTTCAAGGTTATTTACATTGAAATATGTCATTTTGTGGCCTAATATTGATATATCAAATTATTTCACTGCTAATTAAAAATATTTAAAAAATATTTTCCATAATGCAAAATTATTTCTTCGCAAAACAAAATAATTCAATTTTATGGATTTCTTTAAAGGCTATTTACCAAATTACACGCTAATTTTGCAGCTCATCACTGAAATATGAAACCATTCATTGTCCCTATAGCCAGATAAAATTGAAAACTGTCTGCAAACATAAGTATTTGACCAAACACTTTCTGCAAAAAATCTGTGGGGGTTATACAAATACATACAAGGGTTAAGGAAATTTTAGAAATTTTGGTTAATATCCGCGTTTGACCGAGGCTTTGAAAAAATAAACACAAGCGAAAGGATACAGTGTAAACAACTAGCGTCTGGCGAGCGCCGAAACTTTTGGATCTGGATGCACTCCACATAATAAATTCGTGTGCATGAGGGATTTAAACTTTTTAGCTTTAATTTTTTTTTTAATTTATTATGAATAACGATGAAATAGAATATCTATAATTACAAAATACTTCTTTTATTTTAAATATTATCTAAATACTTTTTTGACGAAATGGGAAACTTTAAAATTAAAAATATTTTCTTCAAAAAAATAACAAATATATATATATATATATATATATATATATATATATATATATATATATATATATATATATATATATATATATATATATTGACGCTGGTTGGCTGACCAACGAGCAATTCAAGCCTTGCAAGTAAGAAGTAAAAGCCGCATCACGGCATTTTGGCCGAAGAAAAGCATGCAATTGGCGGAGTAATATAGTTTTATATTTAAAACAACTTTTATAAAAAAATAAGATTTTCCTGAAAAAAAAAAAAGAAGACATTACTAGATTAAAAAAGATCCCATTAACAACATATATTAATTAAAATAAAATCGTTCGTGCCGTTTTAGAAATATTTTTCATGATTTTATTCCATTACACAATCGTTTTTCCCCATTTAGCTTTTGAGATTTCATATTTCAAAACATACTGTACGTTGAAATGTAAAAATTTCAGGATAGATTAAGACTGAAGATAAAAGACTATTTTGAAAAGATTAGAACTAAATATCGCATATTTGCTGAGATATTAAGTGTCGGCTTTTACAAATCTCTTTGATGTCATACTAGCCGTATATATGAGTTCGCAGCGTTCCGTTCGTCCTTCCGCTTGCGTCACTCGAAAAACTGCCTTTTTTCATGATCAAATCTTCAAAAATTGTTCAAAAGTCAATAATTTCCCTACCATAGCAACGCATGGAAAAGAGAAGATAAACGTGGAGGACGAAGAAACGAAAAATTTCCGTAAATCAAAATCCGAAAGATGCCCTAATTTTCAAATCAGTGTAAGATATACTCATTTTCAAATATGCCTAGAATTGAATAACATCAAATAGGATTTGGTTGATGAATTGCATTTATGATTCATTCGGTCGTAAAATAAGAATTAAACTTTATAAACACACTTTTATTTGAAAAGCAGTTGTTTTCGGACACTAGCCGGTTCGCGATGCTTGAAAAACTGTCCGAATTAAAATCCGATTCGGTGGCGTCCTCTCCTTAACAGTTTCAGAACCTAACACAGACTGTTTGATCGCCGTACAAACACCTTTTAAATATCGGACCGTAGCAATCCCTCGTGTGAAGGTGACTGCGAGCCTTCATCCGTTTCATAACCTGGAACAATCTGTTCACCCACGATACAAAGAACATTTGAAAATTCTGACCACTGGAAAGTCCTCGATGGAGATTGCGGCGTCCTTATCAGATTTGCCAGTGACTTTGCACATTTGTAAGTATGCGCAATCGATTCGTCACACTCCAAAAAAAAAAAAAAAAAAAAAAAAAAAAAAATTGCCGCCTCCCCATCTATCCTGTAATTTTTTCAGAGGTGAATGAGGAGGCGGCAAAAATTTTATACATTTGAAATTAAAGCACCGTTTACACGTCTTTCAAGGGGCTGTCGTAAAAGGTCGTATTAATGAAAATACGAAAAAGGGAAATTAAAATAATTAAAAGGTAAAAAGAACTTTTTATATACCATGTTTTTAAAATGTTCCGTTGAATCATATAAACGCTCCCGATGTCTGCAGGGAGAAGAAATAATTAGCTACAAGTATTAAAAAAATGCATTGTCATCGTGTTCTGAGCTATTCTAAAAGTGTCAAATGCCTACCTAGTCGAGAAGTTAGCTAAATAAATTTTCTTTTGAATTACATAAACGCTGCCGAATGCAGCAGGAACCCAAAACATTTGGCTAAAAGTATTAAAAAATGCATTATCACCGCGTTCTGAGCTATTCGGAAAGTTTCAAGTGTCTAGCTAATTGGGAAGTTATATGATTGTTGAATCATATAAACTCTACCTAAGGCAGCGGGGACCCGAAACAATTGAGTAAAAGTATTAAAAAAATGCAATGTCACCGTGTTCTGGGCTATTCTGAAAGTTTCAAATGTTTAAATGTCTAGCTAGTGGGGAAATTATATGATTTTTGAATCATATAAACGTTACCGAAGGCTACAGGGACCCGAAACAATTGGCGGAAAGTGTTAAAAAATGGATTATTATCGTATTTTGAGCTATTTTAGCTTCTAAGTTTCAAATATCTAGCTAGTCGGAAAGTTAATTAAATAAATTTTGTGTTGAGTCATATAAACGTTACCGAAGGCAGCAAGTACCCGAAATAATTGTCTAAAAGTATTAAAAATGCATTACCTTGTTTTGAGCTATTCTAAAAGTTTCAGATATCTAGCTAGTCGGCAAGTTAGTTTAAAAAATTCTGTTAAATCATATAAACACAGTCGAAGGCAGCAGAAACCTAAAACAGATAACTAAAAGTATTAAAAAATGCATTGTCACTATGTTCTGAGCTATTCTGAAAGTTTGAAATGTCTGGCTTGTCGGGAAGTTAGTTAAAAATCGATAGCAATATTTGTACTGGACACACAAACAAACAAGAATCGAAGTTACTAAAATCATAGCAAAAATATTTCTTCAAATTTAATAACACTGTAGCATAATTTATGTGGAACACTGATTAACAAAGTTTTTAAAGATACTAATATATATTAAATTGTAGTAGAATTCATAGTTAAAAAGAATAAAAAATAAAACAAATAAAATAATGAAAAACTGAGTTTCCGGCAAATGAGTTGGCAGGAAAGTAGGCTGTCAGGAAAGAGAGCAGTCTGGAAAGAAAACTCTGTGTAAAACGCATCTGTCGGCAAAGTGAGTTGTTGGGCCGTTTTGTACCTGTAGGGAAAGTGAACTGTCATGAAAGTCAGTTGTCGGAAAACTGTCGGGAAAGTGAGTTTTTGGGAAAACGTACCTGTCGGGAAAGTGAGCTGTCGGGAAAGTGAGCTGTCGGGAAAACGTACCTGTCGGGAAAGTGAGCTGTCGGGAAAGTGAGCTGTCGGGAAAGTGAGCTGTCGGGAAAGTGAGCTGTCGGGAAAGTGAGCTGTCGGGAAAGTGAGCTGTCGGGAAAGTGAGCTGTCGGGAAACCGTACCTGTCGGGAAAGTGAGCTGTCGGGAAAGTGAGTTGTCGGGAAAGTGAGTTGTCGGGAAAGTGAGTTGTCGGGAAAGTGAGTTGTCGGGAAAGTGAGTTGTCGGGAAAGTGAGCTGTCGGGAAACCGTACCTGTCGGGAAAGTGAGCTGTCGGGAAAACGCACCTGTCGGGAAAGTGAGTTGTCGGGAAAACGTACCTGTCGGGAAAGTGAGCTGTCGGGAAACCGTACCTGTCGGGAAAGTGAGCTGTCGGGAAACCGTACCTGTCGGGAAAGTGAATTGTCGGGAAAACGTACCAGTCGGGAAAGTGAGCTGTCGGGAAACAGTACCTGTCGGGAAAGTGAGTTGTCGGGAAAACGTACCTGTCGGGAAAGTGAGCTGTCGGGAAAACGTACCTGTCGGGAAAGTGGCGTCGGGAAACTGACTTGTCGGGAAATCGACCTGATCCCCTTTTAAAATGTCGTGGGACATGCGAAAAATGAGTTTGTTTTGACTAATGATAACTACTTAAATTCATATTAAAATTAAATAAAAATTTGTAGGGCGTTAAAGGGTTATTCCAGGATTTAGAAAATCATATAATTAATAGTCTTAATTACAATAAAACATGCAGTAAAATTAATTTTTGTTTTAAATTTCAGCGTTACTCCACGATCCGTAAGATAACTTGACTCAGAATTTACGTATTAGCATGTAACTTGCATTAAAATGTTCCCAGAACTGCATTTTACAGAATGAATTATTATAAGTATATAGAAATTATTTTGAATTAAGTATTTAAAAACATCATGCGCAATTGTAATATGTAAAAATGTTATAAATTTTAAATTAATTATTAAATTTAATGAAAATATTTAATTATCTTAAGGATATTAATTCATTCTATAGATAATTTATCAATATACAATCAATGCAAAGTTATACTTTGAAAAGTTTCTCTTTAATATTACGGATCGCAATTGAAAACTTTGAAAAAAAAAAAATAATAATTGTGCTGCATTTTTTATTGTAAAAAATTAAGACTATTAATTATATAATTTTCTAAATCCTGGAGTAATCCTTTAACACCCTACAAATTTTTATTTAATTATAATATGGGTTTAAGCAGTTATCATTAGTCGAAACAGATTCACTTTTCCCATGTCTCGCGACATTTTAAAAGGTATAAGACACCTTAAGTATGAAGATTGACATCAAGTGTCTAACATTTACACTGATATTTCTTTCTTTTTCTTTTCCAGGCACTGTCAAGCTGCATCATTGTTCTTCCAAACACACATTTAAATTCGGAATTATTGTTTAAATAACATTTTGTAGATATTTTTGGAACCCTGGATAAGTCGAAATTTCGTATTTTTTAATATGAGTTTCGATGTGGAACTAGTGCTTCAGAAACAGCTCGTAAAGATAATACTGTGTTTGATGAAGGTTCAACTAACCATAGCACAGTGTCATTTTGGTTTGCAAAATTTCGTTCTGATGACTTCATCCGTCAAAATGAGCCTCGTGGTAGACCCAAAACTAAAGTGAATAACGACGAATTGAAAGCTGTTTTGGAAAGTGAGTCTCAAAGCACACGTGAATTAGCAGCACATTTTGGTGTTTCTATCGTAACTGTACGTCAAATTCATTTACGTCAAATCAACAAAGTAAAAATACTCGATGGGTTCTACACGAATCGAATGCACCACAGATGAAAAAGCGTTCTCTACTTTCACGCAACAAAGGCGAACCTTTTCTGCATCACATTGTTACGTGTGACGAAAAATGGATCCTACACGAAAACCGTAACCGTTCAACACAGTGGCTGGATAAAGACGAAGCACTTAAAACACAGTTCTAAACCAAACACAAAGAAACTTATGGTGTCTGTTTGGTGATTCAATATAGCTTCATCAAATCTGGTGAATCCATCACGACAGAGGTCTACTGTAACCAGTTGGACCAGATGATGAAAATTATTTCAGAAAAATAAGATTAGTGAATAGAGACCGACCAATTCTCTCACATGACAACGCCCGTCCACACACTGCAAATATAACGCAATTAAAAATATTGCAGCTGGATTTGGAAACTATTGATCATCCTCCGTATTCACCAGACCTTGCACCGACAGATTACTATTTGTTTGGAAATTTGGACAACTTCTTACAGGGAAAAACATTCACATCTCGGCTTGCTGTACAAAATGCGTTCCGTGAATTCATTGACTCTCGTTCTCCAGGCTTTTATGCCATAGGCATAAATCAGTTACCATTAAAATGGCAAAAGTGTTTTGATGCAGCAGGGGCATTCTTTGAGTCATCATGATGTTATTTGTTTGAAAAAAAATAAAGCAAATTTTCAATTTCAACCTTCCTATTTCAAACTTTATGTAGTTAAATTTATAAATAACTAAATGGAAATATAAACTTTTAAATGAAAGTTACTTTAGTGATGTCAAGTCCTCTTAATCGTATTTAACACTTTCTGATAATGTTTAAGAGTGATTAAAGTTTTAATGAGTTTGACTGCCTATCTGTCAGTCTGTCCGCCTCTAGAATAGGTAAATATTTTCAGAATTTCTTCAAAATTGTACGTGTTATTTAATTTTATGATGAAATTTTTGCCTATTTAAAATGGCATAAATAGTACAACTAGATTTGAACAGGGACAGGACACCGCCAAAAATGTCAGTTCATTGCGTTTTAGGAGAAACATTTTTATAAATCACATTTAAATAACTTTTTATTTCACAAATCATTATTAAATTGACATTCATTATTTAGATACTAAAAAAAATGCTTTCTACCGACCATGGTATGTTGAGCGTTAAGATTCACAGGGTTACATAAAATATTCAGATACATTAAGAGCTACAATTGGAAATTGCTAGAATTGCATTTTTTTTTTTTGTATTAAACGTCTTTTATCACTTTTTAAAAGCGTTCTAAAGTGATTATAAGTTCAATGAGTCCATTTATTTGTCATGCTCTCTGCGCTGTGTGATCATGTAGTCGAAGAACATAACATAGCAGCCAGCATTTTTAACTTTTAAAATCAGAATTTACGCCAATATTTTAAAAATGGAATTTGTTACATATATTTTCGACGATAAATATTACCAAAAAAGCTATAAAAGTAAAAATTTTTCAGTTTCAAGTCTCCCTTGGAAAACGGGAGACTTGGCACCTATGTAATAAGTTAAACGACGCAACGAGCACGTAAAAGTGGAAAATGTTAATAATTTATGCAACTGCATGATTTACAGCCTTTTTTTTTTTTTTTTTTTTTTTTTTTTTAATAATAATAAAATTGTCGTGAAAATTAATTTCTATTTTCTTACTATTTCTTTGACAATTACTAGGTAAAAATTGAATCATATATTTATGATATTAATCCTCCTTTTAAATATTCACAATTAATTTGTTAAAACCATTATTTACTTAAAACGATGAAACATCCATACGAAGAGAGGAATATAAGTTATTGTAACAAATTTTTTCATTCAAAATGTTTATATTCTAAAGGCCAACAATTAAAATATAAAATTACGTAAAATAATGATACGTTATAAAACATCACAGAAAGTAAACAGAGTACTTAAATCCCATTAACTCAGAACGCAGCTTTCATGTTCCTTTTAAAATACCAGTTTACTTAGTGCATAAAATTTTATGATCCTCGTAAAAAAACTACATATTTAATATATTTATTTTAAAGAGAAAATGAAGACAAAGAGAAGAGATTGATAAGAAAAATACATAAGTGTTTTGTTATAGAAAATGAATTTATTTTTCTTAATACTGATAATAAAATGTAGTTACTAAACATGTTTAATAATAATTACACTGATTTAACTTTTTACTGCACTAGAAGTTAACTGTGGGTGAAAATAAAATGGATTCAGTTAAATGTTAGCATAATAATAGTATATACAAGAATTTATTTCTTCATGTCAAATTCGGATATGAAAAAAATCTATTGCATTGCATTTTGTTGCTTCATTATTATTAAAATTATAATCAAATGTAACTTAGATTCGAAGGTAGCTTTGTTATTGTTAGAATAATTAGACATTCTAAAAATTCAATATGATTTCTCAATGCAATTTGGTTAAGCAAATTTCTAGGAACAAACAGAATGACAAATGAAAACAAAATATTAGTAGGTGTTAGATGTACTACTTGCATTAAAAAGAAAAAAAAATGGCAAAGAAAAAGAAAGAAAATTTATAATATAGCGATTAAAAAAAAACTAAAGTTCTAAGAATGTGTTAAAGCAAATTTTTACAATAACTATAATGACGACAATTTTACCCCGAAAGTTTAATTTTTCAAAAAGTTTTATAAAAGCAAAAGTTAAACAATCTTTTGTTTGATGTCAAAATACAATATTCAGTTTTATCACAACATATTTCATTTCTTTCCCTTTTGATTAAAGATACCGCCACTTAATATAAATGGAAAGATAAAATGAGGGAATCTATTTTATGGAAATCCTGTTTCCGGAGACAAGTCCTCCGGAAAGTAAGATGTCGCGATTGATTTCCTGGTCAAAAATTCAAGTATACTAAGAGACGCAGTTTATTATTTGTACAGTCAGAAGGATTAATAAATAAAAAAGTCTGGTTTACCCAGACAAATCGCTGTGACACAGAGCTAATTATTTAAATTTCTTTAATTTTCAAGAAAGATTTACACTTTCTGATTAAAACATTATTTGAATTTATTTCACTTTCTATAAACTGTATTAAAACTAAATTTCTAAAATATTTCGTATATTACGTTAGATAGAGGACTGGGTAAACAATGTTGAATAGATAGCTCAAAATTTTAAACTGAACTTACTACAGTCTATAATATAAAACCATATACGGATTTACAAAGTTTTTGCAAAAACATTCCTTGATTTTAAAATTAATTAAATTGAAAGCAGAGATCAATAGGAAAAGAAATAAAGGGTACATTCCTTTTTCAAACTAAAAACTTGATAAAGAATTGAGGAGTAAACAGTAATGTAAGTCCAAGTAAATTATTTGAAACTGATGACGACTGTTGGCATTATAAAATGTTCTTTGGATGAATTTTCTCTCTAAAAGTACGATGAAACAAACCCATTTTCACCAGAAGTCATTTCCTCTATCGAAACTGTCTGTTAGCATACTGTAGGAAGTGGATGAACTTGTGAGGCATACTGATAAACCGCAGAAGAATGATCCCTGGCGTCATCTGCGCATGGGTCGGTCCATTTATAAAACAGGAATGTCCGTAGTATCAATGATTTTACATATATCAAACGAAACAAGAGTAATACAAAAAATTCCCCTCTCTTCCATTGCTGTCTTCCCAAACGCGTGAGTAGAATCGTCCTGGCACTTTGCCAACAGGGGATCAATCTAACGCGGCCGGAGAGTAGCATTTATTACACGCTTTTATTTAAATTCGTTTGCTATTTGTCAGGGACACATATAAAAATAAACTTAAATCCAATCCTTATCATCCTCTATCGCATGTATGTATATTATACTGAGAAATACAAGCTCAAGCAGTAACAGAATGAGGGAGGGGGTGATTATTGAATCCCAGCTCGAAACTGAGTTTCATCTCATTTCTTTTCCTGTGATTTACCTCTGTATGCATGCGTAACTTTTATGATAATACATGCTCAAACGCATTCGAACTTGGGAAGGGAGGAAGGATATTCTGGAAGAATTGGGCTCAAAATATTTTTTTTATTACATTTCGGAATAAAAACTTTTCAATTTTATTACAATTTTATGTGGCATTATTTTTAGAATTGTGTTCTGCGAATAAAGCATTCTGTATTACTTATCGTCAACATGGGTAACAGCTTTTGAAATTTCCGTATTAAAGTGTAACATCTTCAAAATACAGCTTCCGTGTTATTCTATCAAATTCGTTTTTAAAATCTTAGACTTATTTAATAAACGTTTTTGTACATAAATGAGAAATTATTGAGATTAATTTTATTGAGATTATCAAATTGTCGAGAGCATACATATTCAGGTGTATAAAATTTATACGTGAACACAAGCAAGTATAAACAGGGTGATGGATAATCTCTGACATTGGATTTCTTTTCTTAAATATCCACCTTATATATACAGTATAAACTAAAAAGGTTGGGTAAAAATTTGTACCGGATCAACACTTCAGGTTTTTCAATTTCCAGAATAATAATATTTATAGTAGTTTAAAAAAAAAAAAAAAAAAAGAAAAAAAAAAAAAAAAATGTATAAGTGCAATGTACACCAGTGGAGCTTCGTCAATGGCTTTTTAAGCTACTTCCTTTTAAGTGTCTAGAACAAGTGTTAATTAGTTTATAAAATACAGGACCTTTTTCCTAGCTTTAGGTAAAGTGCCGATAGATTTCGATGTCTGCAAATTATTTCTTTCTATTTTAATGCCTTTTCACGTATAATATAAAGAAAATTAACTTAGCATTTAAAAAAACGCAAAAATTCATACTTCAGCCCATAGTTTTGTTAACAGTTAATGTAGACGAATAAATGTTAGATCCCATGTATCAATTTATTTTCCTACAAATAACGTTTTATTCCCATTTCCCGAATTTAAAAATTTTAACTTTGTCCTTTTCTAATTGGGAAAAATATTATAATTCATGCGAATATTATATATATATATAAAATAATACTTTTTTTTTCTTCTAATTAGAAATATATTTATGCCAAATAATAGAACACCTAATAAATTCAGTTTATAGTTATTTAACTCTTTTTTTCTACAATTTTTTAAAATATATTCTATATAACTTTTGGCGATTCTTCTTCATGTATTTAATACTTCTCAACCACAGATTAAAAACCACAGTCAAAAATTGCCCATAAATTGAATGCTTTTCAAAATGGTTTTTTAAAGCAGACATTTTATTTACTAAGAATTTTTACATTTTATTTTCTAAGCCACATTTTTCTCGTGATTCTTAAACAAATATTAAAAACTTAGTCCGATATTAATAAAAGTTATCTAAAATGATATTTAAAGACGTAAATATATAGGCGTAAATACATACTGAAAGGCTATAATTTTGCAAAATGTGTCTACGCTTTACGTTAAATTAAAATCTTTACCATGTATGAAGTGATCATTAAACTATGTTATTGCGAGTTCCATGTAAATAATAATAAAAAAAAACTTCAAAAGGAACGATCAATCCAGGCGGAGCTTCAGAATATAATTTTTGCGAATAAAATCGTAATTAAGTTTATTATTACTCAACGCTTGAAACATTTAAAGAAGCTTTATATTTGACAACTGGGGATAAATATGAAGGTTTAAGAAAAGGAAATTAGTAATTAAACTTCAGTTTTCCCCCGTGTCTCACACTTTTAAAAAAGAGGATGAAAGGCTTTCGGTTCCGCTATTGATAGTTCATGAAACACTCCATGTTAAAAAGTTTAGACAGCTAAAATTCAAATTATTTAAAGACGTAATTTTTAAAAAGAAAAGAAAATGTTGATGTTTAAAAACGTAACATAATTTTGACAATATTTCTTGATAATTAAAAATGTTTATTATATCGAAGTTATAAACGTTTATCCCTTTCTTTTAATAAGCACGTTTCATAGATATTTAATTTTATCAACTAATTAAGTGTTGAAGATGTTAAAGACATTTCAAAAAATTTTATACAAAATTTCTCAAAAGTAATTGTTATTAAATTATGTAATGTGTCACTCACACGACTTTCTCTTACCCTGCATTTCAATACTATAAAGGTTAGATTGCATACTTAGTCTTAAGAACAACAGCGTAAGATAATAAATTTCAATGTACATTTAAAATAAACTAAAATAGATTTAGGTGCAATTTTATTTGACATGTAATTATGTGTGAAAGGGGCTACCGCCCACTCAACCTCCTTTCAATTATAGTGCATACAAGTATTATTAAAAAGAAAAAAAAAGAAAAAGATTAATTGGCTTTCAAACTTCAAACAGATATGGACTTCAAAATACCAAATTTGAATTTCTTGCATCTATTCGTTTTTAAGTTATGCCGATAAGAGATATACATACAGATTGATCGCTGAAAATTGGACTTTCGTAATTAAGGCATTTCAAAAAGTTATTTTATACAAAAAAAAAAAAAAAAAAGGAAAAAAAAAAAAAAAGAAATAATTTGTTTACAGTATGCGAATGAAAAATACATTTTGCTCCCTGAGCAGTGTTTGTCGAGATAATAAAGTGTAGCAAAGCCGTTCCACCAATTACATTCAATAGAAAAAAAAAATGTTTAACTTAATTTGGATAGCCCTGTATATTGTATATATAAACAGCGTTAGATGCTTTTCAAGCGTACTTAAATTTAGTCTCACCAGAAAATCATCTGACACAAAAGGAATTACATTCTCAGCAATTTCCAAGTCTAGACGCAATATATCCAAAGTACTTTGGGTAGCCCTGTAAATAACTAATGAAGGATTTCCATACAACAATCTACACAAGACATACTTTTATGCATATAATAAAATTTGTTCATCCCAATTCGTTTAGGTCAGCCTATAGATGTTGCCCTGTACTTACCAGCAATTTCCCCATAGACAATGTATTTGAATTCTCTTGGATGTCCCTGTACACGAACCATTTGTTTGATCTCAAAGAAAATTTTTTGTAGACAACTACTTTTCAATCAATTTGAAATACTTTTCTTTTAATGTTTATCATTTTTTTTTTCTTTTTTACTCATGTGTGACTAAGGAGGTATTTTCAATACCAAGTTTTTGACTGTATATTTTCTATAAATGTTATACACATTTATATTTTTGATAGTGTTTTTTATAAGCATAACAGCATATGCTACATTAATGTAGCACATCGCATTAAAAGCATTCATTATTCGTTTACAGGGCCACACAAATGAATTCGGATTTATTAGGAGCTACATCTGAAAGTTTTCCAAAGGATATTTAATTTATTTTTTCCTTACTGCGTAGAATTTATGAAAATTTTTATATACACTGTTGAATAAGATCGCAGTGGATATGTCAGACAAGATGCCATCACAAGATTCGTCGAAGTTCAGACCCCATCTGCTAGAAAACTGAATCGACCCATTGCTCAACTTGTACTTCTTCCGAACACTTCAAGGCCTGCCCCGATGCCTCCCCTGCCCGCGCAGCATGTTGAATCGGTCGCAGCGGATATGTCAGCGACAGCACACCATTCGCAGACAGACACGCGATTCGAAAGAAAATAACTTGCACTCCTTTTCTTTTCTTTGTTTGTATATATTCTTCATTCAAGTAAAAAATATGTAATCGTACTTATTCGATTCAAAAGCATGTTGCAGTAATGAACTAGCCTGAGTGGAACTTTTTATTCTTTTGTTTTGTTACAATTCCTTCTAGTCAAGAAATATGTACCATAATTTTGATTCGAAACTCTTTTCACATAAACTTTAGTCGATATAATAATTTTGTGAAATTATGATATTCTGTTTGTTTCATCAATATTCTGAATGAAAAGTCTGTCATTAAATTTAAATTCATAATTAATTCGGATATATATATATATATATTTATTTATTTATTTATTAGGTTGTAACATATGAAATGTCCGATTTTCATGGTCTACTTAAAGAAAGAATATATTTTTACAGAACAAACTTTATTAATCAAAATAGGAACCATTAGCTTCAATACACTTTTTACAACGAGAAACAAGTTTTTTTTTATGCCGGTATCATAAAATGTAGTCGTCCTGGAGGCAACAAATTCATTGAATGCCGCTTCAGCATCCTTTGGATTTCTGAAGCGTTTCTCCTGCAAGAAGTTATCGAGATGTTTGAAAAAGTGAAAATCTGTAGGTGAGAGGTCAGATGAATATGGTGGATGGTCTAAAACTTCATAGTTTAATGTGTGTAGCTTTTGATGAGTGATCATTGAAACATGCGGTCTAGCGTTATCATGAAGAAGAATAGGGCCCTTCCTATTGACCAATGCCGGCTGTTTACGTGTAAGTTTCTGGTGCATTTCATCGATTTCTCTACAATATTTCTCCGCTGTGATGGTTTCGCCTAGTTTTAGAAAGCTATGGTGAATTAAACCAGCTGAGGACCACCAAACAGTCATCACAACCTTCTTTTGATAGAGTTTCAGCTTTAGGAAGTGTTGTAGAGCCTTGTCAGCATCCATCCACTGCGCTGAACGCTTACGATTGTCGTACAGAATCCACTTTCCATCACAAGTTATAATTTGATTGAGAAAAGGATCATTTTGGTTGTGAAGAGGAAGGGCAAGTGAGATTTCAAAACGTTTGCGTTTCTGATTCTCATTCAATTCATGAGGAACCAATTTATACATTTTTTTTTTTTTTTTTTTTTTTAACTTCATCAATCAATTTTAGATGACGTGAAATGGTTGTAGGAGATACACCTAGTCCTTCTGCATAATCTCTAACAGTATTGCTTGGATTTTTTTTCAACTATTCCTCGTAAAACTTCATTGTCCACAACAGTCTCTGGTCTGCCCTAGTCTTCGTTTGTGAGACTCATCTCCAGTTTCGAACTTTGCATACCAACGTTGAATAATACGTTCATTTACAGAACCGTTTCCAAATGCAGCATTAATGTTTCGGGCAGCTGCTGCAGCTTTATGCTTACTTTTCCACTCGTGCAAAAATAGCACTTTAAAATCTCTAGAATTCATCCTATGATTGAAGCTATATACTTAACACCAAATCACAATATTTTTTTTTAAACACATCAGATGAAAAAGAAAAGGTTTTAGCTTTAAAATGATACATAAATAACGACTGTATCAAAAAAGTTTATAAGGAACCAAATCTCAAAAATTTTACTGGTGAGAATCGGACATTTCATATGTTACAACCTGATATATATAGGATATATGTGTGTGTGTGTGTGTGTGTGTGTGTGTGGTGGTTCTTGTTTCAATTATCAATGGAAATGCAGGAGAAGGTGAGTAAGATTTAATTTAATCTGATCTTATGCATGTATAAAGTTTAATTTTACTAAATTCATTGTTCATTCGGATTGCTATTCTTATTATGTAATTCAAATTACAATTAGTCAAACATACATAATTTCCAGACAATATACAGCTGTATCTAAAATTATGCATTATTTTTATAACTGTAACTGTCTAATTATTTACTCTCACTTATCAGTTTAATTTACGTGTCATGTATTTTTATATTCATAAAAAAGAGTTTTAACCCCCCCCCACCTTTTTTTAAAAGTGTAATATTAGTTTTAAAAAACCTCAGACTTTTAGTTTAACTAAACACTTTTTTAAATAAAATCTATACCCTTCAATTGGAAAACGCTAGCTTACAAATTATAAAAAGTCTAAAAATTTCGTTAAATAATAATATTGAATTTTTTTGAATTTCCAATTTTTGATCTGTTTATTTATTACTTTCTACTATATTCAATAGAAGAAAGGATTGGATTCGAAACAAACAAATTTCGACTTCTAGTTTTTCACGTATTTACACTTTCTGAGAGATCTACAACACTATTTGATCATTTTTAGGAAACGTCTGTGTGTGTGTGACAAAACTTTTTTGACGACTGTATCTCCGGAACTACTGCTCAGAATGACAAATTTATATGTAGATGTTCCATGACCTAAATTGATGCCTATCAACTTTGGTTTAAACTGCTAAACAGGTGGCGCTGCTACACGGCTATTTTCGCAATTTAAGGGAAGGCTATACCTCAGGTTTTATTGCGCATTATCAAACAAAACTCTATATGTAAGAAGGCCAATGTGAGACATTATGTTGATTCAATTTGGATGTTTATTGGCCAATAGGTGGTGATGATATACAGCAAAATTTCTCGATAATGGAAAGGCTATATCTCGACTTTTAGACATAAAACTGTACGAAACTTGGTATGTGAGATAACCATTACAAAAACGCATTTTTTATGATGTTATTTATAGACAATGAAACTGTGTTTCTTGGGATATTTAGGTTAGTTTCCTCTATGATGAAAATCATTTGCATTCATCATGTTAGATAATTTTAATAAATAATAGTTTTAATAAATTATTTTTACACTTAAATGAATGGATTTGGAAATGGGTAGATTGTAAGCTAGCCAATTTTAAACATCACTAACAAATTAATATTTTATTTTCCTACCCCTATGGCAATAGCATTTTTGATTAGAACTCGGTGACACCACTTTAAGAAAAGATTTTCAATAAGTTTTGCCCTTCACTAATTGTTATATAGAGTTACGTCCTAGGGTGTCTGGGCTCTCTATTATTTAACGGACTTATTATACATATATGCTCCTAATTAGAAACATCCTATAAGCCATCAAATAAATGAAAAACTGTTTTCATTCTCAATCGGATTGCACTATCAGTTAATTCCTTCCACTCATCTCGATTATTTCGATCTACTTCAGGAAGAGGTTTGGTAAGTATGGAGTAATGTAGGACAACACGTACATTCATTATATACGAATATTTCTAAAACTCTAGCATTCATTTCCTATTTTCAATTTTTATTTAATCCTTTATCTACTGATGGTACTTTAAAGTACTATTGGTTTAAAACGCTTATGAAATTGAATTTATGGAAGAAATTTCAAAGATATTTATGATATATGTAACTAAATTTTATCTCACTGCAAGGCACTAGACTATACAGGTAGCTTTTTTTGTTCCAGAAATGATTTTATAGAGTGCTCTTGCTGTTTTTGTTTGGTATTTTTTCAAGATCTTCACGCGTGTTACAATTAATTAATATTATTCAAGAAGCTCCCACCAGTCTTAGAAAAAAATATAAGGAACATAAATTTTTAGTACGGAGGACTATTAGTCTCAATACGTTGTCGCCAGTTTTACGATGGTTGGACATTTATCGAAATCGAAAATTTATCGAAAATATAATTGAATAATTTGAAAAAAAAAAAAAAAAAAAAAAAACTAATAGTCCTCCGTGCTAAACTAAATTCTGCTTTTGCATTTCATCGAAATGTTTTTTTTTTTTTTTTTTTTTTTTTAAGAAAAAGAAAATTAATAATAATCAGTGTCGAAAAAGTTGAAGAAGCCTTTTTTTAGACAAAAATACATAATTTATTTTAATTTTTAATTGTTGCCAAAAAAGTTTACGTTTTTTTTTTTTTTTTTTTTTTTTTTTTTTAATGAAAAGAAATGCACGCGTACATAATAAAATATAAAACTATGTGAAAATTAAACTTGCAGGGTGAAATTGACGTCATTACGTTGCCCATTTTTTTTTTTTTTTTTTTTTTTTTTTTAACTCTTTTACACTTTCTATTTTCTTCGACTTCTACGGAGCAGTAGTAGACTAAAATACCAATTCGGAAAATCCTCATTAATGAGTATGATGAGGTGATATTCATAAATTGTATTGCATTAATAATTAAAAAATGTGTTTCGAATGCAATTTTTATTTGCTTGGTAATGCAATAGATAAGGGGTTAAGCATTACAAAATTATTTCGAATTGTCTTGTGTTTAAATTGGTTTTAGAAAATCATATTTTTTATTTATGGAATTTTTTTTAAATATTTTGAATGATATCAAGGGATATTTAAAATATTATTACATGAACATGTGTAGCCGATTATGGGTGAAAACATTAATTTATAAAAATATAAAAAAAAATATTTAAAATAAATTGTTCTAATTGAGAAAAACATTAACTAATTCATATATTTAGGTTACATCTAGTTAATATTATATTATAAATTAAATATTTTAAAATGACCAAATTTTTTTAGATATCTAAACGCCGACTACACAAGTTAAAAGAAATTTTTAAATTATTTTATTGTAAATTATTTTCATGCACGATCTCATGTTACACTTCTGTTTAAACCGTGAAATAAAACGCCAGTAACTGAAGAATACAACGAGCTCTAAGTCCATTAAATCTTGACAGTAATTATACACTTACTTTAACTTAAGTCCGCGTCGTATCAGTGACAAACTACCCTGGAACGACTCTTAATTTTAAAATTTATGACACAGAACCTATTCGTTTCATCTTTCAGTGCTTCAATTTTAAAGTTGAATAAGTTTTGCGTTTTTCTCGAATTTTATAAAATTTGGTAAAGGCGCTATTAAAGGGAATTTTCAGCATTGTAAGCAATGTTATGTGCGACTTCAAAATAAATAATTTATCAAAATTAAAATCTGTATTTGATATTCTCTTTATTGTTAAACAAGTGCAATCCTGTATATATGCTTTTTTTTTTCTCGAAAATGGCTCTGATATTTTTTATTAAAATTAAGTGATAATGATTTGAGATGACAAAACTAATTTTACACTCATCTACAGAAAAAATTACTGTTCGTTGGCTGTAAACGCTAGTTGGAAAGAAAGTACGGCAAAAACTCAACGATTTTTTTATTTATTTTATTTTTATTTATTTATTTATTTTTAGGGGGGGGGCGGGGGCACTGCATGAATAAGTACTTTGATTTAGGTTCTTTTAGATGATAATTTGATTTGAATATTTGTAATCTTCAAGAAAATTAACGTTTACTAGTAACTAGTGCTTTGCCAGGGGGAAAAAAAAAGGTCAGAAATATAGTTTTCTTGGGAATTTCTCTAACGATTTTTATAAAAATGAAGAAAAACGGGATTCTTATAATTGACATGGCTTATTGTCTTAATGCTCATCGCTGAAACATGAACACATAATAATGAAATACCAGTCGGTAAAAAAGTCTTTCTAATAAGGATTTCTGAAATCAAATCCATCTTTACATTTTAAATTGTTTTTACAGTTCTTCGGGATTTGTCATCCACGCTTTTTTCATAAAATACATTTCTAAAGTAAGTTTTAACATTAAAATGTTGCATTTTCTTTATTTGGTCGCTTAGTGTGAAGTTATTTTTGATTTATTCATTATTGCACACTATGTTTAATTATACCGGACAAACAATTTAAAGTGCATTACATCCCTACGTATCCTTCCGGCTACCGTTTTAGATCAGCGAACGCCAGTCGCGAATTGGCGATCATTACACTGAAAATGACTACCAAAAAATCAAACCCTCGTCGTTAAAAATGGCGACCACGTAACATTTTAATTATTTAAAAAAAAATCAAAAGCAAGGATTCTACGAGGTACTATATTTTGCTCGGCGCATCAAACAGCCGGAGGTGATAGGGAAAGACCAGCAGGACCGCTAATGACGTCATCTCTGCGCGGAGAGTCTTCCTTTCTATCTTTCCATTTCCACGTACGTGTGTGATAGCATGACTCTACGATTCCTAGGCGCGATGCTCTACTTCGGGCATTATTTGATATTTGAACCTTTTTTTTTTTTGGCTAAAGTAGTAAGGAATATACCAAAATGGTAATGGATAATAACTGCGGTTGCTGTGGTGAAAAAAGGAAAATTTCTGCTAAAGGAACCAACGACCAAAGAGAGTAAAATCTTCCATGAACCTGACCGGAAAAGGTAAATAACAAACTCACACTTTTCCAGCAACTGTCATGAACTATATTATATAGAATCAGAGTCAAAAGTAACATTTAATCCAACTGCAGTTATAAAAAAAAAAAAAAAAATATTAATAAGGCTTTACAGGAATGAATGCATATGCTATGGTTTTAGAGAATAGAGCAGCATCAAGATTTTCTTTTGAGTGCGAAGTACAGATGGGCTAAATTTTTAAAAGACGTACAGAAATTATTATTCATTTAACAATTTTTAAAACTTTATTGATCATGACATTGAAACGAAAGTTGCTTATGAAATTAATCGGTGCAATATATTTTCAGTTTCAATAATAGGATCTACAAGCCGTTCAAGAATATGAAGCTGTCTCTGTTAGGTATGTTGCTACAAGAGAACCAGTGCCTTCGTTGAAAGTCTAATTTATCAGTTTATTGGAAATAGACCTCCATGCAAATGAAGAAAGCCTGTTACAAGCAATAACAGAAGTCAATTCGGTCCAACAAGGTTAAAAAACTGAAAAGAGAAATTAGTTAACTGCACTGTTGATGGTACGAACGTCCACGTGGGACAGAAAGGAAGGTTAGTTATGAAGATGGGCACACCAGTTCACCTTATTTGCCTAAATCATGTTCTTGATTTAGCTTTTAATGAATCAATAGATAAAATTAATCCTTTCATTCCCCGTGATGCCTATTGGAATCATAACATTTCAGATTTTCTTTCTAACCATTAACACTCACGCTGATTCAAAATGAACAATATTAAAATCTCATTTCAGATGGAATGGAGTAGAAGGCTGATTTTTACCAACTATGTGAAAAATACCAGAGCCGGGAATCGAACCCCGGGCCTTCCGCTTAACGCGCGGATGCTCTAACCATTGAACTACCCTGGCTGATAACCAGCTCGCCGCTTCTCACATAATTTGCGTTGTCAACGTCACCGAGTCTGCATTAGTAGTAAAAATTTTAAACTCGACATTCTAAGTTTGTAACATATACTACACTGTTCTTTTTGCTGAGATGAAGCAAATGGTTCGTGTACAGGGACATCCAAGAGAATTCAGATTCATTATGCCTATGGCGAAATTTCTGATAAATACAATGTACCATCTATTAACATTTTTTATATGCATAAAAGCATTTTTTGTGCAGATTGTTGTATGGGAATCATTCATCATTCGTTTACAGGGTTACACAAAGCATTTAGATACATTGGGACTATACATGGAAATTGCCGGAAGATTATTTCATTTTGTGTTAGATGTTTTTCATATGAAATTAAATTTAAGGACCCAATGTGATGTGCATATAGTTTACAGACATTATACATAGCGACCTATAATATGCTAAATATTATTTTCTATTAAATATAATTCATGTAAGTGCTTTGCTACAGTTTACTATGTCGATGGACACAGATCAGGAAGGTAAATTAATTTTTTATACCTATACTGTAAACAAACTATTAATAAATTACAGTTTTCAACTCTATTTTTATGTATAATATCACGTTTTGAGATGCTCTGGATTACGAAAGTACAATTTTTAACGGTTGATCTGTATACATATCTGTTATCAGCATAACTTAAAAACAAATGGCTGCAGGGAAATTCAATTATTTTAAGAAAAAAAAATCGGTATTTTAATGTTTGTATAGGTCGCAACTTTAAAATTTCATCAAAAATGACAAATTTCAAAGACTTGATTTTTTTAAAAAAATAATTGTAACCACTATAATTAAACGGGGGTTGTGGGGAACGGTACCCCTCTCCCACCTCACACAGAATTATATGTCAAATAAAACTGTTACTCAACCAATATTGAATTATTGTTTAAAGTGCATTGAACTTTGTTATTTTACATTATTGATCTTAAGACTTAACCTGCATTTTAATATTATAAATATAGAGTGTGCATATTAAGAGAAAGTCGTGTGTGTGATACACCCTATTATATTAGTGCTTGTATTCTTAAATGCTGAAAATTAGTATTAAATTTCAGCTAATATTTGTATAATTTAAACGAAGACTTTTATATTAATATGTTTCTAAAGGACGCGATTAATAAGCAAGTAATAAAACTATCAACAGCTGTAAGTATTGAACTGAACAATACGAGAAAATTCATTCGAATCTGTTATTAAATGATATACGATAGGATTTCTCCCAGAAAACGATACTAAACATCATTAAAATGTTTTAAACCCAGAATAACCATCTATTCTAGTTTTAAAACACAAGAAATGCTTAAATATAATTATACAAATATGAGTACCTATGCTAATAAAATTGCCTGTGTTTATGCAAGTCATCCGATTTGCACCTGAAAGGGTTAACCTAGATCTATTCAATTTTGTACAGGTGTATCTATAACATTTGATCCTATATAAAACCCAATTTTCTATTTTGATTTTCAGTTAGTTCACGTTTTCTAAAATCAGTGGAATACTGGGTAAGTGTGAAAGTTCTACCCGTTTTTAGGTATGTAAATTTTCAATGTAATTGACGTCACACATACATTGTAATGACGTAAATCGTCGGCCAATCCAACCTGTGGATGTCACACACATAAATGCGTCGTGTCTCACATAGTTAATCATCTAAAATATCAGAGGGTGTAACATATAAAGTTAGAAGCACCATATAAGACATTGTTTGTTAGACGAGTTCGATAAAAAGAGTACGGCAGTCGCAGCATGTCGCAATGTTTGTCAAGGGGAGGATGCAATAGACGAAAGCACATGTCGTCGATGGTTTTGTAAATTTAGGGAAGGGGACAGAAGCTGTCAAGATCAGGCTAGGAGTGGATGGCCATCACAGGTTGGAGACGACGATATTGACTAAGCCATATGGAACAACCAGAACCTAACCGTGCAAGAATTAGAGGAGACCTTCAACGTACACCAGAAAACGGTCAAGACACGGCTGGTTAAGTTGGGTTTTACGAGAAAGTTGGATTGTTGGATTGTTGTAACCTGCTAGCTAATCAACGGGATGACCGAATCGCCACCTGCGTTTCATTGCTTTCCCGGTACAAAAATGACCCATTCTTGACTCGAATTGTGACAAGAGAGGAGAAGTGGCTTATGCACCTTTAAGGTAAAGCGTTGTAAGACTGTGTGTCGCCCTTCTGATCCGCCTGCATCGACTTCGAAAGCTGTACTTCATCCCAAGAAAGTGTCATTGAGTGCATGGTGGGATGTGCAGGGAATACTTCAATGGGAGGTCCTGCCACTCAACCAAACCATCAGTGCAGCCTTCTACTGTCTACAGTTAGACAGGCTGCATTCAAATTTGGTAGCAAAGTGGCCAGGTCTCATAAATCGTCGCGGTGTTATCCTTCATCACGATAACGCCAAGCCACATGCTGCTGCCATTACTCGACAAAAGTTACTGGGCTTTGGTTGGGAGGTTTTACCCCACCCTCCCTATTCTCCTGACTTGGAACCAACTGACTATCACCTATTTAGTGCGTTGAACATTTCCTTCAGTCAGAAAGTCTGATGATCTTGATGCTGTGAAAATTGCCATCCAAGAATTTTTTGACTTGAATACACTGGAATTTTACCGCAGTGGGATTCATCTCCTACCATAAAGATGGCCAGAGGTTATAGATAGCAATAGGAACTGTGCACAATAATAGCTACTGTTCATTTTGCGTTCATTTTGTCTTCTTTATGGGTAATAAAAATGGGTAGAACTTTTGCACTCACCCAATAGAATGTTACGAGACAATATCAGGATAATATTTTTAAAAGAGTTTGGAAATGTCGGCCTAAAACATTGACGCTTATTATTGATGAATCCATATTACTTTTAAATCAAACCAAACTAAATCAAATAGAAAATACAAAAACACACTCCCCCCCCCCTTAATTAGCCAATTATGACAATGTCTGATGTTTCGAGTTATAGAAATAAACATTAATTGTAATTGTTTCATTTGATTTCAATGCTTGTCAGTATAAAATTTAAGTGTAAATTTATTGCATCTCACTTGTATATAGCATTTGAACAAAGTTTTATTTTTAATAGTTTCATATATTTATTTTTTTAGAGAGGTATCTTAAAATTTCAATAATTTGTTCTAATGTTTATTTTTTTTAATTACATTTTTCAAAGTAATATTTATAATAAATAATTTCGCAATATGAAGATAATTAATTCTCAAGATATTTTATACATTGTAGTTTACAAATTATACGCATGACATGAACATTGAAGAAAAACACATTTAATATTCAGAAATTAAACTTATCTACTGAAAAGCAAAGCAAAAAGCAAAGTAAAGCAGAGTAAGATTTAAGAAATTAAAAAATATATATACTTTTATTGATTAAGCTGTTAGTAACTACTGTTCACAAATTTCTAAGAAAATTTCCTTATTGTTTCTTAGAGAAAAACTATGAAAAATAGCTATTGTCTGTTTTCCCACCTCACTTAGTTTTATCGTTCTTTCCGATCTTAAAAGTAATGAAAGGGGCTTCAATCCAATACTTCTCATTCAATATGTTTCTCTACTGGTAAGTTGAAATGATTGTATTGTGGGATTTCTATTAACAAATCTAAATTGAATTTCAGAAGATTGCAGTTGAACAATGTTCTCTATTTCCCAACTTCATACTATTGTCATTTAATTAAATAAATTCTACTATTTACTTTTGAAAGAGATTAATTTTTCAGCACAGAAATCTAAGGGCATATTTTTTAGTGGTATCCATAGGTAGCGTTAAAAAATACCAAAATGAAAACATACAGTGGGGTTCTTGGGTAAATAACTGCAGATTAGCGTTAATATTACATACAGTTTTATAAAACAGTGTATAATATGTTTAACTAGAACTTTTACTTGAAACTGATTTCGTTGATGTCTGAGAGAAACACTGATACGAACAAATACATAATTTTGTTTTCTTAGATGTCTCTCTCTCTATATATATATATAAACTGATAATAAATGTAAAGTTATCCCAAAACACATGGGTGCCTTCTTCAGGGGATCGTTGTAATCACGTTTTAAAAAATTTCACTTCAAAGCAATAATTTGTCGAATTTTAAAAATCTTTGATTATCCAAACTCTAAAAAAATTACATATTTTATACCCAAGTTGAAATATAGATTTTAATAAACTACGAAGAATAGAAATACCTCATAATAATTCCCATAAGAAGTATCAGAAACAATTCAAGACTTACATATTATCTGAAAGTTATAAAGTATAATTTCTGCGCGATAGGGTCTAGAAAAATTTAATCTTTAAAACAAACAACTTTCTCAGCTTTACTCTTAATATATTTTCTTTGAGAATTAAATTTCGTATTATACTTTTGAGATACAAAATATATTTTCTATCAAGAATCTTTAAATATAAATTCTCAAATCTTTCCAAACATTATTATATATTATATATGTACCATGTAAATATAAACATATCCTGCACAAATTGATTTTTAACTATGACATATTTTTAAAAATATACTTAAAAAAAAAAAAAATCTTATAATTTCTTAAATTTCCTTTTAATCAAACAGAGTTCTTTTAAAAAACTGCATTTATGTTTAAATTCTCGTTAATCTTCAAAACTTTTCCATCAAATATAAAAGTAATTAGACTAAACACTGGCTGTTTAAATTATAAAAATATTTAAAAAAAATGTGAGTTTTCACGTTTAAATATATAAACGAGTCTTTAAGAGATTTGTTATTTCGGAAATATTTCAAAGGAACTTAACCTCATCCTCAACGAAATCATTATCTTTAAATTACCGTACTGAAGCAAAAAAATCGAACATCATTTTAAACTAATATTTTCTCGAAATTAGTTTGTAGCAGGCCTGTCCGATCCAAAAACACTTGGTGGGCCGCATAGGAAATATATTTTATTCAGGCGGGCGACACGATATGCATATAAGTGTATATAAATTTGATTTTGAAAGAAATGCTTCAGGAATGAAACAAAGCAAACTCGTTGGATTGAAAATGAACCTCGGTAAGACAAAAAATATTTCAAATTCCTTTGTTTCTCCACTGAATATCACTGTTGATATGGATAAATTAGAAACAGTATGCAGTTATATGAGGAGAGTCCTTACGATGAACATCATGAAAGAAATTAACAACCGAGTTAGACTTGCATGGAGAGCATTCGGAAGAAATAGCGCTATATTCAAAAGTGTCTTTCCAATTTGTTTAACAAAAATATCTTTTGATCAGTGCGTTTTGCCTGTTTTTATACTTTAAAAACTTGGACATTGACATGGCAAAACTAAACAAAAATTTTAAAACAACCCAGAAGAGTATGGAGAGATGCATATTAGGTTTCAACTGAAGGAACAAAAAGAGAAACACTTGGATTAGGGAGCAAACCAAATCTATTTCTAGAGTTAAGAAGTTAAAATATAGCTGGGCTGGGCAGTTTGCTAGAAAAAATGACGATAAATGAGCCACAAAAGTCCTCTTTTGGATACCGAGAGATAAGAAAAGACCGAGGAAGAGACAACTGTGACATGGTAAAGATGAAATTGTGAAGTTTGGAAGAGCAGAATGGAGAATTATAGAAAACAGGGCAGATTGGAATCACATAGGAGAGGCCTTCATCTTGCAGTGGATTGCTTAAGCCTGAAATTGATGATGATGGTGATATACGTTTGTGAGTGCATGAATCATGTATAAATATACTTTTTCGGGGGAGAGTCGGTTGAAGATTCGGAGCAGAATGCATTAATTTAAATTCTTTTCATTCATTCATTAAGAATAGAATTGTAAAAATATAAAATACTAGCAGGCTATGCCCGCTTCGCTGGTCACTATTTTTAAATGAATCATTATAATTAGTGAATTCTCAAAATTGCATTAATTTTTATCATGTGAAAAAGAAAAAAAAAAAACTCTGATCGGGAAAAATGTCGCACCGGCTCCCCACTGCCTTCGGCAGCGTAGACCCGTGCGTGATGCGCACGCGCGAATGCATATATATGAGCGCCCTAATAATTTTACAAATTCGAAAATATCCGCAATCGATTTGTAAGTATCAAAAACCTCTATGCACCAGTTTTGAACGATCTATCTCTATCTTTATTTTTTTGCCCTACCCCTTCCCGCCCCTCCCAATAATTTTAAAAATTCAAAAATATCCGCAATCGATTTGTAGGTATCGAAAACCTCGATGTACCAATTTTGAATGATCTAACTCTATTTTTTTTGCCCCTCTGTCCCCCCCCCCTTCCCGTCCCTTCTAATAACTTTACACTTTCGAAAATATCCCCATTCGATTTGCAGGTCTCTAAAACCTATCTGTACCAATTTTGAACGGCCTAACTGTATTTCTATTTGTTTTTGCCCATAGCCCCCCCTCCTTACCGCCCCTCCTAATAATTTTACAAATTCGAAAATATTCGCAATCGATTTGTAAGTATCGAAAACCACTATATACCAATTTTGAACGATCTAACTGTATTCTTATTTTTTTGCCCCCCTCTCCCCTCCCCCTCCTAATAACTTTACACTTTCGAAAATATCCCCATTCGACTTGCAGGCCTCTTAAACCTATCTGTACCAATTTTGAACGGCCTAACTGTATTTCTATTTGTTTTTGCCCATAGCCCCCCCTCCTTACCGCCCCTCCTAATAATTTTACAAATTCGAAAATATTCGCAATCGATTTGTAAGTATCGAAAACCACTATATACCAATTTTGAACGATCTAACTGTATTCTTATTTTTTTGCCCCCCCTCTCCCCTCCCCCTCCTAATAACTTTACACTTTCGAAAATATCCCCATTCGACTTGCAGGCCTCTTAAACCTATCTGTACCAATTTTGAACGGCCTAACTGTATTTCTATTTGTTTTTGTCCCATAGCCCCCCCTTACCGCCCCACCCCCCTACCCGCCCGTCCTAATAATTTTACAAATTCAAAAATATCCGCAATCGATTTGTAAGTATCAAAAACCTCTACGTACCAATTTTGAACGATCTGACACTATTTTTATTTTTTTGCCCCCCCCCTCCCCGTCCCCCCCCCTTCTTGCCCCTCCTAATAACTTTACACAATCGAAAATATCCCCATTCGACTTGCAGGCATTTAAAACCTATCTTTACGAATTTTGAACGGCCTAACTGTATTTCTATGTGTTTTTGCTCCATAGCCCCCCCTCCCCCCCTTGCTGCCCCACCTGGGAGCTGAATTTCTAAAATTCCAGAAATTTGTTTTTAGATAGTTGAATTAGCTATATTTTAGAGCAAAAATTTCACGTATATCTATTTTTTTTTGTTTGAGATATATAGGATTATGCGAAATCACGTTTTACGCATGTGAAATCACGTTTTGCCCCCCCCCCCCGCCCCCCCCTTGGGGACCGAATTTCAAAAATTCCAGAAACCGATTTTTAGACATTTGTATTAGCTATATTTTAAAGCAAAAATTTTACGGATATCTTTTTTTTTGGTTGAGAAATGAAGGATTTTGTGAAATTACGTTTTGCCCCCCTCCCCCCCTCCTTGGGGGCGAATTTTGTAAAATCGCTTGCGGCGTTGCCTTTCTCGGGTCGTAAACATTAACCGTGCCAAATTTGGTTCCGCTCGGTGAAACGGCCTAAGTTTCTATAGCGGACAGACAGACAGACAGACACACACACACACACACACACACAGAGACAGACTCTGCTCTTTTATATATATCGATAATAAAGGAATGATTAATGGATCTTATTGTTTAGAAATTTTATTTGTTAATTCATTAAGTATAATATTCATTTAAAATATAAAATGTCAGATAAATTGAAGCATTATTCATTTTTATACCAACTATGGGAAAAATGCCAGAGCTGGGAATCGAACTCGGGACCTCTTATAAGGGATCTAATGATCTCATAACAAAGTGATTCGCTAGTTACTATAATCGTTGAAAGGTATTTTTCACTTCGAAAAGTCAGATCGGATATACTCCTTTTTAAACTGTTAACCTAGTTGTCAAACTTTAAATAATCGTTAGTCTCCTCGCAGACCACAGAAAACTACACGGCGGGTCGGATGCGGCCCGTGAGCTGGCCACCCCCTAGTTTATAGGACTTGAAATAATTTGATGTAATTTCATTTTAAACATTTATGGTTGATGTCATATGAAGGGCCCGAGATCAAACATTTCTTGTCCAATTTTAAATACAAATTTATTTTAATGAATTTTGGTGGGGCGATATTTATATATACGTATTGCTTATAAATAAACAATTTTTAAATCCATAAAAACAGCTTATACGTAATAAAGAAAAAATGTAGCGTGACAGGTATAACAAAAACAGATAGGATTTTAGTGACTCATCTTTATCACTGCTCTAGCCTGAGACACATTTGAAGTTCAGCAATTCCCACGCACGCATGCACACACACACATACACACCACACACACACAAAAAAAAAAAAAAAAAAAAACCATCCGAGATTTAATTTGAAAAAGTTCTAAAACTTTAATAAATATATAAAAATACATTTAAAAGCTGTCTGGCATCAGGAGAGTAAAAATTTCGAATTATCTTTTGCTTACCTATTAAAAAAAAAAAAAAAATTAAACAATGGCATAAAATATTTTTGTATATATAATGTATTTCTTTAATAATAAAAAAATAATAATAAAGAAAGGAAAATACAGAAAGAAAAAAAAATATATCCATCTAAATATAATTGCGCAATTCCTGCACCAAAACATAAAATATTGTATATAAGTATGTGAAATCATGTATTAAAGTTACAAATCATTCGTAGCTTTTTGTGATACAAGGTGATACAAAGAATCTTCACTCTTCCTCAATTTGTAGTTGGTCTCCTAATTGCACTCTGAACTAAATCGATAGTGGAGAGAATGAATTTTTAAATGTTCTCTGCATGTGTGAAGTTCCAGTTTTAGAAAATCGAAAAAATGCAAAAAAAATCTAATAATTTGGTCACCTACTGTAACTCCATTATTTTTTTTTTTATAGAAAACATATCAAATAATTTAACACATTTTATGTATATATATATATATATATATATATATATATATATATATACACAATCCTTTTGATAGTAGAAGCAAAGAATGAGAACGAAGAATAGTTAGTCAAATAATTCACCAAAGAGACAGACACACACGAAACAAAGCAACAAGATTTCCCATATTGATTCAAATATCAAGTTCAACAATAGCACTGACGCCAATCCAATATGGAAACAATACCTGATGAAAATTGAAATAGGACCGTGTAATTAGACTCTGATGAAAAGAAGGTTGACTCTAGGACAATATTTCAAGATGAAAAAAGAGAACCCTGTAATGAACAATAATAACCCATTAAGCGCAGTAGAAGCCAAGCAACATACACAAGATCATCAGAACCACAAAGACAAATAAGAATGAACAATTTCTATATAAAGGAGAAGCTCAGAGAGGTGAAAAAAAAATCATCAGGGGATGAAATACACTTATTTAAAGAAACCAAATTTAATTTTTAACAGCCCGCAAAACAAACGATACAACTAACCAACTCAACCAAATCCCAACAGAAAAACTCAAACTTAATCCAAATCCAGGAAAAAAAAATAATAATAAGGAAGAAAGGAGCCAAGCGGCTAGATTTGTGACTTGCCTGTGGGGTTAAACTAGTTTTACGCCGGCAACACTCCCCCATCCTGACAAGACCAGATTAGGAGATAGATTGATTGAAAAAAAAAAGCAAAACCCCATAGCAAATAAAGAACAATGAAACCGTGAAATTTATTGATTGATTACGAACCCATAATAAAAAAGAACCCCGAAATAAATCAAATGAAACAATGACAAATTATTTTCCAGAAAAACAAAAACGGAAAACCCTCCAGAAAAACAAAAACACACCATGAACCTAAAAAGTAATAAAATGAAAACCTAAACCCGCAAGAAAAAATCACCCCGAAATGAAAGAGGCAATTTAGATACAATCAATCCTGATGTATTGAAACACCAACCAGAAAAAATAAAATAAAAACACGAGTCACAAAAGCTGAATTCAACGCTGAATTCAAAACACGAGCAAAATCATGAACTTAACAGGAGAAAATGGCATTTTAGAAGTTGAGTTGTATCATTCCTTGATAACTTATTTAATAACCAAATTTCAACCAATTAATTTTTGGAATAAAACCAAATGCAGCAATCCTTCCTTAATTTTTTTTTTAAATATGTATATGTATGTGTATATCAGTGTTGTGCACGAACGCGTTCATTTGAACGCGTTCGTGAGCGTAGCTCAAAATTTTTGAGTTTTGAGTTGAACTTCGCTCCTTTTTTAAATTATGAACTTGAGTTGAGCGTAGTTCGTTTTTTATACGAACTTGAGCGTGAAAAAGCAATTCAAACTCAAACTCATTTTAAATATTTCTGTCGGAAATATAAAAAGGAAAATAGAAGAAGAAAAGGACAGAAAGGAGAATAACTGTGCAAAATGGATCCCGGAAAAAAGGGCACTTGAAAAAAAAGGCACTGGTAAAAAGGGCCCCAGAAAAAAGGGCACCCGGAAAAAGGGCACCGGGAAAAAGGACACTTTTGCAATTGGCAAATCTCAAAAACAACAAACATCAAAAAATGAATTTAAAGAATGATTTTCATAATACGCTTTTAGAAATTTCAATCAATTAAATTTATACCTCTTTTACTTAGCTTATATACCTGGGGGGAGGGGAGGCTAGGAGCGGATTGAAAGAATGTAATTGTTTTTAAATCACTTTTTTACTGATTTTAATGAAACTTTGTCTGTCACTTGCTGTTTATGACAAAAATACAGTGTCACATATACTTCGGAAGCTGAAGTGTGGGGGAGGGGCGCAAAGGGAAGTAATTTTTTGTATATCACCTTGATACCGATTTTAACGATATTCTGTGTAGTATAACTATCACTTATTCTTTACGGAAAGCACAAGAAGTATTATATATAGCTTAGGGGGGGGGGAGGGTTGTATAGATGCAAAAAAAAAAAAAAAAAAAAAAAAAAAAAAAAAGTTTTTTTAGGCAACTTTGTTATAGATTGAAATAAAACTTTGTGTAAATACCACTTACTGCTTAAGAAAAAATTTAAAAATTGTTACACATATCTTGGAGTGTCGGGGGATGGGGGGAGGGGGCAGAGAGGCGAAATGTTTGCTTTATATTACCATGTTAACTATTTCTCCGGAAATTTTTTTAAATATAATTTAAACTTTATAAAAATTGTAATAAATGATATATAGTTGAAGAGGGGCAAGGGAGCGAGGGAAGATGAAAAAAAAAATATTTTTAAACCAGCCTATTATTGATTTTTTTGTTTAAATTTTGTGTATATATTACAAACTAGCAGGCTACGCCCGCTTCACTGAACTAAATTTAAATGAAGTTTTAAAAGAATTGAATCACTATTTAATTTTTATATCATATTTTGGGCTTTGTAACATAATTAAAAAGTCAAAAAGTCAATAAAATATTACAAATTAAATAAATAAAATATATCTTCCGTTTTGCAACAATGTTATATGGTCTTATGTGAATGCTTCTCTAGAAGGAATCAAGAATTGTTTACAAATTTAATGAATTATGAATGGGAAATAATTACGTTGTAATTGTTAGTTATATTTCAGTGTTTATATAAACAGCTTTTGTACATGACGTAATATTATATGACGTAATATTAAAAACAAGTTCATCTTGGTGGACTCTGCAAAGTTCTCCGTCATATTCTCGTTCTCACAAGTTTCTATTAGAGGGCATATTACATTCCTTTTAAGAGAAATGAAGATTGATTACTGGGCACTGTCGCAGTATGGTATGAAATGCTTTACCTACTAGACTACCCGAACTGCGTTTCGATACATTTACCTTATTTTAATTCATTGTATAGTTTTTTTAGAGCCAGTTTCTTATTTTCGTTTTCATGTAACTCCATGGTGTTAAGAAAATCGAAATCTCGAATAACTTACAAACTTTTCAAAACAGACTATCAACAGTTAGTAAAGTTCTTGATATTTTGAATTGAGAATATAAAATTAGAAACATTGGTCCTTTTTTTTTTTTTCAATCATTATCGCTTTCTTTTTATCTCTCTCTTTCTCCCCCCCCCCCCCCAACACACACTCACATCACGACTATGGCACAATAATTTACATTTTTTACTTTCTCTTACCCATAAGGTAGAGAAAGTATTGTTTTTGGGTCAAATTTTTTTACATTTTTAAAGTAGCTATCTGTAATACTAGTATGTAATACTAGTATTCAGTATTATTTACAGATTGATGCGTAAACAGAACAGTTTTCTCTCATAGAATTCTTTTCCTTTATTTTTTTTTTAGGAAGAGAGGGGATGGAAGAAAGAAATGTAGAGATGACAACACCCCCCAACTGTTCGTTGAGGAGGAGATGCAATTGTGATTACTTCTTCGTTTCTTTCTTATCTGCTAAATAGAATTTCTTGTAATTAGTGGCGGCGCGGTGAAACTTGTCTCCTTTCGGTGACTTTGATTTTTAAATGCTTTTTTAAGAAAGCTTTTCCCATTCTTCCATGTTTGCATTTTGCCTGTGTGGGTTCCCTCCTGGCAGACAACCTGACATGCAAGTAAACTATTGTATAATTGTAGTCTCCAGTCTTGTAAAAGACAGGAAGTCAGTCCTATCTGTAGCCTTGAATTGATTTATTGCTGTCGTTCTGAGAGGCAATAAAAATTGCTTTTCCCTTTCCCTTTTTTTCTATCCCAAAGAAGTGTTGCGAGTAATCTTTTATCGGTTCTTAACAAGTGTCTTGTGTATAAACAAAACATACGTATTAGGTTAAAATAAAATGCATTGCTCGAAAAATATATCCCTTTGTTTGCAGATATTTAAGACTGAATAATAATAATAATAATAATTAATAAATATTGTTATTCAAATAAATGAATAAAACAAACATAAATAAAAAGTGTATTACAGAGATTTTTCTCCTCATAAAGACGTCGAACTAATTTTAAAATAGCATCAGTTTTTTTCATTTTGCAAAATCCTTTTTAGATTATTATTATTTATTATTTATTTATTTTTTTTTTTTTTTTAACAAAAATTATTTTAACTATTGTGAGTTTTTTTAATGTAAAATAAAGTTAAAAAAAAAAAAAAAAAGGACATTAGCTAATGAGTAATTTGCCTAAAATTTTTTATCGTGGAATTTCATGAAACTTGTCTGCCAGAAGTGAAGTGGCGTCTAAATCTCTTAATGTTACATAATGAGGCGGCAAAGTATGACATAAATGTACATTATGAGAAATATTTTTACCACAATTAAGTCAGAGCAGTTTAAAAAATATCTTTTATGATGCTGGCATGAACCTCAATAAATACTAACATTCCATTTTAAAAACTTAGAAAATAATTTAAAGTTTTTAATAACATGACAAAACATGATACCGTTTCACATAAAGTCGGATTACTGGAATTATTGTACTCGAAAAAGACACAAAATCGCATAAAATACTAAAATAAAATATTGACATGAGTATAATTACACGGTAAATTGACCGAGAAGTTCAGCTCTCGAATCTGGTGAACAAGTGCCAGGTTCGATTCCTAGTTATACTTGTCCACCAAGCCATTCGGAGTTTTCCATGGTTTTCACCGAAACTTGTATAAACACAGGCAAGAAAGGGCCACTTAAAAATACCTCACCTAGAGCATTCCACCCAGCCCTAGGGAACGCATGCATTCAGTCGGTCTGAATTCTGAACCCTTACATTAACATTGTAGTAAATTAGGATAAGGGAAGTTTATAGAATCGGGTTACTCTTGCAAGTGAGGCATTTTATTTTCAGACCATACCGGTAAATCGTCCGAATTCTTTTCTTTTCTGAATATAGGAAGGACGACCTATATTAGAAATCGAAATTTCTGAAAGTAAATGAATAATGGGAACAGAGCACAGTCCATTTACGCCAGTTAATTTTGTTTCGTATATTAGTGTATCAAAAGTATTTTAATAAATATGAGATCATGAGAAGAATTTACGATCGGCATAAAAAAAAAGTCACGAGACATCACCAGAAAGAAAATGAAAAAAAAAAATCACCTGTAAAAAAAGTCATACTAAAAAATGGTCACCAGGTAAGAAAAGGCACCGGATAGAAAGTTCCGTGGAAAACTAGTATGTTGTGGCCACCACAAGACTTTCTTCTATATTTTCCTATACATATTCAATCAGTAACAATATTAAAAAAAAAAAAAAAAAAAAAAAAGATTTTTTTTTTCCTTTTTGTGAAAATTAATACATATTCAATCACTAACAATAATTAAAAAAAAAAAAAAAAAAAAAAATCGAATTTTTTTTTTTTTTTTTTTTTTTTTTTTTGTTAAAAGTAAAAAAAAATCGATAACTTTGTTTTAAATTATCACAGATTTATGGTTCAACCATTCGTTTTAAAGGTATTGACGAGATCTTTCGAATGATACCCATCTTCAAAATTTAACCCCCCCGGGGGGTACTTCCCCCCCAGGGGGGGAACCGATGCCCCCCATGCACAAATTTTTTTTCCTAGTTAACTACTACTATCATCAATAATTCAAATTAATTTTACAATCACAAGTTTAAAATAACTCTCATTATGCCCATTTATACGGAATTTTGTCCTATGCTGCCATGTTAAAAATTTGCATAAAATGAGATTACAGCGCCACCTGTTGAGCTATTGATCCCCAAATCTAATGGGCACCAGTTCATGTCAGGGTGCAACTAAATACCAAGTTTGGTTAAATTTCATTCATATGTTCGTGAGATACAGCGTCCACAAAAAAATGATACAGACAGACACACAGACACACAGACAGACAGACAGACAGACATTTTTTAAAAACTATCAATTCGTGTTCAGGACATCCCAAAACGTGTAGATCCGTCAAAAAACGGAGGTCGAAAATTTTCGCGAATCCAATACTTTCTCTATATTACATATAGAAGAAAGTAAAAAGTCACCAGAAAAAATGTATTAAAAATAAATAAATAAAAATGCCTTTTCAGTTTTGACTTATGTTTTACAAATTTCTAAGAGTATTTTAGAGATATGGCTTCATTTCGTCGCTCTGTTTGTTTGTCTGTTAAATTTTATGATCACGCTTTAATTTCCGCTAATATTTATTAAATAGCTTTAATCTAGTATATTTTAATCAAGTTTTCTATGGCATATTCTGTGTTGAAAATAGTATAATTAATGTGTGTAGAGGGACTTGCAAAACATTTCTGATGCATTAAAGTCAACGATCGGTATTTTTAAAAGCATATGTTAATATTTTATACTTAAAATAACACAGGAGACACTTTGCGTTCTTTGTAGGTAGTAAAAAAGAACCTCTGTCTATTTTTTCTAGGGAAAACATGGCAAAAGGATGTTTAAAGTTTAAATGCATATAAAGAGGTAATATTTAAAAAAATTAGGATAAATTAGAACAACATGAAATATTTCTTTAGTACTATAATATATACCATTTCCCTAGCACATCCATAAAGGAACATTTGCACGAGAAGACATATAATCGAAATTTTAGTAAACAATTTTGAGTCTTACAAGTTTTATTTTATTCCAATATAATTTTATGTAATATTATTATATAAAACAACATTTAATAATGTAATGTTATTAGTTTTAAAAATTTCAAAAGTAGTTTTAATTTATGATTTAATAGTAGTGTAAAGTAAAATATCACATGCTTATTATTTATTGAAAATATATAAATTTTAAAATAGCACATGCATAGAAAAGTGCGAAGAATCGCATTTTGAATGTAATATGTTTGATTTTTTCTCTTTAGAAATTACAATGAGGAATATATATATGCAACCTTCATCTAGAACGAATAAGTAGTCATTTTATAAATATCTAAACTAAGAACTTTCGATTTCGGAGTATAAAGTAAACGAATAGACTGGATGGAAGAAATGATGGATTCTATTCTATACTTTTCAAGATGGTGGAACGATGTTTATTATAAATCCTATCTATATCTAGAAATTCTCACTTTGATTTCTAAAATCGTTTCATAAACTCGAATTATAGTTACTAAAACTCACCTGTAATGCTCGCATATATTTGCAAAGACTTTTTAAATAACCACTAGAAAATTGTTAGCTGTTTTTTTTTTTTTTTTTTTTCTTTTTCCCGAGTGTAATCTATAAGGACACTTTTGTGAGCTTCCTACCTCCACAGAAAAAAGTTTTATGCTGGCCAAAACATTGTTCCTCCCACCTCTTTTTTAACTAATTAAGATGCAAAAAAAAATTATATATTCCTACTTTACAAGTCTGCTTTTGCCAATGCCAATGTTACAGAACTTTGTCTGACATTTATATATGTGTGTGTGTGCGTGTGTGTGTGTGTGTTAAAGATATATATTTAATATAAAAACTGAAAACTATTTGAAATAACGGCAATGTTCAAACAAATGGAACTTAAACATCACTAAGAAATGAGTAGAGCGCGTGGGATAACCACGAGAGTGCTCCTGCTGTCATACGAAATTGCTCCCCAAACCATAACTCCAGGAGTAGGCCCTGTGTGTCTAGGCCGCAGACAGTTCGCTAGCAGGCGTTCATCTGGCCTCCTTCTAACCAACACACGGCTATCACTGCGACCAAGGCAGAACCGGCTTTCATCAAAAAACACAACAGATCTCCACTCCGTCCTCCAATGAGCTCTAGCTTGACACCACTCACGTCGCAAATGGCAGTTGTTTGGAGTCAGTGGAATGCACGCTACAGGGCGTCTGGCTCGGAGCTGTCCTTGAAGTAATCGATTTGTAACAGTTCGTTGTGTATTGCTCCCCAAACCATAACTCCAGGAGTAGGCCCTGTGTGTCTAGGCCGCAGACAGTTCGCTAGCAGGCGTTCATCTGGCCTCCTTCTAACCAACACACGGCTATCACTGCGACCAAGGCAGAACCGGCTTTCATCAAAAAACACAACAGATCTCCACTCCGTCCTCCAATGAGCTCTAGCTTGACACCACTCACGTCGCAAATGGCAGTTGTTTGGAGTCAGTGGAATGCACGCTACAGGGCGTCTGGCTCGGAGCTGTCCTTGAAGTAATCGATTTGTAACAGTTCGTTGTGTATTGCTCCCCAAACCATAACTCCAGGAGTAGGCCCTGTGTGTCTAGGCCGCAGACAGTTCGCTAGCAGGCGTTCATCTGGCCTCCTTCTAACCAACACACGGCTATCACTGCGACCAAGGCAGAACCGGCTTTCATCAAAAAACACAACAGATCTCCACTCCGTCCTCCAATGAGCTCTAGCTTGACACCACTCACGTCGCAAATGGCAGTTGTTTGGAGTCAGTGGAATGCACGCTACAGGGCGTCTGGCTCGGAGCTGTCCTTGAAGTAATCGATTTGTAACAGTTCGTTGTGTATTGCTCCCCAAACCATAACTCCAGGAGTAGGCCCTGTGTGTCTAGGCCGCAGACAGTTCGCTAGCAGGCGTTCATCTGGCCTCCTTCTAACCAACACACGGCTATCACTGCGACCAAGGCAGAACCGGCTTTCATCAAAAAACACAACAGATCTCCACTCCGTCCTCCAATGAGCTCTAGCTTGACACCACTCACGTCGCAAATGGCAGTTGTTTGGAGTCAGTGGAATGCACGCTACAGGGCGTCTGGCTCGGAGCTGTCCTTGAAGTAATCGATTTGTAACAGTTCGTTGTGTATTGCTCCCCAAACCATAACTCCAGGAGTAGGCCCTGTGTGTCTAGGCCGCAGACAGTTCGCTAGCAGGCGTTCATCTGGCCTCCTTCTAACCAACACACGGCTATCACTGCGACCAAGGCAGAACCGGCTTTCATCAAAAAACACAACAGATCTCCACTCCGTCCTCCAATGAGCTCTAGCTTGACACCACTCACGTCGCAAATGGCAGTTGTTTGGAGTCAGTGGAATGCACGCTACAGGGCGTCTGGCTCGGAGCTGTCCTTGAAGTAATCGATTTGTAACAGTTCGTTGTGTATTGCTCCCCAAACCATAACTCCAGGAGTAGGCCCTGTGTGTCTAGGCCGCAGACAGTTCGCTAGCAGGCGTTCATCTGGCCTCCTTCTAACCAACACACGGCTATCACTGCGACCAAGGCAGAACCGGCTTTCATCAAAAAACACAACAGATCTCCACTCCGTCCTCCAATGAGCTCTAGCTTGACACCACTCACGTCGCAAATGGCAGTTGTTTGGAGTCAGTGGAATGCACGCTACAGGGCGTCTGGCTCGGAGCTGTCCTTGAAGTAATCGATTTGTAACAGTTCGTTGTGTCACTGTGGTGCCAACTGCAGCTCTAATTTCAGCTGCAGACGCAGTATGATTAGCCACAGCCATACGCCGAACACGGCGGTCTTACCTCTCAGTAGTGCCACGTGGCCTCCTGGAACCCGGTCTTCTTGAGGCAGTACCTTCCCTTGACCACTGCTGCCAACACTCATGCACAGTGGATACATTCCTGCCAAGTCTTTCTGCAATATCGCGGAAAGAAAACCCACCTTCTCGTAGCCCTACTACACGACCTCGTTCAAACTCAGTGAGCTGTTGATAATGGCTTCTTCGTCTTCTTAGAGGCATCCTTGACTAACATTAACCCACTATGTCAAATCTCAACTGTAAATAACGATCACGAACCTTACAGCGCTTATTTAAAGCAAACCTCATTTGCATGTTCATAGTGCCGCTACTAGCGCCACACTTATGCGCGTAGCTGGAAATTTGAATCGACGTCATCTTTTAGATGTATAAACACGCCTACCAAATTTCGTTTATCTAGTACAGCTCCTTCCTGGTGTTGGGATTTTTTTTTTCCATCGGTGTATTTTTTAACACAATTTAGTGGTCTGTCTTAGGGACCGTGGATGAAATATGATAAATCGTCAAATGGCCGTCCTCAAATAAAAAAATGTCAAAATCTACTTGATTTTGGAGTTTTATCTTATTTTTGCACACTTTATATAAAATACATGTTTGTTCCTTTATAGTACGCTAAATAGTAAGCGAAATTTTCTAATGATTTATCCAAGAACTAAAAACTGACATTGCCTGTGGTACAATCAAATAAAGACTAATTAAGTAAAACCATTTACACTATTTAAAAAATATATATATTTCAAAACAAAAGAACCTCTAAATGATGGAATTTGTCTCCTACGTGCATAAACAAACGTATTGGAAATTTGAGAATAAAAAACCACCCCAAAACAGTGGGTCCACTATTCAGAAGTGTCCGTTAAATAAATTTTTACTTACAATTAAATTAATAAGTTATAATTAAGAGTTATAAGTTTAATTAAGCATTAAATTAAGAATGTTCATGGTATTTGGTTATTTTTAAAAATGTAAATTACCTATGAAAGTGCTCATAAAGAATAAGATCTATTTAGAAAAGGGATTTAAAAAAAAAAAAAAAAAAAAAAAAAAAAAGGTAAAAATGAACTTTAATTGAGTTTCGCTCGTTTTTAAAAATGAACTTGAACTGAGCGCGTTCATTTCTTTCAGACATGAGTTTGAACGCGAACTAGCTCGTTTTTTACACGATGAACTTGAGTTTGAACTAGTTCGTTTTTTTCGTGAACTTGCACAACACTGGTGTATATACACTAAGCGACAAAAAAAAAAGCCGCACTGCAGAAAAAATGACTTATACCTTTTTTATTTGTAATAACTTTAAAATTAATGTTTGAAACAAATAAAACTGTCTTGTTTGCATAATACCAAAGGTACGAAATGATGCCTATGTATATTTTCGATTTAATAATTCGCTTTATTGCACTTTACGAAGTACTTTTTAAAAATCTGCATAAAACTTTCTTTTTGAACATAATGCAATAACTATACACTTTTCATTCTATTATGATTTATTATATTAAATAAACAAGTTATATTTTAATATATGAAATAAAACTATTTATTTGTTAGATCTAAGCAATTTTTTGTTAAAAATATGTATTCTGCATTGGGTTAATTCCACCTTTATATGGAATTACTGCATTAATGCGCAATGGCATAGTTTTATACAGTGTTTTAATATAAATCTCAGAAATTTCAATGTGCCAAATATCACAAATAAATTTTTCTAGTTCTGGCAGAGTTATAGGCTGCAAATTTCGAATCCTCTCCCCTCTCCCCCGCCTTTTTATAGACGAAACATTTTCGAGCGGATCGCGATTTTGACCATTTACATGTCTGGTAAACAAGAAATTCTACTATATCCTTTGTGGTATTTAACTTAAAGTGAAAAAAAGTATGATTACTTACAGAATTATAGGTTCTCATGGGAATGTATAAGAAATTTTGGCAATTTGAAGTGAATAAACTTACCACAGACGCCGTGTAGCAAGGTGCCTTATTATCTTCAAATGCTGTTTACGGAAATGTCTAAGATACCTCCAAAATAGTCGGTCAGGCACCACTTTTATGCAGATTGTGTTTTATTTCGAGTTAATTGATCCCTTGAGCATAAAAATCTCCCCGAGTGTTTGGAAAGTTATGCACCTCCGTGCCATAATGTACGGAGAATGTGTCACTGTTTTAAAAGTGCGATTTTCATTAAATCGGTCACATTTTCGTCTTCATTCTAGCTTTTTTCAACTGCATGAAATAAAGACAACTTGATTCATCAGAGAAAACCAGTTCAGTCTAATAATTAACTGATAATGTTTTTAAATTTTGGTCAACTAAAGTATTGTTTTTTCTAATTATTTTCCTTAATAATGGCTTCTTTCGCAGATCTTCCGTTCTTTAACCCTCTTTGTTTAATTGTTCCCGTATTGTTTTTGAAGAAAGTAATTTACTATACACTTTTTTTTTAATCTTTTTTAAGTTCTGAACATGATACAAATCGATTTTTTAAACATTCGCACTTTAACTTGCGGTTATCTTGCTTGGATGAGCAACATGACCGCCTAAAGCCAAATTCCCAGTTTAAACGGCCAAAAATATTTATATTTTGCTAAAATTCATTTTACCAATATTTCGTTAGCATTTAATTATTTTGCCATCTCACGTATTAAAATATTTTTTGATTTTCATTTAAAAATTAATACTTTTTGTGGCATCGTTAACTGCCTTATTCTTACCATTTTTGAAATAAATTCTAAAATTACAATTTTCCTGACAATTGCATTTTGTTTTTAACACTAGACTCAAAGCTAAAGTGTATGTGGAGGACAAAATAGTAAAATCTGTTCGAAAATTTGCTTTTTAAACGATAAAATTGGCGGTTGTAGAAGGCGAAAAGGAAAACATCCAAGTGCGGCTTTTTTTTTTTTTTTTTTTTTTTTTGTCGCTTAGTGTATATGTATATATTATACTAATTTCTGACAGGTTCGGATGGGGGTATGTTTGGCTAGCATTTTCATATAAAAATCTATATAAATAAGCTTTATTATAAACAGCTTTTTGGTTTCAATGTGCTGTAATATATTATTGTTTTGAAATTTCAATATTTAATTTTCAAGAAGCAGAAATACTTTTTTAATCTCCTTTCATATTTTACAAAAAAAAAAAAAAAAAAAATCATTACTTTTCAGTTTGAAATATAATTAGAGTATTTAATAAAGAAACATCAATAAACTGGCGTTGTAAAAATATTACTTACAAACTTTGAATAAACACCATAAAATGCAATAAACTCGCAACAATTGTTTCGGGTCGAAAAAACACACGACCCTTCATCAGGCGAATAAAGTAAGCACGCGTGCTGCAGTCAAAGCGGCAACGCACAAAATCGTTTAAAATGAAAAGAAAAACTTTATAAAGTAGAAAATAAATATAACTACTGGTGTGAGTAGAATTGTACAAGAAAGCAAGAAAATAAATAAATGAGTACGATTAAACATATAACAATCTAAGGATAACAAAAATTAAACGAAAATCTAAGTTACGTGAGTAATTTCAAGCATCAGAGAAGAAAGGAGTGGAAGAAATATCATTAACAAGATTTTTCGAATTTTTAAATATGTAAAATGCTTCATGAATATCCAAATGGGAGGAACAGACAGGAGGTGAGATTATGTTAGTTTTGTAAAAATCAAAACGATGACCTTGAGACCAGCAGTGGGAAGCAACAGAAGATTTGGTAATCTCTTCATTACTAACATTCCGACGGTGTTCATTTATTCTGTATTTCAAACGCCTCCTAGTTTGACCAATATAACCCAAGTTGCAGGACGAACACGGAATTAAATAAATTCCAGAACGGTTTTCGGTGGGAATGGGATCCTTAAGAGAAGATAATTTAATTTTATTGACGGGTTTGTAAATAACTTTGAAACCAAACGGTGAAAGAATTTTAGAGATTTTAAAAGAGAGTGAAGAATAAAAAGGTAAAACAACTGGGATGAGACTGTGATAGTTTAATTTGGGAGCAGAACGTTTAGGATTCATAAATTTATGTAGAGCTTTATCGATGATAGATGGGTTATAGCCACGAGAGAGAGCAAGAGATTTTAAATAATTAATTTCTTTCGAAAGATTAGACGGATCAGAACAAATGTGTAAGGCACGATAAACATAAGTGTAAAAAGCAGACATTTTTTGTTGAGGGGCGTGGTTAGAGAGAGCATGCCATTCTCAGTTACCATTCTCAGTCTCTTTGCCGCCGCATGCTCTCTCTAACCACGACCCTCAACAAAAAATGTCTGCTTTTTACACTTATGTTTATCGTGCCTTACACATTTGTTCTGATCCGTCTAATCTTTCGAAAGAAATTAATTATTTAAAATCTCTTGCTCTCTCTCGTGGCTATAACCCATCTATCATCGATAAAGCTCTACATAAATTTATGAATCCTAAACGTTCTGCTCCCAAATTAAACTATCACAGTCTCATCCCAGTTGTTTTACCTTTTTATTCTTCACTCTCTTTTAAAATCTCTAAAATTCTTTCACCGTTTGGTTTCAAAGTTATTTACAAACCCGTCAATAAAATTAAATTATCTTCTCTTAAGGATCCCATTCCCACCGAAAACCGTTCTGGAATTTATTTAATTCCGTGTTCGTCCTGCAACTTGGGTTATATTGGTCAAACTAGGAGGCGTTTGAAATTCAGAATTAATGAGCACCGTCGGAATGTCCGTAATGAAGAGATTACCAAATCTTCTATTGCTTCCCACTGCTGGTCTCAAGGTCATCGTTTTGATTTTTCCAAAACTAACATAATCTCATCTCCTATCTGTTCCTCCCATTTGGATATTCATGAAGCATTTTACATATTTAAAAATTCGAAAAATCTTGTTAATGATATTTCTTCCACTCCTTTCTTCTCTGATGCTTGGAAATTACTCACGTAACTTAGATTTTCGTTTAATTTTTGTTATCCTTAGATTGTTATATGTTTAATCGTACTCATTTATTTATTTTCTTGCTTTCTTGTACAATTCTACTCACACCAGTAGCTATATTTATTTTCCACTGTATAAAGTTTTTCTTTTCATTTTAAACGATTTTGTGCGTTGCCGCTTTGACTGCAGCACGCGTGCTTACTTTATTCGCCTGATGAAGGGTCGTGTGTTTTTTCGACCCGAAACAATTGTTGCGAGTTTATTGCATTTTATGGTGTTTATTCAAAGTTTGTAAGTAATAAGTAATATAATTGGAGTATGCTAGCCTGCATATCTTTTTAAACCTGCTAGTACTATATAGTTATTAATTGCTGTGTTTCCACCTGCTGAAGAGAATAGCACAGCATAATTTAATTTTTTGGCTTAGAGTTTTACTTTATCTAATTTTCTTGTTTATTATATTTCACTTTCATGTCATCACTTATTATTTAAATGTAATATTGTTATATATATATATATATATATATATATATATATATATATATATATATGTTTTATACCAGTTTTTAAAAGAGAAAGTTTAAAAATAGGTAAACAAAAGATAATTCAAAATTTTTACTCTCCTGATGCCAGGCTCACTTTTAAATGTATTTTTATATAATTATAAAAATTTTAGAACATTTTTAAAATTAAATATCAGATGATTTTTTTTTTTAATGTCAATTACTGAACTTCAAGTGTGTCTCAGGCTAGAGCAATTGAGTGATAAAGATGAGTCACTGAAATCCTGTCTGTTTTATGTCATATCTGTCACGCTACATTTTTATCTTTTTAAGTGTAACCTGCATTTCTTGATGTAAAAATTGTGTATTTATAAAGCAATATATAAATATCGTCACACCAAAATTCAGTAAAATAAACTAATATTTAAAATTGGACAAGAAATCTATTTGATCTCTAGCCCTTTACACAGGACGAAACTAACCATAAATGTTCAAAATTTCAACTTATTTGCAAACATATAAGTTAATTGCAAGGAAAGTTTCAGATTAGTTTAAAATGGTGTTCAAATTTTTTTGCTTAAGAATGGTAATTTAAAGATACTGATTACATTAAGGATAAGGTTATGTTCCTTTGAAATATTTCCAAAATCACAACTCTATCAAAGTCTCATTTATACATTTAAGCGTGAAAAAATAAACATTTTTATAATTTAAGCAGACTTAGTTTAGTCTAATTACTCTTGTGTTTGATGGAAAAGTTTTTAAGATTAACGAGAATTTAAATATAAAGCCAGTTTTTTTTAAAAAGAACATTGTTTTATTAAATAATAATAATAATAATAATAATAATAATAATAAACATATATTTTTTAAAGTAAGTTCAATTTTAAAAATTTCTATCATAGTTAAAAATCGATTTGTCCAGGAAATGTTTACATTTGCATGGTACATATTTATATTTTAATGTTTGCAATGATTTCAGAATTTATATTTAAAGTATCTTGATAGAAAATATATTTGTTTTGTATCTCAAAAGTTTATTACGAAATTTTACCGTGAAAGAAAATATATTAACAGTACAACTTAGAAAGTTGTTTGTTTTAAAGATTGAAGTTTTCTAGACCCTATCGCGCAGAAATTATATTTTATAACTTTCAGATAATATTTAGTCTTGAATTGTTTCTGATGCTGTTTATGACGTGAATAATTATGCGGTATTTCTGTTCTTCGTAGTTTATTAAATTCTATGTTTGAACTTAGGTGTAAAATGTGTAGGTATTTTACCGTTTGAATATTCAACGTTTTTAAAAATTCGATAAATTAATGCTTTGAAGCGAATTTTTTTTAAACGTAACACGATAAAACTACAAATATTCATCTATGCTTTGCAATAAATAAGTATTTTTAAATGTATGAACTTATAAATTTGTGTTATGTAAATGAAGGAAAAAGAAACAGCATTGAAACATTTAAAGAAAAACAAAAAGCAGAATTTTATAAAAATTAGCTAAAACAATACGTATAAATAAACAGTAAATCTTTATAATTTATTAATATGAAAAAGAATATCTAGTAGTATTTTATAAATAATAATAGTTCTGTGGGAAAATACACTGTAAAAAAATTTCAGGAAATTTAAGGGTTTTTGCCCGTTAGCAAAAGTTTACTAAAATATCTATTAATTAATGTTTTGCTGGTAATTTCACTATTTTGAATGCCACTTTTTATATAAAATTTTTTTTATATTATTCTTTCAAAAATAAATGTAATACAAACGATTAATTAAGATTACTATTTAAAAAAAGAAGGAAAAAAAAGTAGTATTTAAATTTGGCGCTATTAAGAACCTTGCAGTATAACGCAAAATAACAATTCCTATCAGAAAGTACGCGTTTGCCCGTTTTCTAGGTAAAAATGGTCTTGCTCGTAAAAATTGAATGGCTGAAGGAACATAAATTTATGTTTTTCCCCAAATTCTTATGTACTTACTGTCATTCACTACGGTATGTTTGTGAATCTCAACCAAATAAAAAATGCGCCTCCATTTTAAGGTAAATACAAGCTTTTTCCTTTGTCTCTCCGTTGCTCAGGTGGTTAGAGCGCCATGTTAGTAATCCGGTGGTCCCGCGTTCAATACCCTGAAGGTCCGGAGTGTTAATTTTTGCTGACAATTAGCAGAAAAGATGTCAATTGATAAAAGAAAATTTATCGTTGACTACGCAGTATCCTAAGAATTTTTGAAGAGTTTTTTTTAAGAAGCCTTTTTCTTACATCTCTTTTTAGAAGCAAAAAAGAGTTTTTTGTTGACTACAAGCTCCTTCTATTGGGCGGAATATTCACTAAAATGTCAATGAAACAATTAACAATATAAAATAAAAATGATTAGGAAAAAAACAAACATTAACCAAATCAGTAAAATGTTAAGTTATAATATAAAAAAAAAAATAGTAAACTAAAATAATAATAAAAAGGTGCCTCAAATGAATAATTAAATTGCAGATATTGGCCCTTAATCAGAAAATGAAATCACAAAACTTATAGGCAATCATATGGTGCTGCCATCTGTTGTGAATTTTAAGAAATAATTTCACACAATCAAACACAGTTCAAATTTCCCCAATTTTGGTTAATAAACAAAAAAGTTACTTTTTTTTTTTTTGCAAATTAAATTTTATTCTAACTTTGAAAAGATTTATATGACACGCTATAATAAGAATTTAGGTTTTAAAAGTTTTTTTTAAATAGATTATTTAAACAGTGTAGTTCAAGCAGGATAAAAGCTTGTAAACTATCAATCCAAGAAATTAAATCTAATAAAGGGAATGTTAGACATAAAATGAAGTTTAATGAATAGGATTTAAAAAAGGGAGGGATTCACAACAATTAAGATTTTGTTTAGAAACTTATTCTCTATTATAATTTTATTCAAACGTTTATCTCACGATAATTTGTATGTATGTTTAAATATATTTTTTTTTAAATAATCTAGTTTTTATCAAAAATAACCGGGTGATCAAATTATTAGAGTTTTTTTTTTTTTTTTGACATTAACGGAAAATACCAACGCACATAGATTGTTTAAATAATCTGGTGTAGGTTAATTTTTACTCTATTTTATACTGCATATCTATGAAAATTCTATAAAATGATTCCGAATACCTTTAGTTTAGGTGTATGCTTCAATTGTTTTAATTTTCAAAAGCAGATCATTAAACCACCCAGCTTCTTTTTTTCGTAATAAGTGATATACAATAATGGTTTATTTGTTTAAAGCAAAATCATTTTTTCTATATAAGGTAATTAATTATTAATTTTCTTAAATCTTTTAAGGAAAATAATTACTTTCTCTTACCTATATATATGGCAGAGAAAGTATTGTTCTTGGGTCAAATTTTCGAAATTGAGTTTGTTATATTTACACGTTTTAAGGTCTGTTGAATCCAAAGAATATGTTTTTAGCTGTTGGTCTATGTATGTGTCTGTATGCGTCAGAGTGTGTGTGTTATCAGTATATTTCAAGAGCAAATTGCGGCAAAAAGTTCAAACTCGGTATCCTAAATCTTTAGCAGTTAGGGATTCTACACTAAACTTGTCGTTGAGTGAACAGGGACATCCGAGAAAATTCAAATGCATTACGCCTATGGGGGAAATTTCTGATAAATACACTAACATCTATAAGCTGCCATAAACAAAACGGAATGAACCTTTTTTTACATGCATAAAAGCATGTTTTGTATATATTGTGCATAGCTGCCAACCTAATCCGGATTATTTTTAGTACCAGCCATTTTTTCCATACTACTTAATTTTTAGAGAAATTCTCTTCAAATGTATTTACGGGGAAATAAGGAGAAAAGTATTCTAAAAAAGATTGCTGTGAGAATATTCATTGGGATGTTGGCAGTTATGATTGTGGTATAGAAATCATTCATCATTTGTTTACAAGGTCGCACAAAGTATTTGGTCATATTGTCGCTATATATTGAAATTGCTAAAAGTCTCATTTTGCGTTAGGTGTCTTTCATATAAAACTAAATTTAAGTACACAATATTGTTTATAATGCATATTGTTAAAGGCAATATACAGGGCTACCCAAAATTAAGATAAACGTTCTTTTCTGTTGAATGTAACTGATGGAAGTGCTTTGCTACATTTCATTATGTCGACGAGCACTGCTCGAGAAGCAAAATTAATTTTTCATACGCATATTGTAAACAAAGTATTTTTTTAATTTTCAAATCAGGTTTATTGCATGAAATCACGTTTTGAGGTGCCCTGATTACGAAAGCCCAATTTTTAGCTGTTAATGTGTATGTATATTTGTTAGCAGCATAACGTAAAACCAAATAACAGCGAGAAATTTATATTTGGTATTTTGAAGTTTGTATTAGATTGCCACTTGAAAAATTTGATGAAGATTGGTGGCAAATTAATAACTGCTTCGATTAAAAAAGAAAAAAAAAAAAAAAAGGAAAACAATAAGCGTTATATTTGGACGGGTGGTTTAGAGGGGCGATACCTCTCCCCCCCCCCCCACACACACACATAAAATAATATATCAAATAAAACTGTACCTAAATCTATTTTAGCTTATTTTTAAAGAAGATTGAACTTTATTTTCTTACCTTGTTTGTCATACAATTTATTCTTCAACTTATTTTTATAGTATTGAAATATAGTAAAAGAGAAAGTCGTATGAGTAACACAGACGAATTATACGGACAAGATTATTTTTTCATATGTTACAAATTTATGTACCAAAATACTGAAAAATACAAAATTTGTTTTTAAAAATATTTGTATTTAAATTTTTTATAACATTTTTTTAAAAATTTATAAAGGTTAATAATAATAACAATAATAAAGACCTCCCAAAGTTTAATTTTTTTCTTCTTTTTTTTTAAATATGTAAGAGAAAAAAAAGATACAATTGTATTTGTGACAAAAACTTTATTGGCTTTTTTTTTTTTTTTTTTAACATTAGGATTTATGTTATTTAATAGTACCCTAAATAAAAGTTTTTTGAAGTTTCTTAAAAAAAAAAATCTTTAACACACATTTACATTAAAACAAAATGTATTTTATTTTTTATAGATAATATATGTATATATATATATTTATATGCAAGATATAACAATTAATGAAACATCAATATTTTGTTTAAATTTAAAAGTTCATGCAGAGTATAACTTAGAAAGTTTTATTAAAAGCTTTTTCTGTTCACATTGAGCTAACTATATTTAAATGTTATATATTTTTACACATTTTTATAATACTGAATAATTGCGTAGGCTCAACATTTTTTTATTATCTTCATGATTTCAGTAAAAAAATAAATTTTAAAGATATTCTTCTGAAAGTAAACGCAAAATTACTTTAAAACAATATTTTCTATAATGGGTTTTAAAACTGATACTTGAAATATATTTGGTATAATGTCAAAAATTATAATAAAAATAAATTTGGTTACAATAGAAAAATGCCATAAATCGCTTTTCTTTATTCACCTTAAAAGTAATTTGACTCTGAAAAAAGTTTTTGGAGGGTGGCTTTTAAAAAGCTATTTTAAAATGTCAAAGAAAATTTCAATAGAATTATTTTGTTTACTTAAGTGTTTACATTTTTGTTTCAAAAGTGAAATTTGAAAATTTTCTTAAAAAAAAAAATTATATGTCAATAAAAGAAACTACAAAAAGAAGCTTCTGCATACTGAATTCGACAAGCAAATACCAGATACATCCTAGGGGTATTCAGAGCGAAAAACAAAAAAAAAAAAACATCCTTGTGTAAAGTGCGCTTTTTTTCACTATTTCGTAGATGCTAAGACACTTTAAAAGCTAAAAGTATCTGAAGAATAAGTTTCTTTTCATTCAAAATACCGTAAAATGTTTGCATCTCATAGTTCCAAAAAACTTTCCGAATATGAATTTGAAATGGAGAAAAGAATATTTTATGGAAGTGAATGTAAGTATTTCTGAAAAAAAAATATTGAAGAGTTTTAGATATTTAATCGTTCATTTTTGCACAAAGAAAAAATAAATAAAACGTTTAAAAGAAATTCTTGATACCGAGTACAATACGTTTTATTTATTTATTTATTTATTTATTTTTTCCATCTTCTAAATTTTCAACATTTTTACTTTCCAAAAATACATAATTAAAGAACGGTAATCATGTCAAAAATTAAACTTTGAGATTTTGGTGTATCTACACGTTTTTGCGGTTTCTGGAGTTCATATTTGCCATTTTTAGATGTATGTATGTAAGTGAACACGATAGCGTCTAAATGCTTTGTTCGAATGAGCTGAAAGTTGGTACATGCGTTGTAGGTTGCCGCAGAACGAATCCTATTAATTTTGGTAAATTTTGCACTTAGAGTTTTTTTTTTTTTTTGGAAACAGGGACACAAAGAAAAATTCTGTATCATTGTGGATTATGGGCTCAAAAAATGCGATAGTATCAAAACGACATATTCAAATACACTGTAAATTTATAGGTATATTTTAGGTCTCCGTAGCACGAAAACTATTGGTTTTGGTGCATTCCCTTAAGCTACCCTCGTACGAACTGCATAGATTTTAATGAATCTAGATTTTACTCTAAGAGATTCTATTATCACTAATAGATTTTACAGGGACGCAAAGAAAAATTCTTTATCATTATGTCCTGTGGGCTCAAATTCTTTAAAGTGTGATGATGTCTGATTGCCTCATCCGACTGAGCTGAAAATTTATGTACATGTTTATGTACATAATTTGTGCAAATTTATGTATATATCATATCGAACGAACAGTATGAATTTTGATGAATAGTTCTTGCAGAATTTTTACAGGGACACAAGGAAAATTTTTTTTTTATCACTGTGTCTTATGGGCTCAAATTATTTAAAGTGCGATAGCGATTAAATTCTTTATTTTATACATGTTATATATCACTGTCACATAAATTGTAAGAATTTTGGAGAATCTAATATTTATAGAGTTTACAAGGACACAAATAAAATATTCTTTGTGAATGTGGCTTATAGACTCAAGTTATTCAAAGTGATTTAACGTGTAAACGTTGTCACATTTTAAATAAAGAACTGAAAATTTATATGCATGTTATAGTTCATCGTCGCAAAAACTGCTCAGATTTTGGTGAGTCTAGCTTTTATAGATTTTTACAGGGACATAACAAGAATTTCTTTATCATTATGTTATATGGTCTCAAATCATTTGAAAGGCAATAGTGTTGAATTAAACAACATGCTGTATACAGAAAAATACTTAAATACCTTACTATAATATCCTCTTTCGTTTATTTAACGTTACTTACAGTTTTGTTTATTTAACTTCTTTTCTTGATTTTTTAATTAAACGAAACTCATCTTTAGTATAAAGGGAAAAATTCGGAATAGAAGATTTATTGAAGTGCTTAACCTCTTCGCTGCAGAGGTCCACATATATGGACCTCTATTCTTTCCTTTATAAAATCTATACTATTTAATATTTTTATATTTTGACTAGACTAATAAAAAGCTAAATAAATTGGCTTTAAAAAGATACCGGTATGTGGCAGCATGAAACTAAATTTATTTCTGAAATATGTTATTTTTTCGACTTTCGTAAAACGACATCAAAACAGTAGTCGACCACGCGGTCGAAGAAAAGTACACAATTTTCTTAATTATGTATTAAGTACTTAGACACTTGCCAGAATAAAAAGAAAACTAATATTGATTGATGTATTTAAGGGCATAAAATTTTTTTAATTGTGTTACAGTTAGGAAGATTTACGTATCTTAATAATTTAGAGTTTAGTTGTTTAAAGCCATAGATTTGTATTGTAGATTACTAACCCCCTAAATTATAAATTTAAGAAAATTATACTTTTTTTCAATGTACAATGTGAACGTATATGTCTAAAAGCCTTCAAGTGTAGGTTATGTTGTTATAGCTTCGGGTCCAAAGAGGATAATATATTGATAGTAAAATAAAAACATTTTTCATTTGTTATGCATGATTCAAAAATTATCTTTCATGCTTTTATGATTGAAGTAACTTAAATTTCAAAAGTATATATTACATTATTTATATGTATCAATATTTGCTTTACATCTATTAAATATTTTATCATTAAAATTTTCATTTAATATATATAGTTTTAGCTTCAACATGACAATTGTTAATTTTTAAACTTTAATTATCATGGCCTTTTAACACATTAAATAGAGAAGTAAGATGGCTCCGTTCTTTTCGATAACGGTTTTTAATGCGACAATAGTGACGTTTCTAAAATAAAAACTATACATTTTTTAGGATTTTATGAAACGTGTGTATGTCGATTTTTTCCCCTTCATCTTTGTCGTATTTTTTGATGTGCTGATGGACCATTATTTTAATAATACGCATAAATCGTTTCAGACTAGGTGCATGCTCAGTTCCTCCCTTTTTAGCGAGTTAATTTTAATATATGCATGTACAAGTTTAATTCTTAATACAGTTTTATTTCCATTTTATTATTACCTTATAAAAAATGAGAAAACATATTAAAGTGTAAATTCGGCTGTTTATTAAAAAGAGCAATATTTAGATTAAAAAATAAGCAAAACCAATGTTAAAAATTGAAGTAGCAAGATATAAGATGCAGTATTGTCAAATAGCTACAGACGTAGACTATTAAAAGTGTCACTGATCTAGATTAAAAAATATAGAAAACGAACTCAATAATATAACCACACATAAAAGTTTCTACACACTACTCAGTCTTGCATCTTAAATTCTAATAATCAGGCAAGAGAACATAGAATTAATACAAGACTGTCAGTTATTAGGAATACATATATATATAGATAAGTATAGAACGAGAGTTACAGCGGGGGGAATGAGGGGGCGGCAGACCCCTTCAGAAACGTATTTGTTTATATACCAAGTCAATCCAATCAATATATATATATATATATCTATATATATAAAAGAACACTTCCTGAGTGAGTGAGTGAGGGGGTGATCTATCAACGCCCAGACCAAACCTCTGGACCTAGAAGCATGAAATTTTGTGACAATGTTCTTTCAATGACGTAGGCATCCACTAAGAAGAGATTTTACAAAATTCGCCCCCCAAGGGGGAAGGGGGGGCAAAACGTGATTTCACAAAATACTTCATATCTCAAACAAAAAAACAGATATCCGTAAAATTTTTGCTTTAAAATATAGCTAATACAAATGTCAAAAAACCAATTTCTGGAATTTTCAGAATTCGGTCCCCAAGGGGGGCGGGGGGGCAAAACATGATTTCACACGCGTAAAACGTGATTTCGCATAATCCTATATATCTCAAACAAAAAAATAGATATGCGTGAAATTTTTGCTCTAAAATATAGCTAATGCAAATATCTAAAAACCAATTTCTGGAATTTTAGAAAATCAGCCCCCAGGTGGGGCAGCAAGGGGGGGGGGTTAAGGGGCAAAAACAAATAGAAATACAGTTAGGCAGTTCAAAATTGGTACACACAGGTTTTAGAGGCCTGCAAGTCGAATGGGGATATTATCGAAAGTGTAAAGTTATTAGGAGGGGCAGGAAGGGGGGAGGGGAGAGGGGGGGGCAAAAAATAAAAATAGAGTTAGATCGTTCAAAATTGATATATAGAGGTCTTCGATAACTACAAATCGATTTCGGATATTTTCGAATTTGTAAAATTATTACGAGGGGCGGGAAGGGGGTGGGGCGGCAAGGGGGGGCTATGGGGCAAAAACAAATAGAAATACAGTTAGGCCGTTCAAAATTGGTACAGATAGGTTTTAGATGCCTGCAAGTCGAATGGGGATATTTTCGAAAGTGTAAAGTTATTAGGAGGGCCGGGAAAGGGGGAGGGGAGAGGGGGGCAAAAAAAATAAAAATAGAGTTAGATCGTTCAAAATTGGTATATAGATGTTTTCGATACTTACAAATCGATTGCGGATATTTTCGAATTTTTAAAATTATTAGGTGGGGCGGGAAGGGGGGGGGTTTCGTCAAAAACAAATAGAAATACAGTTAGGCCGTTCAAAATTGGTACAGATAGGTTTTAGAGGCCTGCAAGTCGAATGGGGATATTTTCGAAAGTGTAAAGTTATTAGGAGGGCCGGGAAGGGGGGGGCAGAGGGACAAAAAAAAAAGAAAATAGAGTTAGATCATTCAAAATTGGTACATAGAGGTTTCCAATACCTACAAATCGATTGCGGATATTTTCGAATTTTTTAAATTATTGGGAGGGCGGGAAGGCGGGGGAGTAGAGCGGCCAAAAAATAAAAATAGAGATATATCGTTCAAAACTGGTGCATAGAGGTTTTTGATACTTACAAATCGATTGCGGATATTTTCAAATTTGTAAAATTATTAGGATAGTCAGGAGGGGGAGGGGCGAAGTGGGAAAATAATAGAAATAAGGGTTAGAGCATGTTGGGAATTTTTTCCGAAGGCAGTGAGAACCCGGTGCGACATTTTTCCTAATCAGATTTTGTTTCTTTTTTTTTTTTTTTTTTTTTCACGTGATAAAAATTAATGCAATTTTGAGAATTCATTATAGTGATTCATTTGAAAATAGGGACCAGCGAAGCGGGCGTTACCTGCTAGTATATATATATATATATATATATATATATATATATATATATTGTATAATAAGGAATAAATAAAAATGATCTGTTTAGTAATATGTGATGCAATGAGGTTCCTGATCTGCAGATCCACTAGTTGCCGAAACTTCAGTGTAGGCCTCCATGTAGAGACTAAAAAAGATTTTGGGTTCTGTCTGTCTCGCGACAGAGGCTGCAAAAATTATTTTATTCACCTATAACTCGATACACACGTTCATGAGTTACACAAAATTAGCTGCATAGTTTTGGATGTGTATATTACGTTTGTTATTCAAGTACAGAGACACACCAAAGTTTTTCTTATTGTTAAGACCTACGTCCAGAATATGTACGTACCGCAATAGCGGCTGAGAAAATTCCCCGATTGACGTGCAAATTACTACACACATTCTGGCTCGGTACAGAAATAGCTGCAAAATTTTTTTATGTCTATTATTTTGGATCGTGTACAGAGACACACCCGAGTTTTTTTTTTTTTTTTTTTTTTTTATAATTATGGCCTATAGGGTGAATTTCGTTTGATCAAATTTTAAGGTCGTTAGCATTTAACAAATTGAAAATAGCGTACATTATTGAGAAGCTTAAACTCACGTTTTCTATAAAAAAAATACGTGTGCGTAGGTTTCATAATTAATATACAGGAATTTGCTAAAGTAGACGAAAGAATTCCGATGACATTCTATAATCATCCAAATGATGTCAAATTAGGTTGAAATATTAATGAGTTGTATTATTTTTATTGGTGTATATAATAATTAGAGCTCGTTTTAAGGAACACACAAAAGAAATTCTAACCTTTACGATCAATAGACGGTATTTCTTGAAGATGTATATTAACATGGTTATACACCGTTAAATATAATGAAATATTATTAGAATGTTTAAAAAGCACGTTTTTCTGTGAAACATTGTGGGCATAGAAATGGTAATTAGTTTACAGGCTTGCATTAAATAACTTCGATAAGTTACGCAATCTTTTTTGCTGGCATTCTGGTAGAATCATTTATGAACTACAAGGATTTAATTGAAGGCTATAAATTACTAGGAAAACGTATAAATATATACGTATAAACAGAGATAAAGCGAAGGGTTGAGGGGGCTGCAGCCTCCCTCAGAAACCTATCTGCTTATGTAGCGAGTCAATAATATATATATATAAATATGCAATAAATAAAAATAATCTGTTGAATAATAAGTGATGAAAATAAGACACCGAGTCTCGTAATCGGCAAATGTACCAGTTATATATACAATTTATTTCGTTAAATACGTATGGAACCTATATATAGGGATTTTAGATTTATTCAAGTTCTTTAAATTGCGAAACACATTAGAAACATCAATATTCATTCTCTAAGTTAACAGGAGCTAATTGAAGTATTGTGATGACCTAAATCATGGATAAGGCAAATGGTGCAAGCATCCAATACCAACCGTTTCGAGAGCCAACTCAGTTCACCGCTAGAGACCCTAATTCCATTTAAAGTCTCTCTGAAAAAGCACAATACCTGCCAATTAAGTGCAGGTGCTTCGAAAGATACAGAAAATTCTATAGAAAATACCTGTCCGCAGAGAAGTTGCATTTACTTTACCCTAAATATACTCATATATATTACGTAATATTTTACATTAAACATGATTCACTCCACACAAATCCATATGAAGGACCATTTTCATTTTATATCGATTTCGTTTATATTTTAAATTCGTATTTATCTATTGTATATAATACAATATTAGGTATTAATAACTATGTTTACTAGACTATTAACTGTAAGTTCTAAATTTGTTCCTGACAATTTCGGCATTAAATATATGAATCCTTAATTAAATTCAAAATTAAATATTTAACACGCATTTTGTTTACATAGTCTTCTCAAATGTATCCGAGCACTGGCCAATAATTCCGATATATATATATAAATACAATTAAAACTGTTTTGTTCAATAAATCCTTGTCGAATCATGTTCTTAGACTGACTAAGAACATGACTCGACAAGGATTTATTGAACAAAGCAGTATTAAGTGTACTTTTTCTGGACAGGGATTATTGCTTGTGCTCGAATACTTTTGTTGCCGACTGTAGCTGTGACCCACCGGTTGGTCACGCGCGCCGGCGTGAACGTGTTTTTTTTTTTTAAAAAAAAAAAAAAAAAAAAAAAAACGTAAAAAGAATAGTAAAATATAAATAAGTCTCTTTCAGGAAAGTAAGCAAAATTTGTTTTTTTAAATTAATTATTTCGTCAAGTAGCTTTTTAAGTTCTGAAAGTTTTTGTTTGTTCTAATTTTACTCTAATTTCACCTTCAACTACATTTTCAATAATACATTTAACTTAATTGTATACTATATTAACTGCCACCTTTAAAATGTTAAAAAATAAATAAGTAAATAAATAAATTATAAAATTGCAATACATTCTTTGTGGTAACTCGACCGCAGATCTAAGCGGGTTTTAAAAAGTTATAAATCCTTTTATTACTTTGAATCAGTTTTCAGTTTTCTTGAAATATGTTTACGAAGTATGTTCTGCTCTTGTAAACTATTTAGAATATATATATATTTTTTGTCATATTTGCAGAAACTTATTTTTGTGTAAGAATTATAAATTAATTGCTGAAAAGTTTGACTTCAGCAAGATAAACAACGATGTTTCGGAAAGTACTTACAGTTATGAAAACTTTAAATCCACAAATAAAAATGAGAGTTTTCTGTTACACGCGACTTGGCAAGTAACTCTGTCTGGTGCGAATTTAGTTTTTAAAGTTCCGTCAAACTTCAAAAACATTTTTCATATCATCTACTTAACGAATGTGTTTATGAAAAATGCGCTGAAAAATATCCGGAAGCATTTTGTAAATGTAATATTAAATATTCGAATGTAACAAAACTTTTTGAAAGAAATTGCCATTATTTTACAGACGAATGTATCAAAATGACATTTCGCATTAGATTTTTTATATAATTACTTTTCAAAGAAAACAAAGAAGAAAGAAAAATGTTAAATTAGAAAGCAATAAAACTTAATTTTTTAATGATAAATACAATACGGTTCATAGGTACTATTAGTTATACAAGAGGAGACGAATGATTAACCAGATTTTACAACATTCTTACTATTTTGTGTTTACACGATTTTTGATTTTAATTTTTTTAGATACACTCGATACATCATAAAGTTTTCCTCGATGTAAATTTATATGCAATAATGTTTCCCCTTCCTTAGTCACTGGTAAATTTACAAAATATATTTTCAAAATTGTACACCTACAGAAGATTTTAAATGAAAAAATATTAACACGAATAAAGATATGTTTGTCATTTTGTGCTAATTCTGGTGTCATAAGTCGCTATTCAGAAATTTACCATGGCAGTTTGTATACGTAAATGTAATCTGAAGATCATGCATGACATTTTGTGACTCGAATATTCTGACGTCAAAGTCATTGGACACTCTGTACCGCGTGTTAAATAGGCCCTTATGCAGGCACGTCGCTAGCCCTCTGATGCCAAGAAAGAGGGCAAAACGTTAATGGTAACAGTAAGGTTTTTATAAAACAGCCGAAAACGATAAGATCTAAGTTTCGAACTCCCTATGATCATCAATCTCTACATGTAAAGTTCTAAAATTTTGAGTCTGTTCTTATATATATATATATATATATATATATATATATATATATATATATATATATATATATATATATATATATATATATATATATCATATGTTGGTATTTTCATATATCTTTCATTTGCTGAGTGTTGTAAAGGAATTAAATTATTCAATATATATATAAACCTTTTATTGTTCTAAATATGTTTGCATTTAAAATATGTTGCTTACCATAGCGAGTTTGAATCTTACATTGTAAAACAGCAGGATTGCCTCTAACGAGGCACATGCGTTTTAATTTCGGACGTCAAGAAAATCTGATTAGTCCAATGTGTCTCCAGAAGAAATTCAAAATTCTGTGTAATAACTAATGTGGAAGAACGTACTAGTACCTGTGTGACTGTTTTCACCCTGTATTTAAAAAACCTCTGTTGATGTAATAACATAATTGGTTCAGAGAGATTTAACATCTCATTTGTGTCGAGTACTAGATTCCTGTTCTTTCACTGTTTCAAGTATATACAAAATCAAATCGTTGATGAGATATACTTCTCTATGAAGATGTTTACTACCCTCTTCCAATTCCTCGTTGGAATATTTGATTTATTTAACGAATATTGGTGTAGCGCGAATAAAAATAGTAACACATTTTCAAATTTTAATATAATAGTAAATAGTAATATACACATCTAGTAATTACAAAAAATAATACAAAATTTAAACTGTGAAAAAGTTCTGCAAATTTAATGAAATATTTATCCATATAAATTTACGGTAGTTTTTAGTATTAAAAATAATTATATTTCTCCATATTTATTCTATATATTATCGTATATGTTTTACTACTCTATAAATCTTAAAAATAAATTTGGCACTCATATAAAATATTTTTAAATCACTAATATACTTTCAGCAAATAATTAAAATAACATCTATAAAACTGTATATAGAAAGTATGTTAACATGCCATTTTACTTTTCTCGGTAACTTGGATCAATCATTTTCTGCAGCTTTCCTGTTGAAATATTTTAACAGGGTATATAAATTATTTTTCAATTTTCTTTTCAAATAAAATAACACATTAGTGATGAAGAGTCAAAAAGACGAACGTAGGGGGTTCAGTATGGCAGATTGTGTGCACGTTCTAGTAATGATGGGAAATCAAAGGTGGTACGTTAAAAGAGCTAAAGTGAATTCAGATGTTTACGAGAAATTTACATTAGAAATAGAAACTGAGTTTTACATCCCAAACTTATATTATGAACATAATTGAAAAGATTAAAAGAACAAACATATTTCATTCTGTGCTTTTCAACTATTAAAAAAAATTTTAGACTATTTTCATTTTTTTACTATTATTTTGAAATTTTCATAGAAATAGCTATTTTAAAGCACAAGCTGTTTCAATGGATACGGTGTTTAAAATTATAAAATAAAAATTATATGGAATAACCTGAGGTATGGAACATTCTAGGTATTTTACCTATTTAACTTTAGTTCAAAGTTAAATATTTACATTTCTAAGCGAGTACACACATGAAGTGGAGAAACTTCTAACTTCGAATCTAAGAATTTCAAAAGAGCTGCTCGAAGTGCTCTTTCCTTTTGAGGGTTTTATCTTCATTCAGTAAAGTTATTGATTTGATATTAAATTCCAACGTTTACATTAATAATTCACGTGTTTTACAGCTTTCTTAGCAATGCTGTTTTAATTATAAGGATGTTATACAAATTTCGTACATTAAACATTAAAATTTTAATTTAAACAGGTTTAGCTATATTAAAGCATGAGTTCTATGTTCAAACTCTAACATTTTCTGTTTTTCAGAATACAATTAATATATATTTTTTTTAACTTCATTATTAAAAGTCGTTGGCTGACCATCTAACGAAATATTATTTCTCAAAGTTCAAGATTTTTAAAGAAACGAGCTAAACATGATAATTTACCAGATTTGAGAAAAAAATAGGAATTTTTGTATATTTTTGTATGTAAAATTTGTGTTAAATTTATGATTAAAAAATGCACAGATGAATTGTAAAAATTATGAAGAGCAGAGAAATAAATTTTCAATGAAATGGGAGTTGGAGAAAAAATGTACACATGGAATTTTAAACAGTAATTGTTCTGAATAGCGAGGGTTTTTTTTTTTTTTTTTTTTTTTTTTTTTTTTTTTTTTCTCTAGCTTCTCATTTTTACCATTGTTTAATCTTATATGTTAGGAAGATTTAAGGACAAATTTTTAAATACACGATGAAATTTGTCAGAAAAAAATCTAGATAATATTTACAATTTAACAATATTAAAAAATAAACTAGTATGTTGTGGCCACCACGAGACTTTCTTCTATATTTTCCTATACACTCAGTAACAATAATTGAAAAAAAAAAAAAAAGTGGGACTCTTTTGACAAAACTTTTTTTGTGACAAAATTTTGGGTAAAATGTGAAAATTATTCTAAGTTTCTCAAAACACGGAATCCGTGAGACATTGACAAAATTGGGGGAAAAATGCAAAAAAATTGTTTAAGTTTGTCAGAACACGGAAACCGTGGGATTTTGATAAAATTAAGGGGAGAAAAAAAAAGAAAGATTTTTTTTTCTAAGTTTTTTTTCGTAAAAAGTAAAAAAAAAAAATCGATAACTTTGTTTTAAATTATCACAGATTTATAGTTCAACCATTCGTTTTAAAGGTACTGACGAGACCTTTCGAAATATACCCATCTTGAAAATTTTTGCCCTAATTCACCCTGTTAAAAATTTAGAAAAAGCGGGATGGCAACGCAACCTGTAAGACGATATTTACCAAAAGTTGATAGGCACTAATTTATGTCAAGGTGCAACTACATACCAATTTGTATGAAATTCTGTGCAGTAGTTCCAGAGATACAGTTGCCACAAAATTTTGTCGCACACACACAGACAGACATTTTCTAAAAATGGTAAAATCGTGTTCTACAGCTCTCAAAACGTGTAAATCCATCAAAAACCCGAAATCGAAAATTTTTACGAATCCAATACTTTCTTCTATTGAAGATAGCAGAAAGTAAAAATCTATTAAGATTTATGTAAACAAAATGACTGAAAAACTAGTATGTTGTGGCCACCACAAGACTTTCTTCTATATTTACCTATACATATTCAATCAGTAACAATATTAAAAAAAGAAAAAAAAAAAAAAAAAAAAAAGTACGAGTTTTTTTTTTTTTTTTTTTTTTTTTGTTAAAAGTGAAAAAAATCGATAACTTTGTTTTAAATTATCACAGATTTATAGTTCAACCATTCGTTTTAAAGGTATTGACGAGACCTTTCGAAAGATACCCATCTTGAAAATTTATCCCCCCCGGGGGGGTACTTCCCCCCCAGGGGGGGAAGCGATGCCCCCCATGCAGAAAATTTTTTTCCTAGTTACATACTACTATTATCAATAATTCATATTAATTTTACAATCACAAGTTTAAAACAACTCTAATTATGCACATTTATACGAATTTTTGTCCTATGCTGCCATGTTAAAAATTTAGATAAAATGCTATCACAGCGCCACCTGTTGAGTTATTGATCCCCAAACATAATCAGCACCAGTTTATGTCGGGGACCAACTAAATACCAAGTTTGGTTAAATTTCGTTAAAAAAAAAAAAAAAAAAAAAAAAAAAAATTGCGATATTTTTCTAAGTTTTTTTTGTTAAAAGTAAAAAAAATCGATAACTTTGGTTTAAATTATCACAGATTTATCGTTCAACCATTCGTTTTAAAGGTATTAACGAGATCTTTCGAAAGATACCCATCTTGAAATTTTGCCCCCCCCGGGTGGGAACTTCCCCCCCCCCTGTGGGGGGGGCAACCGATGCCCCCCCCATGCACAAAATTTTTTTCCTAGCTAACTACTACTATTATCAATAATTCATATTAATTTTACAATCACAAGTGTAAAATAACTCTCTTTATGCCCATTTATACGGAATTTTGTCCTATGCTGCCATGTTAAAAATTTGCATAAAAGGCGATCACAACGCCACCTATTAAGCGATTGATCCCAAAATCTAATCAGCACCAGTTTATGTCAGGGTGCAACTAAATACCAAGTTTGGTTAAATTTCATTCATTGGTTCGTGAGATGATGAAAAAATGATACACAAAAAAATGATACAGACAGACAGACATTTTCTAAAAACTATTAATTCGTGTTCTCCATATCCCAAAACATGTAAATCCATCAAAAAGTGGACTTCGAAAATTTTCGCGAATCCAATACTTTCTCTTTATTACATATAGAAGAAAGTAAAAAAGATGAATGCTCAATCAAACAAACTGCAAAAATGAGCAACAGAAAGTTTGGATGCTGTTTACGTTAATAAAATGTGATCTTTTATATGTTACAGTTATGCCTTTCGAAACTAATATGATAGAGTGATTTATGAATAAGATTTTTAGATACATTCAGAATGAGATTTTCAGATACTTTTAGCTTATATTTTTTTACTTATGAGAAATTATTTATTCTATATGTGACTTTCAGTTTAAAAATTTGAACTAAATCATAAAATTGGGGGGGGGGGGAAGAAAAAAATACAATTAACTGAATTTAAGCACTATCTCTTGAAAAGAGAAAGTGTACTTTATATCTTGGTTTTAACAGAGTTATGTTTACCGTATATCATGATCTTATATTCGGTTAAAATTAATATGCCAGAGATTTTTGAGATGTATTTTCAACTAGTGTCTGATTTAAAAAAAAAAGTTTAAAATTCTGAACTAAATCCCATAATCGGAATATACAGTTTACTAAACACTTTCTTTCCTATTTTTTTTTTTTTTTTTTTTTTAAATACTGTATTTTAGACCACTTCAGAACAGTTTAAATTGTAAAAGTATCAGAGGTATCTGCTGTTATGTTTTACAAAAACTACGAATATATTTAATTAAATACACTCAAATAGTGGAAATGAATGCACAAGTCATGTTTCTGTACTAAATTAGGGGAACAGTTTTATTTATTTATTTATTTTTGCTTTGTTTAATTTACTTTGGCAATTGCAAAACTCAACCAGGTTTATTAGTTTAAATGAACTATGTACATTTTATTACAATACATGAGAACTTAACACACATCTTTTAAAATGTTTGTTGATATTTTTATTTTATTTAAATCTGATGCTTTAGGCGTGATCCATTTAGACGTGATCCATAATAAATGTATAATAACTAATTTTCAAAATTACCTAATTAAGGGTTAAATCCAAATTTAAAAGTTAACATTTCTAGCTTTACTCATTTAATACTTTACTACAACTGTAAATTTAAGTTTAAACTTAGCATTTGTGTTTCGCAAATCACTTGCGCATATGCAATTTTGATAAAAACCATACGACTTTGAATAATGTATAAACTATTTTGATTTTTAGATGCAAAATTTAGTAGCATTGGATCTAGAATTGATTTTTTTTTTTAAGATCACGAAAAAGGACAATGAGTGTAAAATCATATTTCGAAACATCAGCAAGAGGCTCGTCCACTCATTTGGCAGTAAAATTCGAAAAAAAAAAAAAAAAAAAAAAAAACGACGCGCCAAGAAGAAGTGGGGACAAAAATTGGTAGATGTGATGTACATGCGGAGAAAAACAATTGATTACAGTTTCAGAAAATTTGAATGATTTAATCAAGAGAAAAGGCCTCACAAAGTAAACGTCAATAACGCGTTGGTCCACTTCTGGCCCTTATGTACGCAGTTATTCGGCTTGGTATTAATTGATAGAGTTGGCAAATGTGCTCCTGTAAAGTATCGTGCTAAATTCTGTCCGATTGTTGTGTTAGATTGGCAAAATACCGAGCTGGCGCGTCACTTTCTTTGTTATAGTGTATGTATAATATATATATATATATATATATATATATATATATATATATAGAGAGAGAGAGAGAGAGAGAGAGAGAGAGAGAGAGAGAGAGAGAGAGAAATACATTAATATAATCAGTGCAAAATTTTTTTTATGAAATTTAAAGATGACTCAACTTCAGTATTAAAACAATTCCTCGGATCACAAGCTAAGACTATCCATATCAAATCAAAGAAGAATTAAAGAAAAATCGAAATAAATATTGGAAATTGGAAGAAGAATTAAATATATATATATATATTATATTCTTAATAGTTTGATAAACTGTTTCTAAAGAAAAGCATAGTTCATTAATATTTGTTTTATAACTTCAATAAAGGAATGAAAATTTCTTTCCGCACGATGCAAGAAATTCGATATTCATTAGTAAATTAAAATATTTTATTTAAATAACTACTAGCAGACCCGGCCACGCGTTGCTGTGACAAAGTTATACGTTGAATTATACGGCTGTAAACTATTTAGTACAGTCAAATTATTATTTACGAACAAAGACGAAAACGTTGTAGACGATGTAAAAACCCACAGGGTTGAGATTTGAAACTTAGGTCAAAATTTGGAAGCGATTGATAAAAATTTTCGTAGTGTTGATATTAAGCACAAATTAATTTTATTGTAGGGTCCTATAAATTTTAATGGAGAAGTGATATATATTATTTCTAATGCTACTTTGGATAAAATTGCTAAAATGACTAATATATAAATTAAATTCTATTAAAATTCTATTAAAATAAAAGTATAAAAGAAACAGACGATTTTAAAATCAATTTTTATGGAGGAGTGAAATATAATATATGCTATAATGGATAATTTTACTATAAAATGACCTCATCATTTTAAATATTTTAAAGAGGGCAACAGCTGTAGTTATAAAAAGGAAAACAATAAGGCTAAACCAGAAAAATAAGTAAATTTGATAAATATTTTAAAACTTTAAAATTGGAAATCTTATGAAATATTGGACATTTAAAGTAAATACATGTATCATTTTAAATAGAAAAAGATTTTGGAAAAGTTTAGTGTATTTTAACGAAGTGATGAGAAGTTTTTGAGTATGTTAAAATTTTAATAGTAAATTCAAGTTAATAAAGATGGGAAACATTGAGGATTAAGATAAGAATAATTATAAGATTTAAAAAAAAAAAAAACTTTTTATATACCATGCTTTTAAATTTTAATATACTAATAATATACAAATTAAAAGGAAAATGATAAATATTCTATCATAGTTTGAAGTCAAATTTCTTTTCAAATGTCTAAATAAAATATCTGATGTAAGATACTAATATTTTGCAGCGGAATAGATTTCATTTCTGTCATCCTTGGCGAAAAAAAAAGAATATCGCCAAATTATCTGGCGAAAATATTTAATTCCTTTCAAAAATCATGGTTATTTTAACAACTTATATTAAAAGAGTAATGAATAATATGAAACAATATTTCGTACAATACATATTACATGTCATACATACGTACAATGAATAATACATATTACATTTCGTACAATGCATACATCTGGCATGTATATTTTCGTGTTACGCTTTTGATCGCCAAATAATAATAATAATAATAATAAAAGCCAAGGGCGACAGAGTTTTGAAATTTAAAATTAAAATTTTGTCAATTTGACAGCAAAATAATTCAATCTAACACCCGCGATAACTAATACATATCTATACCCAAATATAAGGATTAAAATCGGGAAATAAATTTCCTCGATTTTTAATAATTTCTTACAAAAAAATCCAGTGGGCAGTTAACATAGGAAATCTTTTTCTTGGCTGCAGAGACGGTCAGTGAGTCACACTTCGCTTGCGTATAGAACTCATAGATATAGTATAGCATATATAGAATAGAGTGATCATTGGGGAGAAAAAAGTTATTCCTTTTCATTTGGGAAAAGACGACGTTTTTACCAAAATATGGCCGTCTTTCCCCGAGTGAATACACACGGGAATACATACTAATATTTTAGCAAATAAAATTTATGAATAATTTATTTGCTAAAGGGGAATGGAAGACTCCAGATACAGTTTCAAATTCATATTTCTTTCTTTCTTTCTTTTTTTTTTTTTTTTCAATACCACTTAATGGCTGTTTCCAAAGCTTTTATTTTTTTTTTTTTTCGGCATCAAAAATCTTTGTACGATAACATGGGGATGAGAGATCTATATATATTACTATATCTATGATAGAACTACATTAGCACTTTATCAATGTGTATAAAATCTTTAAATTGATTATGACGTCAATTTTCGTGAGATGCATAATTTAACTTTTTATAATTTTTTAACATTCACGTTTGATTAAATGTATTTTTTTTTATGTCGAAAGAAAATGAACTCGTATTTTTTTTTTTTTTTTTTGGCAACAATTAAATTAATGGAACTCACAGATATTTTGGAGCAACTTTAATAAAGGTCTATAATTAACAAATAATTGCAATAAAACAATATTGTGACAATAAATTGAGATAAAAACTATCCTATCTCTCAAGTTGGACCAAACTGCACACAGTGTGCAAAATTTCATTAAAATCGGTTCCTTAGTTTAGGAGTTTACCCCGGACAAACATCGTGACACGTAATTTATATATATATACAGATGGGCCAATACAGGAATATACTGAAATAGTTGCATGAATTTTGTTTAAATTGCGCAGATTTCTATTATGTATTTTATTACACTTCAACGTGTAATATAATAAGTAGTATACCGAGAACAGTTTTAAAATATTTTAAAAACAGTTCAAAATATTTTAAATTCAGTTTTATATTTAAAAATTTGAACTCTAAAGTAATATATTTTCTTGTGGTAGCATACACATTAAGAAAATTTTTATTTAATTCATATAGACGTAATTTTTTTTTTTCTTCATTTCTTTTATACACTATCACTTAAATTTATTTCTCTCAAATAATGTTTAACTTTCATTTTATATGGAAAACATATGAGGGAGCATGTCTGCTTTATGGAAAACTTTGAGTTTTAAAAAGAAAAAATTAATTTTCTTTTTTTCGATCGAGCTTAATCTGTAGAATTCAATTCTATTCAAATTCGAATTGGCTGCTGTTAAATTAATTTGTCCTTCAAATGAGATTCCGATTAACTTTTCAAATAATAAAAAGTCCCACCCCTCTCAGCAAGACGTTGCAAATAACCGATGTAAAAATTCTTGTATTCAATTCGCTTATTTAAAAAAAAAAGTAAACGTCATTAGCATTTAATTGCATTTCTTGTTCTAAAAAGAAAAAAAAAAACATTACTGTTTTCATATAATTGCTTTGTTTTTTTATTTGTTTTAAATTTATTTTTAATCACCTATCGTATAAAATGCAATAAAAAGATTAATATTTTACTTTAAATTTCAAACTCAACAAAGACTCCTACAAATAATAAATTTTATTTTTATTTATTTATTTATTTTTATTAGAAGGTTTTTATATGAAATTGACTTTGTCACTGTGTCTTCGTGTCACACTAATAAACAAGGCGCCTCAATTGTAAAGCTGTCCGCTTTGTCGCTCCATGGTTTAGTTTGTTGGAGCGTCAGGTTAATAACGTGGTGGACGAGAGTTCGATACCCGAAGGCCCGGCGTATTAATTTTTGCAGATAATTAGTAGAAAAGGTGTCAATTTATAAAAGAAAATTTTTCGTTGACTACACAGTAGGCTAAGAGTTTTTGAATTTTTTTTTTTTTTTTTTTTTTAAGATATTAGAAATCACAAAATAATTTTAGATATTAAAAAAGCACAAAATAAAAAGTTTTAAGTAAAAGGTACATAAATATTTTTAGAAGCTTTATATATTATTATTATTATATGAAATTGAATTTGTCATAGTGTTTTCTGTCACGCTAAAATAAGACGCTACCACTTACACACACCCCACCCCCCAAAAAAAAGTAAGCAATTCATTGTATCTCTTAATGACTCAGTTGGTTAGAGTGTCAAGTTGATAACGCGATAGTCGTGTGTTCGATCCTCGGTTGTCCGGTGTTTTAATTTTTGCAAAAAATAATTAATAGAAAAGGTGTTAAATGATAAAGGAAAATATATCGTTGTGTACACAATGTCCTAATAATTTTTGAAGAGGTTTTTAAACAGCTTTTTATGTAGTTGCTAAAAAGCACAAAATAAAAATTTAAGTATAAATAAAAAAAATTTTAGAAGCTTTTCATTGAAATTGGATTTTGTCATAGCGTGTTCTTGTCACGCTGAAAACCAAGGCACTTCTATTTTAAAGAAAATGCAAGCAAACTTTTACATTGCTCGTTGGCTCATTCGGTTAGATCGTCATTTTCTTAACGCGATGTGGTGGGTTTCAGTTAGTAAAAAACTCAAAAGCTGAAAGCTGAGAAGCATATAATTAAAAAAAAAAAAATTCTTGCCGAGACATAATATATATAAAATTTTCAACAGTAAGAAAATTAAAAAAATATATATAGAGAGAGAGAGACATTTCAGTTTGTAAGAGATGAAAATTTTTAAAATATTCAAAATATTTTAAAAAGCATTTAAGAACAATATTTTCTTTTTGTATTTGTTGGATTTTTGTAGCATGTTCCATGACTTTTGATTAGTCTTACTGATAATGCGATGGTCGTGGGTTCAATCCTTCAAGGACGATGTGCTTTTTTTCTTTTTTTTTTGCAGATAATAATAATAATAAAAAGATGTCATTTGATAAAAGAATATTTTTTTGTTTTCTACATAGTATCCTAAGAAATGTTGTTTATTTTTTTAAGAAGCTTTTTTTATAACTAAAAAGCACAAAATAAAAATTTCAATAAAAAAAAAAAAAAAAAAAAAAAAACATGTTTCAAACATTAGAAACTTTTTTGTGAAGCCCTAAAAACCATACAATAGAAATTTATTGTGGCAAAAATATTCTTTTAAATGATATGAAAGTTTTAACACTAAGAAAATGTTAGAGAAAAATACAGATATTTAACTTTTACAAAAGATGAAATTTTTTAAATATTCAAAATATTTTAAAGCTTTCGAGACCTTTGAAATTTATGGCTTAATGAATAATTATACAAAAAACTAACAATTAAGAATATTGGTCTCGAATACTTTTTAAAATATTTTGAATATTTAAAAATTTTCATCTTTTAAAAAAGTTAAATATATTTTTCTCTAAAACTTTTTTAGTGTTAAAACATTCATCTCTTTTAAAGGAATGTCTTTGCCACAATAAATTTTTATTTTATGCTTTTTAGGGTTTCACAGTAAAAAGCTTCTAATGTTTAATTTTTTTTTTTTTTTTTTTTTTTTTTTTTTTTTACTTAAATTTTTATTATAACTACATATTACCATATATGTACCATCGTTACCCTGAATTAAACTCATTGAAATAATTAAAAATGTTTTAAAGATCTTATAAAGGATGTTTTCTGGAAAAAATGGGGTACACAGAATTAATAATTATTTTAAAATGTCACACCAACCAATTAGGATATATTGTGTATTGTTAGCAATAAATACAAGATGAGTATTTTCTGTAGTTTTATAAAGCATACCGAGTAAAGAAACGGAATATTAAACAAAGTGGTTAATGTGGTTCTGTAGCACTCTTCCTACAAAAGTCACTGGGGAAGCGCAATTGAATTCGATTTTTTTACCTTTTAATAACTGTCGGCTTATATTTCATCAAAATGTCTCATTATTATAATTTTTTCTTGATTATATAAAATTTGATAAAGTAAGATAAATATAACATTTTAAGAAATAAGATATAAGGTACATCAATATGCACTACGGACCTGTACAATTTACAAAAAAAATGCCTACTGAATTGTTTTCTATTGATCTAATTTGAACAAAATTAAAATATACTCCTATTCATTTTGTCAGTTAGCCACATTTTATATTTATACAAAGAATATATATATATATATATATATCATATATCTACAGAAAAATACTTTATCATGTACTTGAAAAAAATTTTAAACACAAATCGAATTTGTGATCTAAGAACATTTTATGAAATAGTAAATAAAATGATTTATCATTACACGCAAGATTGAGTAATCAATAATTCGTATAGAGAAACTAAAACCAATTTCTTTGCTTTAACCTCTTAAGAAAAGGTTTTTAGCTTAGCTAGCAGTTACGATCGAGTTTAAAGACATGTGATGCTAAAAAACATAAAAATCTCAGTAAAATGAAAGATTTTTTTTTTCCTGTCAGCATTTGCAGACGATCCTATTTCCCTTAAGAAGAAAATGATTAATAATTTTCCATTTGAATGAGTTATTAGTAAATACTATTTACATTTTGAATTATGTAACGCATTTAAAAGCGATCTCTTTTATTACATTTATTTATAATATTTTAAATAACACAGAATGAAAATCTCAGTAAAAGTAGAGTAATTTTTCGTTTATTAACCTTGACAGAAGATTGCTTTCCATTCGCATGAATTATTTATAAAATACATACAGCATCATAAATTTCAAATGACTAGAAATACTGTTTCCGAATTTTAGATAAATCTGTATAGGATGACAATTGGAGAAATTTAGTAATCTGTGGCCGTCCCAATTTCACTAATTTACGAGATATAGCATATACACTATGACAAAAAAAAAAAAAAAAAAAAAAAAAAAACGGCGCACCAAGAAATGGGGACAAAAATTGGTAGATGAGATGTACATGGAGAAAAACAATTCATTACAGTTTCAGAATATTTGAATGATTTAATCAATTGAAAGGGCCTCACAAAGTACACTAGTCAATAACGCGTTGGTCCACTTCTGGCATCTTAGGTACGCAATTATTCGGCTTGGTATTAATTGATAGAGTTGGCAGATGTACTCTTGTGAAGTATCGTACCAAATTCTGTCCAACTGTTGCATTAGATTGGTAAAATCCCGAGTTGGTTGTAGGACCCTTTTTATGATGCTCCAAACGTCCTCAGTGGAAGAGAGATCCGGGGACTGAGCTCAACCCCATTTCACTGAGCCCCCTATTAAGGGTATTTGAAGTCACTGAAGTACCAGTTGCACGTAGGATCTACGATAATGATAAATTGGTGCTCGATTCCATCAAAACCTGTATGTATGTCAATTTGTGTGCAGTTTGCACTACTCCTTCTTGGTGCGTCACTTTTTTTTTTATTATAGAGTATATAAAGTTTCTAATGCCTAAAAAGGAAAATACAGAAATGAAAATATTCATTATACAAGTGTGTATCGGCTTCTATAATCATTCACTAAAGCTAAAGACACCGAAACACTGGCGTTGAATGAACAGAAATAAAATTTTTTAAGTATAACACTGCATGAAATCATAACTAAGCATCGTGATTAAGGATTTATTTTTTTTTTTTTTTTTTTTTTTTTTTTTTTTTTTTTGAAGTAGTAACTTATTACTTTAAGCCTTCACTACATAATCTCTTTTGAAAATTTCTGAACTACTTTCAAATAGTGTTATAAGACACAGGGATCATACTAAATATATAAAAAGAAAAAAAATTAGCATTTTTAATTTTCGATAAATCTATATTTTAATCTGATTAAATTCAAATAATAATTACGTTTATAAATACGTAACTTTGTAAGTAAAGATCATAAATTGTAAAAACTCGCAACAATTGTATCAAGTCAAAGTAACAGTACAGCCCTTTATTAGTTGAAAAATACTGGCACGAGTGCATCATCGAAGCAGCCAGTTGAACATGTGCGTACTGAGAATATTCAAGTGACTTTCACTTCTGCATTGGGCAACTTCTGAAACATTTGTTCAATTTAGTGATAGTGCTGCTGTCAACCGAGCAGAAAGAAAAAGAATGGTTAATCGTTTGAAGCAACAACGAAAATTAAAAAAAAAAAATACATATACAGTAATTTTTGGAAGATTTCAAATGTTTGAGTTCAGTGTGAAACCAATGTAAGTGAAAGCTTTTAGAAAAAAGGCAAACATTAGATGTACTATGACTTTAAATTAAAGACATTAGGTCTACAAATTGTACTCAAGATGCTTTAATTTATAAAAATATTACTATACACTGTCCTTAAAAAATGTTTTTAACGATGAAACATTGTGCACACTTTTCCGATATTGAAACTTTCATTTTTAATCTAAATTCTTTCCAGTACCACAGTAAAAAGACAACTCCATATATACATATAACCGCAATGTATAAAAAATATCTTTATATTTTTCACCAGAAGTTTTGAATACGGTATTAAAAATAGAGAAATTGAAAATTGCAACAAATAACTGATTTTGTCGATTTTCACATTTTACATTGTAAAAAAGTTTTTGTTGTCTTTACCTTACACTTTTTTTTTTTCATTTTTATTGACTGCTACTTTAATGTCCACATTCATTTATAAATTCACTTTTTAATATCCTTTAAAATTATATATCAACTGTTATAGATCTAAAGAAAATTAAAGAAAATTTTCATATATAAATCTCTTTATTATGAATTTATTTGAGGTATCCTTGTAATATAACCTAAATACACATAACACTACTTATTAAAATGTTAGACTTTCAATAAATGTACATTTTATAGAAATAGAATTTTTTACAAAAAAATTAAATAAAACAAATATATCGTGAAACAAATTTAATTAAAGGGTTATTTATCTCAATTGAAAAAATAAATGTGTATATATAAGTGGCTTTCATTTTATTAATTTTTTTATTTTTAGTGACGAATGTGGAAAGCTGGACTTGAACCAGACTTCAGGTGTGTGTTTGGTGTTTAGGATTAAGGCCGATTGACTGCTGTAGGTCCTGGGCCTGAGGGGGAGTGCCTTCCGTGGAGGTCTTTCTAAGGGGTCCTAGCCCGTATTTACGCAAGTTTCGGAGAAAACCACGGAAAACTCCGAACGGCTAGGCCGACGAGCGCGACCTGGGATCGAACCCGGCACCCCAGACTTCAGGATCACAAATGAAAAAGCATAGCTGTGAACAAAAATTCAACCTGTTGTTCCTTACTAACCTCTGATAACCTGTCCGAGAACTATGTTCATTTTTTCTTTATCTCATTTATTTTTTGAAATAGGGGAAAAAAAGGGGGGGGGGGGGGTTCTATTTAAACTAAAATTTGAACAGGTTTTTTTTTTTTTTTTTTTTTTTTTTTACTCATTAAAAAATGTTATATGGTACTTATCCAAACTATTTCTTCAGTTTATTTTGTGCATCGGGAAGTCTAAAGGCAATTTTAGTCTATATAATTGTTTTTTAACCAAAGTAAACGAAATTATTTTGTCATGAAAGACTTCCTTGCATTTTTTTCCCCATACGAGATCCCTAAGATATCTTCATATTGTCTAACATGTTGTAAACTCTAGAAAAAGCAAACATTTTTAAAATGAGCAATTTTTAGCTTTATAGGTCTGTACACAATTCATTCTTTTTTTATTTAAATGTATCCATTCTCAGTTGGACTGCTTCATTTCTACTAATGTCTACATTAATAGCGTTTGTCAAAAGAATTCTATTTTTTCAAGTAAAATTATTTCTGAAAATGAATTTAGGAAATCAATATGTAAACTTATTTTAGTTAAAAAAAATATTTGTTTCAATGTTCAAAATAAATCTATATATAAAGATTACTTATACCATGTGTAATATTTTGTCAATGATAAAGCAAACTATATTAAAAACACTTTAAACACACATAAAATTAATTTTTTTTTTTTAAATGGATGTTAAAAAAAATTTATCCGAAGCTTTTCGCTTTAATAGTAAAGCATCATCAGCGATTTTTATAAAATTTTTATAATTATACTAGCAGACCCGGCCACGCGTTGCTGTGACTAAGTTATACGTTGAATTATACGGCTGTAAACTATTTAGTACAGTTAAATTATTATTTACGAACAAAGACGAAAACGTTGTAGCCGATGTAAAAACCCACAGGGTTGAGATTTGAAACTTAGGTCAAAATTTGGAAGCGATTGATAAAAATTTTCGTAGTGTTGATATTAAGCACAAATTAATTTTATTGTAGGGTCCTATAAATTTTAATGGAGAAGTGATATATATTATTTCTAATGCTACTTTGGATAAAATTGCTAAAATGACTAATATATAAATTAAATTCTATTAAAATTCTATTAAAATAAAAGTATAAAAGAAACAGACGATTTTAAAATCAATTTTTATGGAGGAGTGAAATATAATATATGCTATAATGGATAATTTTACTATTAAATGACCTCATCATTTTAAATATTTTAAAGAGGGCAACAGCTGTAGTTATAAAAGGGAAAACAATAAGGCTAAACCAGAAAAATAAGTAAATTAGATAAATATTTTAAAACTTTAAAATTGGAAATCTTATGAAATATTGGACATTTAAAGTAAATACATGTATCATTTTAAATACAAAAAGATTTTGGAAAAGTTTAGTGTATTTTAACGAAGTGATGAGAAGTTTTTGAGTATGTTAAAATTTTAATAGTAAATTCAAGTCAATAAAGATGGGAAACATTGAGGATTAAGATAAGAATAATTATAAGATTTAAAAAAAAAAAACTTTTTATATACCATGCTTTTAAATTTTAATATACTAATAATATACAAATTAAAAGGAAAATGATAAATATTCTATCATAGTTTGAAGTCAAATTTGTTTTCAAATGTCTAAATAAAATATCTGATGTAAGATACTAATATTTTGCAGCGGAATAGATTTCATTTCTGTCATCCTTGGCGAAAAAAAAAGAATATCGCCAAATTATCTGGCGAAAATATTTAATTCCTTTCAAAAATCATGGTTATTTTAACAACTTATATTAAAAGAGTAATGAATAATATGAAACAATATTTCGTACAATACATATTACATGTCATACATACGTACAATGAATAATACATATTACATTTCGTACAATGCATACATCTGGCATGTATATTTTCGTGTTACGCTTTTGATCGCCAAATAATAATAATAATAATAAAAAAAGCCAAGGGCGACAGAGTTTAAAAATTTAAAATTAAAATTTTGTCAATTTGACAGCAAAATAATTCAATCTAACACCCGCGATAACTAATACATATCTATACCCAAATATAAGGATTAAAATCGGGAAATAAATTTCCTCGATTTTTAATAATTTCTTACAAAAAATCCAGTGGGCAATTAACATAGGAAATCTTTTTCTTGGCTGCACAGACGGTCAGTGAGTCACACTTCGCTTGCGTATAGAACTCATAGATATAGTATAGCATATATAGAATAGAATGATCATTGGGGAGAAAAAAGTTATTCCTTTTCATTTGGGAAAAGATGACGTTTTTACCAAAATATGGCCGTCTTTCCCCGAGTGAATACACACGGGAATACATACTAATATTTTAGCAAATAAAATTTATGAATAATTTATTTGCTAAAGGGGAATGGAAGACTCCAGATACAGTTTCAAATTCATATTTCTTTTTTTTTTTTTTTTTTTTTTTTTTTTTTTCAATACCACTTAATGGCTGTTTCCAAAGCTTTTATTTTTTATCTTTTTTCGGCATCAAAAATCTTTCTACGATAACATGGGGATGAGAGATCTATATATATTACTATATCTATGATAGAACTACATTAGCACTTTATCAATGTGTATAAAATCTTTAAATTGATTATGACGTCAATTTTCGTGAGATGCATAATTTAACTTTTTATAATTTTTTAACGTTCACGTTTGATTAAATGTATTTATTTTTATGTCGAAAGAAAATGAACTCGTATTTATTTATTTTATTTATTTATTTATTTTTTTTTTGGCAACAATTAAATTAATGGAACTCACAGATATTTTGGAGCAACTTTAATAAAGTTCTATAATTAACAAATAATTGCAATAAAACAATATTGTGACAATAAATTGAGATAAAAACTATCCTATCTCTCAAGTTGGATCAAACTGCACACAGTGTGCAAAATTTCATCAAAATCAGTTCCTTAGTTTAGGAGTTTACCCCGGACAAACATCGTGACACGTAATTTATATATATATACAGATTAAATTATAAAGTTTTGATCAATGAAGCACAAATAAGTAAAAAACAGGATTAATTTCACTGTATTATCTTCATTATAATATGAATTCAATTTACACTTCAGTCTAAGTAACACGTGGCCGGCTATGCTAACACCAAAAATTTAAAAAGTGGAAATAATTTAATTATACGAAATTTATTAATAGGTTAAAAAGTTGAAGATTCTTTGTGTAGATGGCAGCACCAAATATATTTCAGCTTTCATTTCAACCCAGTCGAAAGGTATCGACATCTGTTAGAATCATTTGGAGTTAACAGATAATTGTGACTGTCAAATAATAACAGACAAATAATTAGCAATAAATTAAAATTGCGACTATAATTTGAGATTTAAACTATCCTATCTCTCAAGTTGGATCGAACTGCACATGGTGTGCGAATTTTATTATAATCGGTTAAGTGGTTTAGGAGTCCATTGAGGACAAACATTGTGACACGAGATTTATATATATTAAGATTTAATAAAAATCCCTGATGATGCTTTACTATTAAAGCGAAAAGCTTCGGATAATTTTTGAAGTGAAAACTTCTTTAGGCGCGTTGAGCACTTTTGGGTGAACAAAAATCTTTGAATTCCCGTCATCGTCAGCTGACGCTTTCCATTTGAAGTGAAAACTTTTGGGTGAACAAAAATAATTGAATTCGAGTCCATCCTTGTAGATACAAATAATGTATCATACAATTAACTTGCTAATGTGAAGTGTTAATGATTATCTACTGTATATTGTTTTAAAATCTGGTGCGGTTCTACACGACTTCACTAATCTCCGGGCACTGTCTCTATTGCAGTTAGACCTCAAAAAACCGTGAGAAAGCCCAAAGCTGCCATTTTTCTCACGTTTTTACAATCTGGTGCGGCTCTACACGACTTCTCTCATTTCCGGACACTATCTCTTAAAGATTGCAGCCGGAAACGTTGCAGTTGGACCTCACAAAACCGTGATAAAGGCCAAAGCCGCCATTTTTCTCACGTTTTTACAATCTGGTGCGGCTCTACACGACTCCTCTCATCTCTGGACACTGTCTCTATTCCAGTTAGACCTCACAAAACCGTGAGAAAAGCCAAAGCCGCCATGTTTCTCACGTTTTTACAATCTGGTGCGGCTCTACACGACTTCTCTCATCTCCAGACACTGTCTCTATTGCAGTTACCGCATTAAATAAAATTGTAATATAATTTTTGTAGTAGTAGTTTATATTAATGAATAAAAAAACACTTCATTTAAAAGTATTTCCTACACAATAAAATATTTCCTGACGATTCAAGAAATACACACGTAATTGTTCACGTTTTCACTTCTGTCGGCACTCCCGGAGTGCAAATGTTTTTTTTTTTTTTTTTTTTTTTTTTTAACATCATTTAAATAAAATTTAATTTTACGTGTGTTTAAAGCGTTTTTAATATAATTAACAAATGACACGTGTTCAATTTAACTCTTTTTTAGAGATAATTTATAAAAAAATAATTACTTTTCTGCAACTTTTAGTACTTTTTAGCAAACATTTTCTGTTAAAGGCAAAATTATCCGAACAAAGAAAGATACGGCTTGAAACATATTTGTACAATCTTAGGAAACGGAAAAGAAGGAAGTTAAAATATCAGGAGCAGAGATTAGTTCTTGATTGAAACAAATTACAATACTGAACATCCCTAACTGAATGTTTGGCTCAGCTTTAATAATATCACGAAGTATTCAACAAGTTAATAAAAAAAAATGTATTAAAGAAAAATGTATTAAAGAAAAATGTATTAAAGAAAGAACTATAAACATAAGAACAAAGAAGCGTTTTCATCTGGTGAAGGAAAATTGCGAATTCCCTTCATCTGGCATGTTAAGATTACATTCATTAATGCACCCAACTCAATTTTCGGTGCCAGTTTTGTAAGAAGTCTATTCTTAATAACAATTAGTTGTTTGTACACGCGTTATGAAATAAATTGAGTAAATATTGCTTTTAATTATTTGAGAATGTTATAACAAAGAAATGGTATATTTTTACGTACGGAAATCTTCAGTTCAAATTTTTTTTTTAAACAGAGATGTTTCAATATAGAGTAATAGGTTTTTATTAAAGGTTTTACCTATATTAGCGCAGTAAAATTATTTAAAGTGTTTCATCAAAAACTGTTTGAATACTGGGGTTTATACAATTATACAAAAAATGCAAATTGTAGATGATTTTGGCTAAATATATACCGAAAATCGACTCAAGCCACAGCGTTTTCTAAAGCAAATATCTTGACTGCTTAATTTTTAACATATTGTCATTGTAAAGGCAAAGATTTTTTTTAACTCCTTAAGCATCATGACGCACATGCTTTTAAACTCATTATTTCTGTTTTACATTTACAATTTATTAATTTGCGTGTATCAGGAAATATATCATTTCTATGTATGTAGTACGTTTTAACCCTTTGTCTACCGACAGAATTTTAAAGTGTCACTAGTTTAAAAAGCATTTAAAAACGAATTTATAGAAACACTGTCACGAATTATACGAATTGAACGTATGTACCGGACTTCAATCTCACTGTAATGCACTAGACGCTACATGTAGCATTTTCTGTTCCAGAAGCTTTTTTTTTTAATAGATTGTTTTCGCTATTTTAACTTGATATTTTTTACAATCGTCATTTCTATATTATCTGAAGAATTTCTCACCAATTTTAGAAAACAAACAATTTTTTTAACCCTTTTATTAGATTAAAATATGTTTTTTGACCTCTAAGCATCAATGCTACATCAAAGTACCACCTCACTATATCCCGATTAATTACTATGATCAGCATAATCTTTAGTGCATGTATCTTTAAAAATACTCTTATTACGTTGAGCGCCACGCAAAGTTTTAAAATCCATTTAAATTCCATAATAATTCCTCCTGTAATACATAAAAATTAAGCAAATTTTTAATAAATTTCAATCATTAAATGTAATATTTTTAATTTTATATCGCCATCGATGGTTGACGGGGCTTTATATCCAATTTGACACTGTCAGCCACCGGTTGGCTGACAGGGCGCCCAACGTTTCAATTTTTTATTTGTACTGCCTTTACTTTCGGGGTAAAATTTTCTCTGAAATGCTTGAAGTATAACATGTTCTGCACGCTCTTAAAGTTTCAAGATGATTCCTTCAGTACTTATAAATATATGACAATATGTCTAGAATCTAGAATGGCTGACATGGCGCTCAACGTGTTAAATAACTAAAAATAACATTTTAAGTAACATTTTTTTTTCTGTCTCATAATGAAGTAAATAAAGCGTTAAAAGACAAAAAGGCAATTTAAAGGCGCAGATTCCACTTACGAGAAGGATAATACAAAATACTACTCGATTTCAAAATGCACAATGCAAAGTCTCGTTACGTATTTCAATTACGGCATTTATCCAGAACAAGCAAGTGTAAAATGAAGAAATTTTCATGATCTTTTTAGTATACTTTTAAAGTTAAATTTTCACAATAATAGTTACAACTGTTTAATTTCAAAAAGAATGCCCAGTTTTATAATAAATAAACTGGTTAACTTAAAAAAAAAAATGAATAAATATATAAAAAATAATCAATTTTTTTTTTTAAGATTTTATTTTTTAAAACATATATATGGTTGAAAAGGAATGTACAAAGAGCATTATGAATAACTCCTTATACCTGGAGTTTAATACTTAAGGAAAAAAAAAATTACAGAGCTTGTAAACATTTGAAGTCCTGTAGAATTATATTATTTTTAAAGTATTACGTATTTTTGCACGTTTTAAAGTATAGGTATATTTTTTAGTTTCATCGTTTTTGCATAATTTCCTTGACCCTTGTCCTTTCAAATCTCCCATTTAAATATATAGACGCACGTGTGTATATGAAGGTCGCAAGAGTTTTCGTCTCAAGACTGGAGTCTCACACCAGTATTTTTAATGAGTAATTTCTATCCTATTTGTGCAGTAATTTATGGCGAATGAATGATAGATATTATAGATAGAATGTACTGACGTGAGTGTTAGGTCTTGAGACGAAACCTCTTCCACCCCTGGTGTATAGATCCAAAATTTAATATTCTAATATTTTTTCATCGTTATTTGCTATTTTTATTTTTGTCTTTTAGGCTCTGTACCAATAATCAATTTTTCGTCAAAAAGAGTACACCTAGAATATTTTCATTTTCTATACTTTTGTTCGTTATTCCAGAGTAACAACTAAGGTAAAGTTGTAAATTTCAGGAACTTAGGAACAATACGCATGTGATGTTTATTTAGAAATTACTTTTTTCCCCGTGCTTTTCACTTACATAATAAAATCTTTTTATCGTTTTCTAACATTACAAGAAATTAAGTAACTCACAATTACAACACGTCTTAAAAAGTTGAATTAGCAAAGATTGCGTGAATAAGAAACATTTACATAAAAAGTGTAATACTATCTATCTATCTATATATATATCCCATCTTAAGATTTATTTATTGAGAAATATAAATTGGGAAATTAAATAATTTTTTCATTTTAACAAAAAAAGATCTTAAAGTTTAAAATTCTTAATCTATAAAACGCGGTTTCATATAAAAAGATTGGAAATAAAAATTTTAGTCCAATCTCAATGGTATTTTGAAAAGTATTTTGTATACGCTTCGACGCACGAGTCAATAAATACGAATTTGCGTAACAAAAAGAGCTTTCCGTAGCCAAAGAGAAATAGTCTAAGCGGCGGCTGCAAAAAATTGACTTGATAAGGTACGAAGCTGATTTTTTCCCTATAGATAGAATTCATTGTTACAATGAAAATCTGATAGGGTTGCCTGGTCAAAGCCGTCAAGTTTAAGAGAAACAACCTCACTTCCGGGGACAATTTAAACGATTTTCGAACCCCAAAAGGTATGAAGGTGAAACCGGTGCTAAAATGTAGAGATTAATATGCTCTTTAAAATGGCATAGGGTTGCATGGTCAAAACCGTCAAGTTTCAAAGGTTGCCTCGATAATAGGGGTCAAATTTAAACGATTTTCAAACCCCACAAATGTGAAGATGAAACCGGTGCTAAAATGTTGAGAATAATATACTTTTTAAAATGGCAAAGGGTTGCCTGGTCAAAGCCGTCAAGAAACAGTGGTTGCCACGAAAATAGGGGACGGATTTTACGATTTATTTATCCAAGTAAAAAGTGATTTACCCAAGTGTAAAGATGAAACTGGTGCTAAAATGTAGAGATTAATATGCTCTTTAAAATGGCATAAGGTTGCCTGGTCAAAACCATCAAGACCCGGAGGTTGCCTCGAAAATAGGGGTCAAAATTAAACGCTTTTCGAACCCCACAAGTGTAAAGATAAAACCGGTGCTAAAATGTTGAGAATAATATACTTTTTAAAATGGTATACGGTTGCCTGGTCAAAGCCGTCAAGAAACAGCCGTTGCCACGAAAAAGGGTGGCGTATTTTACGATTTATTTACCCAAGTAAAAAATTATTTACCCAAGTGTAAAGATGAAACCGGTGCTAAAATGTAGAGAATAATATGTTCTTTAAAATGGAATAGGGTTGCCTGGTCAAAACCGCCAAGAAAAGAGGTTGCCACAAAAAGTGTGTGCGTATGTGGGGGGGGGGGGGGGCGAGTTTTCGCGGTTTTCTTACCCTAACATATTTAAAAATGAAACCGTTTATAAAATATAGAGAATAATATTCTCTTTAGAGTATCATAGGGTTGCCAGGTGAAAATCTCAAAAAATAGTGGTTGCCTCAGAGAAAAAAAAAAAAAAAAAAGCTAATTTTGAAGGGTTTTTTTTATACAATGTGAAGAAAAAATATAAAAAGTATTTAAAAAAGAAAAAATAAACTGTAATGAAACTGTTCTAAAATTTCCCATAAAAACAACGAATTAATAGTAAAAATTAAAAATGTAGCATACGGATACGGATAAGAAAATACGACCGCAAAAGTTAACAGAAATGAAGATAATAATGCCCAAGAAACTCATAATAAAAAAATTCTGTTAGTATACAAAATAAATAATTAAATAAAATGAAAACTCTTATTTCAGATTTGCAGCAAGATTTACAAATTTCAATTTCATAAATTAATTCATTGTTATTAAGAAACGCGAAAAATTTATCAATTTTTTAAAAATGTTTTTCAATTTATTTGTACCCATAATTAATTTGCAGAAGGTATTATTGATTATTTTAATTAGATATAAAAAAAAAATTGAGAAAATTTTCTAAAATTGACAAATTTTTAATATAACAAAATCGGCACAACCCAATATTTTCGTATAAAATTCTACAAAGCAGTCGCATACATTTCTTCAGGGAATTATCTTCTCAATACTTTGACACAATTTGAATATTTTAAGTATTGAAAAATGGGGAAAAAACGAGCTCATGTGCTGAAATTAGTTTTATACAGATTAGAAAAAGAATGGCCACGCATAATAATTTAATTTTCTTTATGCTTTAAAATCTCTTATATCATTAAACAAATAAAATAAACGAATATTGAAATTCGCTTCCTTTTCTAAGCTGACCGCTATACCTTGACAGGTTTGAAGCACAATCGTAAGCAAATTGAAAAGTGTTGTATGATCTACATTTAGCTGGCAATTTCATCTTTTAAATATTGATCATTTCGTGTTTAACCTTTTTAAAATAGTCTTCATGTGTGTTTCGCTTTGTGTTAAACACCTGTTAGCTTTTTGGAGACTGACCGCTATTTCTTTACGAATTTTACCAGGCAAACATATGCCATTTTAAAATAACGCCTACGCTGTACATTCTGGAACCAGATACACCTTTCAAATATTCATATAATTTCATCCTTATTCATTTTCTTTGTTAATGCTATTCGTATTTTTTTACACTTCGTTAAGAAATCTTCAAAAGTCGCCTATTTTTTTATGGTTGACTGCTTTACTTGACAGATTTGACCTATTTTCGAGGCAACTTCCGAGTCTTGACGGTTTTGACCAGGCAACCTTATGCCATTTTAAAGAGCATATTAATATCTATATTTTAGCACCGGTTTCATCTTTACAGTTTGGTAACTCACTTTTTACTTGGGTAAATAAATCGTAAAATACTTCCCCTATTTACGTGGCAAACTCTGTTTCTTGACGGCTTTGACCATTCAACCCTATGCCATTTTAAAGAGCATATTAATACCTACATTTTAGCACCTATTTCATTTTTACACTTGTGGGGTTCGAAAATCGTTTAAATTTGACCCCTATTATCTAGGCAACCTCTGAAACTTGATGGTTTTGACCAGGCAACCCTATGCCATTTTAAAGAGCATATTAATCTCTACATTTTAGCACCAGTTACATCTTTACACTTGTGGGGTTCGAAAATCGTTTAAATTTGACCCCTATTATCGAGGCAACCTCTGAAACTTGACGGTTTTGACCAGGCAACCCTATGCCATTTTAAAGAGCATATTAATCTCTACATTTTAGCACCGGTTTCATCTTCATACCTTTTGGGGTTCGAAAATCGTTTAAATTGTGACCGGAAGTGAGATTGTTTCTCTTAAACTTGACGGCTTTGACCAGGCAACCCTATCAGATTTTCATTGTAACAATAAATTCTATCTATAGAAAAAAAATCAGCTTCGTACCTTATCAAGTCAATTTTTTGCAGCCGCCGCTTGGACTAAAAGAGTGATGTGTGTATTTACGTATAAAAGTGGAGCTCAATTTTACAACGAATTCAAATCCGGAGTACAGTCGCCAGAAGTATTCTTCGAGCAACTCCACCCCGTCAGAATTGTTCACGTTCGGTTCGAATAATAAATATTTAGAATTTAAATATATTATTTAAATATTTTATTTTAATAATAAAATATTTATTATTTAAATATTTTATTTTAATAATAAAATATTTATTATTTAAATATATTATTTGTTTATCGAAAAGTTAAAAATGTATTATTTGTTTATCGAATCGTTAAAAAAATATATTCAATATTGGTACAGCATTCATTTAAAAAATGCCCTTATTCAATATTGTAAATTTCTATCTCAGATTTAAAGACATTAACCAATCAACCAATCATGCTAAAGTATCTTAATGTTAGGAGCGTTTTAGTAGAAGGTTGATGCTAGAAGAGATTCAGACAGAATGAAGGAATGAAGGTTTGAGTACAGCTATTTATAAAGAATGAATCCGAGTCAATCAACCAACCAACCAACCTTGAAAAAAAAAAAAATTTTTTTTTTTTTTTTTTTTTTCCAAGGTTGGTTGATTGGTTGATTGACTCTAGCTAACCTATATATCATGCTAAAGTATATACACTATCATTGTCCAGCAATGCTTATTTGTTTCAGCGTCTATAAATATCTTTACCGCATCCTGTTTCCGTGTCCGTTGCAAATGAGTTATGCAATATCCAGCGATAAATTATTCTATAAAAAGCTTTATCTCATCCTGTTTTCGTAGAAAATGAGTTATGCAATATCCTGCCTTCAGATTGACTATATAAATATTTTATTATTTAAATATATTATTTGTTTATCGAATCGTTAAAAAATATATTCAATATTGGTACGGCATTCATTTAAAAAAATATCCTTATTCAATATTGTAAATTTCTATCTCAGAGTCAAAGACATTAGCTATCTCAGTTTCAAAGGCATTAGTATCGTTTCAATATTAAAATATTAATATTATCTATCTCAGAGACCCCATTCAAAGTCTCAATTTGTACCCATCCAATATTGGCTTACTACCGTCGCAAAAAAATGGGCCGAACGAAGCGTCAACGACAGAAATCTGCTATGAGACGCTTCGTTCGGCCCATTTTTTTGCCCCCTCCAATTTAAATCTCTAAGGCATCAGTTTATACCAGCGAGATCGATTCCCCACGAAGACTTTGATTTTGGACGGAGGGGTGTCTGTCCAAGAAATAGTCTCAAATCTATCTTCGTGTAGGCGAGGGTCATCATCGTGGTCTCCATCATAGAATAGCAGGGTTCTTTCTATGAAATCCTTTAAGAATTCATCTATGAATACATCAGAATTCCTCACGATCCGAATTCTGACTGCTTTATGGATGCATGCAGTTGGCACTATAGGATCTAAGATGTCAATCTTAGCAGATTTCATCATGGCCTCAAAACCCATGGTCGACAGCGCATCTCCGAAATGAATCTCTTCTATTGGATACACCCAGGTATTAGCTAAAGAGACAGGTATCCTGAACCTTTTGTAAACGAGGTCCCTCACCTTTAGCTTGGTAGTTTTTTTTACGTATGCGCTACCCTTACCCATCAGCTTGGCCACATCAGAGGCCCTGACGAACAAAAGTCCATCCGCAGAGACTACGAATAGGATTTTAGCATCCAGCTGTGGATGTTCAATTGTGAATAGCATGACTTAATGCAACAGAAGTCAAAATGATGCAGGCTCTTAGAGGCAGCTCGTATATATACCCGATTCGCGACCTAATTTTAGCAAGCTTTCTTAGAAAACGTGACCTTCTGATAAAATTCTTCTAGCTGTTGACAGGATATTATGTAATCCTCAGGACGCGATAAACTTATTTTTAGAATTAATTTGTCGTTTGAGCGGGATCTTGCATAATCTACAGGACGTGCGTAAGAGGATGTGCGTCAGAGGATGTCGATAAGAAATTTAGATAGAAATAGAGATTGCTGCTAGTATAAATACAGGCTGCTGGACGAGACATTTCATTCTGACTGCTTGATATTCTAAAAGCTAGTCTGCTCCAAAATGATATTTCAAATTTTAGCTGAAGAGTTAAACGTGAAATTTACTTGTTTTTTGACTTTTGACGGTGAAATTTTTATCAAAGGTTCAGACGTAGCTCGTACCATGGGCTATCAAAATCCTTCTGGCGTTTTAAACTTATGCCATCTTACAGTGACTGACATCGCTCCCGAGGGCTTGAGCCTGCCTCCGTCTCTAGCCAAGACACGTATTTTTGGATTGGAAGATGCCAACACGCTGTTGGATATGTATCCAGGCGAATTTCAATCCTTATTTCAGGGGCCTATCGAGATTTTGTCGCCGATAGAGTGTACGTTCAACATCAGAAGGCCCATACGTATCAAGATAGCATGCATTAGCTCTTCCAATGCTACCATGGAGAGTTTTATAGCTGATTTGAAAATATCCATGGACTCTTACCTGCAATCTGTACCGATGGATAGCTATGTCTTCGGAGAGAGGTACGGAGACCTAGAATTGGGGTATTTTCCCAAAAAAATTAAAGTTTTGGTGGGAAACAAACCCTACTTTTATAAATCCTCGTCTTAAGATCAGGACGAGGTGCAAAAAAATGGGTCGAGCGAAGCCTCTCATGACATAAGTCATTGAGGCTTCGCTCGGCCCATTTTTTTGCGATAGATAGAGTGCCAACATTGGATGCGTACCGATTTGAACTTGTAATTTTCAAGGGATATGGCTTAGCTATAAGATAATTTTATATCTTGATAAAATATCTATAGACAAATTTAAGGTATCTGAGTTTAAAAATTTAATTGTTTCATTTAAAATTTACTGTGTAAAATTTAAAATTTTTAAAGACTAAGTGTGGCGGTCATTATAATCTGATCTCTAATTTTTCAAGGGATATGGCTTAGCTATAAGATAAATATGAAACTTGGTAAAATATATAGACTCGATAGCTAAATTTAAGGAATCTGAATTTAAAAATTTAATTTTTTCGTTTTAAAATTTACATTTTTTATGTAAAATTTAAAATTTTTAAAGGTTAAGTGTATCAGTCATCATAATCTGATCTCTAATTTTCAAGGGATATGGCTTAGCTATAAGCTAAATATGAATCTTGGTAAAATATCGATAGCTAAATTTAAGGGATCTGAATTTAAAAATTTAATTTTTTTCGTTTAAAATTTACATTAAAATTTTTAAAGACTAAGTGTAGCCAAGCCAGTCATTATAATCTAATCTCTATAAAAAGATTTTCGAGAGACAGGATATTATGCAAGCCTTTCCTCAGGATGCTTGATAAGCGGCTCCCGGTTAAAATTACAATCAGATCTCTATAAAAAGATTTTCGAGAAGTGTTGACAGGATATTATGTAAGCCTTTCCTCAGGAAGCCCGGTTACAATCAGATCTCTATAAAAAGATTTTTCCAGAAGTATTGACAGGATCCTCAGGAAGCCCGGTTATAATCAGATTGCTCGAGAGACAGGATATTATGCAAGCCTTTCCTCTTGATAAGCGGTTCCTAGAAAATTACAATCAGATCTGTTGATAAGACCGGGTATATATACGAGTGTCCAGCGAGAGCTCTTCAATTGCTAGTCGATCTCTCTACTAGCTGCTTAGATACATTAGCTCTCTGTCAGTCATGTTTTTCCATGTAAAAAATTATGCTTATGGCGTTGCCTTTAAATGCCTAATGGCCACTGATGGCACCCTGTTTGTCCGGGCTGAGGACCTGGCTATTTATTCGAGGCACCCTCTAGATCTTCATTTTGCCGAAAAATATGCAGGCCTCACCGTCCGAGACGTGATGGACCCTAAGATCGATTTACCTAAATGGCTCGCTAAGACGAGAATCTTCTCCATTAGCAAAGCCAAACATCATTTGAAAGGGTTCATGGGCGAACAGGAATTTGATAAAATGTTCGATGGTTCGGCCATGGTGAAATACCAGGCTAACATGAAGCTTAGCTTCGTGAAAGCCATTGGTGTTCGATTTGTTGAAAGGTCCCATACCAAGTTCGAAGACTTCCTTGCCGCATACCAACTACAGGTGAGGAAATTTTTTGAGCTTGAATATGAGGATTATGAATTATACAAATCTCAAATGACCGGACCGTTGAAGATGACCATCAGTAGGCTATCTAATGAGCAATCCATAGAGAGCTTATGCTAATCTTTAAAATGAGAGTAAAAAAATGGGTCGAACGAGGTGTCTCATGGCAGAATTTCTGTCTTTGACACCTCGTTCGACCCATTTTTTTGCGATAGATATAGTGCCAATATTGGACGGGTTTAATTTGAGACTTTGATATTAAATTTATAAAAAAATCTATTTAAGCTAGTATCGAAGAGATTATCAGGATAGCATGAAGACTATTTAAACGTATAAACTATATTAAGCCAATATTGTAGAAATTAAATTTAAGACTCTGGAAAACGAGATAAAATGGTATCAATTTAAATGTATAGATAAAAATAACTAAGCCAACAGAGACATGACTGGACAATGACGGTTTGGATACGTAAGCGAGTTTATCTCTCTATATATATATAGATGGGATGAAGCCACGCCCACAAGAAATCCAACGACCTTGAAAAAAAAAAAAAAAATTTTTTTTTTTTTTTTTTTTTTTTTGTGTGTGACCTTGAACACATCTTCAAGGACGGAGCAGAATCTATAACTTAACGGAACTAACCTCATTTATTGAACATTAGTTTTTTTCGTGCGTCCTATATATAGCATGGCTAGCGTACCCACATCTCATTTTGTCTCGAAGTCTGCCAACAACAGTCTGTAAAATATTTTGAATTTGTAATTTTCAAGGGATATGGCTTCTCTATAAGATAATTATGTATCTTGATAAAATATCTATAGATAAATTTAAGAGATCTGAGTCTAAAATTTTCGTTTAAAATTTTAACTTTTTGTGTAAAATTTAAAAATTTTAATGGCTAAGCTAGAGATAGAGTACCAATATCGTAACGATTTGAAGGGATATGGCTTCTCTATAAGATAAATATGAATCTTGGTAAAATATACAGACTCTATAGATAAATTTAAGAGATCTGAGTTTATAAATTTAATTTTTTCGTTTAAAATTTTAATTTTTTGTGTAAAATTTAAAATTTTTAAGGGCTAAGCTAGATATGTAATATTTCACAGTTGGTTTCTAAAGTTATATTTTTTATCCAATCATTGTAGATGGCGCTGCAGTCTATATATATAGTATATATATAGTATATCTATTAGGGTGGGTGGGAGTGGAATTTATTTCTTCTATAGTAAGGTCATGCATAAACCAGCTCCGTGATACCCAAACCCGTTTTTTTTAAAATAGGATGGGATAACGTTATTTATACAATATTGGTTTTGAAAACAAGATTTTTATAGACTTTTGTCTGACAAATGACAAGATGTTGCAGGTTTTCATGAAATCAGAATAGATCATGGGTTTTTATAAAATATAATAACATAAAATATTTTTTTATCTGTATTTAAACAAGCAGACATTTCCGCTTCACGGAAATGTCTGCATGTTTAAATACAGATAAAAAAATATTTTATTTCAAACTCAATGATGTCTCTTATGTAAAATGTCTTTAATAAACCGTACTTTTTCCGACAGCGGTACCATGATTTGTTTCAAGCCAAAAATGCGTGTCTTATCATCTAGCAGTACGTTCCTCGATTGTATCCTGAACGAATCGCTCACGTAGCCTATACCTATATTAGAGCCATCCATTTTTTCGGTAGCGATTAAAGGTACGCCAAAATAAATTTGACTCGCGATACTTAATCATCGTAAAAAGTTTGAATAGATTAGAAACAGGCTAAGATAGCGTATTGTTAATCTGCCAGACATAAATTAGAAACGTTCCATGGCTAAGCTAGAGATAGCATATCGTTCTAAAGCCGGCAGGATCTAACAATGGATAGATTTACTGGGACAGAAGAAGACTGATTGGAGAAGAGTCGGCTATTTATATAGAATGAATTCAACCAACCAACCAACTGTGAAAAAAAAAAAAAAAAAAAAAAATTTTTTTTTTTTTTTTTTTTTTTTTTTTAAGTGGGTGTGGCATTTTATATTTTTTATTCTTATAATTTTTTTCAAGATAATATTTTTTTTTGGACTTTGCCATTTTTAACCAAGCTCGAAATTTCTTTTAAGTTTAATTGCTGGACAATGATAGTGTAAATACTTTAGCATGATATATATAGGTTGGCTAGAGTCAATCAACTAATCAACCAACCTTGAAAAAAAAAAAAAAAAAAAAAAATTTTTTTTTTTTTTTTTTTCAAGGTTGGTTGGTTGGTTGATAATCTTCTCTATATATAGGATCGCTGACGTGCCACCTCCTCATTCTATCTAGATCTTTGCCAGCAACGGTCATATCTCTCATCTGTTAAAATTTTTAGAAAATTAGTTTGTCGCTTGAAGCCTTCAAGATGATCCGATAAAATTCTTCTAGAACAAATCTGTTGGCAGGATATTATGTAAACCGTTTCCTCAAAAACAGGACGTGATAAGTTATTTATAGATGCGTCAAGCCTCTCTAATCTATAAAAAGTCATCCTGTCGAGCCTTATATAGTATTACTGATGTCGTTTCTCAGAACCGCTTATCAGATCTCACGCATCCGCTTGCCAGAGTATAAATACGAGCCTCTCGCCTCAGCTTATTCATTCTGAGCCTCTGTTTTTCAAAATGGAAATGTTTTCTTTCGACTCTCTGACCGACGAGCGATTTGACTATGACTATGCCGTAAAGCCTGGATGGAATGTCTTGAATACGTCTCGTCTTTCTCTCGAGTTATTATGCAATTATAATCGAGACATGTCCATGCCAACTCCAAAACCAGTTTCCAGACCATCTCCAGTTTTCAAATCTAAACGCGTTCCAGTTTTCAAATCTAAACTCGTTCCAGTTCCAAGACCAGTTCCAGCTTCTAAATCTGTTCCAGTTCCAGTTCCAGCTTCTAAATCTGTTCCAGTTCCAGTTCCAGTTCAAGTTCAAGTTCCAGTTCCAGCTTCTAAATCTGTTCAAGTTCCAGTTCCAGTTCCAGTTCAAGTTCAAGTTCCAGTTCCAGCTTCTAAATCTGTTCCAGTTCCAGTTCCAGTTCCAGCTTCTAAATCTGTTCCAGTTCCAGTTCCAGCTTCTAAATCTAAACCAGTTCCAGTTCAAATTTCAATACCCATGTCAGAGATGATTTATTTTAAAGTACCAAAGCTATTAAGCCCGCTACCAAAATCTCCAGAGTCCAACGTAACAACTTATCGTGCCTGGAAGCCTCCACCAAAGATAGATTTCGTGGTACGACCTAAATTAAAAACTGCTGGCTTTGAAGATCCAAGAATTCGAAGACGGCATGGCATAGTCGTTGTCAAATCGAACGTCAATTTGAGAGATGGAAAATGCTACAGCCTTATAAATACAGAGGCTAGAAAATACTACAGTTGGGTTTAAACCCAAACGATTTATAAAAAAATCGGGCCGAACGAAGTGTCTCATGGCAGATTCCTGTCTTTGACACTTCGTTCGACCCGTTTTTTTTGTAACAATTATATTGCCAATATTGGATGCGTACCGATTTGTACTTTAAGATTTTAAATGGATACTTAAGATTTTGAATGGATACTTTTATAACTGAAATCTTGGAGATATAAATTTATATATAAACTATTATCAACCAACTTAAAAAAATTTCAAGATTGGCAAAAAAATATTATTTTGAAATCAAAAACTATAAAATCGAAATGATAAATTTTGAAAAAATTTCCAGATTGGTGAAAAATGGCAAAGTCCCAAAAAAAATATTATCTTGAAAAAATTATAGAAATATAAAATCAACCAAAGACACTTTAGCATGATATATATATGTGTTAGCTAATGTCAATCAACTAATCAACCAACCTTGAAAAAAAAAATTTTTTTTTTTTTTTTTTTTTTTTTTTTTTTTCAAGGTTGGTTGATTAGTTGATTGACTCTAGATAACCTATATATATCATGCTAAAGTATCTACACTATCATTGTCCAGCAATGCTTATTTGTTTCAGCGTCTATAAAAGTCTTTACCGCATCCTGTTTCCGTGTTCAGCATCCTGTTTCAGTGTCCTGTTTTGCAAACGAGTTATGCAATATCCAGCGACAATAATTCTATAAATAGCCTTATCTTATCCTGTTTTCGTAGAAAACGAGTTATGCAACATCCTGCCTTCAGATCGACTATATAAGCTCTGTCATTCGATCGAATAGTCATTCTCTCTTCGGAGCTTGAACTGCTAACATGTATAAGCATCAATGCTCTGTGAAGAAACTTAAAGCGGCTAACGCTCTTCATAACCTTTTCGGAATGACTGAGCCTTTTCCGAAAATTCTTTCGACTTCTGTCAAGAAGCTGAAGAAATATCCTCATTTCCAAACGATGATGGGAGAAGGCAAAATCCATATGTTCTGCCTACATCTGACACCTGATCATAAAATTTCGTTTAAAAAACGTACTCTGACGGACAAGATCCTGAATACGATTCCAGCACTAGGCAGAGAGGCCAAGACAATCTATCCGCTGAGACCTCAAGACATAAAATGGATCACTGTTATGAACAGATTCAAAAAACCCCCCAGCGAAGCCAACAGAGACAACGCTGATATGAGAATTGGTTTCAAGTGTCCCCATAACCAATTTCTGGTGAAAGGTCATTTCACGTTTGGACAGAGAACCGTTGGGCAAGGATGCGCCCATATTATCCAGACATTGGACGCACCATTGCTGTTCTATGTGAGACCCCCAACGAGACACGAGTGAGAGCTGACAGCAGATATTTCTCAGGGGACAAGCTTCACTTCTACGAGAGGTTCATATTGATTGCTCGCTCGAGCTACAAGATACCTGCTGGCACTACCTATATTTTATTTACGACCCAAAAGAATTTCTTCAGTCTACATGTTGTGCGGGAGAGCTTGAAGCTGGGTTTCAAGGTAAAAAATCCGTTGGTAGAAAGAATCACGAAAATAGATGGGATGTATGAGGTATCTGTGCCAACACCTATGATACCTCATATGGATGATGATGACGAGCCACCCTCTGAATATATTCAAACAGCTCCAATCTCAGAGCCAGAATCATCCCAAGAGCCAGAACCATCCCAAGAGCCAGTAACCGATTTGCCAGAAATCTATTTGCCGACGAACCCCCCTGTTGTGTTGGACAAAACAATAACCGTGGTCACTACAAACTATGCAGAACAATATAACTCTCAAATCTGGAAAGTATTGACAGATCCCCTTAAAAACAACTTCGTACGTACCTACGGGCCTGATCTACCTGGAATGGATATGAGAACTGCATCGGTAAAACGTAAGGCCGAAAAGAATCCCAAGCGTTTAAAGAAAGCTAAGCTCACTTTCAAGGACACTGCAACAAATACAGAGCCTGAAACTAGAGAACCAGAGCCTGCACCTATTGCAAATCCAGAGCCTGCACCTATTGCAAATCCAGAGCCTTTTGTTGAAAATCCAGGGTTTCATAGTGAATGGCCTATTCAAAGCCCAGCGGTACCTGAAGATCTTAATAATATAGTATGCTCTCCCATGCCAGATCAGCTACTACTAGACTCTATGATGAAAGATCTCCTGACACCTGGCACTCTAGAATATATAGTAAATGAGTCCGAACAGCCAAATTACATATCACTCTAAAAATATTAAAAATTTAAAAAATTTGGGTCAAACGAGGCTTCCTCATGTCAGATTTGTCATTATGACTTATCTTGACGATGGAAGCCTCGTTTGACCCATTTTTTTTAAATCTATCTCCTACCAATATTGGATTTGTAAAAAAAATAACTTATAAATTTTATGAGTAGACAAATGAAAATTGTCTAAGCCGTTCAAAAGAATCGCTTAAAGCGGCTTCAGCTATGCCATCCTATCGATTGGACCTGCAAACGGGACAGCCAACATTATCCATAAAAATTTAACCTCGATAAAATTGAAACGGGACAAATGTAGCTTTTAAATTGAGATGCTGAGCCAGAAAAACTGAACGCGTAGAGATTAGCAGCTCATATTGTAAAAATTTAAACGTAATTATGAAAATAGTATTAACGAGATCCAATGATAGAGATCCAAAAAAACTTTAGTAACCAATCGTTTGGTCATGACAATTGAAAAGCGAATCTTGATGAACGAGGAAAAGATATATATATCAACCAACCAACCAACCTTGAAAAAAAAAAAAAAAAAAAAAAAAAAAATTTTTTTTTTTTTTTTTTTTTTTTTCAAGGTTGGTTGGTTGGTTGGTTTGACTGGCTATATATAATTATCTATTTGCCTCCACACTCTCATTGTCTCTCAACATTTGTCAGCAACGGTTGTCTAGTTATTATTGCTCGTAATGACAAATATGATAAATTTGAACCTGTATCTGAAACAGGATTCCATCCAATCGTGTCCAAATGCTAGATCTTCCCATTTTAAATGAAACCTGTTAATTTTGATCGTGGCACAGTCGTTCTTAAACTTGGTCCATCCAAAAAGCCTTCATGAGTCAAGCTGAGTGCATCCCGAAACAAACTAATCAAAACCTGAAACAATTGTTGCGTAGAGAGAATCCGTAAAAATTTAACAAGAGGTCTCTAAAAAATTTATATTGCTGAGAGTTGTCACGACACATGTAGCAATGGACGCTGGAAAATTTAAATGTAATTATGAAAATAGTATTAACCATTCGTTGAGTAGCATGACAAATGAAAATTGAAACGTAATTAGGAAATTAGTATCAAGATTAGCTTTTCAATTTAATCCTGACTTTTTTCGAGTTTTGTCCAGATGCTATAAAATTGAAACAGGTGTATCTGAAACATTATTCAATCCAAATGCTAGGGTCTTCTCATTTTAAATGAAACCTGTTAATATTGATCGTCTTAAACGTGGATCACTTGGCCATCCAAGAAACCTTCATGAAAATTGAAACCGGCTGAGTGCTATCCTGAAACAGGTGTCACGACAAATTGATATGTACGCTTGAAATCTGAAAGATATATAACCCGTCAAGGTCACACGAGTCAAGCTTCAAGGTCAAAAAAAAAAAAAAATTATTATTATTATTATTTTTTTTTTTTAATGTGACCTTGAACATAGACTATATATACCCTTGACAAATGAATTTATAAACTATTATCTTTTTTCCTTACTCAGCCTAATATAATTATGGTGGCTCGTGACACGATGCAAAAGTATAGGAATCTTATTAAGAGAGATGTATTTGAGTTTAAATGTCCCCATTGCCAAGTCCTGATCTTACCTAAAAAATATGAAAAGCATTGTCATGAACAGCGCAACATAGACCCTTTGCTGAAATGTGTTTGGTGTCCTGACAACAAGAGACGGCACACATTCCAGCGGCGAAAGAAATACCTGGCTGCCGATCATCTTATAAACTGTTATTTGCAATTTAAAATTCGGATTGCCAAACCCTTACCCGAAGAAGATGATGTGTCCGTTCCAGATGGATATCCCTTCAACTTCAACCCTATGTGTGAGAATAATGACTTTTTTGGACATGATCAAATTTTTCCAGATGGTAGCCGGGCCTACGAGCCTGTCTGGGAGATTGAGTTACCGGAACCGCCTGTTTCTTTTCAAGACCATTCTCTGAATTTGGCAGCTGCATGCGTCCTGAAATATTTACAAAGCGACCTGGTATTCATTCATGTGATGGTTCGAGCTACGGCCTACGAGAGTTTTCTCTATCGTATGGACGAAGACAACGGTAATACGCGGACTCTACCCTTTTCTTGTTGGTGCGACGGAGGGACCGAATCTGATCCTAAATTCAGGCATCATAGACATATGATAGTCGTATCTCCATCTCTTAAGTATTTTCAGAAAAACGTATGGAATAAGATCCAGCCCGAAGATCGACCTTATTCTGGTTTCAAATGCATCTTGAGTAAAAATATAAAAACCGTCTGGCATTTAGTTAATACTCTTGGCTATCTCAGCAAGCGTAGGTCCAAGTGTAATTTTTCTTTCGACGATTGTCTGGAAGCAGGCAATTTGAACCATTTTTATATCCAAGCGACGCTTCCTAAAGACTACAGGCTGGTCTTGGCTACGCTATGGGACAGGGGTATCATAAGAGTTCTCAATCAGAGATATCATGTCTGGGAACCGAAGAGATTGCTAGAAGGCCCTATGTCGTTTGTCGATGGGAAATGGCGCATCAAAATCAAACATTTGCCACAAATAATATTGAATATGGTGCTGCCCGTGTCCGAAACTCTCAAGTCTACGAGCAAACCCACCGAACGCTTCTTACATCTGATCGACGGCAAAAAGATGTATTTCAAGCCAGGCAATCGAACTGAACGCGATTACAAGTTGTTATTTTTTGGCATTGTGAAAGACGACTGGTGGGAGCCCTGCAAGTTGCAGCAGGCCTGTTTTATGTGCGCGAAACCTTATATGCAGATATGTGATGAGCTGAAAATGGAAATTAGCGAGATGAAAACTCTTTACGAACAAGAGACGCAAGATTTGAGAAAGAAGCCTTGCACGAAGACAATAGACGTTTGCACGAAATAATTTATAATTTACAAAACGACGAAATTGTGAGACTGAAAAAAGAAAACGACGCCTTGAAAGCGAAAAATGCCAAACTGAAGTTAGAAAATAGCAGCTTTAAAATAAACATTAAACGTTTCAAGACAGAAAATCTCAATCTGAAGGCAGAGAATGTCAGCTTAGCATCAAACGCTAAACGTCTGAAGACAGAAAATATTCAATTAAAAGATGCAAAGTCTAACTTGACAGGACTTGAGCTTAGACAATAATTATCGAATCCATATAGTTGTTGATAAAAAATTAATCCAATGATAATGTGAGAGTATGTTTAGTATGCAGCCATGCCCAAGGTCAAGGTCACATTTAAAAAAAAAAAAAAAAAAAAATATATATATATATATATATATATATATATTTTTTTTTTTTAATGTGACCTTGTGACCTTGATAGATTTATAGCGCCTATATAAGCAGCTGACAAATCTCATTTTCTAACATTATTCATTTAACTGTAATATAAGGGCATGGATAGCTATTTAGATCTCGTGTCAAAGGTTTTGGAAAAACCGCAATTGTCTGAGGGTATCAACGCAATTTTGCACAAAGACTGTTTAAATCTTATATCTAAAGATTGGGTGGCTCGTTTGAAAAATAACGTGACTTTTCAAGATTATGCCACCGACGCCAAACGCTTATGGAATCCATCTTATGTGACGCTGAATTATGAATATGAAGAATCCAAGCGCCCAAATTTTAAAGTTGCTGTCGTTGCATACTGTAAATTTATGAAACGTTATGGGGATAGAGGCGTTCTGAATCCCAAATTAAATTTAAATATTATGGCTTCAGAGCCATTACGTTTAATTGCTCGTGCGATGACATCTGATCTCTCAGTTCAAATTTCTGACGATTTTAAATTTTCTTTTCAAGAATGTAGTGGTGTTTTGAATTGTCATGAATGCGGTAAACGTGCAAACGAATTCAAAGCAAAAGGTCATAAAATAGATCTAAGATCTCAACCATGCATACTGGACACCAGCGTATTTACTGGAACTGAAGTCGCGAATCGCTTTTATAGTATGATCGAACCCACGTTCACTGACACGTTTGTAGCCATCTTACAAATAAAAATTAATACGAGATACAGCTATAATACTCAAAATAATCAAAAATTTTTACGTATTAGTGGAAGTATTTTAGATTTCATCGGATTTCAGGAAAGAAAATTAATGGCTTCTAAAACAGCTAATATAGGATTCATAACAGAAATCGATAATCAACCTTCAACGAAGGCTAAGGAGGCTAAACCTTCAACGAAGACTAAGGAGGCTGAACCTTCAACAAAAACCGATGATGAGTTTGGCGATTATTTGGAAGGGATATTAAACGATTCAAAGATACCTTATGAACCTTTTGATTTGAAAAATACTATTGAGTTGGAAAATACTGAAATTAGTCACGATACCATTGATTTGAATGATGTAGACAATAAGAGAAGTTCTAATGATTTAGACTCGGATTCTAAGAAAAGAAAAATAGATGAGGGTGAAAGTTATATATCACAGTGGCTTTTAAGTGACGATTAATAAATTACGTATACCACATTTTAGTTTAGTACGACAGTCCCATGAAAAAAAAAAAAAAAAAAAAAATTTTTTTTTTTTTTTTTTTTTTTTTTTTTTTTTTTTTTTATGTGACCTTGAGCGTGGCTCGTCTATTGCTAACGTACCTTTCTTTTTTTTTTTCAAAGTTGGCCATTTCAAACTGACTGTGAAATTTTTCAAAGTCCACGCGTTTTGTCTTTCTATTTTCAAAATTACATTTAAAGTTTTATGGCCCAGATCCTGTTTCAGATAACCCTCAGCCCGTTTCAATTTTATCTCCATTTTAAATTTTTACGTGCTAAGCGATATGTCTTCGTTTTCAAGGTTCTTGCTAAGCGATATGTCTTCGTTTTAACATGGCACCTGACTCAATTTTATCATGGCCTCTTGCATAGCTGATCCACGTTTGAGCGACAAGCTAAATTGAATTCAATGCAAGGGAGTCGAGTTAACAGATACCGTAGCGCTGAGAAACGTTCAAAATCTATTGTGAGTCATCTTAAAAGATACCATAGAGGGTCACGTTAAACGATACCATAGCGTGGCGTAAAATATTATCAGCCAATGGAGGGTTAAAAGATACAATAGAATGGAAGAAATACAAAAGTTAAAAATAAATTGGTAAAACATTTAGGGTTTCGTTGGAAAGGTCTAGTAATATTTAATTTTAAATTTTAAGCTCAATATTATCTTGAGTCAAAATGTAAGTTCGTTATCTGGCTTCAATGAAATGGAATAAAGACAAAAGTTATAATAAATTGGGGAAAAGATTTAGGGTTTCGTTGGAAAGGTTTAGTAAATTTTAATGTTAAATTTAATGTTGACATTTTATCGAGGTCAATACCATAGCGTGGCGTAAAATATTATCAGCCAATGGAGGGTTAAAAGATACAATAGAATGGAAGAAATACAAAAGTTAAAAGTAAATTGGTAAAACCTTTAGGGTTTCGTTGGAAAGGTTTAGTAATATTTATTTTTAAATTTTAAGCTCAATATTATCTTGAGTCAAAATGTAAGTTCGTTATCTAGCTTCAATTTTCAAGGAAATGGAATAAAGACAAAAGTTATAATAAATTGGGGAAAAGATTTAGGGTTTCGTTGGAAAGGTTTAGTAAATTTTAATGTAAAATTTAATTTTGACATTTTATCACGGTCAAATGTAGATGACATTCCTATTCACGGGGGTTTCACTTTTGGAAATTGAATTTTCTAATTGCCAGGAAAACTTTCAAAAGAGATTTTTCAATTCTGCCTGACCAACTGTAACAAATTGCCAAGTTCAGTCGGGTCCGTAAAATGTCGCTACCAACATTGGTATTGTAAAAAAATAACTTATAAAATTTTATCAGATTTGATAAGCTTATCTTGACGATGGCCCAGTTTTTTAAATGCTACCAATATTGTAAAAAAATAAGTTATAAAATTTATCAGATATTATCAGGCAGTCTTTCGATTTTGACCGTTCAAAGGTATCGTTTAACATGAATCTGGCTTCAGCTATGCAAGAGGCTATGATAAAATTGAGTCAAGCTGACCTGAATCTGAAACAGGTTTTATTTGTCATGTCAAAATGAAGACATATCGCTTAGCAGGACCCTTGAAAACGGACGGCAGGCGTAAAAATTCAAACTGGCTAATATAAACATTGTTGCGTAGAGAGAAAATTTTAACAAGAGGTCTCTATAAAATTCATATTGCTGAGAGTTGTCACGACAAATGTAGCAATGGACGCTGTCAAATGTAATTATGCAAATAGTATTAACCATTCGTTGAGTAGCATGACCAATGAAACATGACAAATGAAACGTAATTAGGAAAATAGTATTAACCAAATGGACTACAGATTAAGGAAGGGACAAATAAATAATTATATATAGACAATCGAGTTTCAAAGTCACATGAAAAAAAAAAAAAAAAAAAAAAAAAAAAAAAATTTTTTTTTTTTTTTTTTTTTTTTTTTTTTTCGTGTGACCTTGAAGCTTGTTTCGTGTGACCTTGAAGCTTGTCTATATTTAATATGGCTAACATAACCATAACCTCAGTGTGTCTCGACATTTGCCAGCAACGGTCGTCTAGTTACTATGCCTCGTAATGTATTTTAAGCAAGATGTACGTTTTCATGAAATCAGAATGATATCATGGGTTTTATAGAATATAATAAAATAAATTAAATAAAATATTAGAAATAAAATATATTTTTTATCTGTATTTATACATGCAGACATTTCCGCTTCGCGGAAATGTCTGCATGTTTAAATACAGATAAAAAATATATTTTATTTCATACTCAATTATAGGGTCTCGTAAAGAGTTTCATCTCGCTGATTTCGAGTTTCGGCTTGTCGTATGTCTGCATGTCGCAACAGGCTTGCTACAACCTGCACGTTTTTCACGATGCCAAATATCTTGTAATCTAGTTCAGTTTGTTTGCCAAGCTCAAAATACATCTTTCTACCGTTGATCAGATGCACTTAGTGGGCTCTTCACAAGACTTGAAATTTTTGGACACGGGCAGCACCCAATTCAATATTATTTCTGTTAAATGTTTAATTTGGATGCGCCACTAATAAACTCCGTTGGGACCTTGATAAGCCAGCTTAAATATCTCTGATCTAAGAGTTTGGTTCGTCAAAGAGCCGTTCGTTAAAATTTACATTTTTTCTGTAAAATTTAAAAATTTTAATGACTAAGCTAGAGATAGAGTACCAATATTGTACCTATTCTAATTTTTAAGGGATATGGCTTCTCTATAAGATAAATATGTATCTTGGTAAAATATACAGACTCGATAGCTAAATTTAAGAGATCTGAGTTTAAAATTTTAATTCTATATCTTTTCACTTGAGACATTTGAAACTTACCGGGTTTGGTTTTACGCTTCTACCAAATTTGATTATGCCATTGCACAACAAAGCCAGGCATTCATTTTAGCCAATGTAGCCAATACTAGCTTATAATCGCTCGGCAGCGTCTCTTGGATATAAAAATGATTCCCACCCGCATCTTTGAAAGAACATTCGGACCGGTCCTAACGACCATGAGATAGAGTACCAATATTGTACCTATTCTAATTTGAAGGGATATGGCTTAGCTATAATATAATTTTGTATCTTGATAAAATATACAGACTCTATAGATAAATTTAAGAGATTTGAGTTTAAAATTTTAATTTTTTCGTTTAAAATTTACATTTTTTCTGTAAAATTTAAAAATTTTAATGACTAAGCTAGAGATAGAGTACCAATATTGTACCTATTCTAATTTTTAAGGGATATGGCTTCTCTATAAGATAAATATGTATCTTGGTAAAATATACAGACTCGATAGCTAAATTTAAGAGATCTGAGTTTAAAATTTTAATTCTATATCTTTTCTCTTGAGACATTTGAAACTTACCGGGTTTGGTTTTACGCTTCTACCAAATTTGATTATGCCATTGCACAACAAAGCCAGGCATTCATTTTATGTTTATCAGACCTCTGATTGTCTTTAGCTAAAATTAAAACTTGCCTTTGCAAAGTGGACAACAGCCATGCAAATACGATATAACTGGAGACCAAAAATTAAACAGCCGTCATGTAGCAATCTAAAAAAAATTATGCTGGATTGAAATTATTCAAGCTGCTTATCTAAGCAAGATGACCTTGAAAATATAGCCAGTCAAGTTTCAAGGTCACATAAATTTTTTTTTTTTTTTCAGGAGCCACGCCCACCCTTGAAGCTTGTCTATATATAATATGGCTAACGTGACTACACCCTCATTGTGTCTCGACATTTACCAGCAACGGTCGTCTAGTCACTATGTCTCGTAATGTGTTTTCAGGAAGATGTACATTGATGGACACTAGAGAGTTAGATTTTTCTATAAAAGCCTATGATCTATTCTGATTTCATGAAAACCTGCAGTATCTTGTCATTTGTCAGACAAAAGTCTTGTTTTCAAAGCCAATAATGTATAAATATCGCTATCCCATCCTGTTTTAAAGGAAATGGGTTTAGACATCAGGAGCTAGTTTATGCATGACCTTACAGTAGAAGAAATAAATTCCACTCCCACCCACCCTAATAGATATACTATATATATACTATATATATAGACTACAGCGCCATCTACAATGATTGGCTAAAGAAATATAGCTTTAGAAGCCAACTGGGAAATATAGCTTTAGAAGCCAACTGAGAAATATAGCTTTAGCAGCCAACTGAGAAATATAACTTTAGAAACCAACTTCATCAACCAACCAACCAACCAACTGTTTAAAAAAAAAAAAAAAAAAAAAAAAAATTTTTTTTTTTTTTTTTTTTTTTTTTTTTCACAGTTGGTTGGTTGGTTTCTTTCAAGTTTGTTGGTTAGTTAATATATATGTATTTATTTTCATTTATCAAGATTAGCTTTTCAATTTCATCCTGGCTCTTTTCATGTTTTTATCCAAAGGCTAAGTTTCAAAAGTCTCGCGCTTCAGCTATGGCCTACATAAAATTGAAACAGGTGTGTCTTCTCATTTTAAATGAAACATGTTAATTTTGATCATGTCTATCTTAAATATGGATCGCTTGGCCATTCAAGAAGCCTTCATGAAAATTAAAACCGGCTCCATGACAAAACGTAGCAATTAGATGTTTGAACTGAGTCCATAACCTTTTACAGTTTCCCTTTAAAATTTGTCTAAGCTATAGTAGTCTGTTCAAAAGTATCGTTTAAACGTGGATCAGCTATGCAAGAGGTCATGATAAAACTGAGTCCTGTATCTGAAACAGGTCAAAACGAAGACCTGGCAATTGAAAACGGGGCATCGTTTAGCAGGAAAAATTTAAAATTTAAACGAGCTGGACCATAAACGTAACCATTGAATTGTAAATGCTGGGCCATGCTTAGCAGTAGCAGCCCACATTGTAAAAATAATATTTACGAGATACAATGACAAAGCGACAAATGAAAAGCTTAAAAAGTCCGTGCCAGTCTATAGCATCATTTTAAATGAAACCATTGAGCCATCCAAGAGGCCTTGATAGAATCGGCTTACTGAACAAATCTTTAGGTGAAATCTGAAAGACGTAGAGAGTAGCAGCCCATATTGTAAAAATTTAAAATTATAAAATTCAAAAGTGGATATGTAGGAAGGGTTAAGTTTCAAAGTCACATGACCAACAAACTAACTAACCAACAAACTTGAAATGAACCAACCAACCAACCTTGGAAAAAAAAAAAAAAAAATTTTTTTTTTTTTTTTTTTTCCCCCCAGGTGCCACACCCACCCTTGAAGCTTGTCTATATATAATATGGCTAACGTGACTACACCCTCATTGTGTCTCGACATTTGCCAGCAACGGTCGTCTAGTCACTATGTCTCGTAATGTGTTTTCAGCAAGATGTACATTGATGAACACTAGAGTTAGATTTTTCTATAAAAGCCTATGATCTATTCTGATTTCATGAAAACCTACAGTATTTTGTCATTTGTCAGACAAAAGTCTTGTTTTCAAAGCCAATAATGTATAAATATCGCTATCCCATCCTGTTTTAAAGGAAATGGGTTTAGACATCAGGAGCTAGTTTATGCATGACCTTACAGTAGAAGAAATAAATTCCACTCCCACCCACCCTAATAGATATACTATATATATACTATATATATAGACTGCAGCGCCATCTACAATGATTGGCTAAAGAAATATAGCTTTAGCAGCCAACTTAGAAATATAACTGTAGCAGCCAACTGAGAAATATAACTTTAGAAATATAACTTTAGAAATATAACTGTAGCAGTCAACTGAGAAATATAACTTTAGAAACCAACCAACCTTGAAAAAAAAAAAAAAAAAAAAAAAAATTTTTTTTTTTTTTTTTTTTTTTTTTTTTTTTTTTTTTTTACAGTTGGTTGGTTGGTTGGTTGATATATATTTGTTTCCTCGTTCGTCACTTTTCATTTATTAAGATTAGCTTTTCAATTTCATCCTGGCCTGTTCATGTTTTTACCCAAATGCTAAGTTTCAAAAGTCTCGATAAAATTGAAACAGGTGTGTCTTCTCATTTTAAGTGAAACATGTCTATCTTAAATGTGGATCGCTAGGCCATTCAAGAGGCCTTCATGAAAATTAAAACCGGCTGGGTGTATCTATGACAGAACGTAGCAATTAGATGTTTGAACTGAGTCCATTATAACCTTTTACAGTATCCCTTTAAAATTTGTCTAAGCTATAGTAGTCTTTCAAAAGTATCGTTTAAACGTGGATCGGCTATACAAGAGGCCATGATAAAATTGAGTCACGCTGAGCGTTGCCTGTATCTGAAACAGGTCAAAACGAAGACATGGCAATTGAAAACGAGGCATTGCTTAGCAGGCAAAATTTAAACGAGCTGGACCATAAACGTAACCATTGAACTCTGGGCCATGCTTAGCAGTAGCAGCCCATATTGTAAAAATAATATTTACGAGATACAATGGCAAAGCGTAGAAAGACAAATGAAAAGCTTAAAAAGTCCGTGCCAGTCTATAGCATCATTTTAAATGTTAATATTGAGCCATCCAAGAGGCCTTGATAGAACCGGCTGAGTGCTATCTGAAACAGGACAAATCTATAGGTACGCTTGAAATCTGAAAGACGTAGAGAGTAGCAGCCTATATTGTAAAAATTTAAAATTATAAACTTCAAAGGTGGATATATGTAGGAAGTGTGTTAAGTTTTAAAGTCACATGACCACACCCACTCTTGAAATAAACCAACCAACCAACCAACTAAAAAAAATTTTTTTTTTTTTTTTTTTTTCAAGGTTGGTTAGTTGGTTCATTTCAAGAGTGGGTGTGGTCACGTGACTAGTAAATATCATCGGATCAAAAAGTGATATAACAGAGATTAATTTCGGTGCTAAAAAGAAGAACTCAAATTGTCTCTCCCTAAACCAAGTAGTATTTTTTAGCTTGAAATCTTAGCTGACCTGAGTTTGGTTATTGGTAAAAAATATCAGCTGAGCCCAAATGAAATTCTTTTAAACCATATCTGGTAGACGATAATAGTATTAAGAATATGAGTTACATAGTATAGGATAGTTTATTTACACTTCTGAGCCGCATTCTTGAGCCGTATTATGTTATAAGAAATTGGACGTTTATTTTTATAAGTCTGTACTAATTTTTTATAAAATTGGCTAGAATTTAGTCTGAAACCACGCTTCTGAAAGATGAGGCTATTGTAAGGGTTTAGTGTATCGACTCACAAAAATGAACGACTCAATTTTAATGTGTCTTTTATCATTGAACGAATCAATCTATAAATTTAGCCTGGCTTACTGTTCAGCTTAGGTTTCGATCAGCTTATCGTTTTCAGTTTTCAAATCTGCATTTTCCTTTTTCAAATTAGCGTTTTCAGCTTTCAAATTTTCGTTTTCAGCTTTCAAATTAGCGTTTTCAGCTTTCAAATTAGCATTTTCAGCTTTCAAATTAGCATTTTCAGCTTTCAAATTAGCATTTTCAGTTTTCAAATTAGCATTTTCAGTTTTCAAATTAGCATTTTCAGTTTTCAAATTAGCATTTTCAGTTTTCAAATTAGCATTTTCAGTTTTCAAGTTGTCAATTTCTTTAGTTTGTAAATTGTATATTATTCCCCACAAGCGTTTGATTTCATCTTCGAGGGTGTCCAGCCTGACTCTCAGTCGTACGTTTTCATTTTCAACGGTTTCCAGTCTATCTTTCAATCGTACGTTTTCAGTTTCAACGGTTTCCAGTCTATCTTTCAATCGTACGTTTTCAGTTTCAACGGTTTCCAGTCTATCTTTCAATCGTACGTTTTCATCCAGCCTAGCTTTCACGTTTTCATCCAGTCTAGCTTTCAATTCTACGTTTTCCTTTTCGCTGGTTTCCAGCTCGCGTCTGTACGCTTCTTTTACCATATCGCTGGATGTCAGATTGCCTGCCAACCTATTCGTTTCTATTTCGTAGTCTGCCTTCATCTCTTCGATTTCGAGTTTCAGATCCCTACATTGCCGCATGTAAGGTTTCGCGCACATGAAAATGGCCTGCTGAGATTTAGAAGGCTCCCACCATTCGTCTTGCACGATGCCAAAAAACAGCTGATAGTCTCTTTCAGTTTGTGTACCGGGCTGGAAATACATCTTTCTACCGTTGATCAGATGCAAAAAATACTCAGTAGGCACTTCACAAGACTTGAAATCTTTGGACACGGGCAACATCAAATTAAATATGTTTTCTGGTAAATGTTTGATTTTGATGCACCATTTGCCGTTAATAAACTCCATGGGTACCTTGATGAGCGTTTTCGGATCCCAGTTGAAATATCTCTGGTCTAAGAGTTTGGTGATGCCTCCGTCAAAGAGCGTAGCCAATACTAGCTTGTAATCTCTCGGCAGCGTCTCTTGGATATAAAAATGGTTCATTTTCCCACCCATAGCGTAATCGTCGAAAGAAAAACTGCATTTGGACCGGCGCCTGCTGAGATATCCCAAGGCATTGACCAAATGCCATACGGATTCTATGTCTTTTCTCTTGAGACATTTGAAGCCTACATAAGGTCGCTCTTCGGGTCTGATTTTACGCCACACCTTATTCAGAAAATGTTTTCTGGAAGGAGCCACCACGCCCATGTGCCTATGCTGCCTGAACTTTGGATCTCTTTCGGTTCCGCCGTCGCACCAGCAAGAAAAAGGTAGGGTGGTAGTATTACCAGCGTCTGCGTCTATGCATTCGAGAAAGCTGTTAAAGGCTATAGCCCTAACCATTCCATGAAACCATACTCCTTCGCCTCTGAGATACTTCAAAACGCATGCAGCTGCCAAATTCAGCGTTTCGTCTTCAAAATAAACGGGTGGTCTCTCTAACTCGATCGGCCAGACGGGATCGTAGGCCCGGCTACCGTCTGGAAATATTTGTTCATGCTCGAAAAAATCATGTTTATCGCACATAGGTTTGAAACTGAATTCTATGTACGATCCGTCTGAAAAGGAGACATCTTCTTCAGGAACGGGTTTGGCTACGCGAATCTTGAATTGTCTATAGCAATCGACGAGATGATCTACATGAAGGCGCTTCTCGCTTCTACCAAATTTGATACTACCATTGCACCAAACGCAACAAAGCCAGGCATTCATGTTATGCTTATCAGTACAATGTTTCTGATAGTCTTTAGCTAAGATTAATACTTGGCCCCTGCAGAGCGGACAATAGAACGGAACGGCATCTCGATAAAGCATATTGCGATAACATTTTAAATTTTGCCTAGCCGCCATCGGTATAGCCTGAGACTCAGCAATCTAAAAAAAATATACTGGATTGAAATTTTTCAAGCTGCTTATATAGAGTTAAGCTAAGCCACACCCACCTTGAAAAAAAAAAAAAAAAAAAAAAATTTTTTTTTTTTTTTTTTTTTTTCAATATTGGTAAGCCAGGCTAAATTTATAGATTGATTCGTTCAATGATAAAAGACACATTAAAATTGAGTCGTTCATTTTTGTGAGTCGATACACTAAACCCTTACAATAGCCTCATCTTTCAGAAGCGTGGTTTCAGACTAAATTCTAGCCAATTTTATAAAAAATTAGTACAGACTTATAAAAATAAACGTCCAATTTCTTATAACATAATACGGCTCAAGAATGCGGCTCAGAAGTGTAAATAAACTATCCTATACTATGTAACTCATATTCTTAATACTATTATCGTCTACCAGATATGGTTTAAAAGAATTTCATTTGGGCTCAGCTGATATTTTTTACCAATAACCAAACTCAGGTCAGCTAAGATTTCAAGCTAAAAAATACTACTTGGTTTAGGGAGAGACAATTTGAGTTCTTCTTTTTAGCACCGAAATTAATCTCTGTTATATCACTTTTTGATCCGATGATATTTACTAGTCACGTGACCACACCCACTCTTGAAATGAACCAACTAACCAACCTTGAAAAAAAAAAAAAAAAAAAAATTTTTTTTTTTTTTTTTTTTTTTTTTTTTTTTAGTTGGTTGGTTGGTTGGTTTATTTCAAGAGTGGGTGTGGTCATGTGACTTTAAAACTTAACACACTTCCTACATATATCCACCTTTGAAGTTTATAATTTTAAATTTTTACAATATAGGCTGCTACTCTCTACGTCTTTCAGATTTCAAGCGTACCTATAGATTTGTCCTGTTTCAGATAGCACTCAGCCGGTTCTATCAAGGCCTCTTGGATGGCTCAATATTAACATTTAAAATGATGCTATAGACTGGCACGGACTTTTTAAGCTTTTCATTTGTCTTTCTACGCTTTGCCATTGTATCTCGTAAATATTATTTTTACAATATGGGCTGCTACTGCTAAGCATGGCCCAGAGTTCAATGGTTACGTTTATGGTCCAGCTCGTTTAAATTTTGCCTGCTAAGCAATGCCTCGTTTTCAATTGCCATGTCTTCGTTTTGACCTGTTTCAGATACAGGCAACGCTCAGCGTGACTCAATTTTATCATGGCCTCTTGTATAGCCGATCCACGTTTAAACGATACTTTTGAAAGACTACTATAGCTTAGACAAATTTTAAAGGGATACTGTAAAAGGTTATAATAGACTCAGTTCAAACATCTAATTGCTACGTTTTGTCATAGATACACCCAGCCGGTTTTAATTTTCATGAAGGCCTCTTGAATGGCCTAGCGATCCACATTTAAGATAGACATGTTTCACTTAAAATGAGAAGACACACCTGTTTCAATTTTATCGAGACTTTTGAAACTTAGCATTTGGGTAAAAACATGAACAGGCCAGGATGAAATTGAAAAGCTAATCTTAATAAATGAAAAGTGATGAACAAGGAAACAAATATATATCAACCAACCAACCAACCAAATGTTTAAAAAAAAAAAAAAAATTTTTTTTTTTTTTTTTTTTTTTTTCCAAGGTTGGTTGGTTGGTTTCTAAAGTTATATTTCTAAAGTTATATTTCTCAGTTGACTGCTACAGTTATATTTCTAAAGTTATATTTCTAAAGTTATATTTCTCAGTTGGCTGCTACAGTTATATTTCTAAGTTGGCTGCTAAAGCTATATTTCTTTAGCCAATCATTGTAGATGGCGCTGCAGTCTATATATATAGTATATATATAGTATATCTATTAGGGTGGGTGGGAGTGGAATTTATTTCTTCTACTGTAAGGTCATGCATAAACTAGCTCCTGATGTCTAAACCCATTTCCTTTAAAACAGGATGGTATAGCGATATTTATACATTATTGGCTTTGAAAACAAGACTTTTGTCTGACAAATGACTGCAGGTTTTCATGAAATCAGAATAGATCATAGACTTTTATAGAAAAATCTAACTCTCTAGTGTTCATCAATGTACATCTTGCTGAAAACGCATTACGAGACATAGTGACGAGACGACCATTGCTGGCAAATGTCGAGACAAAATGAGGGTGTAGTCACGTTAGCCATATTATATATAGACAAGCTTCAAGGGTGGGCGTGGCACCTGAAAAAAAAAAAAAAAAAAAAAATTTTTTTTTTTTTTTTTTTTTTTCAAGATTGGTTGGTTGGTTCATTTCAAGTTTGTTGGTTAGTTAGTTTGTTGGTCATGTGACTTTGAAACTTAACCCTTTCTACATATCCACTTTTGAATTTTATAATTTTAAATTTTTACAATATGGGCTGCTACTCTCTACGTCTTTCAGATTTCACCTATAGATTTGTTCAGTAAGCCGATTCTATCAAGGCCTCTTGGATGGCTCAATGGTTTCTTTTAAAATGATGCCATAGACTAGTATTTGGACCCAGGGCCGCTACTTTTAAGCTTTTCATTTGTCTTTCTACGCTATTCCTTTTGTCATTAGATCTCGTAAATATTATTTTTACAGTATGGGCTGCTACTGCTAAGCTGGCCCAGCATTTACAATTCAATGGTTACGTTTATAGCCCAGCTCGTTTAAATTTTGCCTGCTAAGCGATGCCCCGTTTTCAATTGCCAGGTTTTGACCTGTTTCAGATACAGGCAACGTGACTCAGTTTTATCATGACTTCTTGCATAGCTGATTCACGTTTAAACGATACTTTTGAACAGACTACTATAGCTTAGACAAATTTTAAGGTCAGATTTCAAACATCTAATTGCTACGTTTTGTCATAGATACACCCAGCCGGTTTTAATTTTCATGAAGGCCTCTTGGATGGCCAAGCGATCCACATTTAAGATAGACATGTTTCATTTAAAATGAGAAGACACACCTGTTTCAAGTTTATCGAGACTTTTGAAACTTAGCATTTGGGTAAAAACATGAAAAGGCCAGGATGAAATTGAAAAGCTAATCTTAATAAATGAAAAGTGATGAACGAGGAAACAAATATATATCAACCAACCAACCAACCAACTGTAAAAAAAAAAAAAAAAAAAAAAAAAAAAAAAATTTTTTTTTTTTTTTTTTTTTTTCAAGGTTGGTTGGTTGGTTTCTAAAGTTATATTTCTCAGTTGACTGCTACAGTTATATTTCTAAAGTTATATTTCTAAAGTTATATTTCTCAGTTGGCTGCTACAGTTATATTTCTAAGTTGGCTGCTAAAGCTATATTTCTTTAGCCAATCATTGTAGATGGCGCTGCAGTCTATATATATAGTATATATATAGTATATCTATTAGGGTGGGTGGGAGTGGAATTTATTTCTTCTACTGTAAGGTCATGCATAAACTAGCTCCTGATGTCTAAACCCATTTCCTTTAAAACAGGATGGGATAGCGATATTTATACATTATTGGCTTTGAAAACAAGACTTTTGTCTGACAAATGACAAAATACTGTAGGTTTTCATGAAATCAGAATAGATCATAGGCTTTTATAGAAAAATCTAACTCTAGTGTTCATCAATGTACATCTTGTTGAAAACACATTACGAGACATAGTGACTAGACGACCGTTGCTGGCAAATGTCGAGACACAATGAGGGTGTAGTCACGTTAGCCATATTATATATAGACAAGCTTCAAGGGTGGGTGTGGCACCTGAAAAAAAAAAAAAAAAAATTTTTTTTTTTTTTTTTTTTTTCCAAGGTTGGTTGGTTGGTTCATTTCAAGTTTGTTGGTTAGTTAGTTTGTTGGTCATGTGACTTTGAAACTTAACCCTTCCTACATATCCACTTTTGAATTTTATAATTTTAAATTTTTACAATATGGGCTGCTACTCTCTACGTCTTTCAGATTTCACCTAAAGATTTGTTCAGTAAGCCGATTCTATCAAGGCCTCTTGGATGGCTCAATGGTTTCATTTAAAATGATGCTATAGACTGGCACGGACTTTTTAAGCTTTTCATTTGTCGCTTTGTCATTGTATCTCGTAAATATTATTTTTACAATGTGGGCTGCTACTGCTAAGCATGGCCCAGCATTTACAATTCAATGGTTACGTTTATGGTCCAGCTCGTTTAAATTTTAAATTTTTCCTGCTAAACGATGCCCCGTTTTCAATTGCCAGGTCTTCGTTTTGACCTGTTTCAGATACAGGACTCAGTTTTATCATGACCTCTTGCATAGCTGATCCACGTTTAAACGATACTTTTGAACAGACTACTATAGCTTAGACAAATTTTAAAAGGAAACTGTAAAAGGTTATGGACTCAGTTCAAACATCTAATTGCTACGTTTTGTCATGGAGCCGGTTTTAATTTTCATGAAGGCTTCTTGAATGGCCAAGCGATCCATATTTAAGATAGACATGATCAAAATTAACATGTTTCATTTAAAATGAGAAGACACACCTGTTTCAATTTTATGTAGGCCATAGCTGAAGCGCGAGACTTTTGAAACTTAGCCTTTGGATAAAAACATGAAAAGAGCCAGGATGAAATTGAAAAGCTAATCTTGATAAATGAAAATAAATATATATATATTAACTAACCAACAAACTTGAAAGAAACCAACCAACCAACTGTGAAAAAAAAAAAAAAAAAAAAAAAAAAATTTTTTTTTTTTTTTTTTTTTTAAACAGTTGGTTGGTTGGTTGGTTGATGAAGTTGGTTTCTAAAGTTATATTTCTCAGTTGGCTGCTAAAGCTATATTTCTCAGTTGGCTTCTAAAGCTATATTTCCCAGTTGGCTTCTAAAGCTATATTTCTTTAGCCAATCATTGTAGATGGCGCTGTAGTCTATATATATAGTATATATATAGTATATCTATTAGGGTGGGTGGGAGTGGAATTTATTTCTTCTACTGTAAGGTCATGCATAAACTAGCTCCTGATGTCTAAACCCATTTCCTTTAAAACAGGATGGGATAGCGATATTTATACATTATTGGCTTTGAAAACAAGACTTTTGTCTGACAAATGACAAGATACTGCAGGTTTTCATGAAATCAGAATAGATCATAGGCTTTTATAGAAAAATCTAACTCTCTAGTGTCCATCAATGTACATCTTCCTGAAAACACATTACGAGACATAGTGACTAGACGACCGTTGCTGGTAAATGTCGAGACACAATGAGGGTGTAGTCACGTTAGCCATATTATATATAGACAAGCTTCAAGGGTGGGCGTGGCTCCTGAAAAAAAAAAAAAAAAAAAAAAAAAAAAATTTTTTTTTTTTTTATGTGACCTTGAAACTTTCAAGGTCATCTTGCTTAGATTAACTTTATATAAGCAGCTTGAATAATTTCAATCCAGCATAATTTTTTTTAGATTGCTACATGACGGCTGTTTAATTTTTGGTCTCCAGTTATATCGTATTTGCATGGCTGTTGTCCACTTTGCAAAGGCAAGTTTTAATTTTAGCTAAAGACAATCAGAGGTCTGATAAACATAAAATGAATGCCTGGCTTTGTTGTGCAATGGCATAATCAAATTTGGTAGAAGCGTAAAACCAAACCCGGTAAGTTTCAAATGTCTCAAGAGAAAAGATATAGAATTAAAATTTTAAACTCAGATCTCTTAAATTTAGCTATCGAGTCTGTATATTTTACCAAGATACATATTTATCTTATAGAGAAGCCATATCCCTTAAAAATTAGAATAGGTACAATATTGGTACTCTATCTCTAGCTTAGTCATTAAAATTTTTAAATTTTACAGAAAAAATGTAAATTTTAAACGAAAAAATTAAAATTTTAAACTCAAATCTCTTAAATTTATCTATAGAGTCTGTATATTTTATCAAGATACAAAATTATATTATAGCTAAGCCATATCCCTTCAAATTAGAATAGGTACAATATTGGTACTCTATCTCATGGTCGTTAGGACCGGTCCGAATGTTCTTTCAAAGATGCGGGTGGGAATCATTTTTATATCCAAGAGACGCTGCCGAGCGATTATAAGCTAGTATTGGCTACATTGGCTAAAATGAATGCCTGGCTTTGTTGTGCAATGGCATAATCAAATTTGGTAGAAGCGTAAAACCAAACCCGGTAAGTTTCAAATGTCTCAAGTGAAAAGATATAGAATTAAAATTTTAAACTCAGATCTCTTAAATTTAGCTATCGAGTCTGTATATTTTACCAAGATACATATTTATCTTATAGAGAAGCCATATCCCTTAAAAATTAGAATAGGTACAATATTGGTACTCTATCTCTAGCTTAGTCATTAAAATTTTTAAATTTTACAGAAAAAATGTAAATTTTAAACGAAAAAATTAAAATTTTAAACTCAAATCTCTTAAATTTATCTATAGAGTCTGTATATTTTATCAAGATACAAAATTATATTATAGCTAAGCCATATCCCTTCAAATTAGAATAGGTACAATATTGGTACTCTATCTCATGGTCGTTAGGACCGGTCCGAATGTTCTTTCAAAGATGCGGGTGGGAATCATTTTTATATCCAAGAGACGCTGCCGAGCGATTATAAGCTAGTATTGGCTACATTGGCTAAAATGAATGCCTGGCTTTGTTGTGCAATGGCATAATCAAATTTGGTAGAAGCGTAAAACCAAACCCGGTAAGTTTCAAATGTCTCAAGAGAAAAGATATAGAATTAAAATTTTAAACTCAGATCTCTTAAATTTAGCTATCGAGTCTGTATATTTTACCAAGATACATATTTATCTTATAGAGAAGCCATATCCCTTAAAAATTAGAATAGGTACAATATTGGTACTCTATCTCTAGCTTAGTCATTAAAATTTTTAAATTTTACAGAAAAAATGTAAATTTTAAACGAAAAAATTAAAATTTTAAACTCAAATCTCTTAAATTTATCTATAGAGTCTGTATATTTTATCAAGATACAAAATTATATTATAGCTAAGCCATATCCCTTCAAATTAGAATAGGTACAATATTGGTACTCTATCTCATGGTCGTTAGGACCGGTCCGAATGTTCTTTCAAAGATGCGGGTGGGAATCATTTTTATATCCAAGAGACGCTGCCGAGCGATTATAAGCTAGTATTGGCTACATTGGCTAAAATGAATGCCTGGCTTTGTTGTGCAATGGCATAATCAAATTTGGTAGAAGCGTAAAACCAAACCCGGTAAGTTTCAAATGTCTCAAGAGAAAAGATATAGAATTAAAATTTTAAACTCAGATCTCTTAAATTTAGCTATCGAGTCTGTATATTTTACCAAGATACATATTTATCTTATAGAGAAGCCATATCCCTTAAAAATTAGAATAGGTACAATATTGGTACTCTATCTCTAGCTTAGTCATTAAAATTTTTAAATTTTACAGAAAAAATGTAAATTTTAACGAACGGCTCTTTGACGAACCAAACTCTTAGATCAGAGATATTTAAGCTGGCTTATCAAGGTCCCAACGGAGTTTATTAGTGGCGCATCCAAATTAAACATTTAACAGAAATAATATTGAATTGGGTGCTGCCCGTGTCCAAAAATTTCAAGTCTTGTGAAGAGCCCACTAAGTGCATCTGATCAACGGTAGAAAGATGTATTTTGAGCTTGGCAAACAAACTGAACTAGATTACAAGATATTTGGCATCGTGAAAAACGTGCAGGTTGTAGCAAGCCTGTTGCGACATGTAGACATACGACAAGCCGAAACTCGAAATCAGCGAGATGAAACTCTTTACGAGACCCTATAATTGAGTATGAAATAAAATATATTTTTTATCTGTATTTAAACATGCAGACATTTCCGCGAAGCGGAAATGTCTGCATGTATAAATACAGATAAAAAATATATTTTATTTCTAATATTTTATTTAATTTATTTTATTATATTCTATAAAACCCATGATATCATTCTGATTTCATGAAAACGTACATCTTGCTTAAAATACATTACGAGGCATAGTAACTAGACGACCGTTGCTGGCAAATGTCGAGACACACTGAGGTTATGGTTATGTTAGCCATATTAAATATAGACAAGCTTCAAGGTCACACGAAACAAGCTTCAAGGTCACACGAAAAAAAAAAAAAAAAAAAAAAAAAAAAATTTTTTTTTTTTTTTTTTTCATGGGACTGTCGTACTAAACTAAAATGTGGTATACGTAATTTATTAATCGTCACTTAAAAGCCACTGTGATATATAACTTTCACCCTCATCTATTTTTCTTTTCTTAGAATCCGAGTCTAAATCATTAGAACTTCTCTTATTGTCTACATCATTCAAATCAATGGTATCGTGACTAATTTCAGTATTTTCCAACTCAATAGTATTTTTCAAATCAAAAGGTTCATAAGGTATCTTTGAATCGTTTAATATCCCTTCCAAATAATCGCCAAACTCATCATCGGTTTTTGTTGAAGGTTCAGCCTCCTTAGTCTTCGTTGAAGGTTTAGCCTCCTTAGCCTTCGTTGAAGGTTGATTATCGATTTCTGTTATGAATCCTATATTAGCTGTTTTAGAAGCCATTAATTTTCTTTCCTGAAATCCGATGAAATCTAAAATACTTCCACTAATACGTAAAAATTTTTGATTATTTTGAGTATTATAGCTGTATCTCGTATTAATTTTTATTTGTAAGATGGCTACAAACGTGTCAGTGAACGTGGGTTCGATCATACTATAAAAGCGATTCGCGACTTCAGTTCCAGTAAATACGCTGGTGTCCAGTATGCATGGTTGAGATCTTAGATCTATTTTATGACCTTTTGCTTTGAATTCGTTTGCACGTTTACCGCATTCATGACAATTCAAAACACCACTACATTCTTGAAAAGAAAATTTAAAATCGTCAGAAATTTGAACTGAGAGATCAGATGTCATCGCACGAGCAATTAAACGTAATGGCTCTGAAGCCATAATATTTAAATTTAATTTGGGATTCAGAACGCCTCTATCCCCATAACGTTTCATAAATTTACAGTATGCAACGACAGCAACTTTAAAATTTGGGCGCTTGGATTCTTCATATTCATAATTCAGCGTCACATAAGATGGATTCCATAAGCGTTTGGCGTCGGTGGCATAATCTTGAAAAGTCACGTTATTTTTCAAACGAGCCACCCAATCTTTAGATATAAGATTTAAACAGTCTTTGTGCAAAATTGCGTTGATACCCTCAGACAATTGCGGTTTTTCCAAAACCTTTGACACGAGATCTAAATAGCTATCCATGCCCTTATATTACAGTTAAATGAATAATGTTAGAAAATGAGATTTGTCAGCTGCTTATATAGGCGCTATAAATCTATCAAGGTCACAAGGTCACATTAAAAAAAAAAAAAAAAAAAAAAAATATATATATATATATATTTTTTTTTTTTTTTTTTTTTTTAAATGTGACCTTGACCTTGGGCATGGCTGCATACTAAACATACTCTCACATTATCATTGGATTAATTTTTTATCAACAACTATATGGATTCGATAATTATTGTCTAAGCTCAAGTCCTGTCAAGTTAGACTTTGCATCTTTTAATTGAATATTTTCTGTCTTCAGACGTTTAGCGTTTGATGCTAAGCTGACATTCTCTGCCTTCAGATTGAGATTTTCTGTCTTGAAACGTTTAATGTTTATTTTAAAGCTGCTATTTTCTAACTTCAGTTTGGCATTTTTCGCTTTCAAGGCGTCGTTTTCTTTTTTCAGTCTCACAATTTCGTCGTTTTGTAAATTATAAATTATTTCGTGCAAACGTCTATTGTCTTCGTGCAAACGTCTATTGTCTTCGTGCAAGGCTTCTAGCTTCTTTCTCAAATCTTGCTTCTCTTGTTCGTAAAGAGTTTTCATCTCGCTAATTTCCTTTTTCAGCTCATCACATATCTGCATATAAGGTTTCGCGCACATAAAACAGGCCTGCTGCAACTTGCAGGGCTCCCACCAGTCGTCTTTCACAATGCCAAAAAATAACAACTTGTAATCGCGTTCAGTTCGATTGCCTGGCTTGAAATACATCTTTTTGCCGTCGATCAGATGTAAGAAGCGTTCGGTGGGTTTGCTCGTAGACTTGAGAGTTTCGGACACGGGCAGCACCATATTCAATATTATTTGTGGCAAATGTTTGATTTTGATGCGCCATTTCCCATCGACAAACGACATAGGGCCTTCTAGCAATCTCTTCGGTTCCCAGACATGATATCTCTGATTGAGAACTCTTATGATACCCCTGTCCCATAGCGTAGCCAAGACCAGCCTGTAGTCTTTAGGAAGCGTCGCTTGGATATAAAAATGGTTCAAATTGCCTGCTTCCAGACAATCGTCGAAAGAAAAATTACACTTGGACCTACGCTTGCTGAGATAGCCAAGAGTATTAACTAAATGCCAGACGGTTTTTATATTTTTACTCAAGATGCATTTGAAACCAGAATAAGGTCGATCTTCGGGCTGGATCTTATTCCATACGTTTTTCTGAAAATACTTAAGAGATGGAGATACGACTATCATATGTCTATGATGCCTGAATTTAGGATCAGATTCGGTCCCTCCGTCGCACCAACAAGAAAAGGGTAGAGTCCGCGTATTACCGTTGTCTTCGTCCATACGATAGAGAAAACTCTCGTAGGCCGTAGCTCGAACCATCACATGAATGAATACCAGGTCGCTTTGTAAATATTTCAGGACGCATGCAGCTGCCAAATTCAGAGAATGGTCTTGAAAAGAAACAGGCGGTTCCGGTAACTCAATCTCCCAGACAGGCTCGTAGGCCCGGCTACCATCTGGAAAAATTTGATCATGTCCAAAAAAGTCATTATTCTCACACATAGGGTTGAAGTTGAAGGGATATCCATCTGGAACGGACACATCATCTTCTTCGGGTAAGGGTTTGGCAATCCGAATTTTAAATTGCAAATAACAGTTTATAAGATGATCGGCAGCCAGGTATTTCTTTCGCCGCTGGAATGTGTGCCGTCTCTTGTTGTCAGGACACCAAACACATTTCAGCAAAGGGTCTATGTTGCGCTGTTCATGACAATGCTTTTCATATTTTTTAGGTAAGATCAGGACTTGGCAATGGGGACATTTAAACTCAAATACATCTCTCTTAATAAGATTCCTATACTTTTGCATCGTGTCACGAGCCACCATAATTATATTAGGCTGAGTAAGGAAAAAAGATAATAGTTTATAAATTCATTTGTCAAGGGTATATATAGTCTATGTTCAAGGTCACATTAAAAAAAAAAAAAAAAAAAAATAATAATAATTTTTTTTTTTTTTTTGTGACCTTGAAGCTTGACTCGTGTGACCTTGACGGGTTATATATCTTTCAGATTTCAAGCGTACATATCAATTTGTCGTGACACCTGTTTCAGGATAGCACTCAGCCGGTTTCAATTTTCATGAAGGTTTCTTGGATGGCCAAGTGATCCACGTTTAAGACGATCAATATTAACAGGTTTCATTTAAAATGAGAAGACCCTAGCATTTGGATTGAATAATGTTTCAGATACACCTGTTTCAATTTTATAGCATCTGGACAAAACTCGAAAAAGGTCAGGATTAAATTGAAAAGCTAATCTTGATACTAATTTCCTAATTACGTTTCAATTTTCATTTGTCATGCTACTCAACGAATGGTTAATACTATTTTCATAATTACATTTAAATTTTCCAGCGTCCATTGCTACATGTGTCGTGACAACTCTCAGCAATATAAATTTTTTAGAGACCTCTTGTTAAATTTTTACGGATTCTCTCTACGCAACAATTGTTTCAGGTTTTGATTAGTTTGTTTCGGGACGCACTCAGCTTGACTCATGAAGGCTTTTTGGATGGACCAAGTTTAAGAACGACTGTGCCACGATCAAAATTAACAGGTTTCATTTAAAATGGGAAGATCTAGCATTTGGACACGATTGGATGGAATCCTGTTTCAGATACAGGTTCAAATTTATCATATTTGTCATTACGAGCAATAATAACTAGACAACCGTTGCTGACAAATGTTGAGAGACAATGAGAGTGTGGAGGCAAATAGATAATTATATATAGCCAGTCAAACCAACCAACCAACCAACCTTGAAAAAAAAAAAAAAAAAAAAATTTTTTTTTTTTTTTTTTTTTTTCAAGGTTGGTTGGTTGGTTGATATATATATCTTTTCCTCGTTCATCAAGATTCGCTTTTCAATTGTCATGACCAAACGATTGGTTACTAAAGTTTTTTTGGATCTCTATCATTGGATCTCGTTAATACTATTTTCATAATTACGTTTAAATTTTTACAATATGAGCTGCTAATCTCTACGCGTTCAGTTTTTCTGGCTCAGCATCTCAATTTAAAAGCTACATTTGTCCCGTTTCAATTTTATCGAGGTTAAATTTTTATGGATAATGTTGGCTGTCCCGTTTGCAGGTCCAATCGATAGGATGGCATAGCTGAAGCCGCTTTAAGCGATTCTTTTGAACGGCTTAGACAATTTTCATTTGTCTACTCATAAAATTTATAAGTTATTTTTTTTACAAATCCAATATTGGTAGGAGATAGATTTAAAAAAAATGGGTCAAACGAGGCTTCCATCGTCAAGATAAGTCATAATGACAAATCTGACATGAGGAAGCCTCGTTTGACCCAAATTTTTTAAATTTTTAATATTTTTAGAGTGATATGTAATTTGGCTGTTCGGACTCATTTACTATATATTCTAGAGTGCCAGGTGTCAGGAGATCTTTCATCATAGAGTCTAGTAGTAGCTGATCTGGCATGGGAGAACATACTATATTATTAAGATCTTCAGGTACCGCTGGGCTTTGAATAGGCCATTCACTATGAAACCCTGGATTTTCAACAAAAGGCTCTGGATTTGCAATAGGTGCAGGCTCTGGATTTGCAATAGGTGTAGGCTCTGGTTCTCTAGTTTCAGGCTCTGTATTTGTTGCAGTGTCCTTGAAAGTGAGCTTAGCTTTCTTTAAACGCTTGGGATTCTTTTCGGCCTTACGTTTTACCGATGCAGTTCTCATATCCATTCCAGGTAGATCAGGCCCGTAGGTACGTACGAAGTTGTTTTTAAGGGGATCTGTCAATACTTTCCAGATTTGAGAGTTATATTGTTCTGCATAGTTTGTAGTGACCACGGTTATTGTTTTGTCCAACACAACAGGGGGGTTCGTCGGCAAATAGATTTCTGGCAAATCGGTTACTGGCTCTTGGGATGGTTCTGGCTCTTGGGATGATTCTGGCTCTGAGATTGGAGCTGTTTGAATATATTCAGAGGGTGGCTCGTCATCATCATCCATATGAGGTATCATAGGTGTTGGCACAGATACCTCATACATCCCATCTATTTTCGTGATTCTTTCTACCAACGGATTTTTTACCTTGAAACCCAGCTTCAAGCTCTCCCGCACAACATGTAGACTGAAGAAATTCTTTTGGGTCGTAAATAAAATATAGGTAGTGCCAGCAGGTATCTTGTAGCTCGAGCGAGCAATCAATATGAACCTCTCGTAGAAGTGAAGCTTGTCCCCTGAGAAATATCTGCTGTCAGCTCTCACTCGTGTCTCGTTGGGGGGTCTCACATAGAACAGCAATGGTGCGTCCAATGTCTGGATAATATGGGCGCATCCTTGCCCAACGGTTCTCTGTCCAAACGTGAAATGACCTTTCACCAGAAATTGGTTATGGGGACACTTGAAACCAATTCTCATATCAGCGTTGTCTCTGTTGGCTTCGCTGGGGGGTCTTTTGAATCTGTTCATAACAGTGATCCATTTTATGTCTTGAGGTCTCAGCGGATAGATTGTCTTGGCCTCTCTGCCTAGTGCTGGAATCGTATTCAGGATCTTGTCCGTCAGAGTACGTTTTTTAAACGAAATTTTATGATCAGGTGTCAGATGTAGGCAGAACATATGGATTTTGCCTTCTCCCATCATCGTTTGGAAATGAGGATGTTTCTTCAGCTTCTTGACAGAAGTCGAAAGAATTTTCGGAAAAGGCTCAGTCATTCCGAAAAGGTTATGAAGAGCGTTAGCCGCTTTAAGTTTCTTCACAGAGCATTGATGCTTATACATGTTAGCAGTTCAAGCTCCGAAGAGAGAATGACTATTCGATCGAATGACAGAGCTTATATAGTCGATCTGAAGGCAGGATGTTGCATAACTCGTTTTCTACGAAAACAGGATAAGATAAGGCTATTTATAGAATTATTGTCGCTGGATATTGCATAACTCGTTTGCAAAACAGGACACTGAAACAGGATGCTGAACACGGAAACAGGATGCGGTAAAGACTTTTATAGACGCTGAAACAAATAAGCGGACAATGATAGTGTAGATACTTTAGCATGATATATATAGGTTATCTAGAGTCAATCAACTAATCAACCAACCTTGAAAAAAAAAAAAAAAAAAAAAAAAAAAAAAAATTTTTTTTCAAGGTTGGTTGATTAGTTGATTGACATTAGCTAACACATATATATATCATGCTAAAGTGTCTTTGGTTGATTTTATATTTCTATAATTTTTTCAAGATAATATTTTTTTTGGGACTTTGCCATTTTTCACCAATCTGGAAATTTTTTCAAAATTTATCATTTCGATTTTATAGTTTTTGATTTCAAAATAATATTTTTTTGCCAATCTTGAAATTTTTTTAAGTTGGTTGATAATAGTTTATATATAAATTTATATCTCCAAGATTTCAGTTATAAAAGTATCCATTCAAAATCTTAAGTATCCATTTAAAATCTTAAAGTACAAATCGGTACGCATCCAATATTGGCAATATAATTGTTACAAAAAAAACGGGTCGAACGAAGTGTCAAAGACAGGAATCTGCCATGAGACACTTCGTTCGGCCCGATTTTTTTATAAATCGTTTGGGTTTAAACCCAACTGTAGTATTTTCTAGCCTCTGTATTTATAAGGCTGTAGCATTTTCCATCTCTCAAATTGACGTTCGATTTGACAACGACTATGCCATGCCGTCTTCGAATTCTTGGATCTTCAAAGCCAGCAGTTTTTAATTTAGGTCGTACCACGAAATCTATCTTTGGTGGAGGCTTCCAGGCACGATAAGTTGTTACGTTGGACTCTGGAGATTTTGGTAGCGGGCTTAATAGCTTTGGTACTTTAAAATAAATCATCTCTGACATGGGTATTGAAATTTGAACTGGAACTGGTTTAGATTTAGAAGCTGGAACTGGAACTGGAACTGGAACAGATTTAGAAGCTGGAACTGGAACTGGAACAGATTTAGAAGCTGGAACTGGAACTGGAACTGGAACAGATTTAGAAGCTGGAACTGGAACTGGAACTTGAACAGATTTAGAAGCTGGAACTGGAACTTGAACTTGAACTTGAACTGGAACTGGAACTGGAACAGATTTAGAAGCTGGAACTGGAACTGGAACTGGAACAGATTTAGAAGCTGGAACTGGTCTTGGAACTGGAACGAGTTTAGATTTGAAAACTGGAACGCGTTTAGATTTGAAAACTGGAGATGGTCTGGAAACTGGTTTTGGAGTTGGCATGGACATGTCTCGATTATAATTGCATAATAACTCGAGAGAAAGACGAGACGTATTCAAGACATTCCATCCAGGCTTTACGGCATAGTCATAGTCAAATCGCTCGTCGGTCAGAGAGTCGAAAGAAAACATTTCCATTTTGAAAAACAGAGGCTCAGAATGAATAAGCTGAGGCGAGAGGCTCGTATTTATACTCTGGCAAGCGGATGCGTGAGATCTGATAAGCGGTTCTGAGAAACGACATCAGTAATACTATATAAGGCTCGACAGGATGACTTTTTATAGATTAGAGAGGCTTGACGCATCTATAAATAACTTATCACGTCCTGTTTTTGAGGAAACGGTTTACATAATATCCTGCCAACAGATTTGTTCTAGAAGAATTTTATCGGATCATCTTGAAGGCTTCAAGCGACAAACTAATTTTCTAAAAATTTTAACAGATGAGAGATATGACCGTTGCTGGCAAAGATCGAGATAGAATGAGGTGGCAAGTCAGCAATCCTATATATAGAGGAGATAACCAACCAACTGTGAAAAAAAAAAAAAAAATTTTTTTTTTTTTTTTTTTTTCCATAGTTGGTTGGTTGATTATATCCTCTATATATAGGATCGCTGACTTGCCACCTCCTCATTGTGTCTCGACATTTGCCAGCAACGGTCGTCTAGTCACTATGCCTAGTTGAAAAATTGAAAATTTTAACAGATGAGAGATATGACCGTTGCTGGCAAAGATCTAGATAGAATGAGGAGGTGGCACGTCAGCGATCCTATATATAGAGAAGATTATCAACCAACCAACCAACCTTGAAAAAAAAAAAAAAAAAAAAATTTTTTTTTTTTTTTTTTTTTTTTCAAGGTTGGTTGATTAGTTGATTGACTCTAGCCAACCTATATATATCATGCTAAAGTATTTACACTATCATTGTCCAGCAATTAAACTTAAAAGAAATTTCGAGCTTGGTTAAAAATGGCAAAGTCCAAAAAAAAATATTATCTTGAAAAAAATTATAAGAATAAAAAATATAAAATGCCACACCCACTTAAAAAAAAAAAAAAAAAAAAATTTTTTTTTTTTTTTTTTTTTTTCACAGTTGGTTGGTTGGTTGAATTCATTCTATATAAATAGCCGACTCTTCTCCAATCAGTCTTCTTCTGTCCCAGTAAATCTATCCATTGTTAGATCCTGCCGGCTTTAGAACGATATGCTATCTCTAGCTTAGCCATGGAACGTTTCTAATTTATGTCTGGCAGATTAACAATACGCTATCTTAGCCTGTTTCTAATCTATTCAAACTTTTTACGATGATTAAGTATCGCGAGTCAAATTTATTTTGGCGTACCTTTAATCGCTACCGAAAAAATGGATGGCTCTAATATAGGTATAGGCTACGTGAGCGATTCGTTCAGGATACAATCGAGGAACGTACTGCTAGATGATAAGACACGCATTTTTGGCTTGAAACAAATCATGGTACCGCTGTCGGAAAAAGTACGGTTTATTAAAGACATTTTACATAAGAGACATCATTGAGTTTGAAATAAAATATTTTTTTATCTGTATTTAAACATGCAGACATTTCCGCGAAGCGGAAATGTCTGCTTGTTTAAATACAGATAAAAAAATATTTTATGTTATTATATTTTATAAAAACCCATGATCTATTCTGATTTCATGAAAACCTGCAACATCTTGTCATTTGTCAGACAAAAGTCTATAAAAATCTTGTTTTCAAAACCAATATTGTATAAATAACGTTATCCCATCCTATTTTAAAGAAAACGGGTTTGGGTATCACGGAGCTGGTTTATGCATGACCTTACAGTAGAAGAAATAAATTCCACTCCCACCCACCCTAATAGATATACTATATATATACTATATATATAGACTGCAGCGCCATCTACAATGATTGGATAAAAAATATAACTTTAGAAACCAACTGTGAAATATTACATATCTAGCTTAGCCCTTAAAAATTTTAAATTTTACACAAAAAATTAAAATTTTAAACGAAAAAATTAAATTTATAAACTCAGATCTCTTAAATTTATCTATAGAGTCTGTATATTTTACCAAGATTCATATTTATCTTATAGAGAAGCCATATCCCTTCAAATCGTTACGATATTGGTACTCTATCTCTAGCTTAGCCATTAAAATTTTTAAATTTTACACAAAAAGTTAAAATTTTAAACGAAAATTTTAGACTCAGATCTCTTAAATTTATCTATAGATATTTTATCAAGCTACATAATTATCTTATAGAGAAGCCATATCCCTTGAAAATTACAAATTCAAAATATTTTACAGACTGTTGTTGGCAGACGTCGAGACAAAATGAGATGTGGGTACGCTAGCCATGCTATATATAGGACGCACGAAAAAAACTAATGTTCAATAAATGAGGTTAGTTCCGTTAAGTTATAGATTCTGCTCCGTCCTTGAAGATGTGTTCAAGGTCACACAAAAAAAAAAAAAAATTTTTTTTTTTTTTTTTTTTTTTTTCAAGGTCGTTGGATTTCTTGTGGGCGTGGCTTCATCCCATCTATATATATATAGAGAGATAAACTCGCTTACGTATCCAAACCGTCATTGTCCAGTCATGTCTCTGTTGGCTTAGTTATTTTTATCTATACATTTAAATTGATACCATTTTATCTCGTTTTCCAGAGCCTTAAATTTAATTTCTACAATATTGGCTTAATATAGTTTATACGTTTAAATAGTCTTCATGCTATCCTGATAATCTCTTCGATACTAGCTTAAATAGATTTTTTTATAAATTTAATATCAAAGTCTCAAATTAAACCCGTCCAATATTGGCACTATATCTATCGCAAAAAAATGGGTCGAACGAGGTGTCAAAGACAGAAATTCTGCCATGAGACACCTCGTTCGACCCATTTTTTTACTCTCATTTTAAAGATTAGCATAAGCTCTCTATGGATTGCTCATTAGATAGCCTACTGATGGTCATCTTCAACGGTCCGGTCATTTGAGATTTGTATAATTCATAATCCTCATATTCAAGCTCAAAAAATTTCCTCACCTGTAGTTGGTATGCGGCAAGGAAGTCTTCGAACTTGGTATGGGACCTTTCAACAAATCGAACACCAATGGCTTTCACGAAGCTAAGCTTCATGTTAGCCTGGTATTTCACCATGGCCGAACCATCGAACATTTTATCAAATTCCTGTTCGCCCATGAACCCTTTCAAATGATGTTTGGCTTTGCTAATGGAGAATATTCTCGTCTTAGCGAGCCATTTAGGTAAATCGATCTTAGGGTCCATCACGTCTCGGACGGTGAGGCCTGCATATTTTTCGGCAAAATGAAGATCTAGAGGGTGCCTCGAATAAATAGCCAGGTCCTCAGCCCGGACAAACAGGGTGCCATCAGTGGCCATTAGGCATTTAAAGGCAACGCCATAAGCATAATTTTTTACATGGAAAAACATGACTGACAGAGAGCTAATGTATCTAAGCAGCTAGTAGAGAGATCGACTAGCAATTGAAGAGCTCTCGCTGGACACTCGTATATATACCCGGTCTTATCAACAGATCTGATTGTAATTTTCTAGGAACCGCTTATCAAGAGGAAAGGCTTGCATAATATCCTGTCTCTCGAGCAATCTGATTATAACCGGGCTTCCTGAGGATCCTGTCAATACTTCTGGAAAAATCTTTTTATAGAGATCTGATTGTAACCGGGCTTCCTGAGGAAAGGCTTACATAATATCCTGTCAACACTTCTCGAAAATCTTTTTATAGAGATCTGATTGTAATTTTAACCGGGAGCCGCTTATCAAGCATCCTGAGGAAAGGCTTGCATAATATCCTGTCTCTCGAAAATCTTTTTATAGAGATTAGATTATAATGACTGGCTTGGCTACACTTAGTCTTTAAAAATTTTAATGTAAATTTTAAACGAAAAAAATTAAATTTTTAAATTCAGATCCCTTAAATTTAGCTATCGATATTTTACCAAGATTCATATTTAGCTTATAGCTAAGCCATATCCCTTGAAAATTAGAGATCAGATTATGATGACTGATACACTTAACCTTTAAAAATTTTAAATTTTACATAAAAAATGTAAATTTTAAAACGAAAAAATTAAATTTTTAAATTCAGATTCCTTAAATTTAGCTATCGAGTCTATATATTTTACCAAGTTTCATATTTATCTTATAGCTAAGCCATATCCCTTGAAAAATTAGAGATCAGATTATAATGACCGCCACACTTAGTCTTTAAAAATTTTAAATTTTACACAGTAAATTTTAAATGAAACAATTAAATTTTTAAACTCAGATACCTTAAATTTGTCTATAGATATTTTATCAAGATATAAAATTATCTTATAGCTAAGCCATATCCCTTGAAAATTACAAGTTCAAATCGGTACGCATCCAATGTTGGCACTCTATCTATCGCAAAAAAATGGGCCGAGCGAAGCCTCAATGACTTATGTCATGAGAGGCTTCGCTCGACCCATTTTTTTGCACCTCGTCCTGATCTTAAGACGAGGATTTATAAAAGTAGGGTTTGTTTCCCACCAAAACTTTAATTTTTTTGGGAAAATACCCCAATTCTAGGTCTCCGTACCTCTCTCCGAAGACATAGCTATCCATCGGTACAGATTGCAGGTAAGAGTCCATGGATATTTTCAAATCAGCTATAAAACTCTCCATGGTAGCATTGGAAGAGCTAATGCATGCTATCTTGATACGTATGGGCCTTCTGATGTTGAACGTACACTCTATCGGCGACAAAATCTCGATAGGCCCCTGAAATAAGGATTGAAATTCGCCTGGATGCATATCCAACAGCGTGTTGGCATCTTCCAATCCAAAAATACGTGTCTTGGCTAGAGACGGAGGCAGGCTCAAGCCCTCGGGAGCGATGTCAGTCACTGTAAGATGGCATAAGTTTAAAACGCCAGAAGGATTTTGATAGCCCATGGTACGAGCTACGTCTGAACCTTTGATAAAAATTTCACCGTCAAAAGTCAAAAAACAAGTAAATTTCACGTTTAACTCTTCAGCTAAAATTTTAAATATCATTTTGGAGCAGACTAGCTTTTAGAATATCAAGCAGTCAGAATGAAATGTCTCGTCCAGCAGCCTGTATTTATACTAGCAGCAATCTCTATTTCTATCTAAATTTCTTATCGACATCCTCTGACGCACATCCTCTTACGCACGTCCTGTAGATTATGCAAGATCCCGCTCAAACGACAAATTAATTCTAAAAATAAGTTTATCGCGTCCTGAGGATTACATAATATCCTGTCAACAGCTAGAAGAATTTTATCAGAAGGTCACGTTTTCTAAGAAAGCTTGCTAAAATTAGGTCGCGAATCGGGTATATATACGAGCTGCCTCTAAGAGCCTGCATCATTTTGACTTCTGTTGCATTAAGTCATGCTATTCACAATTGAACATCCACAGCTGGATGCTAAAATCCTATTCGTAGTCTCTGCGGATGGACTTTTGTTCGTCAGGGCCTCTGATGTGGCCAAGCTGATGGGTAAGGGTAGCGCATACGTAAAAAAAACTACCAAGCTAAAGGTGAGGGACCTCGTTTACAAAAGGTTCAGGATACCTGTCTCTTTAGCTAATACCTGGGTGTATCCAATAGAAGAGATTCATTTCGGAGATGCGCTGTCGACCATGGGTTTTGAGGCCATGATGAAATCTGCTAAGATTGACATCTTAGATCCTATAGTGCCAACTGCATGCATCCATAAAGCAGTCAGAATTCGGATCGTGAGGAATTCTGATGTATTCATAGATGAATTCTTAAAGGATTTCATAGAAAGAACCCTGCTATTCTATGATGGAGACCACGATGATGACCCTCGCCTACACGAAGATAGATTTGAGACTATTTCTTGGACAGACACCCCTCCGTCCAAAATCAAAGTCTTCGTGGGGAATCGATCTCGCTGGTATAAACTGATGCCTTAGAGATTTAAATTGGAGGGGGCAAAAAAATGGGCCGAACGAAGCGTCTCATAGCAGATTTCTGTCGTTGACGCTTCGTTCGGCCCATTTTTTTGCGACGGTAGTAAGCCAATATTGGATGGGTACAAATTGAGACTTTGAATGGGGTCTCTGAGATAGATAATATTAATATTTTAATATTGAAACGATACTAATGCCTTTGAAACTGAGATAGCTAATGTCTTTGACTCTGAGATAGAAATTTACAATATTGAATAAGGATATTTTTTTAAATGAATGCCGTACCAATATTGAATATATTTTTTAACGATTCGATAAACAAATAATATATTTAAATAATAAAATATTTATATAGTCAATCTGAAGGCAGGATATTGCATAACTCATTTTCTACGAAAACAGGATGAGATAAAGCTTTTTATAGAATAATTTATCGCTGGATATTGCATAACTCATTTGCAACGGACACGGAAACAGGATGCGGTAAAGATATTTATAGACGCTGAAACAAATAAGCATTGCTGGACAATGATAGTGTATATACTTTAGCATGATATATAGGTTAGCTAGAGTCAATCAACCAATCAACCAACCTTGGAAAAAAAAAAAAAAAAAAAATTTTTTTTTTTTTCAAGGTTGGTTGGTTGGTTGATTGACTCGGATTCATTCTTTATAAATAGCTGTACTCAAACCTTCATTCCTTCATTCTGTCTGAATCTCTTCTAGCATCAACCTTCTACTAAAACGCTCCTAACATTAAGATACTTTAGCATGATTGGTTGATTGGTTAATGTCTTTAAATCTGAGATAGAAATTTACAATATTGAATAAGGGCATTTTTTAAATGAATGCTGTACCAATATTGAATATATTTTTTTAACGATTCGATAAACAAATAATACATTTTTAACTTTTCGATAAACAAATAATATATTTAAATAATAAATATTTTATTATTAAAATAAAATATTTAAATAATAAATATTTTATTATTAAAATAAAATATTTAAATAATAAATATTTTATTATTAAAATAAAATATTTAAATAATATATTTAAATTCTAAATATTTATTATTCGAACCGAACGTGAACAATTCTGACGGGGTGGAGTTGCTCGAAGAATACTTCTGGCGACTGTCTGATAGACCTTTATATGCCGTAAAGAAGTAGGTTCACCCAGCTTTGCGGTACTTGGCATAGGAGCTGTAGTTTGAATAGAATACCCTCGTAACTGTAATCTTTAAATCCTAATTGTAAAAATTTACATGCTTAAATTTCTAATGTCTCGTCAACGTTGCTGAGATTTGCGGTACTTGGCATAGGAGCTGTAGTTTGAATAGATCGTAACTGTAATCTTTAAATCTTAATTGTAAAAATTTACATGCTTAAATTTCTAATGTCTCGTCAGCGTTGCTGAGATTTGCAGTACTTTGGTATAAGACCTGTAATTTGAATAGATCGTAACTGTAATTTTTAAATCTTAATTGTAAAAATTTACATGACTGCATGCTTTAATTTCTAATGTCTCGTCAGCGTCTATTATTGGACTCGTCTGATTTTGACATGAGATGTCTCGGACAGGGACCATTCCAAGAGGTGCAATCGAAAGCTTAAATTTCATGCGACTATTCATTTTCGGTCTTGGCTGAGTATGTACGTAATTTGGACAACGACGCAAAGGCTGAAATGCTAAATTTAAAACAACAAATGTTTGACTTGCAATCCAAATTGAATGTAGATATTGCACTCTTGAAAAACTAAGATTGAGAATTTTGACGTGAGAAGGCTCAAATTAGAGATGGGCAGATCCAAAATTAAATCCGTTTATCATGTCCGTCTCAAACTAAATGGCTACACAATTGGCTTAATAATTTTTTTTTAAATGGATAAGGTTAGGCGATGACAGTTTCTAAATGAATGCTGTACCAATCTTAACGATTCCATAAGCATATAAAATATTTAAATTCTAAAAATTTATTATTCCAATCTGAAAGGGTGGAGTTGCTCGAAAATTATTGCTGGTGACTGTATGTTGGGATATAGAAGTTTTATAAAGATTGAGTTTCCGACATTCAATGCGGTTAACATACTTAAAAGTGATCTGAGAAAAGGGATTTTCCCTGCAAATTTTTACATTGTTTAACATTTTGTATTCAAGTTTTGGATTTATTCCAGTTTTCCGGAAAGAGATTTTTTTTGTGGAGAAAATTAATTAAAAAAAATTAGTTAACAATTAAACAACTACTTCTGACTACAGTAACTAAATATTTAAAACACAATTTACGATAATAGATATATTATTTGCCTGATATCACAAATGTATTTTAATAATGATATTTGGGCATAAATAATTCATCACGAGTACCTCTGATAATGCAGATCTCATTGTAGTATCACTGTGTTCAGCTAACTAATATCTTAGATTTTACTGTGTAACGTTAAAGACACACTCATTATTTGCAAATTAATCCATTAAAGGCATCTCAATGTTTAAGGACCTAAAAATGTACGAAAATGAATTTTAATACTTCTCGGGATACAACTCATTAAAAGAATTCGCAACATAAAAGAGATATTTTTAATGTGTTATTGCATCCTGACGAGTATTCATTTGCTGAAGAAGAAGCCAAAATAGTTTAAAAGCTTTAGGATTTTTAAACATTAAAATACTTAACAATACTACATTGCGCATAGTAATATAACTTGAAATATAGCAAATTATTTGCAGTTTTAAGATCTTTATTTCCGTCTTCCTTGTTTATTTAAAATGAGACATTTGCCAAAGTGCTTTAAATGTTAAAATCATGTTTGTATTGTAAATGGCTACGAAATACTAACTAGTATATTATTATACTTAAATCTGTCTTGATTTTTTATTCTATTTCTTTTCAACGATACGCTTATTGGATATCCAAAACTATAGTACATTTTAAACAGATTTCTTTATATCTAAAGAATTTGAATTTGCTATATAATCATTTAATAATTACTAAAGAAATAAAAACTCATCAAATAGCGGCATGGAAATATTTAGCAGTAGTAGGGTTACGTAGGACATGTATAAATTGCTCAGTGCACACTTAGGAATATCATCTTGTAGTCTGATGATTCAGGGGAAATGATTTTATAGGGAAAATTGTGGTCACATGATAGTCATTAAAAGATTTTGAGTGTGGAATACTAGTTAAAACTATGCATACCAGATACTATAAATACATCGGTTATATGGCAGATGCGTACAAGACACTTGCGTACAAGGCCAGGTGTTTCAAATGTTACAGATGTGTTTTTGAAAATTCTATAGTGGCAGTTCCGTACAAAACATGTCTGGTTGTATTTTTGGTTTGTAACACTAAGGGGTTGTATCCATATGATAAACTTTAAGAGAAATACTAGTTAGTGAATTTGCTCTTATAAATATAAGTCTTACGACTGACAAAGTTATGAGCTTGACGAATATAAAAGTTGCAAGCTACAATAGTCGTAGCTATTTTCTGGAAATGACATACAATGATTTATTCACTGAGTCAAGATGGTCAATGGTACTTATAAATGCTATTAAGGTATAAAATTATTTTTATTTCTTAATAGAAAACACCCTCACTTGATTGTGACTGCGGTGCCCTCATATGCGCTTTCCTCCTTCCCCTGTTCGCTCACCGTGAAAGCGACATTTGGAAATACTGACCGTAACAAACTTTCAATTGGTGGCGTTTACGATCCCTTAATCTATCATCCTAATAATTTTACACTTTGATAATACACTAAAAAATAAATAAAACTTGTGTAATTTTACTTCAAGACAAACAAACAAACAAAAACAACAACAACAACAACAACAACAACAACAACAAAACCAGCAAAAGCAACAACTTAAACTTTATAGGTATATCGGGTGGCATGTAGCGCTGTTATGCTCCGCTGAAATAATTTAAACTTGTGTAGTTTTAAGTAAAAAAAAATGAATCAGCGACTGTATAAACTTTGTGTATACAAAATAAATTAATTGATCGTATTTGGGTGTTCATCGTTCGGAAGGTGATGCTACTCTTCTGATTATTCCATCATTTAGGTTTGAAACTATATCTCAGCTTCTATTGAACATTACTGACTTAACAAAATGTATCTGTCGTTAAGTTTTTCTTACTTGTGTTAAATTTATGTATATCGGCCAAAAGGTGGCGCTATTGTGCTGCAATGTTCTTTGTTTCTAAAAAGCCACAACTAAAAATCTATTTTTGTTTATACACATTTAACATTTGTTAACATTATTGTATTCCTTATTGATGTTTAAAATTCTGGTGATGTCGACCGAAAGGTGGTGCTGTTACGTTGTAAATTTTGTTTAAACGCCTGTGTATACTGACCGAAAAGTTATGCTGAGATTTGTTTATGAAAAAGCTTATTTCAAAATCTAATGTGTATAACTGCACTTTTTTTTTGAGTGTATATTAAAGGAAATGTTTGTTATCAGCTGAAAGGGGTGCTGTTATGTAATAAATTTCCTTTAATTTTACTTGTTTATGAAAAATTATATCTCAGAATCTAATGTGTATAACTACACTATTTTTTGCTCACTCATGATTAAATTTTTCTGTATATCGGCCAAAAGGTAGCGCTGATATGCTGTAATATTCATGGTTTCTGTAAAAGCTATATCTCAAAATCTCATGCGCATAACTACATTATTTTTAATTTTGCGTGTATACCGAAGGAAAGTTAATTTTAGAAATAATTACACATACCAAAAAACATACCTCAGTGTAGGCAAAATAATAAATGTAATGTTAAAACAATCATCATGAGTGACGAAGGGTGCATATATTAATGAATAACTTTGATTAATTTAAGACTCAAAATGTTTAAATCTCTGAAAATGGACTAATGAATTTCACATGTTTAATTTATTAATCGAATCAATGAACGAATCTTCCAGAAAAATTCAAAGCACGGATAAAATTTCCCATTCTTTATCTTAGTACATTGTAGGGACTGTGATGTAAGTTTTTCCATTAAAATATCCTTTTTCATTATTTCAATCAGTTAAAGTGCACACATGGAAACCGTGGATAAAATTCTTTTCTTTATTCCATTTCATTGTTTTAGCTATGACATCACTTTCATCGTTAGTTTCGAATGCTTTTATAAACCACTAGAAAGTTATTCTTAACAAAAAAAAAAAAAAAAAAAATCTCATAAAAGGAGAGTTTAATTTTGTACCCGAGAAATATTCTTGACTCAGACTTCTCCTCATTAGGTATTTGTAAATGCTTAGAATCTATAAGTCTTAATTCTTATGCAAAATTCATGGGATATCAAATTTTTTTATCTGATAGAAAAATAGTACTCTGGTTTTAATGAAAAAGAAAATTTTTCGTTCAGCATACGCTACACAATATCTAATAAATTTCATTTAGCCCCTTTCATTTGGTACCAAATTTGTAACGATCGGACCGATATTTCTAATTTATTTGCCCATTTAACACTGCTTAAACGATTTTTAAGCTCAGAACTAACTCATTTATTAGTTGACATGCGTTGACGTTTAATATCTCCACAAATAATTGAAATTTTATTTTATTTATTTGACTATCCCCTCCAAAAGGCTTCTGAGCACCCGTGTGTTAATTTTTGTACTTCCACGTGTTAAAATCACTTCACTCACATTTTAGCAATAAGTATGTACCATGCAAATACGCACACGCACAAAAAAAAAAGAAAAAAAGTTTTAATGTGTGTATTATATGAATACAACCCCTTAATGCAATGATCCGCAAATAAAGCGAAAAAAATGTACGCAAGTGCCACTAGATTTTTTGAAAAACACCTCTAATATCTAAGTTATACTTAAACTACCTGGACATGTACGGAAGTGCCACTATTTTCAGCTTGTACGGAAATGTCTTGTACGCATCTGTTATTTCTTTCTTTATAGCCTGAAAATAAATATTTTCGTCACCAATACCATCTGCAGAGCTCTCATAAGCTTGTTTAAAAATTTATTAAATCTCTGTGCACTCTTCACTTATGAATTCATTATGAAACATTGAATGAAAAATATTTTTGTATACACATATAGCTGCATAATAACGTAATATTTTAACGTGTATTTACTAACTGTATTGACAACAACCACGAGAAATGTGCATTACATTAAAAATTTAAGAAATACTACACAAACAATAAAAAGAAATATTTATTTTCTTACCAAAAGAAAAAAAGAGTAAAAGTTATAGGTATGTTTAACGGAAAAAAAAAGTTTTTAAGATATTTCAAAGAAGTTTCAAAATATTTCATGATGTGGTTTCTGAGAAACAGTAAAATACATTAATATATCGAAAAATATTTGTTTATAAATCCTCTGAACATTTTTCAAAAGATATTTAACACTGAATATTTCTTTTTTAATATTTCATTTTAAAAACACTACTTTTTCAAACATACATAACAGAAATAAATAAAATACGTACATGTTATTTACGTAATTTTTTACAATATCAAACGAATTTATATAAAGAACTGACCTGTAAAGTACTTCATATTTACACCCCCCCTCCCACACACACACTGGACATACAGTTGACAAATTGTTAACAGAAACTTCACAATGACACTAATTAATATCCATTAACTTTGGAAAAAAAAAAAAAAAAAAGTCGTCATTTTCTTTAATCTTTAAACACTTTAACAAAAATAACCTGTGTTAAAAGAGTATAGGTAAAGGAATTTTCTTTAAAATCTTCCTACAATTTTGCTCCTTTCAAATTTATCATTCTTATGAAACATTTTCAGGCAATACAGCACATAAGCGTATGGGGAAAGACTGAAGTTCAGCAGGTAATCAACTTTTTCGACCCTAGGTTGGAAAAGTTCATGTTGTGTTGTGTAAAAAGTTGGGCGAAATTTCTCGTGTGATATGTTCATTACATTCAACTAACAAATGGCACGTGTAGCAAAGATGCTTCCTACATAAACTGATGACGTAACACATAACGTCACGAATGAAAAGCTAGTGAAAACAGTTTACTCAGGTTGCTAATCTTTGGCGATCTAGAGCGCTCGCATAAACACGAAATACATCAAATGGAGGAAGCACATCTAACTGAAGCTCACCTATATATCTTTTTTATGTAATTATTTTTCATACGACTCGCATTTGAACTTAAATAGCATGAATAGCAAAGGTGCAAAGCCTCCTAAGTACACAGATGACATCACAAAGGGGTAACCAGACAAAGTAAGGCTCCTATATATACGAGCTGGCGCATCAGGCATTTTGTTGCCTTAGGGTTGCCACATGTATCCAGCGCGTTTCTCTAATAAACATAGTTTTTGTATCGTCTTACGTTAGTTTAGAGAAACTTGTTTTATTATATTTCATAATTTTAGCTAAGTAAACTATGATATGGAAGTTTGTTTAGCGATAAACTGCTATAATCATTTAAGAAATGAATATAAAGTGTTCACAGACCTTCTATTACTCTGTATTTGAGTTTTGGCGACATTTTGTAAAAGAAACAGAAACCGCCCTAACAACACATCGTACATCCATAGGATATCCTCAGAATAAAATGACATCCTGAGAATGTACTATGAAAAAAAATGTTTTTAGGAATATTATTGTTGATTATTGCTCTTATCTTGACCGGATTAGCTTCAGATCAAGATTTCTTAAAATCATTAGAGAAGCGATAAGGACGCCAAGCGGGAATGCTGGCCTCTAAGGAGGCAAAAAAATGGCGGTGATGCGCCGGCCTATTATTTTATTTAGGGGCTCTAAGACAGTTCGCACTCAAGTTGCTAATCTCCGCTGAACTAACGCGCTCGCATCAACACGAAATACATTAAACGGATGAGGCATACCAGACTGAATCTCGCTCCTTGATAACTATTTAACAATTATCAATTATGTAAGTCAGAATTGACAAGTCTTTGACATGTGATGAAAGCAACAATTTTTATGAGTATTTCTTGATAAAGTACCCCCCCCCTTCCTTTAGGAAAAAAAAAAAGGAATTTTTATCCTGTGTATAATAATTTCTCTGAATTTATTAGTATCTTTCAGAATTTAAATCGGAGCAACCGATATTGCACCTGAAATTTCCATTTTATGTACAAAGATATTATCTATCTCTCTTTACCTCAGTTCCAATAATATTTCATGATCAGAAAACGTCCTGAAGGTTTTCGAAATATATTTTGAAACTTTCAGGTATTAAGAGACAGTGAGCGAAAGCTTTTGCAAAATGTAAATAATACATTCGTGTTTTCTCTTCCATAAAACGAATGCTGCACTTCAATTTATTTAAACGGAATATGTTTCCATTAAGTGTCTAAGTTTCTTCATTATTATTAAAACACATGTTATATTTTGTTTTCATCAACAAACAATAAAAGAATTTTGCAATTACTATAAGCACTAGTATTATTAATATTATTTTAAACACATTCTATTTTTACAAAAAAATTGCATAACTTCAGATTGATTTTTTTTTTTTTTTTTTTTTTTTTTTTTTTAAGCAGCACACAGTTTATAAAAAATACCCCCCCCCCCTCACACCCTCCTATAATTAGCTTCCATTAACTTGCAAATATTAATGTAAATATCTTTTCAGAATAAAGATATTAATGGAAATTTATCATTTACTGTTTTAAATAAAGAATTTTAGGGGGAAAACGGAAACTTAAAAATAAACAATTTGTTAACTTTTAAAACTTCATTAAAATCCAAAAAGTTACCCAATATACAAAATCAAAAAATTAAAAAATAAATAAAAACTTTCTTTAAATTTAAAATACGCACAAAAAATTTTAGTAAGCAATTACGCAGAAAAAAAAAGCCATCAATTAACAATTGTAAATTTAATTTAAATCCCTAAAACTCCCTTTATCTAGAAAACGTCAGATTTATTATTGTCATTCATTTCCTCATTTTTATTTAAAAATATACATTTTTCATGTTGTAATATATGAGTTATAAGAGTTAATCTTCAAGATTACCTGTTCATTAAACTACAAGAAATGATGAACACTTATGAGCTTTTTATAAAGATTGTTGCATATTTTTACATGAGCATAAAATATAGTAAATGGATACATACATAATATGACGAATCTAAATTAGTTTTATTCTGAAAAAAAAAAAAAAAAAAAAAAAGAAAGAAAGAAAAAATTGCAAAAAAAGTGGGTTATTAAAAACCTTTAAAATTTTTATTTTACGTTTCGTTAATGAAAAATAAATCTAGTCAATATCTAAATTAGTTTCTTTTAAGTCCTTGCATTTTTACAAATACTCATTTGGCAAGGGAAAAAAAAATATATATATATGTATATATATATATATACTTTGACTTCTGTATAAATTTCTGCTAGTGGTTTTATATAATTGTAATTTTCTAACTATAATCTGCTACAAAGTCAATTTGATTAAAAACATGTAGAAATAGTTTAACACACGGATGTTTCACACTTTTTAATTCAGCTTGCTGTGTAGGAAACCCAAGAGATAGTCGGATGGATGGGGTTCTGAAAAGCTCTACCTATCCAGCGGAACCAAGTTGTAAACATCAGATTTGATTTCACTTCGTAAATTTATTTTTATATTAAGATTAGTCCTGTTGAGTTCGTTATTTTATATTTTATAAATATTCTTCTCTCCCATTTTCACTTATTTTTTATATTTGGATATTTGCAATCTGTGGTAGGAAAATTCATGAACGTTGAGGGTGAATTATATAAGTTTTTTATTGCTGACATAGAAATCAACACTGTCTCTACAATTTAAAATTTTATTGCGAATGGAATTATAAAAATCTCAAACTTTTAATTATGTCAGTTTTAAAGTCTGCGGTCTCTCGGTATATTTTGCATATAAAAAATAATGTTCTATGAAGAAGTCAGCTCCTTACCTTAAGCATCAGTGTATTCATAATTCCAATGCTGGGAGTGTGCCATGAAGAAACATTTAACTATTGTAATGATTTCTTCTATTTTTGACACGACTGTAGAAAAATTTTGCACTAGATTGTGTCGTTAAGCATTAATTATCATGATTTATTATTATTATTATTTAATATTGCTGTCGTAGAGTCTATATTTTCGATTTCTTTTAGCACCAAGATATTTAGTAACGGCTGCTTTGGAAGAAGGAAATTTTGAGATGTTTCACAAAGTTTTTTTTTTTTTTTTTTTTTTCCCCTTTTTGACATATTGTATTGGATCTTTTTACTTTTTATTAGTAGAGAAAAAAAAAAACCCTGATAGTTTTTAATTGCAGCTGAACTGCGTTGTTTTTACCGCACTCGATACCTTTGTTCTTCGTCTGTAGTGTCTATGAGGCAGTACATCTTAAATATGATTTGATTATTTCTCGAGAGTTATTGTACATCTCTTAAGATTGGGGGATAAATGCTTTTAAAAGTAAGTGTAAGTTAACAATTTGAATATTTAATAAAGGTAAACCAGGGTAAAAGTACTAAAAAAAAAAAAAAAAAAAGGCTGAGATCTGTTGAAAATTAGGAGTTGTGGTTAAAGCTATCAGCACAAGTTTCATTTTTATGTTGGAATGTATAGCTGCAAAGTAAATTAAATGATATTGTATTTACTTTTAAGGTTTACAAATTTCCTATTTATGAACATATTGATTACACTATTATTGTACATACTATAAGTGTATTTGATATTATTAACTAGTACCAGATATATATTTCGAAATAGAGATATCGCTCAACATTATAATATTTACAAATAAATAAACAAAAAATACCTATATACAATATGAATAACATAAATTCCGAGATTTAATGTAATAACCGTTTAGGTATCAATATAAAGTTAGCAAGTCAAATTAAAGAAAAACCTATATTGTACTATATACGCAATATCAATAGGATTAAGGAGAATGAATGATAAAATATATAACAAGTTTCTTGATATTAACATGAGAACAGCATTCTATTTAAATTATGCAATTGAAATTTAAACAGTTAAATAAGCTATTTCGTTAAAAAAAGAAAGAAAAAATAGATTAAGCTAACTATAAAATAGAGTTCCAGCTATCCCCCTCCCCCTTCCCTCCCACACACACAACAACAAAAAAGGAGCATCTTTAATAGCATTATGAATTAATAATATTATTCATTCGATTAACTAATCGGAAACAACACTTTTCACGAAAATTAATAAAAATAATTGCCACAAATTGCTTTCACAATACAAATTAGAAATAAATGAATAAGCGCTTATCATTAAAAAATAACTGGTTAAATAATAAGAGTAGTTGGATGAATTAAAGTAAATGGAATAACCTAAACAGAAGTGAAATGTTACATATTTATAATAAATTATAAACACTTGTTAAAGAGAAATTTCGTACGATACATTTATTATATATATTAATAGATTAAAAATTAAGTATTGAATAACACTCTTAATAAGGAAATAAACGTTAAGAATTTAAACAATAAGGTATTACGCAAATTGCATCAAATTAATCAATTTGAATTAAAGATTGTTGAAAAGCATTTATGAAAAGAGAGCAACCAATTAGTTATTATCGATGCTGTAATTAATGTAAAGAAAAGGAATGCATGTCTAACAAATTGTACGCTATATGCATTAGAACAAAAAGTAAACAAAACAAGAAATAAAAATCTCGTGAATTTCACATTGACTAGCTATTTAAGTAAATGTAAATGAAAAAAAACTAATAAAAGTGCTGCATTAAACGCAAAATTTTTCAGTTGCACTATCAAATACAAAAGGGGTAAAGACACTGAATACTGATAGGATATCGTATGAATTAATTTTATACACAATTCAAAATAAATTATAAGTATTCTCTATATGCTAGAATAAGCACAAAATTATCAGTGGAATATTCTAATAAAAACGTTCAATATTATATGACAACGAAAACCGAGTATTCAAAGTTTACTAATTAAGAAAGAAAAAAAAAACTTTACAGTTTAAATTGAGTTATCAAAGATTACTGATATAAAAAATTACGTTTAAAAGTTCAAATTGAGAACCTGGAAATAATCTGAAGATGTACAGATAACATAGAAAAAAATCCTTAAAAAGGTCATATCGGCGAGAGGGGGGTGATTAAGTGCTAACTAAATAGTATTGTAACAACTAAGAAAATTAAGAGAAACTTAAACTAATAAAAAAGGCTAAAATGTTTGTTAGGAATAAAACATAGCAGTGAAGAAAAAAAGTGAACAATGAAATTGTCTCAACTTATAAAGATATTACGAAAAATGTTGCCTAAAAGGCCATGCTAATAAGATATGCTCCTTACCTTGTGCAGGAACGCTTCGCCAATTTGGCCACTTCCTCAGCGGATCGTACACGCTGAATACTTATTAAACAAATATAGCATGAAACGCACATCATTTCACACAGTAACACACTTTATCCACAGCGGGTTAAAATGCCATCAAACTTCAAATTTCAGACAGTACAGTCGGTAACAAAATCTCCGAACACTAGCAAAAATTCTTATATAAAAAATATATTGAAATTTTTGCTAGTGTTCGGAGACTTTTGTTACCGACTGTACGCAGTTTTGTAATTAAAAGCATCAAAAACACTGACGAACGCTAATTAGTCTGTTGAAAAACTAGAATTAGGAGAGAATATACAGTCGGTAGCAAAAGTATCCGAACACTAGCAAACATTCCTATCTAAGAAAAAGTAGAGTTAATAATGTTTTGTTAAATAAATTTTTGTCGAATCATGTTTTAGTCAGTCTAAGAACATGATTCGACAAGGATTTATTTAACAAAATAGTATTAACTCTCTCTCTCTCTATATATATATAGGAATTTTTGCTAGTGTTTGAATACTTTTGTTACCGACTGTATTGTAAACAGAGCGCTAAAAAGCAAAATTATTATTGAAAAAAGATACAAAAAAGTACTACAAAATACACTTAATAACCCTTGAATTTGAGACAGTTACTATAGTAAAATTTTTAAAGCATTTTTCAACTTGACTAATTAATAATTTATAATCCATTAGAATAGATATATCCTATAAATATTGGCTACGTAAAGCAGGTTTAGCTTACAGTCGGTAACAAAATTATTCGATCGCTTGCAATAATTCCTATATAAATAAAGTACACTTACTACTGTTTTGTTAAATAAATCCTTGTCGAATCATGTTCTTAGTCAGTCTAAGAACATGATTCGACAAGGATTTATTTAACAAAACTGTATTAAGTGTACTTTTTTTACATAGGAATTTTTGCTAGTGTTCGGACACTTTTGTTACCGACTGCATTTAATTGCGTATCATCTCTAATTGCCCTCTGCTAAATCTAGTGCGATGTTAAACCTACTCAACTTTCATTTAATTGGATAGCTCTAGTGCGATGTCAAAGACGCTTAATACTCAACAACACTCTTTCATTTAACACGTTCACGCCGGCGTGACCCACCGATGGGTCACAGCTACAGTCAACAGCAAAAGTATCAGAGCGCTAGCAATAATCCCAGTTCAAAAAAAGTACACAAAAAAAGTTAATTCTATTTTGTTAAATAAATCCTTATCGAATCTTATTCTTAGTCAGTCTAGGAACATTATACGAGAAGGATTTATTGAACAAAACAGTTTTAAGTGTACGTTTTTCATATCGGAATTATTGGCTAGTGTTCGGATTTTTTGAGAAGACTGTGTAAACAAAATGCACCGGCGGGAACATGTTAATCACAATATTTACTTAAAAATTTTTGATTCACCTTAATATTTTTCAATAATTCTAAAATTAGTACGGAAATTTTATACTTTCACTAGAATTTTATATAACACGCAAAAAGTTTAATCAAACAAATTTCTTTGAGTAGGGATGGATTGAATTGTTTATCATTGCATTAGAACCATTTACTACATATTAGAATAGACTACGGATTAGTAACCTATTTGTTCCAGAACATCCCATTCCCGCCAATCCACCAATCCATTCGCCAAACCGGTTAATGTTAGGCCAGATCGACATTCCTCTTCCACCAAAGCAGATTTCCCACACCTCTCCCTGTCACAGATTTTCTGTGCTGTGTGCTTTTCATTTTGACAGTGATCAGTTTAAAGAGTTTTTTAGTGTTTTAAATTATATTGTTACTGTAATTTCATAATTTTTTCTGGAAAAAAGCTAATGATATATGTTATTTACGACTGCAATTAACCTTGTATCCTAAAGAACCAGTTGCGAAGAAAGCGATTATCGACAAAAGAAGGCGCCCAATCACCAGAAAACCGTGCTGGTATACCTCCACAGCCAGTATAGGGAATCCTAACCCTGTTCTAATTATTGATTAGAGCAGCCTAGCTTATAAAAAAACTTAGAGCTTTAGATTGAGTGGGTTTAATGTTGCATTAGAGCTAAGCAGAGAGCAATTGGCAACACTAAATTAATCACTTTGAAATGGGTGGGAAACCAAGCCAGGAAAGCTATTCCCTCCTTGGAGGATTAAAAGTGTGTGAAGTTAATCACTCAAACTCAACTCATTTTTAAAAAGATGAGCATTGTGATTAAGGTTGAGATCAAATGGGTTTTAATGTCGCGATACAGTCGGTAACAAAAATATCCGAACACTAGCAAAAATTCATGTATAAAAAAGGTAAAGTTAATACTATTTTGTTAAATAAATCCTTGTCGAATCCTGTTCTTAGTCAGTGTAAGTACAGGATTCGACAAGGATTTATTTAACAAAACCGTATGAAGTGTACTTTTTTTACATAGGAATTTTTGCTAGTGTTCGGACACTTTTGTTACCGACTGTACAGTTGCGTAGTTGCCAATTGGCAATAGTTTGCGATTTACCCTTAGTAGCGGTTGAAAGACATGCATCGCAATTTTGAACCTCCGCTGGGAACGGATGGTTCCCTTGCTTTGAGTAATCGCTAGAGATCTTATTTTTACGGAACATAGAGCACATGGTATCCATAACCGATTTTATGTGTGACTGTTTTTACCAAACTTGAGCATAGAACCCACAATCCTACAATTACGAGCTCAACGCTCTACCAACTGGGCCACTGTGTCCCCAGTGGGATTTAGAAATCCTGCCTAAAAGACGACATAAAAAGAACATTGATTTTTGATTTTGATTTCAACCCTTTTTTTTTTAACTGAAGACTTACGTAAGTAATATCACAAACAATGTCCATTTGAGATTCTTCTACATAACTTTAACAATATTGATACTACTTTACATTTCAATACTTCTAACATTTTTGATTTGGAAATCATATGCTACTAGGTTGGAGGAATTGCGAATAAAAATGAGGCAACTTTCTAAATATTTCGCAGATTTAAACCCATAAAATCGCTAACATTTTATCTGTTTATTTTCTCCGCAGACAAACAAGCTTCTAATTTCATGTCTCCGGAACCCTCCTTTTGCAAGGGGTGAATCCTAGACTGTCACAGTTGCTCATTGTATAGCTATAGTACGACGTTAACAAGAACCACACAAATTCAATTCACTGTTTTTTTTTAATTATAAAAAATATCACAGGAATTAAACATTCGATTCTCATCACAGGAGAGTACTTTCAATTCCCGCAATGGCAGTTCTAATCCTATTAAGTGGTATCAGTCCTTCTCTCGTCGAAAACTTACAACCGGATCACGAATCAAGCATACAAGTATATATAATTAATAACAATGAATAAACAAGTAAATTAAAACTGTACACGTAAATTCCAAAACATGATTAAAAATTAAACATATGCATTAGTATAGATCCTGTTTGATGATCAAGTCGAGGGAAATTATCGTCACATTAGAAAAACGTAATGGGCAATTGGTGACGGTCTGGGATTTATTTCTAATGATGATACGGAGACATGTTATCAAATTTTCATCAACAACATAGATCTTGAAAAGTTTCGGCAGATATTATACTTTTTGGTTGTTGTTGTTGTTGTCGTATGCCACTCGGAAATTCCGAGCCCCGGTAGTGAAGCTATCCGGATTTAAGGCAAGAGGGGGGTGTCTTCCGTTTTTAGGAGAGCCACATAGGGAGGAAGAACTACTTTAGCTCCAGAAGCTGGTGAAAGATGGCAGTACCAGCCGAACAACAGAAATTCGAATTTTGATCCAGGTCAGGGCCGAGATAAACCCATGTTCCGGTACCCCCAGAGGTATAATTTTTTGATTGGAACTTGGAGGACTTTGCGACCAAGAGGAAATTTAAGGTGCACAAGTCGCCATTAGCATACACGAAGATCTTCGGCCGGCTCGAGGACCGAACCCTCAATCTTTCGATCACGTACAGTCGGTAACAGAAGTGTCCGAACACTAGCAAAAATTCCCATGTAAAAAAAGTACACTTCATGCGGTTCTGTTAAATAAATCCTTATCGAATCGTGTTCTTAGACTGACTAAGAATAGGATTCGACAAGGATTTATTTAACAAAACTGTAAAAAGTGTACTTTTTTTACATAAGAATTTTTGCTAGTGTTCGGACACTTTTGTTACCGACTGTACTCGCTGCTCTTACCGACCAGGCTACCTCGGCCTACTTCCAAATTTGTTGATAAGAAAATATATTTTCACTTACATTGTGAAAGGAAAAAATCCACCACAAGTTAAATTTTAAATTAATCAAATAAGAACTGCAAAACCAGTGCCATACCAATTTTTACTTTAATATTTTTGCTATATTTTATCTTTATGATATCATAATGTATAATTTATAATTACTCACAAGATTGGTGGTTGGATGGGTTTTACGTCGCACTAGTGCTGCGCAGTTGGGCAAGTGACAACGGTCTGGGACTCATCCCTAGAGATGGTCCGGAAACATGACATCGCAATTTTGATCCTCCACCATTACTCACAAGGAAACTATCTCAAGTGCCAATCGCCGATTTTCTTGAAAAAAATTACAGGAAAATGTTCACATTGTACTTAATTTATTGGTAAAAAATTTAAATGATGAATCTTAATAGTAAAGCCACAAAAAATTGTTAAATATTATGTTTTCGACGCCAAATACGAAAAGGCATTGCCAAATTATATTAACCCTCGTTCCGTGATGCCAAGAAACTCATAATAAGACAAAAGATGAGATAAGTGAGTTTAATGTCACACTCTAGCTACGCTATGAGCAGTTGGTGACCGGTTGTGTTCACTCTTAGATGTGGTGCGGGAGATTAAACGAGTGGGGTTTACGTTGCTCTAGTGCTCGTTTGGGTAATTAGGTGTGTTGATGACACATGCTGTTATAGTTTTGATCCTGTTCGGAGGGGATGGCACTCCTGATTCAGTAACTATCAGTGGTATTATTTTCGGAACATGTAAGAAATTGTAAGTACGACAGATCATGCATGCATCACACTTAATCAGTGCACACGACATCGTCGGACGGCTCCAGTATCAAATCATTGCCAAGGTTGCTATGGTTGAATGTTGTGTGGGTTTCATGTCGGAATAGTTCCATGTCATGAGCAATTGTCGACGGTCTGGAAATCCCCTCTTGGAATGTTCCTGAGACATGCCTTAACAGTTTTTAACAACTGCGGAGGGGATGCCTCCTCCGTTTATGTAACCTTCAGAGACATTAATTTCGGAACATGACGGACATTGCGTACAAGATTTTTTTACGCGTGCAGAATGTACCATTAAAATTTACACCGATTTTCAGCCGATTCGAGTATTTGACATGCAATCTTCCAGTTGTGAGCTCAGCTGTCTACCAACCAGGAAACCACAGCCCTCATGTTTATATATTATATCGAACATTTTTATTAATTTTAGGCTTCCCCTGCAAGCAGAATTAAAATTGTGTTGGTATATTGCAGGTACAGTGTCTAGAAGACATAGTGTGGAAAGCGACCAACAAATCAGTGCCCTAAAAATTAAGCCTATCACCAGAGGTCAGGGCGATCGAGTTTATTGCTTGAAAAAAACCTATTGGTTATTTATGTGCTCAGATCACGTAACTAAGAACAAAACAAAGTAGCTAGTTAACAACAGAGCATTAAGTGTACTTTTTTTATATAGGAATTATTGCTAGCGCTCGAATAAATTTGCTGCTGACCGTAGAACTATTTTTTTAAGTACAAATATTAATGGTTTACACAATTACATCTGTAAATTAGAATTTAATAACAGCAAACAAAATTTTAGTGAAAAAAACATTAAAATAGGTGAAATCAATTTATTCCTGAACGTTTAAATAAAAAACAATATTTTTACAAAATATTAAAGAAGTGAATTTGAATCATTATGCAAATATGTTCATTTTAAATGTAAAATTTAGAGAAGTGAAATAATTTAAAAAAAAAACTTTTACATTTTTTATTATTTTTTTATTATTTTTTTTTATTTTACAAATTAACACTTTAAGTTAAAAAGAATTACCTTTTTTTGTGTGTTAACTATTAAAATACTGTAATGTATCATTTTTTTCTGATTCATGGAAATAAAATAATAAATAAACATCGTTATATTATTTTTATAAACAGAGTTATTAAATGTTGTTAGTTAAGAATGAAATGCAGCAAAAATATTTTGGCTATTCTCCAAGATAAAGTACGAGAATCGTCTTACTTTTATTGTAAATACTGTAACTGGTAGTTTTTTCCTACTATAACTCTTTTACGATAACAGAATATTGAATAATCTGCCACTTGCGAGAATATAAAGTTACCGCTCTTATCTTTTACGTTTGGTATCTAACTAAAATAAATCTGACAATGTAACAGATAAAGTATTCGATTGAATTTGGGAATAAAAATCACGATATCAAATTGCTGTATTCATAACCTTTAGGTTTCAAGAAAGATTTATAATAATATAGTGATAGATTTCAATAGTTTGCTTCTATTTCTTTAAAAAATTATTTTTACTTTCCCAGCCCTATAGTAAGAAAAGTATTATTATCTTGTCAAAAATCCGAGTTTGAGATTTTGATGTTTCTACACGTTTTAAGGTCTCCTGAATTCATATTTACTATTTTTAAGATGATGTATGCGTGTATGTAACCTCTGTATGTATTTATATGTGTATGCATGTGAGTAAACACGATAGCGTCTAAACGATTCATTCAAAAGAGCTAAACATTTGTACGTATGTTATACGTCACCATACCACGAATCATATTGATTTTGGTGACATAAAGAAAAATTCCATATATTATGGTCTATGAGCCCAAATTTATTCACATGTTCTGAGTGACCGTCACACGAACTGTATAAATTTTGGTGAATCTAGCGTTTATAGTTTACTTTAGTTTTCTTTAAGGTACACAAAGAAAAAATTCTATATCATTATAGTCTATATGGGCCAAAATTTTTTTAACTGCGAGAGCGTCTCAACGCCTTATTCAATTGAGCTCAAAATTTATACGCTTGCTATAGGTCACCATTGTACGAAGTGCATAAATTTTGGTTAATCTAGCACGTATAGTTTTTTTAGTGCTAGAGGCTATTTTCAGTCGGTACAGTTGTCGAATTTTTATACGTCACTCTTAATAGTGCTAAGGGCCTATTTCAGTCGGTTTATTGAATGCGGATTTATTGAATGAAGTCCCCCCAAGGCACAACTTTGACATGAGTCCCCCCCCCAAGGTACCCCTATTTCAGTCGGTACAGCGTTGTCGAATTTTTATACGTCACTCTTAATAGTGCTAACGGCCTATTTCAGTCGGTTTATTGAATGGGGATTTATTGAATGAAGTCCCCCCAAGGCACAATTTTGACATGAGTCCAACCCAGGCCCAACTTTAACATGAGTCCCCCCAAGGTACCCCTATTTCAGTCGGTAAAGCGTTGTCGAATTTTTATACGTCACTCTTAATAGTGCTAAGGGCCTATTTCAGTCGGTTTATTGAATGGGGATTTATTGAATGAAGTCCCCCCAAGGCACAACTTTGACATGAGTCCCCCCCAAGGTACCCCTATTTCAGTCGGTACAGCGTTGTCGAATTTTTATACGTCACTCTTAATAGTGCTAAGGGCCTATTTCAGTCGGTTTATTGAATGGGGATTTATTCAATGAAGTCCCCCAAAGGCACAACTTTGACATGAGTCCCCCCCAGGCCCAACTTTAACATGAGTCCCCCGCAAGGCACAACTTTGACATGAGTCCCCCACAGGCCCAACTTTGACATGAGTCCCCCCGCAAGGCCCAACTTTGACATGAGTCCCCCCCCAGGCCCAACTTTGACATGAGTCCCCCCAAAGGACCAACTTTGACATGAGTCCCTCCCAAGGTTCAACTTTGACATGAGTCCCCCCGAGGCACACCTTTGACATGAGTCCCCCCCAAGGCACACCTCCCCCTCATTGGGAAAAAGAGAAAAAACGTTGTTTTGCGGCTATAAGACAGTTTGGACTTCCAACGTTATTTGTTACAGTATCTGCAGCTGAAACACATTGGTTTGATTTAATGAAAACTTTATCATGGAATTTAGATCGTCACGAATTAACTAAAGAAGAATTTGTCGATATTAACAAGTTTAGCAGTAGGCCTCTGGCACTAAATTAAAATCTGTCAATGTCAGATTTTCATGTTTTAAATAATGAAATAATGTCGTGTCTGTATAATTTTATCTTACTATTTATTTTTATTATTGGGACACAATGAAAAAAGTATAAGGTCATCAAATATATTGGAGGGACATGCAAAGTTTCTGCTGCCTGACAATTTGTGACCGTGGTTTGTGAGAAAGCACGAAATATAAAAAGGCACCCTGACAATGCATCTAGGGTTACTTTAATCTTTCTCTGTGCTATTTATTGACAACGATGCCGAGGCAGAAACGTCTGATGAAGAACGCGGGAAAATCCTTGGAATGAAAACACGGAGTAAGAAATAACTTACTCAGTGAATGAAAGCGAGTAGATTGAGTGGTGCTGCTATTGCCAGGTCTATGGGTAAGTCTAAAACGGTTGTCATTTTTTTTTTTTAAGAGACTGGTAAATGACAGCGCCCAGAAAAACCAAGTGCACTTTCAAGGCGCCAAATATCGACCGTTTTTTGATGGGCGTGCGATTAAAGAATGCCTTCTTTTGAAATACAATAGTTCGCGCTTTAAGACTACTATGTACCAGCCGAACTATCTGCGTTGGTTTAAGTTCAAACCCGAGTGTACAGTTCGTAAAATTACAATCTCAAATACACTTAACAAAGAAGCATTAATTAGCTCGCTTAGAATTTGAAAAAAATATGTTTTGCTTGAAGATAAATGGAAAGATATAGTTTTTCGGATGACAAAAATTTAATTTTGATGGGCCAGACGGCTTTAAAAATACTGGCATGATATTAAACAACAAAGAAAAATCATGCAGTACGCATTGATTAGTAACACTTTCCAACTGTACTTAATTGTTATATCGAATAACTTTTAATATTCATTCCCTACGTTATCACACAACAGACAGAAGGACTGAAAAGTAAATAGATAGACTAATTGATTTTAAAATTATTCTTAAACATTTTGTAACTGTTAAAAAGGCTTACCGCAAAAGAAAATGCAGCTATTATATTATGATTACAGCATTGATCTCTCTGAATATTTTAGTGTAGCCCTGTAAACCAGAAAGTTAATCATATCATATTCTAATCAAAACAGTATTTTAGAATATAAATAATACATTTCAATATTATGATTTTTTCAGTAGAAAGACTTTTAAAAATAACTTTCAAAAAATTCTGTCTTAAAAAGTAATGCATTGGCATTTTGTTGTTGTTGTTGTTGTTGTTGTTGTCCCTGTAAACAGTTGTACAGGACCTATTAATGTCATTTTAAATGGGGAACATTCCATACGAAAAGTATTTATAAAATAACACTCATACAACACAATGCTTTCGAATGCTTTTGGGTGTCCCTGTACACAGACCAGAAGAGATATTCACTCCATTTTCAACATGCAACATCCGATAGTGAACTTCAATAAAATATATCAGTTTCGAGAAATTCCATAAATATTTACAGGAGATAGAGCGCAGGCAGACAGATAGACAGACAAATCGATAGATACACAAACTGAAATCATATTCACACTTAAAAATGTTAGAAAGTGTTAAAAACACTTAATGTAAATGAAAGTACAATTCTAGCAATTTTTTATTAATAACTCTTAATATAACTGGATATTTTTCTGTCTCCCTGAACATCTAATGCTAATCATGCTATATTCTATGCAAAGCATTCTTTTGTGCATATAAATAACACATTTCAATTTCCTAAAACTTCGGGGAAAGTAAAGTTATTAAAATTTTATTTATAGAAATATCTCTCACAGAACGCAATGCTTTGAAATACGTTTGAGTGTCCCTGTATATAAATCGGTGGTGGTATTTCTTCCATTTTATACAGGAAAAATCCAATAGGGAATTTGAATACATTTTTCAATTCCATTAAGATATATCTACAGTAAAGGTATGAAAATATGATTTATAGAAATAAATCTCATAGAACACAATGCTTTGAAATACTTTCGGGTGTCCCTGTACAAAACCAGTAGAGGTATAAACTTCATTTTCAATAGGGAACATCCGATAGTGAACTTGAATAACATATATCAGTTTCAGGAAATTCCATAAATATTTAGGGGAATTAGAGCTCGGACAGACAGACGGACATGCATATACACAAACCTGAAATCATATTCACACTTAAAAAATGCTAGAAAGTGTTAAAAACGCTTAAATTAAACGAAAGTACAATTCTAGCAATTTTTTATTATTACCTCTTAATATAACTGGATATTTTTGTGCCACCCTGTAAATCTAATGCCAATCCTGTTATATTCTATGCAAAGCATTCTTTTGTGCATATAAATAATATATTTCATTTTCCTAAAACTTCGTCGAAAATCAACTTATCAAAATTTGATTTATAGAAATATCTCTCATAGAAAGCAATGCTTTAAAGTACTTTTGAATGTCCCTGTACATAAACCGATGGTGATATTCTCCTCCATTTTATACAAGAAACATCCAATAGTGAACTTGAATAACATATTTCAATTTCATTAAGATATGTCTTCAGTAAAGGTCTGAAAATATGGTTTATAGAAATACCTCTCATAGAACACAATGCATTGAAATACTTTCGGGTGTCCCTGTATACAAATCAGGAGAGGTATAAACTCCATTTTCAATAGGGAACGTCCGATAGGGAACTTGAATAACATATATCCGTTTCAAGAAATTCCATAAATATTTACGGGAGTTATAGCACGGAGAGACAGACAGACTGACATGCAGATACACAAAACTGAAATCCTATTCACACTTAAAAAATGTTAGAAAGTGTTAAAAACGCTTAACGTAAACGAAAACATAATTCTAGCAATTTTTTATGAATAGCTCTTAATATAACTGGATATTTTTGTGCCCCCCTGTATACAAATCAGTAGAGGTATAAACTGCATTTTCAATAAGGAAATTCCGATAGTGAACTTGAATATCATATTTCAATTTCATTAACATATGTCTAGAGTAAAGTTATGAAAATATGGTTTATAGAAATACCTCCCATAGAACATAATGCTTTGAAATATTTTCGGGTGTCCCTGTACACGAACCATTAGAGGTATAAACTCCATTTTCAATAGGGAACGTCCGATAGTGAACTTTAATAACATATTTCAATTTCATTAAGATATGTCTATGGTAATGGTATGAAAATATGGTTTATAGAAATACCTCCCATAGAACATAATGCTTTGAAATACTTTCGGATGTCCCTGTACACAAACTAATAGAGGTATAAACTGCATTTTCAATAGGAAACGTCCGATAGTGAACTTGAATAACATATTTCAATTTCATTAAGGTATGTGTACAGTAAAGGTATGAAAATAGGGTTTATAGATATACTTCTTGTAGAACACAATGCTTTGAAATACTTTCAGGTGCCCCTGTACACAAACCAGTAGAGGTATAAACTGCATTTTCAATAGGGAACGTCCGATAGTGAACGTGAATAACATATTTCAATTTAATTAAGGTATGTGTACAGTAAAGGTATGAAAATAGGGTTTATAGATATACCTCTCATAGAACACAATGCTTTGAAATACTTTCGGGTATCCCTGTACACAAACAAGTAGAGGTATAAACTCCATTTTGAGTAGAGACCGTGCGACAGTGAACTTGAATAACATATATCAGTTTCAAGAAATTCCATAAATATTTACTTGGAGTTAGAGCGCGGACAGAACAAGTCCGCGCACTATAAAATAACTAGTACACAAATTGAAGAATGAAAATAAATAAATAGAGGTACAATTAAAAAAAATAATATGCGTGTAACTTTTTCAAAATAAATGATCTGTAGACATTGAAATTCTTACATTTTTCTGGAAAAAATCTCGTGAAAAATAATTTTTCTTATGTGTCCTTTTTAAACTTCATACAGATACAAAATAACAGAACAGAATGTTTTGTGCTGTGACATTTTAGTAAAACAAACCAACATTGTACAAGTATTACTCAAGAAAAAAAAAATGCTTACAACAAGAAAAATAATCTGGTGTGTCCCTCACACGACTGTCTCTTATTCTGAAATTTAATACTATAAATACAGGTTGCAGATTAAAAGGTAAGATAACGAGTACTGTTATGTAAAACCTGTGTTAAACAATTCATATTAGACTTCTGAAGAGTTTTATATGATAATTAGTTCTGTGTGAGGAAAGCTCCCCCCCCCCTCAACCCCCCGTTTCATTAATACACCTACATTTATATAGAATTTAATTCGGTTATTAAAAAATAATTCTGTTTTTAAAAAATTATTTATTAAAATTATTATTTTAAAAAAATATCTTTTATGATAATGCAGACGATTTCCATATTAGAGAAGTAGTATAACACCAAATTTTTAAAAAATGTCCATTTTATTCTCAATATTTAAAAAAAAAAAAAAAAAAAAAAAATACAATTTTTTTTTCTGAGATTTCTTTTTCGTTAAAAGTAAACAAAAAAATCGATAACTTTGTTTTAAATTATCACAGATCGATGGTTCAACCATTCGTTTTAAAGGTATTGGCGAGCTCTTTCGAAAGATCCCCCATCAATAAAATTTAGTCCCCCCCCCCAGGGGGGGAGGCGAGGCTCCTACATACACAAAAAAATTTTCCTAGTTAACTATCTCTATTACAAAAAATATATATTCGTTTTATTTGGTTTAGTGCAGTCTATAGACGTTAAACTCTACTTACCCGCAATTTCCCCCAAAGACGTAATGTATTAGAATTCTCTTGATTGTCCCTGTACACGAACCATTTGCTTGATCTTAATGAAAAGCTTACTGTAGCATCCCTATAGGATACACATTTAGAATACCAAGTTTGAACTTTCTGCCATAATTTGTTTTTGAGATATGCTGATAACAGACAGACACACACACAGACACACACACAGACATACACACAGACCATTTGCTAAAAACATGATTTTCGTATTCAGGGGACCTCAAAACGTGTAAATATAACAAAATCTCGCGTTCGAAATTTTACCCAAAAACAATACTTTTTCTACCTTATGGGTAAGAGAAAGTAATAAGAGAAAGTAAAAAAATGTGCATATAAATTTATTTAAATAAGGAAAAGGCCTTTTAAAAATGTTTTTATGAATTTGTTCGAGTCGAAATTGAAAATATTTTTGAAATCTAAAGAGTTTTGCATAAAAAGAACTTAACGGCATGAGCATTATTGTAAAAAACAAGGAAGATAACGGTGGTAATTAATACATTAAACATGACGAGTAAGCATTTTTAAGTACTAGCTTTTAACAATAAACAGATTTATTCAGTCTATCATTAGACCAATAGAAACAAAGTAATAATTGAAAGTTTTTAAGTAGTCAATGTAAAGTGATGGCACAACGATGATAAAAACAATAAGCATTTTTTAATGATGGATAGTGTGTAACAATGAATGAAACAGACAGATTGTTACAAAAGTAATAATCGAAAATAATATCTGGAAGAAAATTTAAATAAAGCAAGTCAAAACAATAATAACACTGTTTGGAAAAAAATGAAAGCAGCTATGAATTTTTTATAAGAATAAATGAAAAATATTGGTGTGTGATTAAAGCAATAGTATCAAATATAACAAACGGAAAATTTTAAACACTGGAAGTAAAGTGGCGAAACAGCAAAGAGAATATTTTTAGTTCCCCATCATACTATAGGTATGGGGAACTTAGGTAATCGTGAAAATTTTCGACCTCGGTTTTTTGACTTTTCTACACGTTTTCAGGTGTGAAGAATCCGAAAATGACAAAACTTCTATGGTGTCTGTCTGTAGGGTGTCTGTTAGTCTGTTAGTCTGTTAGTCTGTTAGTGGGTCAGTCCGTTAGTTTGTTAGTCTGTGTACACGATATTTCAAGAACAAATTGTCGCAGAGAGGTCAGATCAGTTTTAAAATATTACTTTCGACACTGGCAAGAATCCTATTCATTTGCAACATTCGAATTTAAAAACTTCGTAAGTTATTAGAAATTAACGATTTTCTTAACATGGGAGAATAGGACAAAAATTTACTTAAACGTGCATTAAATGAAAACATTTTACTGTAAAAATGTCAGACCAGTTTTAAAATATCCGTTTTGATGCCGGAATGAACATCAGTATCTATAAATATGCTACTTTGAAAATTTCGCAAGTTACTGGAAATTTACGAATTTCTTAACATGGCAGTATAGGGCAAAATTTCACATAAACGTCAATTTTGAGAGATATTTTCATCGTAAAGATGTCAGACTACTTTTGAAATATTATTTAGGACACTGGTATGAATATTAATGACTATGAATTTTCCAATGTAAAGATTTCGTAAGTTATTGGAAATTTACGAATTTCTTAACATGTCAGAATAGAGCAAAATTTCACATAAACGTCAATCTTGAGGGATATTTTCAGCGTAAAGATGTCAAACCACTTTCGAAATATTATTTAGGATACTGGCATGAATATCATAGACTATGATTTTTCCAATTAAAAAAAATTCGTAAGTTATTTGGAATTTACGATTTACTTAACATCTCAGAATAAGGCAAAATTGATCATAAACTTCCATTTTGAGGATCCTAAATACATTAGACAACTTCAAAATTAAGTTTATGATATTTGTTTGAACATGATTGAATACAAATATTCTACTAGGAAATTTTCGTAAATTATTCGTAATTTACGATTTTATCAACATAGCGAAATTGTAAATTTTTCATATAAATATGAATTTTGAGGTTTATTGCATTGGAAATAGTAGAATGAAAACTAAACAACAGAATTGACCCTGATAAAATAAATTAATAAATTAGAATAAGATAATTATATCCAAGTGAACGGTGGATAGCCTTTTAGGCGGGGTTTTCATACTGTCACTGTATCAAGCTTCGGTCAAATTCATTTCTTTTAACATGATTATAATATGTCTCGCACTAGAAATTTCTGAGAACATAAATATGATGTGGAACTGAGCAGAGTCCACCTATGCCAACTAGTTTTATTTTTTTAAACAATGTATTTGGTTTAACAATGGATGACATCAACCATTGAATTATCAGAAAAGCAATAATCGAAAATAGTATAGTGATTAAAGTTAAATTAAAGAAAACTGAATCAATGATAGTAAAAAGCAATTTTTAACAATGAAATTTTGGTAACAACAAATGAATATGATCAGTCGCTGATTACATCAAAAAAAAAAAAAAAAAAAAAAAAAAAAAATGGCCATCGAAATTGCAAACAATACTAAGTAAATTGACGACACAAAAACAATGTGATTATTAAACAGATTTCAACAATGGTTGAACTAATCAATCGATTATTACGAAAGTAAAAATGAAAAAAAAAAAAACCGTTCTATTAAAAGTTAAAAACTTCATAAATGGTAAGCAGTATCCTTTCTTGAAAACTTTTGAGAGTTCATAAATCTTTTTAGATATTTAATTTCGTATACATCATCAGAAATAAAAATAATTTCAGCAATAAAGTATTTGATTCTTTCCTTGCTAGAAAATTTTACTAACACAAGAGTTCCAATCTGAATATTGATGTTATCTGAATCTTCTAGCTCAGAAATATCTTTTGAAAGACCAGATTCTTCATATAAATCTCTTGTTGAGAAACTGAAGCATAATAAAGCTTCTTAGCTGGCTTAGTAAAGGGCTTTACTGCTTTTGTTTGTTTTATATTTATTTATTTATTCTTCAGTTCCCTCATCAATTTTCTGCTTCAATGCGATCTTTCTCAGGCGTATCCATTAAAATGCAGGACTTTCTTTTAGGCCTTCCTTTATAATTTTTGCTTTCTTGCTTGTGCCTTTGGACATGGCCTTATTTATTCAGGAATGAAAATGTTTGGAAGTGATATAATAGATTTAAGAGTTGATGACTCCCATTCAACCAGGGTTCGTATTACTTACCACACCGTATAAAATTTATTGCAAAATTATTCTATGGACATTTACCAAATATGTTCCTAGTTCTAATAGCTTACGTTAAAATATTTAATTTTTGAAGGGATGCATTGGTAAGTACTACTTGAATAGTTGTGTCCCTTCGACCAGTCAAAGGTACACATACTTGTATTGGGTTCAAGGTACACCACATGGTTATTAAAAACAAAATTGTTAATCATGATGTTTAGGTTAGACTTAACTTGATTACAAGTATATGGGGTTATAGCTAGAAAGCTACTTTATAATGCATAACACTTATTTCAGAATATGCAGTGTATGCGTGGGTGTAGAAATACATAAAATTGGCTGAGTAAAATTTAATTTTGCAAGGTGAATTTCCTTTTTTTAAACTCTTTAAAAAAAGTTTAGCTTTCAAGCAAACATAAATTACTTCACTGAGACCGTTAATGGTAAATGTTTTAACTGCATGTGATACTGTAGAAATACATAAAATTGGCTGAGAAAAATTTAATTTTGCAAGGTGAATTTCCTTCTTTTAAACTCTTCAAAAAAAGTTTAGCTTTCAAGCGAACATAAATTACTTCACTGAGACTCTTGGTGGTAAATGTTTTAATTGCATGTGATACTATTTATATATCTGAACAAATATAACTAGAAACAGCAAAGGTCCAAGCTACACTTATGTCCAAGGTACACCACTTTCCTCTCTCTCTCTATATATATATCCAACAGTCACAGACAAAATAAAAAATTCATTATTTAAAAAGTACTGACTGTTAGAAGAATTTCCAATGTGGAACGTATGACAGTTATTATAATAAATTGCCATTAAATTGAGCATTTATTGTCTTAGTTACGTTGTTGCATGTACTGTGCCACTGTAAAAAAGTAAATTTACAGTTATAGCGCTACCTTATGAAAAAAATGTAAACTAATTTGATAATAAATATTTTGTTATCTAAACAAATTCCGTATCTTACTGTGCATTTAAGTGAAAACCGCATAGTGCTAAGGCGAAAACTTTTTAAATAATAAAATTTTAATTTTTTTCCATGATTTTCGGATCACCCTGTATATCACCATTGTAGTAAAACATGTCGAAATTCCTTAAAATTCTTTCTCTTAAAATAAATCATTTTGAAAAATTCTCCAATTGACGACCCGGCAAACTCTATAATTTAACAAGAGTAACAGCAATTAAAACAAATTAACTATCTGAATATTTTAACGCATTATCAATAATTCATTAAAATATATTTTACATAGAGAAAGTAATATTGAAGTAGAGTGTGACAAAATAAATAATGTTGCCATTCTAAATCAATATAAATGACAATCCATAATTTCACATGAATAGCCAGCAAAAATGTTTATCTTTTCCCCGTGATAATGTCACAGATAAAAATCAATAACCAGCGAAAACGCATCTGATATAGGATAGAAGTTTTGTCTCATTTATTTCATATGAAAATCAACATACTGAAAACAATCTTAAGAATATTTCTGATTATTCCAAACTATGTAACCATGAACTTCATCACGGACATATAATTTCCGCATTACTATTCAATATATTTTAGATATATAATTGGAATATTTTAATCTATTTTTCATTGTATTATTTCAACGTAAAATAACATTTTTTATAAAAGAAAAAAACTTTTCTAATAAATAAAGTTAAAAAAAAAATGTTACCTTAAAGTTAATAATATATTGTTATTTATCTATATATTTTCCATTTTGCGTTTTCCCAGTATTTACTTAGAAAGTTAGATAAGTGTTTCTAAAATTTCTTAACAAAATTGAAATGCATATATATCGTCGATTTCATTTTGATAAATGTTTGTAAAATGCTTTGAAGCTAATCCATGTTATTCTGATTTCTATAATACGTTATATATAAAAATTGTGTTAATAAAATTCTATATTTTGAAAATTAAAAATTATCTTCGGCAACTTTTTCTTTGTTATTAATGCAAAACAGTTACAGCGTCCAAACTTACATCATTTACTGAAAGATATTTATAAATATTTATTACTTACTCGAGAAGTCATGTGGTGTACACATTAATTTTTTATACATATATTTTCTTCTTAAATTTTGCAAGGCAATAAATTGCAGAGGAAAAAGAAGGAATTAAACTTTAAGTTCTGCTTGGAATTTAAAAAGAAAAACAAAGAAAAATAATTGATAATTCGTGATTTTTCTTTGTTACATAGCAAATATACATTAAAAATTCTTATAATACATTTTCTTCGTGATTTTATTTTCTATTTAAGCGTAATAATACTCATTTAAAAAAATCATTTGGGCTAAAATAGTCTAAATAATATGTTTTATATATATATATTTTGCATCGCAATGTATTTATCGAGTGTTAATGCAACTGAAAGAAATTTTTACTAAATTTTATGCTTCAAACTATGTATAAACTAAATTTCATAGAAGTTTTTGAATTTCTTTTTAAGTCTGTATTAAAAGATATAATATAGTGTGTCACTCATACGACTTTTTCTACCCATCATTTAAATACAATAAAGATTGTTTGGTGATGATTATGGGATGAAATACCAAGTGGTATATGAACCTAATTTAAAAGTGACCTAATTTACAAGTGATTCATCGGTTTTACTTGACATATAATTCAACTCCCCGTTTAAATATTCTAAATTATTTAGACAACTATCAACCGCAACATTCCTTCCATCTTGATCAAATTGTTCAAGTGGCAACTTCATATGAATTTCAAAATACAAATTTGAATTTTCTGCATTTAATTGTTTCTAAGTTATGCTGATAAAACACACAGGTATATACATAGATCAAAGTTAAAAAATTTGCAAAATGCAATATTATAACAAAATCATAGCTGAAAATTGAACTTAAAAAAATACTTTGTGTATTGTATGAATATGAGAAATTAATTCTCATTCCTGAGCAATTTTCAACGACATGCTAAAATGTGGTAAAGCACCTCCATCCGTTAAATTCAATTGAAAAGAAAGCTTTCTTGTAATTTTGAGTATCCATATATATTATCTGTAAGTTATATACACACCACATCGTGTACATAAATTTAGTTTCATATGAAAACTTCTAAAATATTGTTAAACTGTTAAAAATCTTATTTCGCAATATTGTGTCAATATATAATTGATAAATATATTCTTTTTAATAACTTAAAGAAAGAGTTATGTTCCAAGATTCTGACTATATAATTTTGATATTGCATCAAAGTATAATAGATTTTGAAAACATACATAATTTCAGAAAATAATAATTTAACGTTTTGTTTTTGGCCTTTCTTTTCACTAAATTGATGTATTTTACAGATAAATCTTTATTATTTCATTACGGATATTTAAATTCAGAGAAAATCTTTCCGAAATGCTTAAACTGTTATTTCAAGAAATTACAAGTCAAAGCACTTTCATTTGAAATCCAGCAAATATCTCAAAACTTCATTTAAGTTCAAAAGAAGTACTTATTGAAACAGAACACGTACCAAGCATCACGTAAATTCTCGTAATTGACATTTAATTTAAAGAGAAAATTTCACTCGGAAATGACATTGAGAAAAAAATAGAGTGTGTTTTAAATAAATAGAAAATCTGCTTGAAATAAATAATCTAACACATTTAAAAGTGTAATGATAAAATAGAAATAGATTAAATACATTTTATGTGAACGTATTTCAAATTAATCCACGAATAAAATGAGACATGAATTTCAAATGCCTGTTATAAAAAAAGTTGCAATTTAAGATACAAATTACTAGCCACTCACAGAATATATTTACTCGTCTCAATTTATTGTAATACGTAGTTTAACAAATGCGTGTAATTTCATATTTTAACACTTTTTTCATGTACTTTTGTAAAAATATATTGATGAAACTCATGACTTATAAAAAAGATGCAACAAATCATGCAAATTGTTTAGTATAAAGAGATTTTAACAATATAGGAATAACTTGTAAAGCATGATGCAATAATTATTATTTTCAACCATACAACATACAATCCAGATAAGTAAATTGGAAAACAATAAATTATTAAAGTTTTAAATGGTATATAGAATATTTACCTAATTAATTTAATTTTCATTTTTAATTCAATATACAAAGGGCTATTTCTGATGAAATGGAATTTAATTCACAATGACTGTTTATAATGATATAATTTCTTCAAAATAGATGTTGTACATTTTTCTATAAAAAAAAAAGACTAATTTAAAGTAAACAAGAGACCATTCTACTGAGTGATAATTTTCAGTTAATAAGCTGGTGGAATTTTTCAGCTGTTTTGAGAATAACAACACTGTCAAACAGACACACACACAAACACATCGCTAAAAGTCTGTTTTCGGAGTCAGGGGGACTCAGAAGAGGGTACATAGCAAAACCAAAATTTTGAAAATTTGCTCCATACACAATGCTGTTTTTGCCATACATACATTAGAGACCCCACAATGATAATATATTTCCCTATAAATAGGTAAAATATTTCATAATTTATGAGTGATGTCTAATTTTATTGTTTGCATGTAAACGTGCATGTGCGTGTCTGTATGTGTATGAGGGAGGTCGTTTCATGTGCATGTGTGCATCTCTTGTGATAATGTGGGAAATTGCTTCAACCAAAATTTTCCGCATTCACTTTTTTGTAATGATTCTGTATTTTGGAAGTATTTAAAAACAGTTTAATCTTACACCTAAAACTATAATGTCACGCTTATTATCCAGCTACGCGAAATTAAAATGTATTAGTGTCACTCAAAATTATATTTTAAAGATATTTCATTCTCGATACCACTCAATTACTTATCATCATCATCTTAATCGCTATTACCACAAAACATTTACTAAATAGTTTTATTATTCATTTTAAGTGTGTTGCCAAAATTGTAAATATTGTTCTTTTATATTCGTAAATTAAAAAAAAAAAACTATAGATACATATTTGATAATTTTGGATACAAAAAATACAAATAATAATAATAATAAAAATAATAAATAAAAATAAAAATTGCTCATATATATTGTTATATGTTGGTGAAAACTTAAAAAATAAAATAAAATGTTTTAGATGAAGATAATAGGCATCACTGACAGAATATGTATTCGTAACTGCGAAATTCTTTTAAGATTAAAAGAAAAGTATTTTATTAACTGAACAAATCATATCGATATTTAAACTATTTTCTTAGACAAGCAGACAAGTAGACAAGCTGTATTAACAAAAATCTATACGTAGTAGAGAAAAATTAGCTTTAGTTTCGTTTTAAACACAGAAAACAAAGATCAGCCAAAATTATCAAGTGAAAATATTAGATGTAGACTTGTGTTATTAGTCATCTTATATATATTATAACTTTATAATAGCTATCAAATATTACATATATGCATATCATATTGCACTTTTAAAAGAATGTTTCAATAAAATTATTATTTTAAAAATATTATTCAGTTACTAGAAACATTCATTTAAATATACCGATATCGCTATTTAAAGTACATATTTATCTCGATAAAAGGAAAATCCTTGGAAATAAGAAATTTATATACTAAATGACAATGAACATGCAGTTTATTGGGAAAGCCATTAATGAAGTGCCAGTGTTCTAATATTTCAACAGAAATGGTATCGGTTTACGATAAAATAGTGATATTTACAAAAGAAGCAGTTTTTGAGCTAATGATTCATATTTAATGTGCAGAAAATTAAGAAGATACGGAAGAAATATGTATTTCAGTAACTAATATGTGGATTATTCCTTGTAAAAGTGAATTATCTCTTTGAAAGTGGATTTGATGACGCGCTTTTTAAAAACTTATGCGTTAAAAAAAAAAAAAAAAAGAATGAATGAATAAAAATAAAAATAAAAATACAAGTATTCAATCAGCGTTTTATATTTTTTAGTGTTTAATAGAAATGTGAGTTATGAGAATTTATAAGTTATAAGAAAAGTAATTTGAAATAACTTCGGAACTACACTTTCATAATAAATATTTAGAAGTTTAAATTCTTTGAAAAAAAAAAAATCAAGGAATGCCATTTGTTGGATTTTAATGCAATTATTGGAGTTTCTTCACATTTATAATGAAAGATGTGATAAAATGTGATGCAATTAAGAAAATGAAACACATTTAAAAAATATAGAGTTACACTTATTTTATAATGAACGACACATACATAAATTGAGTTCTTAAATAATTATAAGATAAAAAAAAATTTATAAACCATGTTTTTAAATTTTCTGATGAATCATATAAATGCTACTGAAGGCAGCCGGAACCCCAGCAATTGGATAAAAGTATTAAAAAAATTCCTTGCTATCGTCTTTTGAGCTATTATAAAAGTTTCAAATGGCTATCTAGCCGGGAAGTTAGTTAAAAGTTGATTGCAAGCTTTGTACTGGAAACGCTGCCGAAGGCAGCAGGGTCCCGAAGCAATTGGATAAAAATATTTTTAAAAAGCATTTTTACCGTATTCTGGACTATTCCGAAAGTTTCAAATGTCTAGCTACTCGGGAAGTTAGTTAAATAAATTTTCTGTTGAATCATATGAACGCTGCCGAATACAGTAGGGACCTGAAACAGTTGACTAAAAGTATTAAAAAAATGTATTGCCCCCGTGTTCTAAGCTATCCTGAAAGTTTCAAATATCCAGCTAGTCGGGAAGTTAGTGAAAAATCGATTGCAAGCTTTGTACTGGTAACGCTGCCGAAGGCAGCAGGAACCCGAAACAGTTGGCTAAAAGTATTAAAAAAAATGCATTTTCACCATGTTCTGAACTATTGTGAAAGTTTCAAATGTCTAGCTAGTCAGGAAGTTAGTTAAATAAAATTTCTGTTGAATCATATAAACGCTGCCGAAGGCAGTAGGGAACTGAAGCAGTTGACTAAAAGCTTTAAAAAAAAGTATTGTCACCGTGTTATGAGCTAGTCTGAAAGTTTCAAATGTCTAGCTAGTCGGGAAGTTAGTGAAAAATCGATTGCAAGCCTTGTACTGATAACGCTGCCGAAGGCAGCAGGAACCCGAAACAGTTGGCTAAAGGTATTAAAAAAATTTATTTTCACCGTGTTCTGAACGATCCTAAATGTTTCAAATGTCTAGCTAGTCGGGAAGTTAGTGAAAAATCGATTGCAAGCTTTGTACTGGTAACGCTGTCGAAGGCAGCAGGAACCCGAAGCAGTTGGTTAAGAATATTTAAAAATTGCATTTTCGCCGTGTTCTGAACTATTCTGAAAGTTGCAAATGTCTAGCTAGTCGGGTAGTTAGTTAAATAAAGGTTCTGTCGAATTATATAAGCGCTGCCGAAGGCAGCGGGACCTGAAATATTTGACTAAAAATATTAGAAAAATGTATTGTCACCGTGTTGTGAGCTGTCCTGAAAGTTTCAAATATCTAGCTAGTCGGAAAGTTAGTGAAAAATCGATTGCAAGCTTTGTACTGATAACGCAGCCGAAGGCAGCAGGAACCCGAAACAGTTGGCTAAAGGTATTAAGAAAATGCATTTTCACCGTGTTCTGAACTATTCTGAAAGTTTCAAATGTCTAGCTAGTCGGGAAGTTAGTTAAAAATCGATTGCAAGATTTGTCCCTGACAAACCCACAAACAAACAAACAAACAAACCCACAAACAAGAATCGAAGTTAATAAAAACATGGTAATAAAGATTTTTATAATATATTAATATCTTTAAAGGAATCGTATCTTTTTAGCTAATAGTTTTATATTTCATGCCTACAAGGTCCACCAAAAGTACCACGCATCCCCCCCCCCTTCCTATGAAATGAGGTTTCCGAGTTCTGAAATGGGAATTTTATAGTCATATATCTCCTTTAATAATCATGGGGAATAAAACTATTTATATCAAATTCATTGTCTTAAAGAGATATTTCTAGGAAGGTATCACAAGACATACCTTCTTATTTGAAATTTAAGGTTGCCCTTCCTAGCGGCACCCCTAGCCTTCTGAGTCCCATATTTTCATCAGCCTTGAATTCATTAAACACGTGTTCTGCCATTTTTCAAAATTCCGACGCATTTGCGAGATAGGAGGGAGGAGGGGGAAGTTTGAAGGACTCTACTTAAAAATACTTGAAAGAAGTATGCATTTAAGCAGATAAAAAACGTCTTAAAATTTTGTTTAAATTTGATAGCGATAAAAAACACACAATATCGGAATTTTTTGTTTTGTTTTGTTTTCTTTTCCCCCTCTCTCTCTCTCTTTTTACTTTCTCTTACCCATAAGATATTGAAAGTATTGTATTTAGGTCAAACTTTCGAAAGTGAATTTTTGCTATATCTACATGTTTTGAGGTCCCCTGAATCCGAAAAACATGTTTTTAGCGGTTGGTCTCTCTCTCTCTCTCTCTCTGTGTGTGTGTGTCTGTCTGTTATCAACATATCTCAAGAACAAATTGCAGCAGGAAATTCAAACTCGGTATTCTAAATGTGCATTATACAGGGATGTCACACTAAGCTTTTCGTTGAGATGAATCAAATGGTTCGGGTACAGGGACACCCAAGTGTATTCAAATACATTACGTCTATGTGGAAAATTACAAGTAAGTACAGTTTAATATCTATAGACTGCACTAAACCAAATTAAATGAATATATATTTTTTATATGCGTAAAAACATGTCTCATGTAGAATATGGTAGGATAATCGTTCACTGTTCATTTACAGGGCTACACAAAAGAACTAGATTATAGTGCGACAATAGCAGAAAATTTATGAAAGTGTATTTCAGGTTATGCCGTGTGTTATTACTATAGAATTATATTTAGTTCACATGGTGCACCTGATGGGGCCTACATGGTGCACCTTTGTAAATAATGTTCAAAAGATATACAGGGCTGCAAATATTTAAGCGATAACATTCTTTTTTATTATTAGTGGAAGTACTTTACTGTAATATTTTACCATGTCCAGAAAAGCTGCTCAAGATTTGAAATGAATTCCTCATACACATCTTTATACATATAGTTTGCAAGTGTAATGACGATTCCGGTTCGTACTCATCTATATAGCAAGTTGCGAACTAATTTCCATACTTCAGTTAATTTTAAAAAATCTAATTGTGCGATCGATAAGCTGTGTAGCCCAGTGGATTTTTGTATTTGGTATCTTATTTGCAACGAAGTTTTGATTAGATTTTTTAAAATTAATTAAAATATGAAAATATTAACCTTGCAATAACTTCAAATTTAGGCACTGAAATTTATAATTGTTGCCAAAAAAATTTACCAGCCATTTACTTATTTATTTATTTATTTATTTATTTATTTTTTAGCATAAAATGAAATATGCTTTTATCTTTAAAATTTGAAACTCATAAACCTTAAGCCAAATTTCCACCGAATTTTTACTTTCTCAGAAGCCAAATTATTATTAGAAACAAATTAATATTGTGAGATGCATTGTGAGATGAAATGCTAATGATAATCAAACCAATATCGTTCACGAAAGACTTAAAAATAAAATTCATGCTTAACAACCTAATTGTCATACTTCGTGAGGCAGGACAGATTTAGTATAAGACCCTCCTCGCGATTTTTAAATTTTTGCCATCATGTTGGCGATACATTTTTATTAATTAATTAATCTATTTTTGCACAATTTTGTGTTAAAAAAACTTAGTACCTATTTTGATTATACTTTTTATTATTGCGTTTTTTAGTCAATTTATGAAAAACGTTCACATGGGGATTATATCATTAAAATATTGCTAGATTTTAAACGACGCTTGCAAAGATCGTAAAAATGCAACCTTTAAAAATATATTTTTTCTATAAAATGATATCATGGTACAAATGTCGTAATTTTTTATTAGATCGCTGAACTTAGTCCGCGTGCTTAAATATTGTTTATGAAGCTTTTTTTAAACTCGCATATTTTATTAATTCACTATCGTATCGTTACTAAAAAAATTAATCGTAACTGGACCAAGTTAGAGAAATATTATATAGATTAAATTTGCTCATGCATATGAAAATATGAAAATGGAGTAAAAAAACAACAATAACCTTTTTAATATACTTCAATTTTAGAATTTTTTTTTTCTTTTTTGTTTAATTAGTTTTGTTTAAACGTTTTTGGCACGGATGAATCGCGCTTCGCATGAAAGCTAATTCATTGATAATCCTGGGTAATATTTTAAAATTTTGATAATGAAATAGATCGGACATTTTTCGCCAAGAACTCTTCTTTTGTGAAAGCCACTTTAAGCCAAGCTAGCGCATCAAAAATATAAATAAATCATAAAATATTAAAAAACAGAAAAGAAAGGAAGGGAAAGGAAAAAGAAAAGAAAGAAAGGGAAAGGAAAAAGAAAAGAAATAAAGAGAAAAAATAATCACATAAATTATGTATTTTTGTCTAAAGTGGCGATAAAAATTCAAAAGTAAACAAAGGGAGCTATATTAAGTCTGTACTATGATCAGATTTACATATTTAATTATTTAGTTACTTATTTTTCTATATACCAACTACTATTAACTAACTCAACTACTATTATAACCACAAAAAATTGCCTCATGCGATAGATGTAGCCAATCATAGCATATTGTAATATTATATTTGGCGTGAAATTGTTGTCGTTTTATAGTTGATTGAATAAATAAAAGAAATGTAGAAAATAACCTGAAAGAAAATATTATGTACACCACGTATCGTGTTGTTCATATTTAACTGGGGTTTAAATATAAAATTGCTACTTCAATTTTTTTTTATACTGTCCGTTTCAAAACTGTCATCAGATAAGCACCCAAATGGAAGCCCACTGGTAAGCTATTGTCACAGGCACCCGAGAGTCTGCGAATGAGTGGGTTGCTGCCGAAAGTAGCGGGGACAGGAAGCGAGCTTTTGAGCAATTTCAGGATTTTTTTTTTCTTTTTTTAATTTTGTTTATAAAGCGATATAAAAGAATTTTCTTTAAATATAGTGACCAGCGAAGCAGGCAAAGCCTTCGTTGATTCACTATGTTCATTGATTTCACAATCCGTCATTTTTGACGAGGTTATATACTAGTATGATAAATAATGTATGATTTTAAGCTAAATATTCATTGCTTATTTTTTGTATATTTTCACGTTTTAAATCTTCCTGATTACCGACGTCAAGTTTTTTTAATCTTTGATCTTTGTCTGTGTCTGTGTCTCTTAGAGTAACTTAAAAACGAATAATTTTAGGAGATCCAAAAGTTGTATTTTCAAATTAACATAAGTTTGTTGTTGGAAAAGTTTGATTAAGACTGATAAGTTTCAAGGAATGTTGCGTGTGAATATTTTTAAGTAATCTTTTAATTGTATTAACAGATTTAAATTCTATGTAAATTTAGGTGCAGAAATAAAACATCAGGTTGAGAGGGGCGGTAGCCCCCCCCCCCCCCCCCTCACACAGAACTAATTATCATATAAAACCCTTTTGAAGCCTAATTTGAATTGTTTCCGCATAGGTTTACATAACAGTTCTCGTTATCTTATCTCTTAATCTCCAACCTGTATTTATAGTAAAAGAAAGTAAACCTGTAAAAGAAAATCGTGTGAGTGACACACCAGATTATTTTTCTACCAATCCTTATAATTATATTTCTTTCTTTAAAATTTATACTGTAAAGTTATTTTTCTAAATAATAAAGCAAACCAAGACAAATCAATAAAGGTACTGAGTTTGATTTTTTTTTTTTTTCCGAATACAAATTTTAACTTTAGTAAAATCATACCTCATTATTTTTCTTTCTGAAATCTTATTTAAAACTCTGGATTTCCTCTTTTCTGAAAAACATATTGTGAAATCTAAAATAATATCTTCCCAGAGAAAGAGAATTACAGGGGTGAAAACAAATATTTAGATAACAAAATTATTTTTTAATTTACTCTTGAAAACAATATGGGTTCTCAATATGTAAAAACTGTCGCACTTTCAACAAAATATACAAGTGATAAATTAAACCCAAATATCTTCTATTTTGACATGTATTTTTTTTCAACGAAATACTATTCTGTAATGTGGAAATATATTTTTAACTTACTGAATTTCATAAAATAGAATATTTTATTTATCTATTTATTATAATCAACTATTTTTTTTTTTTAATTATCATGACTATTTGACTCGTACAACGCTTTTCAGGCAGATACTAAAATTCTATTATCATGTTCAGTATAGTATAATGTTACTTATTACTTATTATTACAATATACTTATTTTTATTTAAATAAAATTTACATTTTTAACTCATTTAAAATGAAATTGTTTTTTAAGCAAATAAGGGGCGGCATATTTCTTAGATACTTAAAAAAAAAAAAAATCTGACGTGGGCACCACATGACTTCCTTATACACTTTTAGAAATACACATAATGTTAAAAAACATTGTCATTGGACCCGAAACAGTTGGCTAAAAATATTTAAAAAAATGAATTATCACCGTGTTCAGAGCTTTTCTGAAAGTTAGTTAAAAACCGATGCAAGATTTGAACTGGTAACGCTGACGAAGGCAGCAGGGACCCGAAAAAATTGGCTAAAAGTATTAAAAAAATGCATTTTCACCGTGTTCTGAACTATTCTGAAAGTTTCAAATGTCTAGCTAGTCGGGAAGTTAGTTAAATAATTTACTGAAAACTTCCTAAAATTTAATGAATTGTTCTTCCTACTATAATGTATGTGCCCAATAAATATCATTCTTACATTCGCATTAATTTTTGGTGTTGCAATTTTCACAAACATGAGTGTATATATTTCGTTTTAACAGTTCTATTTTAATATTTAAGAAAATGTATAAATTTTAACTGAAATTTCAAATACAACACAGTTAATATTACTAGTATCTCGCAGTGGTCGAAACTCGATCACTTTTCTGCAAAGCAAAGCAAAGTGATTGCCGTCTCGCAAACGGAATTAAATTGGAACGCAGCAGCGCCACTTGTCGGTCGATATCCACCCAAATTAAAACAGCATAGTTTTACATACATAACGTCCATATCACATATCATGTTTGGTGCGTTTATACACTACAGATGTTGGATATAGCTTTGACTTCAATGGGGTAAATCACAACCTAGCAGCACCACCTATTGAGTAATATATTCCAACAAGTAATCAGCATCAGTTTAAATCAAGGTCTAACTAATTATCAATCGTACTTAAGTTTCACCTATTGGTTCATGAGATGCTACAAAATTTTCCGAACACATGATGCACAGAGACATATAGTCATTTTCTAAAAGTAGGTGAATTATGTTTAGGACATCTCAATGTGTAAATTTATTGAAATTGAAAATTTTTTCCGAATATTATACTTTCTTCATATATATATATATATATATATACATATACAGAAGAGATAATAATAAATCAACTTATTTAAAAATAAGTAGTCATTTTCAATTAGTTGAAATGCATTATGTTTTAGCCAAAAAATGTGTTTTCAAATTAGAGTTGACAGAAATCACAAAAAAAAAAAAAAAAAAAAAATCTGGAGTGACTTCACTCGATTTTCCGAACATTGAGTAATTAACACTTCTGTCGATAAAGAGGAGTTGTTAAAAAACAAATGAGATAAAACCATAAAAAAGTATTTGAGTATTTTTCTCCATATATTACACGATGTTTTATTTAACGCTACTGTACTTTGAGCCCATAAATCATAATGATAAAGAATTTTCGTTGTGTCCCTGTAAAAAACCTATAAATGTTAGATTCACCAAAATGCTTATAGTTAGTGCAACAGTGATTTATAATATTCATATAAATTTTCAGCTCAATTGAATAAGGCGTTTAGATGCTATCGCACTTTTAACAAGTATGTTGTGGCCACCACATGACTTTCTTCTATATTTTCCTATACAAATTCACTCAGTAAAAATAATTTATTAAAATTATTATTTAAAAAACTTATCTTCCATGATAATGCAGGTGATTTCCATATTAGAGAAGTAGTATAACACTAAATATCCAAAAAAGTCCATTTTATTGTCAATATTACATTAAAAAAATCGATAACTTCATTTTAAATTTTCGCAGATCTATGGTTCAACCATTCGTTTTAAAGGTACTGGCGAACTCTTTTGAAAGATACCCATCATGAAAATTTACTCCCCTCGAGGGGGGAATTCCCCCCCCCCAGGGGGGAGGGGAGGCGAGGCTCCTACACATACAAAAGTGTTTTCCCAGTTGACTATCTCTATTATAAATAATTCTGGTAAATTTCATAATGATTATTAAAAAATAATTTTCTTTATGCACATTTATGCAAAATTTTGTACTATACCACCATGTTAAAATTTCAGAAAAAGCGGGATGGCCACGCAACCTGTAAGACAATTTTTACCAAAGGTTGATAGGCACTAATTTATGTCAAGGTGCAACTACATACCAATCTGTGAAGTAGTTCCTGAGATACAGTTGCCACAAAAGTTTGTCACACCTACGCAGAGACTGACGGACAAACTGACAGACATTTTCTAAAAATGGTCAAATCGTGTTCTACAGCTCTCAAAACATGTAAATCCATCGAAAAGCCGAGGTCGAAAATTTTTACGAATCCAATACTTTCTTCTATTGAATATAGAAGAAAGTAAAAATTTGGTCCTACAGGCCATAATGATAAAGAATTTTTCTTTGTGTCCCTGTAAAAAAAACTGTAAGTGCTAAATTCACCAAAATCCATACAGTTCGTGCAACTGGGACCTATAACATGTGTACAAATTTTTTGTTCAGATTAGATAAGCGTTTAGACGCTATCGCACTTTTGAAATTTGGCCCCATAGGCCATAATGATAAAGAATTTTTCTTTGTGCCCCTGTAAAAAACTGTAAATGCCAGATTCTCCAAACTCTATACAGATTGAGTAACTGTGACCTATAATATGTGTATAAATTTTTTGCTCAATTGAAGAAGGCATTTAGATGCTATCGCACTTTTCAGATTTTGGTCCCATAGACCATAATGATAAAGAATTTTTCTTTGCGTCCCTGTAAAAAAACTATAAGTGCTAGATTCACCAAAATCTATAGGGTTTGTACTATGGTGACTTACAATATACGCAATAACTATCAGCTTATTCAAACAAAGCGTTTAGACGCTAGCGTGTTCACTCACAGACATACACACATACATACATACACACGTACATACATACATACACACATACACACACGCATACATACACACATACACACACGTATACATACATCATCGTAAAAATAGTGAAAACGGACTCAGGGGACCTCGAAACGTATAGAAGCATCAAAATCTCGAATTCGGATTTTTGACATGATTACAATACTTTCCTCACTATAGTGTTCGGAAAGTAAAAAAAAAATTTTTTAAAAAAATATACCATAAATAGATTAAAAAAAAAAATTCATAAATGATATATTTTTTTAGTTTACATATATGTTCAGTACTGTAAAATTTCGATCTACCAGTCACTTACTCAGAATCATTTTTACCACTCTAATGGCCGTTGCCTCTTAGAATGAAAAATCTGTAGTCGAGAGTTTAAGAATGTTGCATCTGTACAAATTACTGTGTCCATGGTTTTATTTGAATTTTAAGTAATTGCCAGATTTAACATTTTTCTTCTTTAGGATTTTTTATTTTCTCTTACCCTTACGGTAGAGAAAGTATTGTCTTAGGGTCGAATTTTCGAAAATGAGTTTTTGTTATATTTACATGTTCTGAAGTCCCCTAAATACGAAAATCATGTTTTAAGCGAATGATTTGTGTGTCTGTCTGTCTGTGTGTTTGTTATCAGTATATCTCAAGAACAAATAGTAGCAGAATTTCCAAACTCGGTATTCTAAATGTGTATCATATAGGGATGCTACACTAAGCTTTACGTTGAGATGAAGCAAATGGTTCATGTTCAAAGACACTCAAAAGTATTGAAATACATTACGTCTATGGGGGAAATTTCAGGTAAGTTGATTTGACCATTTATAGACTGCACTAAACCAAATGAAACGAATATATATTTTTGTAATAGAGATATTCAACTGGGAAAAAAAATTATGTAGGAGCCTCGCCTTCCTCCCGGGGGCAGAAGTTCCCCCTCGAGGGGAGTAAATTTTCATGATGGGTATCTTTCAAAAGAGCTCGTCAATATCTTTAAAATGAATAGTTGAACCATCGATCTGCGATAATTGAAAGTAAAGTTATCGATTTTTTCATTAAAAAAAATAATGTAATATTGAGAATAAATTTAATTTTTTTTATATTTAGTGTTATACTACTTCTCTAATATGGATATCGTCTGCATTACCATGGAAGATAAATTATTTAAATAATAATATTAATAAATTATTTTTACTGAAGGAATTTGTATAGGAAAACATAGAAGAAAGTCATGTGGTGACCACAACACACCAGTTATTTTTTATTAGTGGATGTGCTTTACTAATAATATTTTAACATTTCTGATCTTTGTCTGTATCTCTTAGAATAACTGTAAAACGCATAATTTTAGGTGATCCAAATGTTGTATTTTGAATTTAATAAATTTGTTGCTGGGAAAGTTTGATCATGATTGATAAGTTTCAATGATTGTTGCGTGTGAAAATTGTGAATAATTTTAAGTAAACTTTTAATTTTAATAGCAGAATTAAATTTTATATAAATGTAGGTACATTAATAAAACGGGGGGTTGAGGGGGGCGGTAGCCCCCTTCACACAAAATTAATTATCAGATAAAACACTTCCGAAGCCTAATTTGAATTGTTTAACATAGGTGTACATAACCGTACTCGTTATCTTACCTTTTAATCTCCAACCTGTATTTATAGTATTAATTTTCAGGGTAAGAGAATATTGTGTGAATGTTACACCAGATTATTTAATATGTGTATAAAATAAAAATATGCATAAAAAATAAAAGTATTTAAATTACCTTCTTGACACGGTAAGAAAATAACTTTTGTATTTTGTAAATCCAGCTAATTATACCTTTCGATTGATAAATTTTTTAAACGCTCTACTCCTATAATTAATGTGCTAAAACTGTACGACAAGCTTCATGTTTGCCTATTAATATATAGATATCACATCAAACACATGGATGGTATCAAAATTATCATTGATTATATGAGATCCAATACGATATGGACTAAACATATTGAAGTTAAATCATATTACAAGCAAATCATAATTTATTCTGTTCTATTTCTGAACCATATTATGACTTCGATAGAAATCTGAAAAAAGGAATACTGTAATATCAGCTGCACAAGCAGGAATAGAAAATAATGAGCAAATTTCGCTGTAAAAGGAATCAGATATGGATAAAAAAGAAACAGTATATGTAGCAAGTCCTTTTAATTTGAGCCAATATGCGCTTTAATATTGACTGTAATATTAATTTTGACCTTTAGCTGCGTTTTTCTCAAAGCTGTGTTTTGCTATTTACGTACACTAAAAATAACACCAGACCTGCAACCAAAAAAGTGTTTAATAACCGATAGCTGATACCGATATAATTTGGTGCGCTAATTTCAAATATGGCATCCATTTTTTTTCAATCACGTAATGGTTTTACACGAAATGGTCTGAAATATATCAGACTGGACCAAAAAGTAGAAAATCCATCGCTGTATACTGCAAGAAGCATTTCATGTAACATTTGATGAAACAGCGTTTTTAGGATAATTCGACCCCGCTGAATACGAAACTGCTTTTTTGCCAAAGCGAAATTTGGACGGGAAATCCAGTATCCAAGATGGTGGCTAAAACTCTGTTGATTTATATTTCTTTTATCCGTTTACTTAAACTAATAGTTTAAACGTATAATAGTTAAAAACAGCAACCATGTTGTTCTGTCCAAAGTTTTAAAATTCGTAAATATCAGAAATGCATCACAAAGAAGAATTATGATACCAGCAATAATACTTTACTTAATGAAGAAAATGTTGTAATTTGCTAGCATGGTCGATATCCTTACCCATCACTACACTCAACGTATATCTTAGTCTATCCTTAATAGTAGAAATTGATGTAGGATCGCTTTAATTAAATTTTAAATATTTTTAAAAATATTAAAGAAACTAGCAGACCCGGCCACGCGTTGCTGTGACTAAGTTATACGTTGAATTATACGGCTGTAAACTATTTAGTACAGTCAAATTATTATTTACGAACAAAGACGAAAACGTTGTAGCCGATGTAAAAACCCACAGGGTTGAGATTTGAAACTTAGGTCAAAATTTGGAAGCGATTGATAAAAATTTTCGTAGTGTTGATATTAAGCACAAATTAATTTCATTGTAGGGTCCTATAAATTTTAATGGAGAAGTGATATATATTATTTCTAATGCTACTTTGGATAAAATTGCTAAAATGACTATATAAATTAAATTCTATTAAGATAAAAGTATAAAAGAAACAGACGATTTTAAAATCAATTTTTATGGAGGAGTGAAATATAATATATGCTATAATGGATAATTTTACTATTAAATGACCTCATCATTTTAAATATTTTAAAGAGGGCAACAGCTGTAGTTATAAAAGGGAAAACAATAAGGCTAAACCAGAAAAATAAGTAAATTTGAGAAATATTTTAAAACTTTAAAATTGGAAATCTTATGAAATATTGGACATTTAAAGTAAATACATGTATCATTTTAAATACAAAAAGATTTTGGAAAAGTTTAGTGTATTTTAACGAAGTGATGAGAAGTTTTTGAGTATGTTAAAATTTTAATAGTAAATTCAAGTCAATAAAGATGGGAAACATTGAGGATTAAGATAAGAATAATTATAAGATTAAAAAAAAAAAAAAAAAAAAAAAAAAAAAAACTTTTTATATACCATGCTTTTAAATTTTAATATACTAATAATATACAAATTAAAAGGAAAATGATAAATATTCTATCATAGTTTGAAGTCAAATTTGTTTTCAAATGTCTAAATAAAATATCTGATGTAAGATACTAATATTTTGCAGCGGAATAGATTTCATTTCTGTCATCCTTGGCGAAAAAAAAAGAATATCGCCAAATTTTCTGGCGAAAATATTTAATTCCTTTCAAAAATCATGGTTATTTTAACAACTTATATTAAAAGAGTAATGAATAATATGAAACAATATTTCGTACAATACATATTACATGTCATACATACGTACAATGAATAATACATATTACATTTCGTACAATGCATACATCTGGCATGTATATTTTCGTGTTACGCTTTTGATCGCCAAATAATAATAATAATAATAATAAAAGCCAAGGGCGACAGAGTTTAAAAATTTAAAATTAAAATTTTGTCAATTTGACAGCAAAATAATTCAATCTAACACCCGCGATAACTAATACATATCTATACCCAAATATAAGGATTAAAATCGGGAAATAAATTTCCTCGATTTTTAATAATTTCTTACAAAAAATCCAGTGGGCAATTAACATAGGAAATCTTTTTCTTGGCTGCACAGACGGTCAGTGAGTCACACTTCGCTTGCGTATAGAACTCATAGATATAGTATAGCATATATAGAATAGAGTGATCATTGGGGAGAAAAAAGTTATTCCTTTTCATTTGGGAAAAGACGACGTTTTTACCAAAATATGGCCGTCTTTCCCCGAGTGAATACACACGGGAATACATACTAATATTTTAGCAAATAAAATTTATGAATAATTTATTTGCTAAAGGGGAATGGAAGACTCCAGATACAGTTTCAAATTCATATTTCTTTCTTTCTTTTCTTTTCTTTTTTTTTTTTTTTTTTTTCAATACCACTTAATGGCTGTTTCCAAAGCTTTTATTTTTTATCTTTTTTCGGCATCAAAAATCTTTCTACGATAACATGGGGATGAGAGATCTATATATATTACTATATCTATGATAGAACTACATTAGCACTTTATCAATGTGTATAAAATCTTTAAATTGATTATGACGTCAATTTTCGTGAGATGCATAATTTAACTTTTTATAATTTTTTAACGTTCACGTTTGATTAAATGTATTTATTTTTATGTCGAAAGAAAATAAACTCGTATTTTTTTTTTTTTTTTTTTTTTTGGCAACAATTAAATTAATGGAACTCACAGATATTTTGGAGCAACTTTAATAAAGGTCTATAATTAACAAATAATTGCAATAAAACAATATTGTGACAAATTGAGATAAAAACTATCCTATCTCTCAAGTTGGATCAAACTGCACACAGTGTGCAAAATTTCATCAAAATCAGTTCCTTAGTTTAGGAGTTTACCCCGGACAAACATCGTGACACGTAATTTATATATATATACAGATTAAATTATAAAGTTTTGATCAATGAAGCACAAATAAGTAAAAAACAGGATTAATTTCACTGTATTATCTTCATTATAATATGAATTCAATTTACAATTCAGTCTAAGTAACACGTGGCCGGCTATGCTAACACCAAAAATTTAAAAAGTGGAAATAATTGAATTATACGAAATTTATTAATAGGTTAAAAAGTTGAAGATTCTTTGTGTAGATGGCAGCACCAAATATATTTCAGCTTTCATTTCAACCCAGTCGAAAGGTATCGACATCTGTTAGAATCATTTGGAGTTAACAGATAATTGTGACTGTCAAATAATAACAGACAAATAATTAGCAATAAATTAAAATTGCGACTATAATTTGAGATTTAAACTATCCTATCTCTCAAGTTGGATCGAACTGCACATGGTGTGCGAATTTTATTATAATCGGTTAAGTGGTTTAGGAGTCCATTGAGGACAAACATTGTGACACGAGATTTATATATATTAAGATTAATCCGCATTTTAAACTAAAAAAAAAAAAAAAAGCCTTATTTATTTTTTCCCGAATCTGGTAAATACTGCACACTTTTATTTTATTTTTATGACTTTTTATGAACTCAGTATATGTAAACCAGTCTTTATAATAAGAGTAGCACAAACACACAATTTTCTCTTAATCTGCATTTGTATTTTAGAAAAACCAATTAAAAATTAAAGGGTAAGATAAGAATTACTTTGCATGAATATAGTTGGAAATAGTTTTATAAAACAGGTTTATTTGACATATGTTTCTGTTTGAGGTAGGGGTGTGTCAACAGCTTTCATCACTTTTGAATATCATTTAAAAAACAATTAAGGCTGCTATGAAATGTATTCCAAATTATTCAGATAGCTGGTACACATATCAGCCTTTAAAACCGGCTAATCTAGGTTCAAATTTTCAATGGGACATTTTTTTTTTTTCTGATACTAAAGTTAATTTTCTGCAATTATTTGTTTTTAGGGTAGGCTGATAAAAGATATACAAGCATATCAGCGCGAACACTGAGTAACCCATAAGCAGTCTAAAATCTCTAAATTCGGGTGAAAATTAGAGATTTTATAGGCATTTCTTTTTTAAAATTACTTAAAATGTTTGACCTTTCTTTCTTCAGGCCACTCTTTCATTGATATTTTAATATTTGCGAATTGCCAATATTCCAAATTTCAACTTATGCGAGATGAAAAGTCATGTTTTATGTTTTTATTTTCTTCTATATAAAAGACGTTCTATAAATCATTATTCGTTTTAATAATGAAAGTACATTATTTTTATATTCAATGAATACCGCATTGAAGTCGGTACATGAATCTTCGAATTCTTTGACCCATGTTATTTTTGTTCATGTAAACAAATAATCACTTGTGGCATCTTTTTACTTCTGACGTGTCTATGTACACCATCTCGTCAAGAAAGCAAATCCGACCCTTAATTGCTGAACGATTTTGAATCGTCAAGATGCAAGCTGTCTCTCTTAAACGGCGTACTGAAACACCCTGGATATGTATTCTAACTAGAACAGCGAAATAAAAATAAGTAGAAGAAAAAATACAATTATTATATTAATTAACTTTTGTACTTAAAAAGTTGTTCGTAAAAATAATAAGGTGTGTTTTAAAAGAGTTCATTGTTTCTTTAGTTTTAAGGACATTCACATAAAATACATAAAATACTTTTACAAAGACACAAGGAACAAATCAAGCACATAGAATTTTCCTCGCTGATCTTTAACGAAGTACGAATACTAGAATCAATAACGAGTCAAGGTGTCGGATAAAAGATTTTTCTGAGAATAAATTCGATTCCGCGATGTCGATTGTTGAACGGAAATTGTGCAACTCTATTTGAGAAACGTGAGTGAAAATCAATTGAAACGCTTTCTTAACGCAAATAAATCAAAATAGAATTCGTTTAAAAATGAGATGAAATCACGGGTACTTAAATATCTCCTCTGACTTGAGAGAATTGCTTCGCCCGTGTGATTGTGGAGTTAAACAAATAAAATAAGGAATTTTAAAATTAATTGTGTGTGTTCTCCATTGGCAATCAGATAAAAATGTTTTTAGTAGATTTCCAATATTTTTTAATTATTACACACTAATGTGTTGTATAGATATTTATATTTCATAATTCTTAAAATTTACATATTTTATAAATAGGCATTTAGAAAAAATAATACTTTACATTAGAAACTTTACAAAAAAAAAAAAAAAAAAAAAAAAAAAACCCTTATATTTTTTCACTTTTTTCACGAAAGGCATTAATCACAACAGTACTCTCTCTCTCTCTCTCTCTCTCTTTATATATATATATATATATATATATATATATATATTTATATATAAATTGTATAAGTATAGCTATAATATATAAAATTAATAATGCAAAAAAGAATTGAGTAAAGGGTCATTCCATGTCAAATGAACACAGATAAAAACCCGACTCACTCAGATTTTTACGAAATTGGGCTCATTTATTTGTTCTAAGAAGAAATGAATGTATAATATGACCCTATCTCGTTTAGTGTTTGATATACAAGGCTGTAAAAATGGGTAGAAAATACAAATTTTCAAAATTCTTGTACTACAAATGTGCCAATATTTTGTAACCTGATTAACTTAAACACACAAATTTGACATCATTAGAAATATTTTAATACAGGCTTTCAAATGATATATCGCATGCATATATTTGTAAAAATTTTCATTTAAAGGTCAAACATTTTGACCTTTAATGTCTCAAATTGTACATATTATATTATTTTATTTTAAAAATTATATGTTATTCTTACGTTTATTTCTATAATTATCATGAATTTCAGCATGGGATGGCCATGTGACGTTGAGTTATAAATTAAAATGTAATATGCTTCTAAGTTAATTAAGTAACAAATAATAGGCATATTTGTAATCCAAGAATTTTCAAAATTTGTCTTTTTTACCCATTTTTGCAGCTCTGTATATCAAAAACTAAAAGAGATATGGATTTATTAATTGGTATACATTCATTTCTCTATAGAATAAATAAATGTCGAATTTCATAAAAATCGGATTGTGTCAGATTAGAAATGTTGATTTTTAGAAGGTTTTTAATTGAAATTGACTTGGTCATCGTGTCTTCGTGTCACGCTAGTAAACAAGGCGTGACATTTTAAAGTAAATATAAGCCCATTCGTCTGTCGCTATTTGGTTCAGTTGGTAAGAGCGTCCCGTTAATATCGCTGTGGTCGTGAGTTCGGTCCCCGGGGGGTCCAGCGTGTTAATTTTTGCAGATAATTTGTAGAAAAGGTGTCAATTGATACAAGAAAATTTTTCGTTGCTTACACTAAGAATTTTTTGAGAAGTTTTTTTAAGAAGCATTTTTTTTTTTTTTTTTTTTTTTTTTTTTTTTATTTAGATATTGGAAAACACAAAGCATTTTAGGTATTAAAAAAAAAAAAAAAAAACACAAAATAAAATGTTTTAAGTGAAAAATACATAAGAAAATATTTTTAGAAGCTTTATATATATATATATATATATATATATATATATATACATACATTACTATTATATGAAATTGGATTTATCATCGACTTTTTGTCACGTTAAGAAATCAAGAAGATCCATTATATATATATTAAAAAAAAAAAAAATGTAAGCAACTCATTGTATCTCTTAATGAATCGGCTGGTTACAGCGTCTTATTGATAATGCGAGAGTCGTGTGTTCGATCCTCACCGGATCGAGGCGTTATTTTTTGCAAATAATTAATAGAAAAAGTGTCAATTGATAAAATAAAATATTTCGTTGTGCACACAGTACCCTAATAATTTTTCAAGAGTTTTTTAAATGGCTTTTTATCTAGTTACAAAAAGCACAAAATAAAAATGTAAGTATAAAAATAAATAAATAAATAAATTTTTTAGAAGCTTTTATAAGAAATTGACTTTGTCATCGTTTCTTCATGTCACGCTAGTAAACAATTAAAGTAAATATAAGCCATTCCGTTTGTGGATCCGTGGCTCAGTTAGTTAGAGCGAGACGTTAATAAAGCGGTGGTTGAAAGTTCGATCCGGCGTGTTAATTTTTGAGGATAATTAGTAGAAAAGGTGTCAATTGATAAAAGAAAATTTTTCGTTGACTACACAATATCTTAAGAATTTTCGAAGAGTTTTTTTTAAGAAGTTTTTTCTTTTTTTTTTAGATATTATAAAACACAAATTATTTTAGATATTAAAAAAAGCTTAAAATAAAAAGTTTCAGGTACAAAACACATAAATAAATATTTTTAGAAGTTTATATATGTATTACATATTATTATATGAAGTTGAATTTGTCATCGGGTTTTCTGTCACGCTGAGAAACAAGACACTTCCACTTAAAAAAAAAAAAGTAAGCAATTTATTGTATATCTATCTCTTAATGGCTCAGTTAGAGCGTCATGATAATTTTTAAAATAATTAATAGAGACGGTGTCAGTTGATAAAAGGAAATATTTCGTTGTGTGCACAGTATCCTAATAATTTTCGAAGATTTTTTTTTTAAATAGTTTTTTATCTAGTTGCTAAAAAGCGATAAAAAAATGTCATTTGTCTTCACGAATGTAGACCCAATTTTCCAAAGACGTATGTAATTTTCCATCCTGAAACCGGTCTCAATCTGCGAAAAATTAAACGTATTTTTTTCTTCATTAATGAAATCGTCGTTCGTTGAAAGAACTTTTGAGTAAACCGTCTAAAAGTATTCAAATTCCTTCGTTTTTTATTAACTTTAAAGTATTTACGATTTTATGCGTCCCTGTGCATGCCTTTTGTTTATTAGAATTTATTTGTATATGCAGAAAGTAACATTTAAAAAGAATCAGAAAAATAAATTTCATTTCATTCAGACAATATTTATTATCTTTTTTTTTTTCATAAGTATTCATTAGTATTTTTAGATTTATTTTAAGAATTCTTAAGAAAAAATTTATTTTACGATAAATACTAAAAACTTTCTGCATAAAAAGATACGATCAGGAGAAAAGTATTTAAAAGTTTTCACGTTTCATTAAATATTCAAAAACGGAATATTCTTTTTAAAAAATGAAGAAATTATTCAACATCTCGCCAAATGTCTTTTGTGAAAATGTGCATAAATATTGCAGAATATATTATAAAATATATTTACGACAGTTTTTTTTTGTCTCTTTCAAGCTTTATACATTCTTTTTTGTATCTATATCTTTTTCAAAGATAGTAAGAGATAAATTTTGTCATTATATATAGATTTCTTTTTTGAATGATTGAAAGCAACATAAACAAGATTTTAGAAAAGAAAAAATAGAATGTATATAAGTTTTATTTTTCTAAAGCATGAAAGTAGAGTTACATAATTTGAAAATCTAAGAAAATACATGGTATAATTAAAAGTTTTTAAAAGAATTTGCATGATTCAAAATTACATTTTTTCCGTATTTTTCTTCAGCAGACCCATTTTTACCCATTAAAATACCATCATTTGTAACACTATTAAAAAGGAGTATACTTTAAGTCTTACTATGTAAAAATATAATTTAAAATGTTAAATATTTAAAAAGAGAAATTTTCGCAGTATACACTAAAGTGTACGCGTACAGTAAAGATAGCATATTTCAAGCGTACGGAAAAACTTTCAGATCTATAATAGATATCTAAAACTTTATATTAAATAGATATCTATTAAATAGATATCTAAAACTTTCAGATCTCTTAAATAATATCTATATTTAACGCAGGGGTATCTCGTTTTTCCCTTTTTTAAAAATAAAAGTTCGAGGAAACATCATTATTATTTTTTTATTCGATTCTGCTCACGTAATTTGAGGGTGCTTCTTTTAAAGTTGTTAGATTTTCACATTTGAAATTTATGAACTTAAAAAAATATTAACGATATCATGCACATTTATGGTTAAAAACGTTTTTTTTTTTTTCATAAAGAATGAAGCAAATGCTATCCATTCATTCAATACAGCCGTATTAAATAAGTTTACTCTTGAAATCTTGCTGCATACATTAGATATGTAAACAGTTCAAAAAACAAACGAGCGCACTTTTAAATTAAACACCCCTTATAATTTGATGGGGTTTTAATACCTTGATACCCTGTAACTACGCATTGTTTTTGTTTAAGATCGTGTCAAAGTTCTTCAATGTTTCTTGTGAAATGATCAGAAATATCGGACGAAAATCAGTAAAAGAGAAAACTAAATAAATATCAACGTGGGTAAGTATAATTTGTACACGATGACTTTTTTTTTAAAAAAGCGCGATTAAATAAAACAAATATTGTATATTCTTAAAATAAAGTTAGTAATTATTTACGCTAGCATACAAACGAGATAATATTTTCCTATTTTAATTTTACAAAAACTCGTCTCCATTTATATAATTTCTAATTAATCTAGGCTGATTAGCCGTTGATTGTATTGATAAATGTAGCTCCTATTTAATTGTATGAAACTGTATATTTTGCTAAATTTCATTTAAAAGCAGATTTCCAAACAATTTTATACCTGTCATATCAGTACGTATGCCTATGGTTGTTAAATGCTCAAAGTTAGCAATGTCTCTAGTCCATAGAAGAAGATGTTAAAAGCAATGAGAAGGAGGATAAGTAACGGAAATGCTAAGCTGACAAAATTTGTACGATGTCCAGAAATCCATGGATGAATATCACACAATTTATTTTCTATCGATTATTTAGCAGATAGATTTACCTTGCAAATAACTTAGGTTACAATCGGATTAGTTTATTATCTCTGATTTCTCAGCTTTCAAATAGAATATTATCAATTTATGTAGGTATTAGGTTTGCTTTCCTTAATTAAAATTTTAATGGAATTAGTAAACTCATGTTTGTGAAAATTGCAACACCATGAAGGAATGCGAATATCATAATGATATTTATTGGGCTCATACATTATAGTAAGAAGAACAATTGATTAAAATTTCAGGAAATTTGGAGTAATATGTACTGAGAAAACAGTACATAAAGCAGCGCCCTCTGTGAACAATAATTCCCTTTATCTGCCTAGGCATTGAATCAAACAGCGATTGGATGACATGTACGGGTAAAGGACTTCATGAAGCTTCAACACGATGCCCCAATTCATCGATCGAAGTTACTGGTGAGTGGTGGGGGGTCAGTCGCTCTTCAATGATTAAACAGTCATTTTCATTGGTGCGAGATCTGGAGAACGCGCTGGCCAGAGCAACAGTCGAACACATTCTGTATTAAGGAAGGTCCGGACTATACTGACAACTTGCGGTCGTGCATTTTCCTGCTTAAATGTGGCACTGCGGGGGCCTAGAATATAGAGAGGAGGTACGGGCGTTAACTCGTCAGAAATGTAATGGCTGGTATTCAGAGTGGCGGGAATCAAAACAAGAGGTGATCGAGACGTGTATCCAATGGTACCACATACCATCCCTCCAGGTGGTGAACCAGTATGCAGCTACCAAAATTTTGATTACCGTCAAAACTGCATCACTGATACGAGCGCCTTTAATGTGTGATTAATGACGAACCTGGACGCAGGGATGGCGTGAAGTCGCCTTTCTGACAAATCACAATCCTGTTTACAGCATCAAGATTGCCTTATCCGTACTTAACGGCATTGTCAATAATGCACAATGCCAGCTGGGATTCGACATCGTCACACTGTCCACCCCATGCAGTGATGGTATGGAGTCCCATTGGATACACGTCTCGATTACTTCTTGTTCGCATTCCCGGCACTCTGAAATGCGGTCATTAAATTTCTGGTGAGTTAATGCCCGTACCTCCTCTCTATATTCAAGGCCCCCGCAGTGCCACATTTAAGCAGGATAATGCACGACCACAAGTTGTCAGTATAGTCCGGACCTTCCTTAATACAGAATGTGTTCGACTGTTGCTCTGGGCAGCGCGTTCTCCAGATCTCGCACCAATGAAAATGACTGTTTAATCATTGAAAAGCGACTGACCCCCCACCACTCACCAGTAACTTCGATCGATGAATTGTGGCATCGTGTTGAAGCTTCGTGAAGTGCTTTACCCGTACATGTCATCCAATCGCTGTTTAATTCAATGCCTAGGCAGATAAAGGGAGTTATTTCTCACAGAGGGCGCTGCTTTATGTACTGTTTTCTCAGTACATGTTACTCCACATTTTCTGAAATTTTAATCAATTGTTCTTCTTACTATAGTGTATGAGCCCAATAAATATCATTATGATATTCGCATTCCTTCATGGTGTTGCAATTTTCACAAACATGAGTTTACATTTCAAAGCCTTTTAAAATGCAACTCAAAATGGTATTTAATTAATTGAACATGTATTGAAAGTTGAAAAACTTGTGGTACGGAAGATGTGTTTTAATTTACAAAGTTACAATCTATCTTATTGTCTGGAAAAATAGTTTATGTATGATTAAATCATTATCCACTAAATTTGTAAAGTGAAACAATAGATCAGATTAAAGGATAACAACTTAAAAGGCAACAATAATTTTAAGTTTTTTAGAAATTGATATTTGAAAGATTAAGGTTGCTGTGAAAAATACAGTTTGCATCCTTTTACTTTGAAAGTCGCATTATATGTGTAAGATAGGTAGCAGAATTTAGTATAAATGTAGTACATATATACTTTTATTAAATGGAGTAGGTATTCTTGAAATCATAATTTTACATAGAATTAAAGTTGTTAAATCCCAGTTAACACAGTTGGACATAATGTGTTGGTGTTAGGGTTCAGACCATGCTAGATTCCTAAGCCGGAGAAGGCGTGCCCTCCGTGCAAATCTTTTGAAGTTTCGGAAAAAAAAAAACCCCACAGAAAACTCCGAACGGCTAGGCTGACGAGGGCGACATGAAATCGAACATGACATCTAACGTCTACCAGTTTTCAGATCAAAACTTCTCACCCACCAGACACAAAGAAGTGAGGTTATGACACTATTTCTGAAAAGGTAACTTTTAAACTACGTAGTACCCACCTGTAGCAGAGAGTACAAATTACTAGTTGTCCAAGAAAAAAAAATATTTATTACTTTATTATAAGTGATTGGTAATGTAAATTACAAAATTTCAAAATACAGATAAAAAATGCTACGTTAATAAAAGGAATCTGCTGTTTATTAAAAAACAAAATTCACTTTTTAAATTTTTATACGACTCCTGTAGGCAAATTCGTCAAACAGAAAGTTTAATTTTCCACCCAACCAGTTTTCGTGTAAACTAAAAGACCATTTCTTTTTTGGAAACTGAGCAAATCTATAATAGAAAGTTTTAGATTTAAAAATACGAAAATCTGTATCAGAATAATCCAAAATGTATTTAAATAAAGCCTAGATGAAGTGAAACTGTGGTCTGTGCATGATAGCCACGAGACACATGCGGCCATCGGTTTCATTTTATGCGATTTTGCAACGGGAGCACACATTAAAAAGTATTTTTACAGATGTTTTATAAAATTACATTTTATTAAATAACTGGTGACTGGTTTTAAAATCTGATAAATAATAATAATAATAATAATAAACTGGCAATTCAACAGAACTTATATTTAAGACTTAAAACAGCTTGCTAACTTAACTTCTTGTAATAAAACAATAAATAAATAATAATAATAATAAGTTTTAAATCAAGAATCAAAATATGCAGCATAATGATAAAATAATTAAATTCGTAATTACTAGTCAGTCAAAATACGTAACATTGAGTTTAAAATAAACTCCCGATTTGGAGACGAATGTCGCACTAATAACGTAAAACATCGTTGATTAAAAAAAAAAAAAAAATGTTTTTTAAATTGAAATTTATTTTGAAGATGATAAAATTAAACTTTTCTGCAGCAAATATAAAAGATAAACATAAAACTGTTAAAGACTTTGTAAAAAAAAAAAAAAAAAAAAAAAAAATCTTTAATAAGAATAAAATATTTTTAAACATTTTGTTATTAAATAGAACGATTAAAAAGCAACTACCATTTTAAAAGATCTAAATATTTTGTTATCAACATATTTATACATATATATAATTTTTTGGTGTGTGTGTGTGTATGTGTTGACTTCATAAATGACGCATATAATAGCCTCACACATTTTTAAAACTAAACTTATTTCCTTTTTCTTTTCTTTTCTTTTCTTTTCTTTTCTAAAGGAAATGAGTTGAAAATTGTTGTCTGAAGAGAAAGTATGTTCATTTCATATTAATTTTACATGCATGAAATCAAGTGATGCATGTACAGCGGAACACATACGTTAAAAACTATTTCGTTCAGATTTTGCCATTTAAGTGGCAACATATGTTTTTAAATATACACGCATGTCTAAATATTTCGTAACTCTATAAAATATATTCTAAATATGTTATGAAATATTTGGAAAATTAGTTACTTTAATTATAAAAACTTTAATTGAACTCACTGAAAGAAATATTTTCTCCCATAGAAGTTTATTGACCGAAAGAGAGAAACTTAATGGTTTTCAGTTACAAAGTTCTCTTTCCTTAGCAAACAAACAATATTTTTGATGTTCTTAGAATACTTCTCGGTAAAAACAAATAATACTTCATCTACACTATTATTTTTGTTTTGTTTGATATTCTCTCAATTCAAGCATGTTTTTGTTTTTTTTCCCTCCCCCAACCCTTAAAAAAGGCATATGCTTACATTATTAAGGGAGAGGAGGGTTAAAGAAAAGAAAAAAAAAACATTATTTAAAAATAAGAAGTATATCTTATTTTCTTTTAGTTTGATACATCCACAAATCAAAACATAATACAACTATTTTTTTTATTTTTTGCGGAGTTATTTTTATTAATAAGAAAGTTATCTTTAATATGTTTTCTTTAAACATATTGGCTTTCACTGCCTTTTCAAATAAATATAATAATTAAATAATATTATATTTTCAATAATTGAAAATTTCTATTAAATGGTTTAACAAAGTCCTAAAATTATCTTTTACATATAAACACAATTGTCTCTCTGTAAATAAATATCTTAATTTTAATAATATTTTATCACTTAATCTATTAATTGAACCTTTGGATAATCAAAACGTATTCTTTAAAAATTAATAATTTATGCCTTATAATTTCAATGCGTTATTTATTAAATAAAAGATTCTTTTAGAATTTTTCAACTTCTAAGGCTAAATCGTCATGTAAAAATAACTATTATTATGTTTTAGCCCCCCTCCCCATTTTGTTTTTTTTTTCTTTTATTCTATAAATTATATATATATATATATATATATATATTTGCGCAAGTTTATTTTATGCTTTTTATTTCACACTCATTTTAGCACTGACAAGCAAAGGACACGACATGGAAAATACAGATCGGGACGAAATTAAGCAGGATTGTAGTATACTATGAAAGTAACAGCGTATTAAAGCAGTAGGACCCACTAGCCGCAGAATTTCGAGAAAAAAGTTTTTAAGGTTTCAGTAATCTTGAAATGCAAGTTATTTCGCAGCAGAGACAAAGTTACAGTGGCGTGGTCAGCAGAGTAAATGGTTGCCACGGGTTCAATGCTACCGACGGGAATATTTTTGCTTTACACTTCGGTTTATATTTAATTAATTAATAGTTTATTTATTTTTTTATTTTTATCTATTTTTCTTTATTTTTATATTTGTTATTCAGGGAAGAACGAATGAATGTAAAATTTAATCTTTTGAATAATTAAAACTGAAATTTAAAAAAATTAAGGAACAATAATTATTGAATTTTTGTGATTTAAAAAATATGTAGGTTATATAGTTATACTTTTATGTATAAAATATTTGATATGTTCTTTAACTTAAAAAATTTTTCTTTTTTTTAGATTGTTTTAATTATAAAATAAAGTAAAAATAATTATAAGATAAAAAACTTTTTATAAACCATGTTTTTAAATTTTCTGTTGAATTAGAGCTATAGAACTAACTACATTAGCACTTTATCAATGCCTATTGTTACGAAATTGTAAATAATTGTATTTATTTTTGTATAAATTTTTTCAAAGAGGATTAGTAAGTTGATAAAATAACAAATTTCTGCATTTTCAGCTCTTTTTAGCGTTAAAATAGTTTAATTTTCCCTTTAAAACGCATTAAAAAGCTCCAATAGGCAGGTGATGGATTTGGCGCCAAATTTGGCGACCATTTGACCTTGGTGACTTTTTTGAAGACTTTTGGCGAGAAAAGACTTATTATCGATATTCCAAAGATGTACGTTCTAATGTGATTGGTTAAAGAGTTGCAGAAAATTTGAATTAAAAAAAAAAAAAAAAAAAAAAAAAAAAGTTGTTTTTAAAAATAAAATATTAATCCTTTCAGAACAACATATATTTGCATCATGAACTACATTAGCACTTTATCAATGCCTAGAAGATCTTTAAAGTGATGATGACGTTAATTTTTGCCAGATGCATAATTAAACTTTTTACAATTTTTTAACGCTCACGTTTAATTAAATGTATTTATTTTTATGTCGAAAGAAAATGAACTCGGAAAATTTTTTTGGCAACAATTAAATTATAGCTAATAATTTAATGACTAGTTTTATTGCTATTAGGAGCTTACTATTTTACTATTTTAATTAATTAAAAGAAAACTATTCGAAAATCTGGCTTCGAAGTATTGTGTTGTCACCGGGATCTGAGCTACTGTGAAAGTTTCAAATGTCTAGCTAGTAAGAAAGTTAGTTAAAATAGATTGCAAGATTTGTACCGGACAAGCAAACAAACACAGAAACAAACAAACAAGAATATAAGTTAATAAAAACATGGTAATAATAAAATGCTTAGATAAACAAATATATATGCATATATATATTTTAAATAAAAGGTTCCCTTTATTTTATAATTAAAATAAAGCTAACATTTAATTTTTTATTTAAAATTTTAAAAACTACATTTTTTTTCTCCTTTTTAAATTCAAGAGAAAAAAAAAAGAAGGTTATTATTATTTATTAAGATTTTCAAATTTTGAATTGAATTACAAGAGAATGTAACAGAAAAATAAAATGTTTAGATTAAATAAATAGAGGGGAAAAAAAAAACATTCCCGTCGCTAGTACTGAACCCGGGCTCTCCGCGTGACAACCATTTACTCTGCTGACCACGCCATTGGAATGTTGTCTCTGCTTTGAAATAACTTGTATTTATGGATTACTGGAACTTTAAACGCTTTTTTCTCGAAATTCTGTGGCTAGTGGGTCCTGCTGCTTTAATATGTTGTTACCTTCATACTATACTACAATCCTGCGCAATTTTGTCTCGATCTGAATTTACCATGTCGTGACCTCTCCTTGTGAGTGTCAATTGAAACATCATTAGGGGTGATTTATTTTTCTAAATTACATTATGTCGCAATGATTTGCGTCTATCTGACGAAATTTCGCCGACGAGGCGACACTTCGGGAGCGATTTGGCAGTAATAATTAGTTTAAGTTTTTATAACGGTCGTCCTAAATTCAAAATATTTATATCATTTTATTCGAGATATAAAGATTATCATTTGGCTATAAAAATTGGCAATTTTTTTTTCTGGCTCTAGACATTATTCTGCGAGCCTTCTCACGGCTGCCATTGCGAATTTTGACCACTTCGCTCCTAACTTACTGGTAGACTAATACGTATTGTTGTTTTTCATTCTCTCACCATTCCATCACACGTTAGTTTTTTACTAATGAAATATTTTCCAAAACCAGATGTTAGATTATTCAATAAAATAACTTTATTCAGAACTTTGTAGACTATTTTTTTCATCACGGCTTAGTATGTTTCTTCATTAATTTACGATCTGGTGCTTATTGTTTGCAACAAATATTTTAAGAAAATAATCTGGTGTGTCACTCACACGACTACCTCTTACCATGAAATTAAATGCTATAAATACAGGTTGGAGATTAAGGGTAATGAGTACTGTTATGTAAACCGCTGTTAAAACAATTCAAATTAAGCTTCGTAAAAGTTTTATTTGATAATTATTTCTGTGGGAGAGGGGATACGCCACCCCCCCCCCAACCCCCCGTTTCATTAATGCACCTATATTAATATAGAATTTCAATTTGTTAATTATACGGACAATTAAAATTATTCAAACTTAAAATTATTCAGACAACTTTACACGCAACATTCCCTGAAATTTATCAATTTTCATCCAACATTTCTAGCAACAAACTTATATTAACTTGAAAATGCAACTTTTGGATCTCCTGAAATTATTCTTTTTTAAGTTACTTTAAGAAACAAAGACAAAGATCAAAAGTTCAAAATCTTAATTTCGGCAATCAGGAAGCTTCAAAACGTATAAATATATGAAAAACAAGCGATGAATATTTAGCTTAAAAATATACGTTATTTACCATATGTCTATGAGGAATTCGTTTGAATTCCCTAGCAGCTTTCCTGGACATAAAATATCATAGCAAAGCACTTCCACTAACAATAAAAAGAATGTTATCGCTCAAATATTTGCAGCTCTGTATATCTTTTAAAGATTATGTACAAACTCCATAGTGCACCTAAATATAATCCTATAGTAATAATACACGGTACAACCTGAAATGACTTCCATCAATTTTCAGCTATTGTTAGCTCTAGTTCTTTTGTGTAGCTCTGTAAATGAACAGTGAATGATTTCCTTGCCATATTCTACATGAGACATATTTTTACGCATATAAAAAATACATATTTATTTAATTTCGTTTAGTGCAGTCTATAGATGTTAAACTCTACTTACCTGCAATTTCCCACATAGACGTAATGCCTTTCAATTCTCCTCGGTGTCCATGTATACGAATCATTTGCTTCATCTCAATGAAAAACTTAGTGTAGCATATTTATATGATACACATTTTTAATAGAAGTTTGGACTTTCTGCTACTATTTGTTGTTGGGATATGCAGACACGCACACAGACATACAGACCAACCGCTAAAAAAATGATTTTCTGATTCAGGGAACTTCAAAACATATAAATATAACACAAACACACTTTCAAAAATTTGACCGAAAAACAATGCTTTCTCTACCTTATGGCTAAGAAAAAGTAAAATATACTGCAGGTTTGGGTTGTGGTCTAGAGAAAAAAAAAAGCATTATTTAATAATTCAACGACAAATAGAAAGATAAATTGTATTGCAGAACGCATAAAACATTATTCCAAATAAAGTCCAATAACAACAATTTGTTGCTTATTGCTTAAGATAAGTTCATCTTTAAAAGGTAATAAAAATATTAAAAAAAAAAAAAAAAATCATGCGGATCATCTAAAACTCTTTTACAGTGTTTTTTCTCAGTACGTGGTTTAAAGTGCAATATATTTCACCTTTGAGACAATATTTTAAAATATATTGTATTTCTAATTAAGGACGAAGAAATATCATACCTTTATAATACTTACAAACTTTGAACAAGCACCATAAAATGCAATAAACTCGCAACAATTGTTTCGGGTCGAAAAAACACACGACCCTTCATCAGGCGAATAAAAAAAGCACGAGTGCTGCAGTCAAAGCGGCAACGCACCTTATACCTTTATATCTGAAATTTTGAACAAAAACCATAAAAAACAGATTAATTTTTCTGTAGCGACTAGTGGGCTCTGTCCCTGTTCGCTCCGCTCACCAACCCCCGAAGGAAGCTTCATGTCCTCGCGATTCACTTCACTCATTTACCCCTGCAGGGCTCTACAAGCCTATTTGCAGCTTTGACATTCATTTTACAGGAATTTTAATAATATATATCACAACACAAAAGTAGAACAGTATTTTAAAAATCTTCATATTTAATATTACTTTGAAATGAACAATATTTAATGCTATATCGTTTTTTGAAAGGAAATAAAATGTCAAAAATATGTCTTAACGTTTAGCGACTTAATAATTTCCCACCATTTAGGGCTGAAGCGCATGCTGAACAAACAAACTGAACAACGACAGCAGTAATTTTTTTAAAACAGATATAAATTTGTAATATGTAAGCCATTTAACGTTACAGCTTTAGTATATGATCCCTTGGAGACTTAAATATTTGTTACTCTTTGGTGATGAATTTTTGGGTATAATTGCTTGTTCAAAGAAATTATGAACTTTTTTTTTCTAATGACTATATTTTTTACTATTGCATTTTTCAGTTAATTTAGGACAATATGTAATACTCTATGTTTATTTCTAATCTACAGATAGGTACTGCAACAGTAAAAACGCAACTTTTTAAAGTGCAGTTTTTCTGTAATATGATTTAGTCAGACATATTGAAAAAAAATCTTATGTGATTATTGTAAATATTTTAAATATTTATTATTATTATTATTATATTTGTTATTACTATCATTATTTTTTGCACCATTTTGTAATTTATCTATATATTTAAGACAAACTTATATGACTATCGTGGTTGCGGAAATGAATGCCTTGCCAAAAAACGTCCGATCGCAAAATTAGTCATACTAAAGATTTTCCCATTTAGCCAGTTGTTTAAATATGTTTTGAATTAAAAAAACTGAATCTTTATGTAAATTGATCTAAATTGTCATCGCTTAAATTTCATTTTAAGAATTTCAGGTCTTAACTTAATACTCTATAACAATAGTTGTTTAACATAATCATGATATTCATTACTAAATCACAGTGAAATACCTACCGAAAAATATTACTCTTTCAACTACAATAGTAAAAATAACTTTCTATTTTCTAATTTAATACCAATTTTTAAATTCTGGCGAGCTCATAACTAAACTGTATTAAACATGTCCTAAATCTGAGAAAGTAATGTCGTGTAGTTTTCTGTCTGGCATATTTGCATTCAGTTTCTCAAAATCCATATATCCGTAAATTCAGATTCGTATTTTTCTGCAAATGTCGCGTCGTTTGCAAAGTTTGATTTGCATATAAAATATTTTTCTTGACAAACTTCCAATATTTTTCTGTATAAATAGTGCATGTGTATTAGAAGAACATAAAAAATAAGAAAATAAAAAAACTACGAGAGACTTGTTTGTGATTCGAGAAACATGATAAATGCGTTTGGGTGATTTCCTTTAGTGAAAAAAATTCACAAAGATTAAGAAAAAAATGGAAGATGATTATTTATGTTATACTTTCTAAATATGTAAATTTATTAAAAACGCCTCTCTAATATTTTATGTTTTTGTTCTTTTTAGCGCTTTCAAATTTTTAATGTTATTTAACCTGAGCATTTCTGTACCTAATTAAACGTGTATGTGATTTAGTATTGGTTGAAGTAGGAAATTTAAAAAAACTTAATATCAACACAATAATAAAGTCAAAAACAGTAGTACTCTTTTTTTTTTTTTTTTTTTTTTTTTTTTTTTTTAAAGAACTACTAATTTTAACATTGATGTTTTGTATAAAAAAATATGTAATTAATTATTATAATGATTGTCACCTGGAAATACTGGTTCTTAATAAAACTAAGAGCTGAAGTGCTAATAATAAAAAAAGAGTAATACAAAAAAAAATAAATTATTACGTGTCAGCAAATTTAATATTATGTAAAGAAACAAATTTTAAATTGTGCGCGTTACAAGACAATTAAAACTATTTATGATCCATTATGTGTAGCATTCAGAATTAAAAATTATTATTATTATTATTATTATTATTATTTTATTTTATTTTATTTTATTTTTTTTTTTTTTTACGGATTAATATTTTATGATGAATAGCTATCATGCGATATCTCTTTCAAACGAAGAAAGACTTTTATTTTCATGTTCAACATAATCTAAAGGGGACAATGAACATTATAAAAGTCTTTTGTAAAATGCAGTCTCAAAAAAAAAAAAAAAATGCATACATGCACATCAAAATATAACAGAAATAAATATATTATAATGATTAGAATACAAGTAATAATTTTTCTTGAATGTAAAACATATATTGTAAAGACATATAAAACAGAGTTAACCTAACGAGTTAAAAGAAAAAAAATTAGGTAGAGCCATTTTTTGAAAAAAACAATTTTCAAAATGTAAAACATAACATATCAATCAGGTCGACTGTAAATTTTCGTGAAGTGACCAAGTATTATAAGGGAAAAATTTATTAGAGAATGGAATCATTTTTGAGATACCGACTTTTGGTCCCACTGCCGATTTTCACTAAAACTTGACACACTCATCTGTTCACTGAAAGTCGCAATTACATAAATGATATCTAAAAGAGAATTAATAGGGCGAGTTTGAAGAAAAGCCGCAGAGTCGTTTTTAAAGGAACGCCCTTGCGAGGTCGCAAATAGACCTACTTTTACATGACGCCTATCCATTTTACCATTCTATGTAATTAACATATACAAAAGGACATCTAATAAAATGTCTATATAGCAACTTTGAAGATAACCTTTAGAGCCATTTTCGGGATACGGATTTACAGCCGCACTTCTGGTATTCCGATTTTCACCAAAGTCAAAAGACGTCGGCACGCATCCATGTGTTAATTCTGCAGTTTCATCGTTCTACCTTATTCGTTTTGGAAATATGATAGTATAAATACGTATAAATACACATATACAAACAGACGTACAAGCTCACCATACGCCAACAGGCACTTTTTTAGACACAGAAACCTCAATACATGTGAATCAGGGGAAAACTCGATATCGAAATTTTTGACTGCATACAATACTTCTACTCCCTACGACAGTTGGGTAACGGAAATACAAAACATCTTTTTAACGATTATAATGGGAAATTGAGGTTGAAAAGTTTAACAAGGCTGGGGAATCTATTTTATTTTCCAGAAACATTATTAAAAGTTAGAATTTTATTTTTTAATTAAATTTTAATATACTTAAAATTGTTATATTTTATTGCCCTTGTATACAAAGTTTCTTCATTTTATGACGGTAATTTACATAAGACTTTTATAATATCAACCGTCTCCACAAAATATATGGGGGAAAAAAAACCTTCCTCTTTTTCACAATAAAACTGTTATACTGTGACCATCGCAAAACCAGATTCTATACTTTCTTATACAAATTCACGCAGTAAAAATTATTATTTATTAAAATTATGTTCAATAATTAATTCACGTGACGTTTCTCTCAGCAAAGTATAACAGTAAATGTCCAAATAATATTATTTTCATACCCTACGCACAACATCTTAAAAAGTGTATTTTTCATCATCATCATCTTCGTGTGTGTGTGTGTAAAAATGAAAATAAAATCGATATATTTGTGTCCGATTCTCACACATCTACGGTTCAACCTTTCGTTTTAAAATTATTGACGAGTTCTTCCAAAAAAAATATTCATTTTGAAATTTTTTATTTACTGGCGGGGTTCTTCCGTCCCCAGAGGGAAGCGGTGCGCCAATATTTACAATTTTTTTCCTAGTCGGTTATTGTTATTATGAATAATTCATTTCAATTCCATAATGATTCGTTTAAAAATAATTCACATCCTACACATTTATACAAAATTTTGTCCTACTTGCCACATTAAAAAATAGGAAAAACGGGATAGCAATGCAAACTTGTGGGCAATTTTTACCAAAAATTGATAGGAACTAATTTATATCAAGGTGCAGTATCATATAAATTTATATGATAATATGAGTACAGTAGCCACAGCACATTTGCCAACTATAGACCTAATATTTGTTCAAATAGCATTCTGAACCTTCCTATATGTGTAAAAAAAAAAAAAAAAAAAAAAAAAAAAAGTCTAAAAATTGTACAAATCAATAATTTCTTCTAAGAAAGTTTGAAACATTCTAAGGCATAGGATATTTCAAAATTTAAATTAATTATTATATACAACATCAACAAAATAATTAATAAGACAAATCAATGCCTGGAATGCCACAGAATGATTATTTTGAATTTCTATATAGAAGTAATTTTGCTTTATTTTACTCAGATTACTTTTTTAAATAGTGATATTTAATTCATTGAGAGAGAGAGAAGGCATTTTTTTTTTTTTTTTTTTTTTTTTTTTTATCTTCTTAAAAAATTTCATGTTTAAATCCTTAAGGGAAATTCTCGCTTTGTGATAAATACACACTACCATACAAATTGGTGAAAAATTGTCCAAATGAAAAAAAATATTTCATATATGTAAATCAACCCTGGTAGATGTAAATGATTTCATCATACACATACATTTTTTCTACAAATTATACAACTATATTTTTCGACATAATAAGCAATTTTTTACATTTTTTTTTTACTCTATTATTAGAAAAATATTATTGAAATAAATAGAATAACTACATTAAATTAAAAAACAAGCATAAAATTCAAAGAAAATAAATTTTGATATTTTTGAGAGAGATTATTTTCATTCCATCTACCACTGTTTTCTCTAAATATTTATGACTATTTGAAGCATAAGACCTATGTATATGAGCTTGTGGTAATGTAAGATACATGTTTTAAATTCAGCTATGCTGATCAGCTGGATACATAGATGGATATATTAAACTTTCAAAGAAAGGTGAACTTAAGCGTTGAACTTAAATGTTACAAACGTAAATGTTACACTTCTCTATTACTACAGAAGTGATAGATCTAAATATTACTCTTTAAAAAGGATTCCTTTTGACGTATTTCTTTTTTTTTAATTATCTTATGTATCGATAAAGAAAGTATTGTTATCGAAAAAAAAAAATCTGTTTTAGATGGATTTACGCGCTTTCAGATGTCTTTAAGAGGATTTGAATTTTCTTCGAAAACGTCCATCTGATTGTGAACGACAAAAATTTCCTGACAACTCTAGCTCAAGAACTCACACATACGATTTTATAAAAAGCAACATTTAATTGCAACTAAATATAAATCGTCGCCTACCAACATTTGGTGCAAACTACCTAACAGGCGTCTCCGCAATCCGTCTCATTTACGGAAAAAACTATATCTCAAATTCTGTTGTCTACAATTGCTCGCTCATAAATCAATGTGGGAGAGAGTCATTATAAAATTCTATGATGATCTTTTAGTTCCCCATGATACTATAGGTATGGGGAACTTAGGTAATCGTGAAAATTTTCGACCTCGATTTTTTGACTTTACTACACGTTTTCAGGTGTGAGGAATCCGAAAAGGACAAAATTTATATGGTGTCTGTCTGTAGGGTACCTGTTAGTGTGTTAGTGTGTTAGTGTGTTAGTCTGTTAGTGGGTCAGTCCGTTAGTTTGTTAGTCTGTGTACACGATATCTCAAGAACAAATTATCGCAGAGAGGTCAGATCAATTTTAAAATATTACTTTCGACACTGGTCAGAACTCTATTGATTTGCAACATTCGAATTTAAAAACTTCCTAAGTTATTAGAAATTTACGATTTTCTTAACATGGGAGAATAGGACAAAAATTCACTTAAACGTGCATTAAATGGAAACTTTTTACTGTAAAAATGTCAGACCAGTTTTAAAATATCAGTTTGGATGCCGGAATGAACATCAGTAACTATAAATATGCTACTTTGAAAATTTCGCAAGTTATTGGAAATTTACGAATTTCTTAACATGGCAGTATAGGGCAAATTTTCACATAAACGTCAATTTTTAGAGATATTTTCATCGTAAAGATGTCAGATTACTTTTGAAATATTATTTAGGACACTGGCATGAATATTAATGACTATGAAATTTCCAATATAAAGATTTCGTAAGTTATTGGAAATTTACGAATTTCTTAACATGTCAGAATAGAGCAAAATTTCACATAAACGTCAATCTTGAGGGATATTTTCATCATAAATACGTCAAACCACTTTCGAAATATTATTTAGGATACTGGCATGAATATCATAGACTATGATTTTTCCAATTTAAAAAAATTTGTAAGTTATTTGGAATTTACGATTTACTTAATATGTCAGAATAAGGCAAAATTGAGCATAAATTTCCATTTTGAGGATCCTAAATACATTAGACAACTTCAAAATTAAGTTTATGATATTTGTTTGAACATGATTGAATACAAATATTCTACTAGGAAATTTTCGTAAATTATTCGTAATTTACGATTTTATCAATATAGCGAAATTGTAAATATTTCATATAAATATGAATTTTGAGGTTTATAGCATTGGAAATAGTAGCATGAAAACTAAACAACAGAAATGACACTGATAAAATAAATTAATAAATTAGAATAATATAATTATATCGAAGTGAACGGTGGATAGCCTATTAGGAGGGGATTTCATTCTGTCACTGTATCAAGCTTTGGTCAAATTCATTTCTTTTAACATGATTATAATATGTCTCGCACTAGAAATTTCTGAGAACATAAATATGATGGGGAACTGAGCAGAGTCCACCTATGCCAACTAGTTTTTTAGGACGACAGGTTACGCTACTATTATTAACTTTCTGCTATTTTACCTATGGCTATATCTCAGTAGGTGTTTGTTAAGTCTGCATGAAATTACACATGTAAAATCTTTATTGTGAGAAACGAGGATCAAATTTGTTTATGTGTACCTGTGGGTGGTGCAGTTATATTGAATAATAAAGAAGTTTAATTTAATTTAGTTTAGTACATTAAAAAAAAAAAAAAATGGTTGTTAAAAGTGTAAACATTTGTCTATTAAAAGAGAGTGATGACACTAAAATGGTCTTTTAGATAGAATGGAAGCCATTTCGTAGTTATGGATAAACATGGCATTTTCTCTAAAAATATTTGAAGTCTGTAAAGCTACACTTGTCATTAGCAAATATAATACGTCCCTTAACTGAAAACATCGTGCAATATGTTTTATTTACTGTTAAAGCGTCTAATGATAAGAAGTGTGAATTATTTCACCAAGCCAAAAGTTTTAATTTGGTATTCTGTCAAAATAAACATATTAATGAGGATATGTCATGTGTTTTAATTCGTTTAATACAATATAACTCTCGACCTAAAATGAATTGTTAAGCAGTAAAATATTTTCCAAAATCATTAAATGTTTACAGAATTTAATGAACATTTTTATACTTTGCATTATTCTGAACTCTAAATATTACACTGCTCGACATTGAAAATGCAACACCAAGAAGGAATGATAATAACGGAATGAAATTTATTGGACACATACATCGTAGTAGGAAGAACAATAGATTAAAATTTCAGGAAATTTGGAGTAATATGTACTGAGAAAACAGTACATAAAGCAGCGACCTCTGTGAGCAATAACAGCACATATCTGCCTAGGCATTGAATAGAACAGCGATTAGATGACAGCTACGGGTAGAGCGCTTCATGAAGCTTCAACACAATGCCACAATTCATCGATCGAAGTTATTGGTGAGCAGTGGGGGCCAATCGCTTTTCAATGATTAAACAGTCATTTTCATTGGTGCGAGATCGGGAGAACGCGCTGGCCAGAGCAACAGCCGAACACATTCTGTATCAAAGAAGGTCCAAACAATACAAACAACTTGCGGTCGTGCATTAACTTGCTTAAATTTTGCGCTACGGAGGCCTCGAATACAGGGCAGAGGGGCGGGCCTTAATTCATCAGAAATTTAATGGCCGCTGTTCAGAGTGCCAGGAATACGAAAATGAAGTAATCGAGACGTGTATGCAATGGGAACCCATAACATCATTGCAAATAATGGACAGTATGATGATGTCGAATCCCAGCTGGCAATGTCCATTATTCATAATGCCGTTAAATAGGGATAAGGCAAACTTGATGCTGTAAACAGGATTGTGATTTGTCTGAAAAGTGACTTCCCGCCATTCCTGCGTCCAGGTTCATCGTTGATCACACATTAATGGCGCCCATATGAGTGATGTAGTTTTGAGAGTAATCAGAATAGTTGGTAGCCGCATACTGAGTCCCCACCTGGATCGATGGCATGTTGTACCATTGGATACACGTCCCGGTCAGCTCTTGTTTTCATTCCCGCCACTCTGAATATCAGCCATTACATTTCTGACGAGTTAAGGCCGATAGCTTTTCCCTATGTTCAAGGCCTCCGAAGCGCATCATTTAAGCAGGACAATGCACGACCGCAAGTTGTCCATATTGTCTGGATCTTCATTGATGCCGAATGTGTTCGACTGTTGCTCTGGCCAGCGCGTTCTCGTGATCTCGCACCAATGAAAATGACTGTTTAATCGTTGAAAAGCGACTGGCCTCCCACCACTCACCAGTAACTTCGATCGATGAATTGTGGCATCGTGTTAATATTGTTCTTCCTACTATAATGTATGTATCCAACAAAAATTTCATTCTTTTATTACCATTCCTTCTTGGTGTTGCATTTTCAATGTCGAGCAGTGTATTTTCAATACGATAAAAATATAGACAGTGCAAAATCCTTTAAAATGTTTTATGAAAGACATAAAACAAGGCGTCAAATTGATTTAATACCATATATTTCAAAGTTGAATTTAAATGAGCATTATCCGATTTTTTTTTCTTGGACATTTAGAATTATAGCAAATATTTAATATCGAAAATTTAATTTTAAAACAAGAATTTCAAAATTAAAGATACTCGAAATGTTATTGAATACAATATTTTTATTAAAATTTAATTTTAACTTAAGTCTAATAAAGTTTCTTCCAAAAAGTATCTATACATTTTAGAAACAACCAATATAATTCTTGACTCCAACGAACACAGTATTATCTAATATTTCAGCTTCGTTTTCTTTAGTATTTGAATATTCTAAAATGTATCTGAAAACGATAAAAGTAATTTCCCACTGAAAATCAATCTGATAATATAATTGACGTTTTCTGAATAAAGGATCTCATTTTAGTTGCTCTACAAGTTCTTTGAAATACTTTTTATTGTAAAGTTTACAAAAATAAATTGATTCTATCGCATGGTACATGTCCTTAAAATAAATAGCTTAACAAAAGTTTTGAAATCTATATTAATTAAGTTTTATGGCTTATAAAAAAGTATTTTTTTAAAGATGTTTTTAATTATTCACTAAAATCTAAACAAATCTTACTAAAAATATTTTGAAAATAAACGGTAACAGCCATGCATGTAAAAATACAAAATAAGGAAATTGTATAAGTATATACATTATCAATTGAAACCAATAAATCTCAGAGATATAAATGATTATTGATTTAAATATTCAACTATGAATATTTTAATTCACGTAATTATTTAAATATTTTCCTTTCAATTATACATTATTTGCAGTTCTTATTTTTTGAGCTACCATTGAAATATTTTTTTAACTTGATTGTTGCATAGTTTATTGACATCGTAATACAATTGAAAAACAATTAATGAGTTCTAAATTTTTATCTTCAATTGAAATCGCAAAATATAAAAACTGTTTAAAAAGTTCTTCATTATAGAAAATCTATTAAGAGAACAAAAGAAACTACTTTTGCTGCCAAAGCTTTAACTATTTATCTAGACACGCGGCAGCGTGTCAAGCCAAGTTCAAGCAAAGGAAAAGGCTAAGTAGCGCCGAGTGTAATATTACACGAACCACTTGGTGCCACTTTTGACCCTTCTATAACTCAAAACCTCTTTAACGTAAACACATAAAACTACGTGTGTTTAATTATATCCATAAGGACATGTAAAAGCCCAAATTTCATGAAGCTAGCTCAAACGGTTTTAAAAATATGAAGGTCAAAAGGTCGTAAATTTTCTCACTGACTGACATATAGTACCTAAACCTAACCTACTTCCAGATGACCTAGAAAGATGAAATTTGGAATCCAGCTCGGTAATTGTGTGTAAGCGTAGGAAAAAATCAAAAAATCAAAAAAAGTCAAAAAATAAATTTTAGCACTGACTGACTGACTACTTCAAAACTGACTTTTATTTCTATTAAGGGCCATTGCATGACGTAACATTTTCATGTAACTGATTAGTTTTATGTTTATGAACTGTTCTTTAGAGAGTAGAAAAATACATATAGAATTTATGCGGTTCATACAAAATGTATGCATAAAATCTCTCTATATTGAAAAAAAGTAACTACCGCTGCCGCTGCCGCCTTTCAAATCGCCGCGTCTTTTTATCTTTCTTGGCTTATATTAAAAGAACTACTTCATATAAAAACATGACATTTTGTAGTTTTGTACATAAATGATCAATAAACATAATAAAGAAAACCGTTTTTCTATAAATAGAATATTTTATGAGATATACAGGGCTGAAGTGAGCAAAAAGTTTTCTGGTATAAAAGTTTTATAGACTCAAAAACTATTCATAGCAGCTCAATAATTTTTTAGCAGAAGATACTTCAATATACCGCGGAGTGCAGTGTGCAATCAGTTTTTAATTTTTACAATTTTTAAACTTTTTATAGATTTAAAAAAAAAAATTTCTTGTTTTTTTCTGCGTTCTTTTTATGCTTTTTTCTCTTTATTGCGTCTATTAAAAATACTATTTCGTATAAAAACTTGATATTTAGTAGTTTAGTTCAAAAATGTACAGTAAATACAATGAAACAAACCGTTTATCGGTAGCCTAATTATGTCAAGAGTTATATTAATTCGAAATTATCTTCATTTCTGATATAAAAATTCTCATTAAAGAAAAAATATTATTTTTTTAATTTATGTCATGTTGCCAACAAAAATATGATAAACACAATTCAATAAACTGATATCTGACTATTTAATAATAATTACATTGCTATCCGCGTTTGTAATGATCGATAGACGGCGCTTTGTGAACACTGCAGTTGTTAGTAAACATAGCCACGTGTGTTCCATTAGTGTTCCTTTGTTATTCTACTTAATTTTCGTACTATAATTTCTCCGCCATTACATTATGGAAAATTGATTGCTTTTGGAAAAAATACTTCAGTTTATTCAAAGTTCGATCGGAAGTAGATTTTTAACTGAAGTTGAACAAATATTAATTTCAAATCATCTGATTAATTCTTTACTTCCATTAGCCGAAGCAACTGAAATTTTAAATTTGTCATTTGGAAATAAATGGAAGCTCAATTCTGGATTTCTTGATCCTTTGGAGTTACACTGTGGCACACAAAAGTATGTGTTATCTTTTTTACCGTATTTATTCATTTTTATTCAATAAATATATGTGAAACTAAATATCGGCAAGCAATGGCGGCTGTATGGAATTCGAATTAAACCATGTTTATTGTAATTTCACCTTAGCCCACCAGAGGGCGAGCATTTCATTACAATCGCGGATAGTAAAAATATAGATGTTGTTGAAATTCTTGAAGCATGTAACTTAAAAATATCCATGATTTTTTTTTTTTTTTTTTTTTTTATGAATAGATTTTATAATATTTATTATATAAAAACTTTTTACAAATATTCAAAACATGAAACCAATTGAAATAAACTCAATTTATTTCCCGGAATAGCGTTAAAAATAAATAAATCAATAAATATGGACAGTATTTATTTTTTATTATAGTGACGTCATAGTCTTAGGACAGTGACGTCATAGTCTTGGAAAATGACGTTCGGAAACATCTGTTTTGTGTCTATGTAGTTTTTCAGAATAAATCTTAACTAAATAAAACATAAAATTTTATTCGAAAGTTTTTGCTTTAAGAAAGTGAAATCGATTGGATTAAAAAAAAAAAAAAAAAAAAAAATGAATTTTATGAATATTATTCAGTGATAATTTTTTTAAATTACAAATATGGACATTAACTGCATGATGTCATATTGTTAAAAAACGGCTCTGAGATAAATGTAAAATATTCATATTAAAATAAATGTAAAATATCCATGAAAAAATTTAATAAACATATTTTCAGCATGAAGAAGCGGGGGTTGGCGAGCGCAGCTCGTAGGGGGCAGAGCCCCCTAGTTTCATATAAAATATACTATATGGCAGTATATACTATATTTCATATAAAATATACTATATACAGAATTCAATTAGGTAGTTCAACAAATTTAAAAATGCAGACAATATTGGCGGCAGCGTGTCAAGCCAAGTTCAAGCAAAGTAACTAGCTAGGCAGCGCCGTGTGTAATATTACACGAACCACTTGGTGCCATTTTTGACCCTTCTATAACTCAAAACCTCTTTAACGTAAACACATAAAACTACGTGTGTTTAATTACATCCATAAGGATATGTAGAAGCTCAAATTTCATGCAGCTAGCTCAAACGGTTATAAAGATATGAAGGTCAAAAAGCCGTAAATTTTAGCACTGACTGACATATAGTACCTAAATCTAACCTACTTCCAGATGACCTAGAATGATGAAATTTGAAATCCAACTCGGTAATTGTGTGTAAGCGTAGGAAAAAATAAAAAAATAAGTCAAAAAATAAGTGGTGTCCCTATACAAAAAACTTGTAATACGCGCTAAACAACTGGCCAACGGTATGTCGTCGGCGGCGCGCAGCACCACATAATCATATACAGACACCACATAATTATATACAGAACAGAAATGAATCTACATAAAAGCGCTCCCGAGCAACACAAAAACACAATAGGCACCACTTACGAATACCGATGACACGCGGGAGCGTGTCAAGCCAAGTTCAAGCAAAGGAACTGGCCAGCCTGCGCCGAGTGTAATATTACACGAACCACTTGGTGCCACTTTTGACCCTTCTATAACCCAAAACATCTTTAACGTAAACACATAAAACTACGTGTGTTTAATTATATCCATAAGGACATGTAGAAGCCCAAATTTCATGCAGCTAGCTGAAACGGTTACAAAGATATGAAGGTTAAAAAATCGTAAATTTTAGCACTGACTGACTGACATATAGTACTCTCAATTGTAAAAAAGGTATATCAAAAAGGTAGCAGATAAAGAATGGGCAATGCGCACTATTATCTCTAACATTCAAGAGAATGTAGTCAATAGCATAGAAAAGAAAACCACGCAGCGGAAACGCAAGAAAAAACATTAGATTTCAATACCTGCCTAGTTTTCTTTACAAAAAGTAATGATATCCCAGCAAAAACATAAATGTAAAAAAAGAGAGCCAAGTTCAATACAAAAATTATGCTTGGCTGGGGGCTTCGCTGCAAAAAGAATGGAGATCTAAATGAGTGCCAAGTTCTATGCAAAATCGAAATATGTATTTATAGGAACAAAATAACATTATGAACAAGTATTAAACTCTATTTCTTTGCTTTATTGGATACCTATAACAACTGCTTTATTTAAAAATGTGATATCTTAAAGTAGATTAGATTTGACTTGGCCAGTTTTTATCAGAATTAAAATGTTGAATAACTTTATAAAATGACTGATGTAATGAAAACTGGCCAAGTCAAATCTAATCTACTTTAAGATATCACATTTTTAAATAAAGCAGTTGTTATAGGTATCCAATAAAGCAAAGAAATAGAGTTTAATACTTGTTCATAATGTTATTTTGTTCCTATAAATACATATTTCGATTTTGCATAGAACTTGGCACTCATTTAGATCTCCATTCTTTTTGCAGCGAAGCCCCCAGCCAAGCATAATTTTTGTATTGAACTTGGCTCTCTTTTTTTACATTTATGTTTTTGCTGGGATTGTTTTTCTTTTCACCGCATGTTTTATTTTAGAATGTCAATATTCTTTAAATTTAATTCAAAAGTTTAGCGTTTTATTCTTCGTAGACTATAAGGATTAGAAGAAAAAATATTTTTTAAGCGTGCACAGAAAGCTATTATACATAATATTTGACGAAATTTTTAATAGGTTGTAAGTCTTAATTGTTAGATATTACGATCATATTATATATTTTGGGTAAAGAAGAGAAACATTGTGTACCGCCCCCACCAGAAAAAAAATGCTTTGTGGGAAAAACTGAAATTATTTTGTTAATTAATCTTGTAGATTCATTTATTTTGCCTTTTTTACTGTACTAGTGGATCAGGAAGTTTTGTGCTGTATAAAGATATATACTTTTAAAATAACTCTATCAGTCCGTAATGTATCCAAAACGATTTATGATTTTCTGTACATAAACCAGTTGTACTAAACATATTATTTTAAATAAGAAAGTGGTATTGTGAGCCCGACTAACATATATTACTATAAAAACATTCTAAAAATATTCTTTGCGTTGGTTTTTAGACTTGAGGCCAATCAACTACACAAAGGTCCTGGGCCTGGATAGTACGTCCCACGAAGGGGATTTTCTATGAGTTCCAGCCTATATTTACGCAGGTTTTGGAAAGACAGCAGAAAATTCGAACAGATAGGTCGATCAGTATGACCTAGGATCGAGCTTTGCCAGATTCAACAGCAGTACCTATCGGGCACTGGTGGGGCAAAAACGAATATGAAATCAGACCACAGACAATCAGATGAACACATTTCATTATAATTTCACATTTAATATAAACACTTATCAATATTGTCAGTGTTAAAAAATGAGATTTCCCGATTTTTGGCAATACTATTACCGTAATTTTAGGATCACGCCGCATCGCATCATTAAATACTTTTCTAGAGAGATCCAATAAGAAAAGAAGCCTCTTTAATAGATAATTGAATAATGCATATGTTCTTTATTGACACAATCTTACGTTAAAATAACATTTAATTAATTAAAAAATATATATTTAGTTTTTGTCTTAAAAAAAGAGAGGAAAAATACGTATTAAAAGTATTTTTGTGTTCTTAATCAAAAACAATTTTTAAAAAATGTAAATTTTAAATGTGTTATTTTAAAAATAAACATATTAAAAGTTGTATTGTAAAAAATTCACTGTGTTAAAAAAAAAAAAAAAAAAAAAAAGATTTAACTTTTTTGACAATTAAATGATCCGTAATCTAAAAATATAAAATTGAATTTGAATGGTATATTTTTAATGAAATTTGTATGCAAGAAATTGGAACTGAAGTTTTTTAGTGAATTTTCCTAGCAAAACAAAATATTTAATCTTTCACCAGTTTCACTCTCGACGTCGTCATGCACTCACACACGAATATATATATATATATAAAATGGAATATTTCAGTTAAATTCCAATCAAAGTAAATTTAAAATAAAGATAAAAATAAATGTAACATTTAAAGTTAAAAATTTCACCCAATTTAAATATTTCAAGTATGTACCTATTATACCTAATTATGTACGTAAGAAATTCAAAATGAAATATTTGATTAAATTTCGCATAACAGTAAAACAAAAATCAAAGTAACAAAAATATCTTAACGCACTCATTTAACTTTCTACACTCTTACAGGCTAAAACAAAATGCAAAAAACAAATGGTCCTATAATAGTTACGATGCATAAAAATGCAAAAAACACACGAGGAATTCGATAGAACAGAAAATAAAGTTTAAAAAATACGCAATAAAATCAAATCAAATATAAAACATAGATAGAATTCCACAAATAAATTAATTACACAAAAAAGGAAAAATAAAAGTCAAATGCTTTTCTCACGCTGAATGGAAAAAAAAATTAAATTACAATCAGGAAATATTCAATTGAACAAGGTCTTTAAAAAAAAAAAATCTATTTTAATTATGCAAGGAAAAGTTCCACCAACAAAGGAAATTGAATTTTAAATGTTTTTTTTTTTTTTTTTGTAAGAAGTAGACTTCTTTATTGCGAGATAATTTATCTCTATATTGAAGTTTATTAAAGAAATATTTTATATTATCTAGGTAGTAGTAATGAAAAGAAAAGGGTAATTTAAATTTTCTAGATTTTATCTTTTCTAGAAAAAAAAAAAAATAATAATATGCATTGCATACATTTTTATTATGTAACTCATATGTAATATATTTTTAATTTTTAGATTATTCACTCACCTAGCTTATATAACCACATATTCACTTACCTATATTACACAGCTTATATACACACTAACACACACTAAGTAGATAAGTATGTAGGTCTGCAAAATCGAACTTTTCACTTTTTTTTTTCACTGCTTTGTGTGTTTCGAATGTACTTTGATACGCTGAATTCTGAAATGATTATCTTTTCTCTCTGTCAGGTAAAGATTTCACACGAAGTATGAAGATTGGAAGTATTCATACAAAAGCTATAATAAATTCGAAACTATTTATGTGTAAAATACATTAAAATAGTCTATTATTTACACATTACCTTTTAGGTACCTTTAGAGGTTTTTCTCTTATGCACGGCTTGTAGGGCCTTGAGGAGGAAGGGGGCAACATCTATGCAACATCCAACAATAATCTGCTAACATTCCATCGTACCTAATACCTCCTCTACACTTTTTTGATGTCTTGGTGAAACAAGTCTCCTTGCTCTTCACTCACCTCACCTAGAGTATTCCAGGAAAGAAATTAGATGGGAGTTAAAAAGTGGTTAGGTGAGTTTCGAAGTCTCAAAAAAAGCATATTTTTATTATTTTTCTTTTTAATATATCAAATGAAATATCTTACTCAAAGAAGATAGATAAGAAGATATCAAAGATACACATTTGACAAGTACATTGTGAAATTTTCATTTAAAAATTTTGAAAATTCAGCCATCGGGACCTCATTTCCCTTGACCCCTCAGAAAGAAAGTTCTCTCGGCATTGTCAGGATAACTCAGGACAGATTCATCTGAAATTAAAAAACAAATATTTTCTGTTAGTAGATGTGTATAGCTCGTGCTTGGACGAAGGAAAAAAAATAATTTGAATTTTTGGTGGAGTTGTGAATAAAAAGTCCCATTTTTTGGTAAAATTTGCACCACGTATTGCCTTGTAAAATTAGTTACGATTAAAAAAAAAAAAAAAAAAAAAAAAAAAAAAAGAAAAGAAAGAAAGAAAGAAAGAAAGAAAAATCATTCGTTTAAGCACTAGATAATGAAAAGTTGATCTTCAGGTGTTATCTTGAAGAAGTGTGCAAAATTTGAACAAGATCGGTTCATAACGTTTTGAGAAATCATGATAACCGACTTAAAAATAGAGTGTCGCGAAAAACGGGATTGAAGTTTAAATTGAAATAACAAGCAGATTTTTTTTTTCCCTTCAACTTACATAGAATCGTCGATTCCGGCACCATAAAGTAAAGAAAATGCTTTAGCGGATATATATATATATATATATATTGTAAAAATACGCTTTTTTTTTAGCCTTTGAACCCCCCCTCCCTTCCCAACCCCTTAAGCTAAAGAAAACCGTTTGTTTGTCAGAGAAGTATGTGATGGACATTTTATTTTTGAATATATTTGCTTTATTAAGCATTCAGATCCCCACCAGGAAAACATTATTTTCAAGAAGAAATATTCATCATAGACCTGTGTAATGGAAATACTTCCGATATAGTAATAAATCCATTTTTTAAAGGGGCTGTGGCAGCGTCTGTCACGCTTCCCCACAGGATTTCGAAAGAGCCCCTTTCAAAAGGTGTAAGTCTTCAATTTCAGTTAATTGAAATACATTATGTTTAAAAATATGTCTTCAAATTAGAGCTGACGTAAATCACAAAAAAAAAAGTAAAGATAAAGATAAATTACACCTTAAATAAATTGGTGAAAAATCAAAACTTTTAGATATCAAATCCTTTTTTATGTGCGTATATGTTCAAACTTTCTGTTTACCATTCTTTGACTCAAATTTCTACCACTGTAATGGCTGTTGTTCCTTAGAATGAAAAATCTGTAGTCGAGAGTATAGTGTTGCTACATCTATACAAAATATTATGTCTATGGTTTTATTTGAGTTTTAAGAAATTGCCAGATTTAACAACTTTCTACTTTAGGAATTTTTCAATATAAAAGAATACGTGTATAAAATGAAAAAATGCATTTAAAAAAAAAAAAGTATTTTTAAGTATCTTCTTGACATAGTAAGAAAATAATTTTTATATTCTGCAAATCTAGCTCATCAAACCTTTCGAATGGTACCTTTTCAGTCCTCTACTCCAGAATTAATATATTAAAAGTGTACCACAAATTCCATGTTTGCCTATTAATATATAGGTAACTTGTATTTGAAATTACTTTGGGAAAATAATCAATTATTTATTTATTTATTTATTTATTTTTTACATTTAAGAATTTTACGAACATTAAAACTAACAAAATTTTTGAATAAAGTAAATTTAAAATGAAGAAAAAGTTACAGGTATCTGTCGATTTCCATAACAATTCCAAAAATAAAATAAATAAATAGACATAAGATAATTTATTTTAATGATTTTTTTAACACATAAGGCAGAAAAAAAGTACATTGGAATTAAACGAGAATGTCTACTAAAAGTATATACTGTTAAAAATGTCAACGGAAAAATACTGGTAATCATAAATTACAGAGAAAAACAAACGCATCTGTTAAAAAATATATTTTACACATGCATTTTAATGGCTAATATTAATTTAATTAATTATTAAGGAGAATATATATATATATTTTTTTAGAATTATTTCTTTAAAGAAAAACATTTTATATATATAGATATTAGATATATATTATTGAGAAATTAACTAATAAAATAGATACAAATACAGAATAAAGATTGAGAATCTTGATTATTTACTTTTAATTAAGAATTATTAAATTTAAAAAGGTTCTGGATAAACATTTCAATAAATTTACAGATTTTTTTTTTTTTTTTTTTTTTTACAATGTATAGTTAAAAATTTTGTTGAACGAAAACGTTAATGAATAAAGATTGGGCCCAAGCATGGCACACAGTAGTTGTAACCATGAGATGGTGAAATATCAAAAACAGTAGTGTTATTACTGCATTTCCTATGAAACATTTTATGTTAAAAGTCTAGGAATTATTTTATTACATTAAAGTATAAATTTGCTACACTATGGAATTTCTGTTAGATTGTAGTATTGGATTCGTAAAAATTTTTACCTTAAGGTTTTCGATAGATGTACACGGTTTGAGATATCTAGAACACAATTTGTTCAATTTTTAAAAATGTCTGTCCGTCTGTCAGTATGTGACAAAAGCTTATGGCAATTGTATCTCCGGAACTACTGCACATAATTTCCTAAAGTTTGATATGAAGTAGCAACTTGACATGATTTAGTACCTATCAACTTTTGGTGAAAATCGTTCAACAGTTGGCGTTGCCATCCAGCTTTTTCTAAATTTTTAACATGACGGTATAGGACAAAATTTCGTATAAATGTACATAAAGATAATTATTTTTTAATATTCGTTATGAAATTAAAAGAATTACTTATAATAATGGCAGTCAACTGTGAAAAATTTTTTCTTTGTACGTGTACGAGCGTCTCGAGGGAAGTTCTCCCTCAGTGAGAAAAATTTTCATTTTGGATATCTTTCAAAAGAGCTCGTCGATATCTTTAAAAAGGATGGTTAGACTATCGATCTGCGATAATTTCAAGTAAATATTTTTTTTTTAATTTTTAATAATAATAATAATAATAATAATAATAACTTATTTTTGAGATGTTTTTTAAAGAATAAAATTGTCTTTCCTTGAATTTTTAGTGTTATACTACTTCTCTAGAATGGAAATCATCTTCATTCGTCATGCGAGATAATTTTAATAAATTACTTTTACTGAGTGAATTGGTATAGGAAAATTTAGAAGAAAGTCATGTGGTGGTCACAACATATCAATTATTCATTCTCTCAAATTCTATCAAATTTACTTTCAATCTGCTTTATTTCTTTTTATTGGAAACTTCAGAATGCAATTAAAAGCACTAGTACATTTTAATTAAAAAAATAAAAAGGGCAAAATTGCATTATTTTTTCTTTTTCTTAAAATGGTATACATAAAAAAGAAGAAAAATGTTTCTGACGCATGAAATGTATGCAAAATAACGATAAAGAGATAGACTGAAATGCATGAAAAAGAGAAGAAAAAATAAAATAGAAAGTACTGAGGAAAGGTACTACAAAACCATTAAATTTTAAAAGATTAATATAGAAAATAGAAAAACTTTTTTTTTTTTTTTTTTTTTTTTTTTTTAATAATCGTATCTTACTTACTTTTCTCTCTAAACGTTTCAAGTATTTTTTTTTTTATTTCTTTCTTCTTTTTAAGTAATTGGAAACTTGACAATGTAAATTAAAAGCAATTGCACTTCTAATTCAGAATAAAAGGCAAAATAACATGGTTTTCTTTTGCTTAAAATGTTACATAAAAATATTTTTGCTGACGTATGGAATATGTGGAAAAAAGTCGATCAAGAGACTAAAATTCATGCATTAAAAAGGAAAAAAAGGGCAAAAATAAAACGGCAGATAATGAGCAAATATATTTCAAAACCATTAAATTTTAAAAGATCAATTTGTAAAATAGAAAAAATTTTGGAATTTTAATAGTCGTATTTTAATAAAGAGTTAAACAATGTGAAGGAAAATAAATTAAACTACTTTTGAAGAGGCTAATTAACAATTTAAGAGTATTTTACAGAATTTTAAATAGTGTTTCCATTATATATATATATATATGTCAAACATTTATTTATTATTTATACATAACACATTAATGCAGTTTTATAAGTGATGTAAGTGAATATATATTTTTATTTTAAATTTCATGTCCTAAACAGAATATAGGAGGTCCAAAGTAGAGCTTACTTGAAACTGAAAAAGTAGTATTATTTTTATCGAAAAATTATTATTATTATTATTTTTTTTTTTTTACATGTAAAATAATTAGAGTAGAAAGCAGATAACTTGTGATAATTTTACTGACATTTTTATACTGCAAGATTCTTGGAATAAAGCTATATATTTTAATTAATTTACCTCAAAATAACTAATATTGATGTCTAGAGATAAAATAATAATCAGATTTATTAAGAGTGCAAAAATTTCGGAGCGGATTAATTAATGCACAAAATGCATCTTTTATTTTTAGTACAAATGGGAAACATATGTAATTAGTAAACAACAACAAAAAAAAAAAAAAAAAAAAAAAAAAAAAAGAATTAAAAAAAAAAAAAAAAAAAAAAATAAATAAATAAAAAAATAAATAAATAAAAAATAATTTTATCTCAAAATTTATGAAAGTCAATCTCTTCAGGGAAGAATTTTTATAGTGAGAACTGTATATATTTTTAAGTGAGAACAATATATCTTTACCAGGGCAGGCAAACCATAAAATTTTCATTTTACTTATTCACAGATTCTCTAGTGAATAATGTATTATTATTATTATTATTAAATAAAAATTATTATAAATATCAAAAACTAGATAAATCTAGATGTGACCAAGGCCATCGTGACGTTAAATTTTCAATTAAAAATGTATTAGCTTCATTGTCTAGTTAATTATATTTTTTTTCTTTGTGTTAACTTCCTCATCGTTTGTTTTCGCACTGACTGTTTCAATTAAAGTACTTCTAAAAGAACTAGAAACTTAAACTTGTAATGAAAAGAAGATTCAATTTTAGCAATACACAGCCTTTAAATATTAGGATTTCTTGTTTTCTTTCTTTCGTTTTTTCTTTTTTTTTTTAAACTTTGCTTTTGTGGCAAATAAACTCCTACTAACGTATAAAAAAGAGGAATGTATTACAATGATACTTTAAAACTATTAAATTAAAAAAATATTAAGCTGTAAAACAGAAATTCTTTAAAAAAGACTACTTTACAATCTCAAACTAATTATGCGTGAAGTTTCAAAAAAGTGTAGGAGAACAAGAAAAGTGAATTTTAACAAAGTAAGTTCAACTATTTAAGAATTTTTTTTTTCTTTTTACACATAAATTTTAAATTGCTTTCAAGGAGTTATTTGTTAAAGTATATCTCTTAACAAGTAGAAGAATTATTAAAAAAGTGTACTTAAGATTTATGTTTCAGTTTATTTAAAAAGAACAATTAAAGAGATGTAAACGGATTTCCATTTATTTCGCTCTACTTTTGAAAATCATAATTTTCAAAATTTTATAAACCAAATAATTATATTCAGAGAAATATTTCAATGAGATTCTTCTAATTTTATAGCGGCATGTGCAGTCGTGACATTTTTCAATTGACATTTTTCACAAATATTTACAACTAAACTTTATGCAAAAGTTATGACATTTTACTTTTTTTAATCCGTATTAAACAGCAATATAAGTAATAAGAAAATTATATTAAATCTGAAACAATATTTAATGTACTGTTACTTTAGTAATTCATGAACTAAACAGTTAAAAAATAATATATAGCTATAAAATATTATCAATTGAAAAACATTATACAAGCACAATAGTGAAAATTTTCGAAACAACTTAAAAATATTTTTGGAAGGGATGCTTACATTATATTAAACGAAAGAATATTTAGAATGTAAACTATTTCTTTATCATTTTAATGATATTTTTCTAAATTAAAATTAAAGTAGAATTTTTAAACACATTTCAATATTTTATTGATGCACAAAAATTCACTAAATTCATGTACATTGTTGAATTAAATTAATCTTTTCTTCTATATAAGTAAAGCAAAGAGTTTGTCGGGAACACATCTGGGTGGACCACTCCTTTTTTTGATTGGTCTAGATTTAACTACTTTGGTGATGAAAGTTGGCCATTTGTTTTAGTAAAAACGGATGAATTTTTTTAAAGATACTGTATAGATGTTATACTTTTTAAAAGAGCTCTAAAAATTGTTCATTTTATGTGGGGACACTATATACATCAAGTTATTAAAGATATTACGTTGCAAAGTTTTCTTTTAATTAATTAAAATATGAAAATAAATATTAGCTATAATTTAATAGTTGAAAAAAAAAATATGAGTTCATTTTCTTTCAATAATAATAATAATAATAATAATAATAATAATACATTTAATTAAACGTGAACATTAAAAAATTGTAAAAATTTAAATTATTCCTCTCACAAAAATTATCGCTTTAAAATTTTCTACACATTCATAAAGTGCTAATGCAGATTCAACAGAAAATTTAAAAACATGGTATATAAAGAGTTTTTTTTTTTTTTTTTAATCGTACAATTATTTATAATTTTCTTGTCTTTTCGGCGATGAGTTGATATGGATATCGCAAATGCATAAGTAAACATTTTGGCGAGAAACGTCCGAGCTACTTCAGTGCCAAATTTCAAATTTCGCCAAGAGGTCCAAGCTCTTTCAATGTTTTTGCACAGTTTTTCTCAATTTTATTTTAAATAATTTTGTAATGCAAGTGGGAAAAAATAGGAAAAGCATTTTTAAAAATTGGTCTAATTATACAAAATATCTCCATGTAAGATAGTATGCGTTTTCCGTTCTGTTTATTATCAAAAAGAAAATGACTAACTCAGTTTTTCCTGTATTATTGACATTTCTATCAATTTCAATGCATTTTCTTTTTAGTTGTAATTTGTAGAACGGTAGAAAAAATACTGATTATTTTTTTAATTCATTTAAATATAGTGACCAGCGAAGCGGGCAAAGACTGTTAGTTATGGAATAAAGTATGATTAGCATAGTGTATTGGTTTCCAGTTCCTCTTAAAGTTAATCATATACTTTAATTTTTAGTGTTTTTAGGATTTCTTTAGTACACTGTATGCTGCGAAATCAAATTTACTGTGATATACAGGACACTCTTTTTAATACTTTCTCTTTAGGTTAAGTACTTCCTAATCAGAGAAGTATAAGGCTAATTATGTGAAATTCCTTCCTAAAATAGTTACAAAACAAGATATATGATTGTTACCATGCTGTTTTAGACAGTATACAGCACTACATAAAACTAATCTGTTTTATAGTTTTTCATTTAATTAAGGCTAAAAAGGTAATTTTTGAAAGTTTTCTACCTCCGCATGATAAAACAAAAATGCATTTCAATGTGTCATTACAGAAGTAATTTTAAAGTGCAATAGCGTCTAAACGCCTTATTTGAATGAACTGAAAATTTATATACATATTACAGATCATTGTGAAACAAATTGTGTAGTTTCGGTGAATTTCGAACACTTCCAGATTTTCACAAGGACACAACGAAAAATTCTTTAACATTATGATCTATGGGCTCATTGCATTGGCGTTAACTTAAACAACATAATGTACATAGAAAAATATACCCTATTATAACTTTTATTTTTTGTCTTTTAATGACTTCTTTTACTTTAATTTATTTATACAACCGTTAATTACTTAATGTTCGGAAACACGAGCAGAGTCACTCCAGATTTTTTTAGTTTATAGCTAAAATACTAGTGATATAAAACGTAAGGTTATAAAATTCAATAAAAGTATCTATATCTTACCCTTTAACAAAAGTACAACAAAATGCAGTATGTATCAATTTACAAATCATGATATATATTTGATTTTAATTACAAATGTCAATACTCGTTAATATTAAACGTTTGAAAAAAAATGTCTCTTTCAAAAATTAATAAATACAGCAATTCTTTAATTAAAAATTAATAAGATTAAACATTTAGTTAAATAGGGTCGAGAGTGCTTATAAAAACACACTCTTTTAATTTTAATGTCCTTCACAATTTTTGTATTAGTATAAATATTTATAGTAATAAACCTTAGTTAACTGCAATTTAATATCGATTCTAAAAATAGTAGCTTTTGTTAGAATGTATGTTAAATAAGTGAATTTTTCACCCCTCTTATAAGCTCAAATATATCTTAGTCTTTGTTTAACAAAAGTCTTTTTTTCCAAAATTAATGCATTTTTAACTCTAAAAAGAAAGTCAAATCTGAATGGTTTAACATTCATTTATTTCACTAATTTCCCTTTAATCATACAAATACAGATTTACTCTCAAATACTAGTAAAGTAATTAAGTTAAATGGACATCTGAAACTTAAAAAAAAATAATAATAACACTTAACATTCTGCCTTGTAGTCTTTGAAAACAACGTACAAAATACAACAAAGTGAAAATCCCATATGAGACTTTATTTAAATAAAATACAAGATTTAAAGAGTTGTAGGAAAGCAGGAAATAAAGTCTTTCAAATGTTTAAAAAAGAAAATAAATATTCTAAACAATAAACTGAAGTCTCAGAGTAGAAAAATTACGCAAAAAAAAGAAGGGGAAACGTTTTTTTTTTTTTTTTTTTTTTTTTTTTTAATTCGGATTCAAAGTTATTTAAATCAGAGTAAGGAAATACGTTTAAATAAAAGTTTTCGAATTTTTTAAAGAAAATATTCACGGAAGTTCCGTTTAATAAAGGAAATTGAGTTTTTAAGAAAGTAATTAAGAGATTGAAATTGTTTTATATTAAGTATAAACTTTATTTTTAATAGTTAATGTCTTAGATTTTATTTATTCTTGTTTTAGTTCTATTTAAAACGAACATTTCGAATACCAAGAGGAAATGAAAGAAAACGCGCTGCATAGAATTTCTATTTTCTAGGCAATTTCATCTATAGATGACGTTATTAAATATTCCCAATAATGTAATATAGATAAATATTTAATAAAAGAATATAATGAAAATTCATATAGTTCATATCAGTTGTAAAGCACTTTTCATTTATGTATACTTTTCATACCGTTTAACATTTGTTTATGAACATTATTAAAAAGCTTGCGAAAACAAAACGCAATATTGTTTGGGCATTTTTTACTTAAACTTCTTAAGGCATCTGAATATTTCTGTGACGCCCTGTAAACCAATCATTAATGCTAGTCATACCCCCAATCTGCAGAAAATATGCTTTTGTGCATGTTTATAATCTATATTAATATATAAAGATGAAAAATTTCTTTGTATGTGGAGGATATCTCTGGAACTACTGAACCAATTTAAAATATTTTTTCACTAATCAAAAGCTACACTATCCCTGAATGCTATAGACTATAATTAATTTTGATAAAATAAGTTTTCAGTTCAAAATTTCAGTATTTTAAGTAAAATCGCTATAAATGTCATGAAAAAAAATTGTAACGAAAGCTGTTATGTATGTGAACGCTGTGGCTACGAAGTAAAGCATTGGATTACAAATTCAGTGGTTGAGAGTTCGATCCCCATAAAGAAAAAATCTTTAATTTTAATTTTTATTTAAATCTAAATTGTTTATTTCTCATTCATTCATTAAATCATTATGTTAATTATTCGGTTAATGTTATGTAGTTTCTAGACTTTTCGAGTTATAGAATATTGTGTCCTAGAAAATTCATCCATTGTATATAAACCGATGTAAAACTCAGTTGAGTTGAAAAATAAAGTCTCAGGGAGAGCTTCTGTGTTATTTCGCTTTAGTGTTTCTCAACAATTATTTAAGTCTAATCTACGTGACAATATTAAAAATCTAGCTGATGCCACTAAAAATCCAATTTTTACGCGCTCATTTTCTTTGTTTCTTTTTAACATTAAAAGTATTTCTTTTTCTAATGATATGATTGATTTGATATATATATATATATATATATATATATATATATATATATATTCTAAATATTGATGTTTAAACATTATTAAAAATTATATTTGTTAGTTAGTATTTAATAATGATAATAATAATAATAAAAACACTTGATGCTTCAAATAAGCATTTTTTTTTAAATCTAATTTCTTTTACATTATTCTTAATATATATTTTTACTTCCATTACCCGACTACCGTAGGTAATGGAAATATTTTATTCGGTCCAAAAATTCGTTATCGAATTTTAACCTCATTTATATGTTTTAAGGTCTCCTGAGTCCAAAAAAGTAATTTTTGGCAAATGGTCAATATGTGTGTGTGCACATGTATGTATGTGGGGAATCTTCTGACCAAATCAAAGTTGCTATTTCGAATTCATGTGGACTTATCTTACAAATATTTTGGATGGGTTCGTTAACCAGGTTGCTCCGCCATTTTTTACCAAGTGGCGATATTTGAAAATATATCATATAAAATATATTTAATACCGGATTTGCATAAAAATTGATGTATACGTAAATCTAATTATGATATCAACTACGTTCATTTGTTAACAAGAAATCGACATCTTATTTCAAAATAGTGGCAATTAGAAATCACGAGACCACTTTAAAACCTGCGGGTAACTTTTAAACTTGTCATTGCAATAACTTACGAAATACACAATCAATTTAACTAAAGTTGGATAGTGGATTTATCTTAGGAATATCTTGAAAAAGTTTATTATGCAACTTGATCCGTCTTTTTATTTCTATGTGGTAAATTTCCAAAAATTTAAAAAAATTAAATTAAGATCTCGTACAGAAAAGTACCATATTCCTTCAGATAATAACCGAAAACCAAGTATAACAATTTTAAATAAAAAATAAACTAAAGTAATACTAATTTAGAAATTGTGTGACTTACTAAATTTACTTGAATAATTATTTTAACCCGATCAGTTTATCGTGGGTCATTGGAGACCCGAGCCATTTACTTATGTCTCATCCGTCAGAATTCACGCATAAAAAAATATCTATCTATCGTACCCATGACTTTTTTCTTAAAAATACCATTCTTAAATTTTATTATGCAATTTGTTTTTCAAATATCACAACTTATTCAAAAGTTATGCCTGCATAAGTAAATGTCTGCATTTTATAGAAATGGGCGTATTTCTGATTAAGTATATATATATATATATATATATATATATATATGTTTAAATTTCTTTTGCAATATTCATTGTCTGCCCTTAAATTCGAAGTATTCAAGAGCGTTCAAGAATTTTATCACATTTTTTTCATTAAAATTTACGTGTTCTAACAGTGGGGTCTTATCAGGTCTTAACAGTGGGGTCTTATCATGGGTCTTCAGCGACCCATGATAAACTGACAAGCTGTCGAAAAATACGATAACCTGATCGGGTTAATTGAAGAAATTAAATGTCACCATAACTCGAAAAATAGTGATAGGAATGAGCTTTAAATGTGAAACTTATGTTTTTGATGACCCCTGTTCCATTTTCTCTAATATAATATAGAGAATAATTCCTATTTTTTTAGAATATGAAATTATTAATAATTTTCAAAATTAAAAATATGATTTTAAATCAAGAAGATCCATCCAATACGTTTGAGTCACTCCACTTTAATCAATTAAAAACCGAAATATGAATTTAACGAATTTTCTGGGAGATAATATGAATTAAAGCCTGACACATTCATTTAACGTTAAGATTCTCCGATTTTGACAGATTATAATTGTATGGAATTTTGAAAGAAACATATAAACTATGCAACTTTCCGGGCTGATTTGATTTTAACTACTGAATAAAGAAAAAAAAAATGACAAAAAGAGGTCATTTGTTGATGTTTGAAAAGTGAAGTTGGTACAAGTTTTAATATGTAGACCAGGCCTGTCCAACCCAAAACACTTGGTGGGCCGAATTGGAAATATATTTTATTCATTCGGGCAGCACCGTATGAACAGTCATAATCCCCCCCTCTCCTCTCCTTTCCCTACTAATTTTGCTGTAAATTAGTGTAGAGACATGCGCCTGCTGCCGATCGGTTAGTAATAAGGCCTGTAGTTTAAAAAGGTTTATTTAATATTAAAACTGGCATCAACTTCATTTTTTTTCGAAGGCAACCCCCAATTTCATCAAGCTTTTTGGATTATTTGAATTAAATCAGCCCAGAAAATGGTACAGTTTATGTGTTTCTCTCAATTTTTCACAAAGTTACAATTTGTTAAAACAGGGAAATGCTAATGTTAAATGAATATAATAAACATTAATTCATGTTTTCCCCAAAAATTAAAATTTCTTTCTTTTTTCTTTTTAATGTTAGAATTAAGTAAGCCAAATATATTCCATGCATATTTTTGATTAAAAAACATTTTTTGAATTATGAAAATTATAAATAAATTCATATTTCAAAAAAATTCAGAGTTATGACCTACATTAAATTTTGCACGAATAGAATGGGTATCATCAAAAATATGGGTTTCTATATTTACAGTTTACCCCTTTATAATTTTTGGAATTACAGTGATATATCATTTTGCTCTTAGGGGGCTGTAATCATAATCACATATCATCATTTGTATCATATATTAGTTTGCTTGCGCATGATTTAAAATAGTTTTTCAAGTACGTTTCGACGTACACATCATATCTTAATTAGCATAACTTTACTTTGTTTTATATTTAAAATTGTTATACTTCTTTTCCGATTATTATCTGGATGGATATAATATTTTTCCCTGTCATATTTTAATTTAATTTTATTTAAATATGGAGATTTACCCCTGATCAATTTTCACTTATATGAAGACATGACTATGAAGACATGATATAAGGAATATAAACTATGCCCTTTTTCCGAGCCGCCTTGATCTTAGAAATTCGAATACGTTGCCAAAAATTGGTATTACTATTCGGTAAAAAAAAAAAAGAAGTTTGTGCAAATTTTAATAGTATGTAGATGACACCCTAAACAAAATTTAGCAGCTAACTTAAAAACTAGATTTTATTACCAATCGTTAGGCATCAGCTGCTGGTTTCTACAATAATTTACGGCGAAATTAGTCGGGGAAGGAAATTATTATTATTATTTCATGACTGCGCATATGCATATGGACATATATGTTTGTGAGTATATCATTCATGTATGTATATACTTTTTTCGGGGAAAGGCAGGAGGAAAATTCGGAGCAGAATACATTAATTTAAATTATTTTCATTCGTAAATTAACAATAGAATCGTGAAACATGTATGACTATTTATTAAAACTATAATAAAAATAATGAATAATGGATCTAATAATATTTCATTACAACAGTTTTTTAGCTACCATAATCGTTGAAAGGTATTTTCACTTCGAAAAATCAGAACGTATTTATTAATATTTCATCCGTTAACCAAAGTAGTCAAACTTTAAATATTGTTAGTATCCTCGCGGGCCGCAAGAAACTACGTAGTAGGCCGCGGGTTGGCCATCCCTGTTGTAGATGACACCCCCTAAGCAAAATCTAAATATACTTTTATAAATTAAACATTACTGTTAATCGATCGGCAACAGCAATTAGACGGGGATGAGACTTCTTTTTTTTTTCCCTTACAAATTACTGTACACAAATTAGAGTTTCTACTAACCAACTCGTTCAAGTATTTTTCCTTTTAATTCAAAATGGGGTCACTGGAAAATAATAGTAATAATAATAATAATAATAACCTACTCATTTAAAATATTGCATTTAAAGGTGCAAGAAATTATCAATATACTTAAATGCATTAAAATAATATACCGAATTATTTAACACTTTGTACACTTAAGAAAAAATGTCATTTGCTTTAATTGTCTACTAATTTAGGAAAATAAAAATCTTAATTAATTGTGACTATTGTAACAAAAATGAGAAAATAGAATTACTCGAATTTATTTTCTTTCTTTCTTTTTATTTATTTATTTGTTTATTATTATTATTTTTAATATTTGTTTCATGATAAATTTCATGTAACAACTGAAGAATGTAATAACTACAAATGACTTCATAAATAATGCATAGACAATTTTAACAGCTGTTATCGAATTCTGACTTGAGGCACGGATTTTCGCAGATGATAATAATGAAAGCGAGGCACTTTGGAAAAGGTTTTCGACAAGATTGACTTGATCAATAATTCAGAAAAATTAACTGGCATTATCTTATACGATAGAAAAGAATTCGGAAATTTATCTTAAATGAGCTCTTTTACTGCGCATGAATATAGGATTTTAGAAAAGTTTGTACAATAAAATATAATCTGAAATTACGTTATCTAACTTAACAGATTTATTTTAAAATATCTAATTTCTAAAAAAGCATCAGAAAAAAAATGATTATGCCCTGTTTTAAAGAAATGAATTACTATCTACAGTCGTCAGCAACATTTTTGACGAGCTAGCAATAATTCCTATTTAAAAGATCAGCACCTAACACTGTTTTTTAAGTAAATATTTGTCGAATCATCATCTTAGTCTTACGCTGTTTATGAAAAAGTAAGCTGATGATAAAAAAAAAAAAAAAAAATCAAACTTTAAAAAAAAAAAAAAAAAAAAAAAAAAAAAATGAAAATGAAAATGAAAAATGAAAAATGAGGATGTGTGCTTCAATAAGTTTGCTGTCTACCTGTAATATATATTTAAAAATAAAATAAAATAAAATAAAATAAAACAATTCAACTGGTCTTTGAAACGTTTCTATTGCTACTTCTTTCTTTTTTTTTCCAAGTTAAATTAATACTGAGATTTTTTTTTTTTCATCAAGAACAGTTGTTTTAGTACGGTACTTGCCGTGAAATTTGTTGCATGCATACTTTAGGTGATGAGACGCATTTCCAACAAAACGTTGATTATGCGACGCATGAACTGTGGGTGTTTCGATACCTAGTTTCCATATATAACCAGATATCAAGAATGCATACCTGTGTCATGGGAATAATATGACACAAGAAACAAAGATATTAAACACAAAACTATTAAATATAAAACAGTATATATTTTCTGTTTATAAAACTGTTATGTATACATATTTTAATTTTCTAGTCAGAGAATTAGGTAAACAGGCAAAGTATTATCAATCAAATACAAAACATTCGCATAATTTTTAGTTGTCAGCTGATGTTTTCCATTTTAGAGATTTCCATTTTTCATGCTTTTGATTTAGATATGCTTTGGTGCTTTTGATGTAGAGATTTGTCATATTTGTCAATGAAATTGCCCTCATTTTGTGCTTGTTGGTAATGATCAAACTTAGACTTCCCTAGAATTAGAAAAGTTAATCTGTACGTTCCACAATCCCATGTACCATAGCAGTGATACTTAATTTCCTTGCATTAAAATTAAGTTTTGGACATTTTATTCATATAAACTAGGAATATTTTAAGCATATTCTTCTAGCGCAAACTAGTTTCGTTATACTTTATCGACGTTGGTTTTCTTCCCTCCTTATCAACACTCTTTCTATTAATCCTCTACTAAAAGATACTTTCAAATGTGCAACTGCGTCAGTAACAGTTTTTTTTTTTTTTTTTTTTTTTTTTTTTTTTTTTTTTTTAAACCTGGACGTTTTTATTAATTTAAAAATTTTTGGCAACGGTTTGAAATGTACAAGTTAACTGACATTCGTTTACAAATTAACATTATTCTTAGTTTTCTGTTAATTTTACGAGATTTTTCATTTCTGAAAAGCTTTCAATTAACGCAAAATTTCTATGGGTCGATATTAGAATAACCGATAATTTTCAATGTTTAAATTGTAGACTTAATTACAAATGATTTTTGGAGGCATATTTTGCGCACGGCACAGTGCAATTGCAATAAAATGTTTGCTTAAATGAGTAAAGCAGGAAACGATGCGAATAAAATCTCTAGTCCAATTATCATGTGCTGTTTTATGCTTTTAAAAAAAGGAATAATTAGAAGGACATAAACCTTAACTGGCTTAATCTAAAATGAATTCCGAGCATATATAGAGGTATTTAAATGAAATGTATCTAATTTAATAGTATGGTGTTTTTTTGTTTTAATAATTTTTAAAAATAAGTTTTATAGCATTAAAAAATATTTCATTTCAGTTGAATTTCGCAACTTTCCAAACTAAGTTTAAGCATGTAAGTTTCTTCTCCTTTTATTGTTTACTTATCATAGTAAGTTTATAAGGCATTAGATATATATATATATATATTTTTTTTATCAATTAGATTTTATTTTTGTCATTTAAAAAATATTACATACAAGAAATAGCTTTATTTTAAATTTATATTTTATTATGACATATATGCTATAAACCTTCCCATGCGTTATTTAAATCATTTTCTAAACTCCTCCCTGCAATAATGCAAAAGTCGAAGATAATGCTAACGAAATTAATTTCTGAAAACTTGAATTAAAGATGTAAAAATAACCATTAATCCTTCAAAAAACAGAATTAGTTGTTAGAAATATGTTGTACGTGATATTCCTTTATTTAAATAATTTCTGATTATACGTATAGATACACGCTATTTATATTATTGATAAGTAAGAAACTATATATAATGAATTAGCTCATCTCAAAATACTTTCATTGCATTTTCTTTTGACTTGAGTATAATGTTAACCAATTCTCATGGTATAATTGATCCAATATATATAATTTTTATCCGTCATACTACGTTTAAACAATATATATAAATATTATGTTGTCTTTTATTATTGTTTTGTTATTTAAGATATTAATGCTATTATAAGTACTGTTACTAAATTGTTTATTTCTGCTGATTTTTTTGTTTGAAACATGTATCAACACAATTTAACGCTTTTGCATGCAAATATTGTATAATTTCTCTCTACTTCATTTTAGAAAAAAAAAATTCACATTATTTACAGTCAATTTTAAAATATTTTTATTCTTCTTCAATAGAAAAAATAAAATTAAATGTATTGTAAAATTTCAAATATAAAATTTGAAAGCATTTAACAAGCTTTTATAAAAACATTGCTGTACGTCTCTTTTTTTTTTTTTTTTTTTTTTTTTTGTTAAAAAACTATATGCAATTATTTTTGAGGGAACATTGTATTTTTATACCCCATACGCATCTACCTTTTACAAAAATAAGCAATATCTTTGTTGTCAGACGTGACATATGAAACTGAAATTTTAAGAGCCAGTTTTTTTAAAATAGGGCAAATTCGGCATGTTTGGATAGTTGATATTTTTGATTTTGCTGAAATTTTCAGGAGATGTTCTTTATGTCAAATTATTAAACGCATTTTTTTTTTTTTTTTTTTTTTTTTTGCGAAAAAAATAATTTTCTTGGAGTTTTTTGTGTGTGTGTGTGTGGGGGGGGGGGTCAAAGATGGAGTCCTCTGTTTTGTTACGAAAAACATATCTATTTAAGGAAGCCAATACTTTTTGCGCCAGAAGGGAACCATGGTACTGACAGTTACTTTGTAGTCTCCTGTTTCCAAACTATACTTATGGTTGACTCTTGGCGCAAAGGTCAAAGGCCATTCAAAATTCTAAAAAAAAAAATGTATTTTTTTTTCTTTTTTAACTTTGACCCTCCAAATCTTCTTGCGCCAGAAGTGAACCACAAAGGTATATATTTCAGTAAATACATACTGATAATAATTGCCCAAAAAGAGTAAAATTTGTGTAGTTGACTTCTGGCGCAAAAAATATTTGACTTTGAAATTACGAAAAAACAAAAATTGCATCACTTTCAAGGTCATTTACTGCTTGCGCCAGGAGTCAACCAGTAGGAAATTAGTCGTTTAAGAATCCTTAAGTGAAGCAAAAACAAGGGCAATTCAGAAAGCTATGGTAACATCCTTAACTTTTATGTAATGCGGCTCTATACTTTGTGTTTTGTGGCACATGTTCAATAGCTTTCGTTACTTATTTCAGCATTTATTATTATTGCATATATCAAAATTGCTTTAACTAATTGAATTGCTATCTAATCATAAAAACATCTTAATAATAAAAGCCTAAATTTCACGGGGATAACGCTAAAACTAACGTTATAGCAACGAAAGTGTACTGAAATAACGAAAATAAATTGTTTATCCTCGGTTTGGAATAATGAATAAAATGATGGAAGAAGTATGATTTAGCAGAGAAAAAAAAAAAGACATCACACTTGCAACAATGTATCGAGAAAAAAAATAAATTTTACCAGTCATTTCAAAGACTTATAATAAGAATAAAGGATAATTTAAAACAATGTAATTACATGTAATTACATGTATCCAATTGACGACTTGGAGGGGTCGCTTAGAGGCCATCGCTATAAAACACCAAATTATAGTCAAAACATTTAGCTAAATTTTCCACACACCAAAACACCGTCCCTCTCAGATAATTTGCAGCAGAGTTACATTTCGAAACGTACCTTTGCTTCCCACCTCAAAGGGGTAAGGTGGAAATTCCATTTGAAATGTATGTTACGTACACTTAACCAGTCCACACACCAAAAATCCACTTCCTGGGATAATTTGGGGGTAGACTTACGTTTGAAGGCCTGTCTTTTTCCCCGTCTAGACTCTAAAGATGCAAAAGAGGTTGGGAAATTCGCAAAACACCGTATAAAAATACGCCCGTATTTGGGTGCAATGTAGTGTCAAATTTTCAAAGGATTCAGTTAAGAGCTTTCTGAGATTTAAGATTTTGAACAAACAAACATTTAACTTTTTTATTTATGTAGTTTTATCAGACCTATGACCACTGTTTTTGATTTGGCGAATGCGGCAATTTTGAAAATGGGTTTATTTAGAAATATTGACTAATAGGCGGGTGTAGACCGTCTAGTATAATTAAATCGAATTGAAAATTGAGTACTACAAATACTGTTTTTATGATGAATAATTACTTTGAAACTCCTGTCGCCAACTGGCGACTGCATGTTCTTAATTCGACGTTAAACTCACTTAATTTCAACCTTGTAAACTATTGTTAATGTGTTGTGTAACTTTTGTGCAACGTAAAACCTACTGAACCTTAACTTGTGAATACTGCATTACGCAAAATAAAAAACAAATTTTCCCATTAATACATTTGATTTGGTGATCGGTTGGTTGGTTGGGTTTTACGTCCCACTAGTGCTGCGCTGATGGGCAATTGGCGACGGTATGGGACTCACCCCTAGAGGTGGTCCGGAGACATGTCATCGCAATTTTGATCCTCCACGGAAGGGATGGATCTCCCGCTTCGGTGATCCCCCAGAGGTATAATTTTTGATGGGAACATGGAGGACATTGCGGCCACGACAGATTTTACGTGTACACGATAGTCTTTGGCCGGCTGGAGTACCGAACCCGCAATCTTCCAATGGCGAGGCCGACGCTCTACCGACTGGGCTACCGCGGCCCCATTTGGTGATCGGAGACGGACAAATTGTATGATGGAGAGAGAAGCCTCATAGAAAATTTTGTAATATTTTTATACACAATAATAATAAATACTGAAATAAAAGTAATCAAAGTTCTTTAACAAGTACTATAAAGCCGCATTACATAAAATTTGAAGAATTTACGTATATACACTATTACAATTGTGACGTCATTTTTTATATTAAATCCTCCTTTTTCAATTATTTTATTCCTTCTTCCAAATCAGGGATAGAAATTTATTTATTTGTCTTTATTTCAATATACATTTGTAGTTATGACGTTAGTTTTAGCGTTATCCACGTGAAACTTGGGCTTTTGTTATTAAGTAGGTTTTATGTTTAGATAGCATGTCAGTTAGCTAAAGCAATTTTGATGTAATATGTTTATATGCAATAGTAAAAAAAAAAACTGAAAGCTATTGATCATGTGCCGCAAAACACAAAGTATAGAGCCGCATTGTATAAAAGTTAAGGAAGTTACCATAGCTTTCTGAAGTGACCTTGTTTTTGCTTTACTTAAGGCTTCTTAAACGACTAATTTCGTACCGGTTGACCCCTGGCGCAAGCAGTAAATGACCTTCAAAATCATGCATTTTTTGTTTTTTTTGCAATTTCAAAGTCAAATATTTTTTTGCGTCAGAAGTCAACTACACAGATTTTACTCTTTTCGGGTAGTTATTATCAGTATGTATTTGCTGAAATATATACATTTGTGGTTCACCTTTGGCGCAAGAAGATTTGGAGGGTCAAAGTTTAAAAAAATGTTTTTTTTAGAATTTTGAATGACCTTTAACCTTTGCGCCAAGAGTCAACCTTAAGTATTTAAGTCCCAATAGTTAGTCTGGAAACAGAAGAATACATAACTATGAGTACCATGATTCACTTCTGGCGCAAAAGGTATTGGCTTCCGTAAATAGGTATGTTTTTTGTAACAAAACAGAGGACTCCATATTTTACCCCCCAAAACTCCAAGATTTTTTTTTTTTTTTTTCGCAAAAATAAAAAAAATACGTGTCTAATAATTTTACATAAAGAACATCTGAAAATTTCATCAAAATCAAAAATGTCAACTATCCAAGTCCGCCCACTTCTTAAAAAAACTGGCTCTTAAGCATAATTTAGTCTGTCATGTCATGAGCTATAACTAATTTTAAAAATATAAATAAATATCCAGAGAATTAAAACTGAATGAAAATTTAAAATAAATTGAGGAAACAATGGATAAAATTGCTTTATTTATATATTTTTAATTATATAAAAATGAAACACTGTTTTTAGTATTTTATCTTTGATATTTAGTTTCAACCCCCCCCCCCCCCCCAATATGTATGTGTGTGTATATATATACAGAAGAGCTATTGTTACATATTAATGGATTATAGTCCTAAAATTCATTTTTATTTCATTCTTTTTTAACAGTTATAGCATTTAAAAAAAGGATTTATTCCGTATATTTCTTATTTGTATTAAGTTGTAGCATGCATAAGATATTGATGTATGTATTTTTCTGTAAAGAAAAAAAAAAGGAAAGCTTTAGTTTTCGATTTTAGTATTATAATAGTCATTAAATTAAAATTGAAAAATAAATTAAATCTAACATACAATCTACAGTGGAATGTGTAAAATGAAGTATTCATGTCATCAAATGTTTACAAATTTTATTTCGATAAAGATTTCAAGTTACAATGACTTACATCTCAAATTATTCATATTTAAAAAAATTCTCAATTATTTATATATATGCACACGTGCCTTACCCGGAATTCGAACTATGTTTCAGACTATAGCTCCCTGATTAGTAGACGAGCAGGCTGGCTCTTGCAAACAAGAAATTTATGAAAAAAAAAATCTTATGAATTTTCTACTTTTTACTTATCTTAAACCTAAGAAAACAGCTTAAATTAGTTTTAGAAACTGTTCTATGGCACACATATTTCTGTGTAAGAGGATGCGGTAGTCTACTCAACCGCCTATAGACTACTTAATATATAGACTACCCCCTAGTCTATATATTATCGATAGGGTAGTCTACTCAACCCCCCGATAATAACTAGACTACTTAATATAGTGACTACAGTTATAAAAAAATAAGGTTGTTATTAATTTTAAAAGTTTATACACAATTATTCAGACAACTTCTCCATACACTACTCAATTAAATATAGGGGATAATGGGAAAATTGGATCCCATTTTTGTAGTTTCATTATTTTTATCTTGATAAAATATTGTTATTTTTTAAATGCTTTGAATAAGTATAAAGGATAAATTTGTAATTTCTGATACAAAGTTTATTTTATTTAAAAAATAAATTCTTAAATAACGTACATGTGTATATGTTTTCAACAATAAGGGGGGGGGAGAGAAATGCAACATTCCAGTTATGGAGACATTTGAGCCAGGAAAGAAATACATTTAAATAAATCAAAGGAAAGAGAAAATAGAACTTGAATTTCCTATTAAATTAAATAGTTGAACTATAATTACTATAATAAAAAGTTTTAGCTTAGGCCTAATCTGTAATAAATAAATAAAAAAAAAAAAAAAAAAAAAAACAGTGAATACTTTAGAATCATGAAAATCCAAACATAAATGTGAAAACAGTTCCACTCTACAGATTAGATTTTTGTAACTTTTTAGCATCTCTTACTCTTTATCTAGAGTGTTTTTAAGAGCTTTTTCAGGCAATATAAACTCATTAACACATGTCTCTTTTTTGTTTCTCAAAAAGTTAATTTTAAATCCGGAAAAAAAAAAAATCTTGACTATTCTAACAAGGTGTTTTTTTTTTCTTTTTACCTCTAACAATTCTACAATAACAGAATCATTTTCACTGAAAGATGAGTATCTTCATTTTCATCAAAAAATTCTTAAATTGATTCTGCTTCTGTTGAATAGTAAAAAGAAATTGGGTGTTATCATTCAACCACATGCATTAGGCCAGTTGTGTACCTAGTGGGACCCATCGATCATTCTCTCTTGCCGATTCAGCCTAAGGAATATCATATAAGGTGTCATAAGATTCGCAGATCCATTTATTACATACATTAAGGATGCTTCATCCCACAATCATCTTTAAACAATTTGATGGGGAATGTGCATGCCCAATACCCATGAAAATATTGTTTCTATAAAAGTATTATTTACAGGATTAAAAAACAAACAATATAAATATCGATACATAATTATTTTAATTATAATAAGTTAAAAATAAATTAATTAAATCACTTACCATTAAAAAAATAGTTCAAGTTTAGATCAATACCTAAAAATCTTATTTTCAGATTCTAGTGTCCTCGAAATGTGTAAGTACAGTCGGTAACAAAAGTGTCCGAACACTAGCAAAAATTCCTATGCAAAAAAAGTACACTTGAAACTGTTTTGTTAAATAAATCCTTGTCGAATCCTGTTCTTAGTCAGTCTAAAAACAGGATTCGACAAGGATTAATTTAGCAAAACTGTATTAAGCGTACTTTTTTTTACATAGGAATTTTTGCTTAATGTTCGGACACTTTTGTTACCGACTGTATATCAAAACTTAATTTCGAAAACTTGAACCAAAAGCATTATTTCTTCTACTTCATGTAGATAACATAAAGTAAAAAATGGCCGCAGTAGCCCAGTCGGTAGAGTGCCGAGCTCGTAATTGGAAGATTGCGGGTTCGATACTCGAGCCGGCCAAAGACTCTCGTGTACACTAATGGTGACTGGTGCACGTAAAATCCGTCGTGGCCGCAATGCCCTCCCTGTTCCCACCAGAATTATACATCTGGAGGTCACCGTAAAATAAACGCAATTATAGTAGAAGGTGTTAGGTAGGCTGACCAGATCAAAATACCTTTATAATAGAGAAGTGTTAAAAATTGCTACAATTATCCAATTATAAATGTATTTTTTCATTTCTAATAAATAAGGACTAAAAATAAAGTATTATTGAAAAATAATTTAATTTCTACAATTATATAAAAAAAATGCCTTCAAAAAAAAAAAAAAAAAAAAAAAAAAAAAAAAAGGAAGTCCCCATTTGTCCCTAAAAAATGGGGACGTTTGGTCAGTATAACTTAATACAGTTTTTTTTTTTTTTTTTTTAAATAAATCCTTGTCAAATCCTGTTCTTAGTCAATCTAAGAACAAGATTCGACAAGCATTTATTAAACAAAACAGTATTAAGTGTTCTTTTTTTATATAGGAATTTTTGGTAGTGCTCGGATACTTTTGCTGCCGACAGTATACTATACTGGCTCAAGTATCAAACGCATAATCTTCCAAATACGAGTTTGGCTCTCTACCGACCAGGCTACCGCGGTTTGATTGTGTGTTTGGATTGAGTTAATTATCATTTCCCTTAAGATGCGGATTGGACTATTGGTGACAAATAGAATTTGTATATAAAGAGTATTTTTTTAGTAATTTTTTTAGTTTGTTTTTACGAAATCAATTTTTTTTTTCTAGAAACAATATATAAAGTTTAAAGAAGCACGGTTTAATCTTGTATTGTGCAGCTCTGTGGACGACTATAGAACGAGGCGGAGCTTTCAATGTTTGTGGGAGTTGGTTGATTGGTTGGTTTTACATCGCACTAGCGCTGCGCAATGGGAAACTGGCGACGGTCTGAGATTCACCCCTACAGGTGGTCCGGAGACATGCCATCACATTTTTTATCCTCCACCAATGTTTGTGGGGAAAACCTATGCTATGATTGGCTATATACAAACTGTTTGTGGGTAAATTAAGATTTCTATAGCTTTAAATGAAAGAAAATCATTATCATGACTTAAAATAACGTCAGAGAAGCATGTCATCTATTGTGCAGCTCTCTGTCATATTATTGATTTAAGGAACTTTAGAATTCGTGAAATTTTTTGGCACCAGTTTTCTGACGATTTCTTACAGTTGAAAGCAAAATTATTGAAGCACTAGCACTAATTTCTACTTAAAAGATGAGCACCTAATACTGTTTTGTAAAGTAAATATTTGTCGAGTAATGATCTCAGGCTGTTATTCACCAATAACTTCAACTCACGGTTGAACTCGAAAATTTGAAAAAAGGACATTTAATACTGTTTTCTTTAAAAAATCCTTGTCGAATCATGTGCTTAGACTCACTAAGAACCTGACTCGACAAGGATTTATTTAACAAAGCAATGTGTACTTTTTTTTACATAGGAATTATTGCTAGCGCTCAAATAATTTTACTACCAACTGTACTGGCAATACTGAATTGAGTTGAATAGATTTAATGCATACTGTAGTTGCGCAGTGGACAATTTGTGACGGTTTGGAAATCCTTTCCAGGGGTGATCTGGACACATAATATAAAAATTTTGATCTTCTGCAGTGAAGATGGATCCCTTACTCCCAGAAATTTCATTTTTGGAACATCGAGGACAATGCAGTCTCAACGAATTTTACATGTACCAGCTATCATTAATATATTCGACGGTTATCGGCCGGTTCGATTATCGAACCGACAAATTGTACAGTTACGGAGTTTGGCGTTCTACCAACCAAAACTAAGTTTAAACATTCTAAAAAAAAAAATTCGTTTCGCAAAATTTAAATTTTTCTCAACTTTGTGAAGTAGGGGACAACATCGGATAAACATGCCTCACGAAGATTATTTTACCCAAAAAGAGTTAGATTACTTTTAAATATTCTACTTTTTAGATGTTCTACTTCGAAACTTTGTAAGTTATTTCAGTCTATAGATTTCATTGCATTCTGCCCAGACGATGTAGTTGTTAGCGTTCCTGAGACCTACACAGTTGGGACTGTGTTTAAATCCCGGGCAAGGCATGGATGTGTTGTTCCTGTTAAAGATAGCAATGACCGCCTATATGGTGCCCCTTCATAAATGATCAGAAATTCGGTGACCCCACCCCCCCGTACGCGGCCAGTCTTTAATCGCTCATAAGTTCCACGCCATTAAAAAAAAAAGGATTTCATTACATTTCATTGAGATTATTTCTTGAGAAATAATATGTGAGATAAATACAAAACAGACGCTATTAATATTCGAAGCAATTTAGAATAAAGCGAATCTGTCAACGTGTTGGAATGAATAGCTTTGTGTGTGGGGCATTTTAGTCTCAGCCGTACGCGATCATGGCGAAATCATTGTTGCTATTATTATGTATATATATAGTATGATGATCTGTAGTAGAAATATATGGAAACGAATATATGATTGTGAACTGACAGATTTTATTTAGTTTTGTTTACCATAATGTGAGCTCGTATATCTAGAAAAAATGAAACAATTTAAAATTAATTATTTTAAAAGAAAATTTTATCATGTGTTCAAAAGAATGTTAAAATGGTTTCAATTCTGTCAAGGTTATTTCACAGCTTTGAGGTAATTTTTCATATTCATACATTGTATATTATTATGACATGAGTATTAATTTTTGGTTATCAGAAAACATTTATGAATATTAAATTTCACAAAATTCTGTTTTATGTGCAATTGTCATTGCACTTAGAAACGCCCACATAGGGTGATTATCAGATATCAATTTTTGATAATTTTCGCAAAAAAATTAACTTTCCTCGTCTTTCTTTTTTTTTTTTTGAGTAATGATTCCGGAGATGTTCGAATATTTACGAATGTACAATATTTATTAGAATTTATTAACAGTTTTACATATTTCACCAAGGTTTAATCAAATTTATGGATTTATAAAAGATTTTAAATTTTATTCCACATTCCTTTAAATAATTCGTAATTCGCTGTTCTCAAAATATTTGTATGAAGGATTTCTGTACGCAAGAGTCTGAGAATTTGAACAGGCTACCTAACATTTATACGTTATTGCAATATGTAGGATTTATATATAAATGTTTGCATACATATAAATGTTTGTGCACAGAGAGTGCTTTTTTAACAGACTGCATGATTTAATAAACAGAGTTGCCAACTTTTATAAATTATTCGGGAGCATTTTTATCCCCGACTTCATTTCACACCACTTTATTTATAGAAAAACTTTCTCCAATAAATAACTGTGATAAAATAAGAAAAAAGTATTCTTAAATAAAAGTTAGTATGAAAAAAGGTGGAGGATAACAATGTCCCGAAATAAATTATAGGGTGCCTACAGGCCGGCTTTTTCTCACTGATTCTTTCACCAGTATATTTATATGATAATCTTCTACTTAATGAATCGTGCAAATTTACTATTTTAAATTCCGAAGTACTGGTGGAAGAATCAGGAAAAAATGGCCTGTCTCCACCTTGAGTTATAAAAACTGGCAATACTGAATAAAATTTAATTACGAGAAATGAATGACATTTTCGTGATAACGTCTTAGATAATTATAAACTTGCAAAACTAAAATTTTTTATTTGAAATTTTTATAAAAATATTTTTCCTAATATGTGAAATTAATTTTGTGTTTTTTATATATAATATTTTAATATAAATATTGTTACGAAATTGTAAATAATTGTGTTTATTTTTGTATAAATTCTTTCAAAGAGGCTTAGTAAGTTGATAAAGTGCTAATTTTGTGCATTTCTAGTCGTTTTAGCGTTGAAATAGCCTTATTTTCCCTTAAAAACGCATTAAAAAGCCCCAGTAATGCACGTAATGGATTTGGCGCCAAATTTGGCGACTTTTTCCCACCTTGGCGATTTTTTTGGCGACATTGGCGAGAAAATCCTTATATGGGATATACCAAATATGGAAGCTGTAAGTTGATTGGTTGACCACTTTCTAGAGTTTTCTCGAAAAATCTGGGCTCCATGGAACAGCATATAAGGAGCGCTTCCTCGCCAAGGCAGTTAGTTCAGTTCAGTCTTCAGCCAGCTTCGCTAGTGCTTGCATTGCTCTTGAGCCTCTTTGAGAGAGATTTGCTTCAAGTGTTATTGTGATACAGTTTGTACTGTGGATTTGCTATTGACAGCTGTTGTTTAAGCTGTGTTTACTGTTTGAATTGAAGCTGATACTTGGTTTATAGACCTGTATTTTTCTGGAACTTTCTGTGAATAAATTACTGAATTTTTATACGTTTGGCCGTTCATTCTCAGACAACTCACGAACCCCCAAGTACGTAACATTTCTGGTGTCAGGAGTGGGGATTTGTCTGTAAATGGTGATAACGAGAGCTATGGAGCAAGAGATGAAAAAAATTCTAGAAGGTCTCACTGCTCAGATGAATGAGTTAAGATCTGGATTGATAGAGAAAATGGAAACAGGACAGGAGAAGATGGAAACCGGATTGATCGAAAGAATGAAGGAAGGACAAAGAGAGATGAAAGAAAGTATGGAAGCATCGCAAAGAGAGATGAAAGATAGCCTGAGTCAAGAGATGAATGAAATGAAAGCCGGACAGGAAAAGATGGAAACCGGATTGATGGAGAAAATGGAAACATCGCAAAGAGAGTTGAAAGGCACTATGGGTGAAGTTCAGGAAGAAATTAAATCTAATCAAGATGAGATGAAGAGAGAGCTTTCAACTGTGAAAGAATCAATCGAGGGTAAATTAACGGTGATGGAAAATAGAATGGATGAAATAGAAGAGAAAGTTATAAAGATAGAAGAAAATTTTGAAGAGAAAGTTTTGAAAATAGAAGAAAGTTTTAAAGAGAAAGCTATGAAGATAGAAGAAAATGTTATGAACGTTGAAGAGAAAGCTATGAAGATAGAAGAAAATGTTATGAAGGTTGAAGAGAGTGTTACGAAAATAGAACGGAGTTTCGAGGAGAAAATTAAAGAAAATTTTGATCAGGAACTGCAAGGAAGGTTTGCAGAGATAGAAAGCAAGTTTAAGAGAATGGAGGAAGATCTTGAGAGAAAAATGAGAGAAGAGTGGAGCGGAGAGGTAATAGGGAATGAACTGCAGAGCAAGATTCGGAATCTCGAAGAAAAGTTAGAATCCAAGCCCCAGGAAACTGAAAAGAAAGAGAGAAGAAGCCAGAATCACGAATCTATTAAGCTATCTACCTACGACGGCAGTTCCTCCTGGCATGTATATAAGACGCAGTTTTCCATCGTAGCTGAAGCTAACGGCTGGGACTCTACCGCCAAGTCGGTCCACTTAGCAGCAGCATTACGGGGAGATGCAGCCGAGATACTGAGAAATGTTTCTAAAGAAGAAAGGAACGACTTCGAGGCCTTGACTAGAGCACTGGAGCTACGGTTTGGAGAGAAGTGTTCTAAGGACTATAGTCGCCTCCAGCTAAAGTCCCGTTACCAGAAAACGGGCGAAAGTTTGCAAGAGCTGGCAGCGGACATTCAGAGATTGTCACACCTAGCATTCTCAGACTGCCAAGCTGACACTCGAAACGACTTAGCTCTTCAGTACTTTATCGATGCTGTTCGGGATCCAGAAATTCAAAAAGCGCTGAGACTCTCCAACATCAGAGACGTAGAATCAGCTTTAGGCTATGCACTTAGGATAGAGGCAGCCCAACAAGCCTCCCGTAAAGACCGCCATACCATAAGAGCAGTCTCATTAAATGATACGCCTGCTGATGAGAATGAAATGAAGAGAAGTTTCGCAGAGATCTTAAAGAGATTGCGCAGCCTGGAAAATAATATAGAAAAAAAGGATCGGAAGATAAAGTGCTGGGGCTGTGGAGGGGATGGTCATGTGAAGAGGAACTGCCCCGTACGACCAACTATAGGAAATCACCCGGCTTCACCATCACTGCAGGGAAACTAAGAGGAGGCCATCTCGCGGGGCGGAGGTTGCCTAAAATTAAAGAGCCCCAATTTACAGTATTTCATGTTTCATCGATGAGTGGCGGCGATAATGGACTTCACGTCTATGGCCAAGTCAACAACGCCACCTGCCGGATGATTCTGGACACGGGAGCCAACGTGACCATCATTAGAACGGATTTGGCTCAAGAACTAAAAGAGAAGATCATCTGGACGCCGCCCTGTGTTAAACTCCAGACTGTGACCGGAGACGAAATCAAAATATATGGAAAAATGAACTTGACCATCACTTTTGGAAATGCCAGTTACCATCATATGGCATATGTGGCTGACATAAGAGATCCTCTAATCATTGGAATTGATTTCCTAAGAAAATTTAACTTCAAATTGGACTTCAAGAATAATGAACTGCATTCGAGTTCGGAAGACATAGCTGTGTTCAATACTGAAAATCAAGACATTCAGCAAATTTGCCAGATAACAGCCAAGTCGGAAGTTTCCATCCCCCCACACACAGAGACAATAGTTTCAGGAACCCCTCCTACCAAGCAATTCTTCCGCTATGGACTGATTGAATATCCGAATATAGACAATAGCCCAAGAGGAGTTCTGGTAGCTTCATCTCTGGTGGATCTCTCCAAGAGTACTATTCCTGTGAGAGTCGCAAACATCAGCGATAAGGTCCGGACAGTGAAGAAGGATGAGGTGTTAGCAACCTGCACTCCTGTTACATGCATCAACCGTCCCACGCAATCAACAGCATCCAAGTCTTCAGAACAATTAATAACGGAATTACTAAAGAATGCAGAGTTGGGAAAGGAACAGAGATGTGCTGCGGAGAAGCTACTCCAAGAATTTAAAGACCTGTTTTCTCGAACACCTGAAGACGTCGGGAGAACGAACATCACCCAGCACAGAATTGATACAGGAAATCATCCTCCAATCAAACAACATCCAAGAAGACTTCCATTTGCTAAACAGGAAGAGGTCACTGAACTTCTAAGTGAAATGCAGCACAATGATGTCATCGAGCCATCAACGAGTCCTTGGGCCTCTCCCATAGTACTGGTGCGGAAAAAGGATGGTTCAACAAGATTTTGCGTGGATTATCGTCGTTTGAATGACATCACGAAGAAAGACAGTTACCCTCTTCCCAGAATTGACGACACATTAGACACACTTGCTGGCAATAAATGGTTCTCGACTTTGGATCTGAAGAGCGGTTACTGGCAAGTAGAATTACATCCTGATGATCGTGAGAAGACTGCATTCACCACGGGACAAGGACTGTGGCAATTTAAAGTTATGCCATTCGGATTATGTAATGCACCTGCCACCTTCGAACGCCTGATGGAGACAGTGCTAAAAGGACTTTCCTATGAAGCCTGTCTGGTGTATTTGGATGATATTATCATTGTGGGGCGCACTTTTGAAGACCATCTACGAAACATCCGAAAGGTGCTGGAGAAACTCAGAATGGCTAACCTCAAATTGAATCCAGGCAAGTGTAACTTGTTCCGTCGTGAAGTGAGCTACCTCGGCCATATCATTTCTGCCGAAGGTGTGAGAACTGATCCTGAGAAGATCTCTGCAGTCGAGAACTGGAGTCGCCCTGAAAATGTACACCAACTACGAAGTTTCCTGGGGTTATGCACTTACTACAGGAAGTTTGTCAAGGGTTTCTCAAATATTGCCAGACCACTGCACAAGCTGACGGAAGCCAAACAGAAGTTCCTGTGGACAGATGAATGTGAAAAAGCGTTCAAGCGACTTAAAGAGGCCTTAACATCATCGCCTATCTTGACATATCCACAGCCCGACAGACAGTTCATACTTGATACAGATGCCAGCCATGAGAGTGTCGGTGCTGTTCTGTCGCAGGAAATTGATGGTCAAGAACATGTCATTGCCTATTGGAGTAAATGCCTGTCTAAACCGGAGCGAAATTACTGTACCACCAGGAAAGAGCTACTCGCCATCGTAAAAGCCATAGAACATTTCCATCATTACCTCTATGGCAGAAGATTCCTGCTCCGGACTGACCATGCATCTTTAACGTGGTTGCTCCAGTTCAAGAACCCGGAAGGACAGATTGCCAGGTGGATACAACGCCTCCAGGAATATGACTTCGAGATACGTCATCGTAAAGGGACTCTACATGGTAATGCAGATGCCTTGTCACGGAAGCCCTGCTCGGAAAGCTGCAAGTATTGCTCTAGAGCCGAACAGAAATACCTGCCGATAAATCCGGTTGCCTGCCAAGTTAATGTCTCAACACCATCAGATCAAGATCCCGATCCATGGAGTGACGAAGAACTTAGAAAATCCCAGTTGGAAGATCCTGACATAAAGCCAATATTACAGCTGAAGGAGACGACCAGCAACAGACCTACCTGGCAGGGCATTTCCAGATTTAGTCCCATTACGAAAAGTTATTGGGCACTTTGGGACTCTCTTCATATCAGAAACGGCGTATTATGCAGAAAGTGGGAATCTGATGATGGGAAAAGCTTCAGATGGCAGATTTTATTACCAAGATCAAAAATTCCAGCTGTTTTAGAACAACTGCATAGTAGCTCTACCGGAGGCCATTTTGGGGTAATGAAGACTCTGCAGAAAGTTCGGGAACGCTTCTACTGGTGCAAGGCAAAGGAGGATGTGGAGAAATGGTGTAAATCCTGTGATGCTTGTGCGGCACGTAAAGGCCCGCAGAAACGAAGTCGAGGGAGACTGCAACGGTATAACGTGGGAGCACCATTTGAACGAATTGCAATCGACATCTTGGGTCCTTTGCCACGGACCTCCAGTGGAAATAAATACATCCTCGTCGTGATGGACTATTTCACCAAGTGGCCTGAGGCATATCCCATTCCCAATCAAGAGGCATGCACAGTCGCAGAGGTCGTAGTGCAGCAATGGGTGTCAAGGTACGGCACGCCCCTACAACTTCATACCGACCAAGGTAGGAACTTTACCTCTGATGTTTTCAAAGGACTGTGTCAACTGCTCGGCATAGACAAAACCCGGACAACACCCTTACATCCCCAGTCGGACGGCATGGTCGAGAGGTTCAATCTTACCATCCTAAATAACCTCTCTCTGCTAGTATCAAGGAACCAGCAAGATTGGGACTTGAAGTTGCCATTGTTCCTGCTGGCTTATCGAAGTGCTGTCCATGAAACCACCGGCTATACTCCAGCCCAGATGCTGTTTGGACGTGAACTTCGTCTCCCCTGTGATCTCCTGTTTGGTTGTCCACCCGATGCGCCTTCATCGCCGGAGGAGTACATCCAAGATCTCCAGGCACGATTTGAGGACGTACACAACTTTGCTCGGGAGCGGATTAACATGGCAACGGAGAAAATGAAGACAAGGTACGATCTAAAGGCTACACAACATGAGTTCCAGGAAGGAGAGAAGGTGTGGTTGTGGAATCCTGTTCGACGCAAAGGACTCTCTCCCAAGTTACAGTGCAACTGGGACGGACCATACACAGTCTTAAAAAGGCTGAATGATGTAGTGGTGCGGATCACTAAAACACCTTCATCAAAACCGAAGGTGGTACACTATAATAGGCTAGCCAAGTACCACTAGTAACGGTAAAATTAAAATTTAAAATGTAAATACTGGTAAAATTTGCGCATGCGCACTGTAAATATTTGTACATATTTGTGAATTTTGTAAATATTTCCCATTTAATTTATATTTCTATGTTATCTTTATGTGCAACTTAGTTTTTGTGTTCTAGATTGTGTAAATTTGTTTAGTTTCGCCTCTTGACCAAGGGTTGCACTGCCCGGGACGTGCAGTCCTTGGGAGGGGGGCAGTGTTACGAAATTGTAAATAATTGTGTTTATTTTTGTATAAATTCTTTCAAAGAGGCTTAGTAAGTTGATAAAGTGCTAATTTTGTGCATTTCTAGTCGTTTTAGCGTTGAAATAGCCTTATTTTCCCTTAAAAACGCATTAAAAAGCCCCAGTAATGCACGTAATGGATTTGGCGCCAAATTTGGCGACTTTTTCCCACCTTGGCGATTTTTTTGGCGACATTGGCGAGAAAATCCTTATATGGGATATACCAAATATGGAAGCTGTAAGTTGATTGGTTGACCACTTTCTAGAGTTTTCTCGAAAAATCTGGGCTCCATGGAACAGCATATAAGGAGCGCTTCCTCGCCAAGGCAGTTAGTTCAGTTCAGTCTTCAGCCAGCTTCGCTAGTGCTTGCATTGCTCTTGAGCCTCTTTGAGAGAGATTTGCTTCAAGTGTTATTGTGATACAGTTTGTACTGTGGATTTGCTATTGACAGCTGTTGTTTAAGCTGTGTTTACTGTTTGAATTGAAGCTGATACTTGGTTTATAGACCTGTATTTTTCTGGAACTTTCTGTGAATAAATTACTGAATTTTTATACGTTTGGCCGTTCATTCTCAGACAACTCACGAACCCCCAAGTACGTAACAATATGTTTAAAATTTTTAATCTTGACAAAATCATAAGACTGTTTCAAATTCTTATTTATTGTTAAATAACGTGAATATATATGATATATTTGTAGCTATTTTTTGTAAAGATTTAATGATTTATGATGATTAAACTTTTTTCGGCATTCTAGCTCTAAAAAGTCTGTGTTTCATGATATACCTTTTCCATTAAACTAATTTATTGTTATTTGAAAAAAAAAAAAAAAAAAAAAAGCGAAAGGGGTTGTTTTAGAAAAAGTACGAAAAATTATCAAAGCTAAAAATTAATGTTCTAACATGGCTTTATGCACGTAAATTACTTTCCATTAATTTTAAGTAATGTTTCTGTAAAACGTTGCCTTATCCGCTTTTACAGTACATGAACGGCATAAATTAGTTTTAAACAAATTAAATAGTTGACGAGAGTAAAGAAACGAAAGTTTTGAGTAATTGCGCTGTTTTTCCGATGATAATAAGATGGATAATTAATATCCTTTTATAAAAGTGAGAAGCAATTTCGGATGTTATGTGTTCATTTTACTGAGATAATCGGTTGCTTAAAACAAGTTGTTTTTAGTTGATCGAATATACTTATTTCAATTATCTAATGTGTTAAACAAATTTTAATGGGTATTGAAAATTAATTTATTATCTTATATTTAATCGAAAGTACTGTTTATTAGAATTATGATTATTTATTTATTTATTTATTTATTTTGTTTGTAAATTTATATTTTAATGGCTGCAGAGAAAATACCTGTACCTGTTGTAGAAAAATGAGTTCAAATACAGGTATTGAACAAACATGAATCTAAAGTGCTAATGAACAGAAATTGCAAAAGCACACAAATTGCAAAAGACCAAATATTAAAGTGGCATACTTAATCAGGCGGTAGAAAATAGACACAAAAGCTGTAACGCATTTAAAAAAGGTTCGTGCTTATTTTTTAGACTCAAAATAATTGTTGTGTATTTCTGTGAATTAGGGAGTAACTAGGCGTTAATGTGTAACTTATTAGCGTTAAGATGTAACTAACTTTGCGAATTAGGGAGTAATTTAAAAGGTTTTTTATTAGTATGCACAGATTGTTCTATTAACAGATGTATTCACCAATAACTTCATTCCCCGGTCGATCACGAAAACTTGAAAAGCGTGTAAAGTCAGTGTGCAAGTTTTAGGAAAAGTCTGACACATTGCTTCTGTCATCTAGCAGCATTGTTATTTTCAGGTTATTTTGCTGAAAATAATCAATCAAAAACTATATGAAACCTTCAAAGCTAGACGGCAGAAGCAGCGTGCTAAATATTGCTCACTTTAAATGCTTTTCATGTTTTTTCGTTGAACCGGGAGTTAATGGTGAATACGGCCGTAAGACGGCATAATGAGATTGTTATTTAACTAAATTAATAAAATCAGACTTTTTTTCTGTAAATTTGTCAGAATGAAAATTTTTTCAGATATACGTTTCACACACCATGAAATCCAAAAAGGACACAAATTTTGTCTGTCTGTGTGTGTGTTGTCGTGTCTGGTCGTGTCGCAATTTTTGGCCGGGTATCAAGTGAAAACGGCGGTCGGAATTCAACAGCGCTTGGCAGGAATTTAGGTTTTTACCCAGCTTAAAATTATATCTATCAACTTTTTCTAAACCCCCCCCTCCCCCGTTTCCCCAAGTCAAAAACACGTTTGTAAGCATAACACGGCTCCAAATTACTTCACAGTAAAGAAATTTCACATGGGGAGACTAGACACGAGTACAATAAAACATTACCTGTGATTTAGGAATTTTCGCTTTTTATGGGGAGGGAGGGAGAAAATCTATTTTTGGCGGGAAATTTCGCAAATTCCGGATTTTTGAGCAGAATTCTACCAAAAATGGAACAAATATGTATGTTGGAAAAAAAAACTATGCGGCTTCTTTAGGATACAGTAACCGCCGCTTAATAAATTCACTGGTCAATAAAATCAGCAACTTATTATGCGCATTCGAAAGTATTTCCCGGTCACTTCCCGAGTTCGCAAATGACGTCACGCGGGACGTTAGGGAAATTAGAACAACCATATAGGAGCCTTACGAAAAATGACCGAGATATAACTACTTCCGTACACATGTCATCTTCCCGGGAAACAAATATATAAACAAACATGGCTCCTATATGGTAGTTCTAATTTCCCGAACTTCCCGCGTGACGTCATTTCCCAACTCGGGAAGTGACCGGGAAATACTTTCGAATGCGCCCATTCTGATCAAATTGGTGGGACCAGAATAAAATCAATGCAAACTAATTTTAGAACTGACAGTTAATAAAATCAACATCGCCGGTTTATAAACTCAAAAAAAAAAAAAAAATCTCTTCACTAGCAAAAATGTTATTTATGCAAGCTAAAAAAAATTGCATTTACACTGTGGCTTTTTATTTATGAAATAAGAAAGAAAGTAAAATTAAGCAGTCACTCCGATATCTCCCTTTGTCGAAAATTTTACATTTAAGGCATGCTTAAAAATTACAGACGCTCCATCACTAGTTTTAGTAACGATTTCAAGGAATAAATTTTTCAAAGCCCGTTAAAAAGTAACAAAAGTAATTTGGTTCGCAAGTGATATATATTTTTATAGTTCTTAATTAAATTTTTAATTTTTTAATAACTTCTACTTCTTATTCTGAAATAGCTAAAAATAAAGCGATTTTGCATTTTAAATTTTCAAGAAAAGCGTGAACTTATGGCAAAATAATGATGACTTTCCTTGAAGAAAAGCATATCGTGTGATGTGTTTAAGATGTGTGTGATTGATTGATGATGTGTGAACTTGTGATGTGTTTAATTTACTTACTTTGAAGGAACAATTAATTAATCATCTGTCAAAAATTAATTAATACTGTTTAATTAATTCTATTATTTGGTAAAGTTTGAAATTTCTTTCTAAATTCATGGTAGCAATACCTTTTTCTTTAGTACAGGAACGTTTGCCGGATATAAAAATCAGCTGCTTTATAAAATCACTTTGTCTCAGAACGAATGTGATTTTAATAAGCTGCGGGTACTGTATTTCCAAAACATTTTTTTTTTTTTTTTTTTTTTTTTTTTTTTTTGCGGGGGGGGGGGGGGCAAAATCGAGATATCTCTTTTAGCGCTAAATTTGTCCTGAGAAATCTATGGGAGCTGCGGGGGAGAATTTTAGTGCTTGGATTGCTTATATGTATCCGACACCTTAAGAAACGAGATTTATCAAAATTTCTTTTCTGATCTGCCCTTTTTTTTTGGGGGGGGAGGGGCAAATTCGAGGGCAAATTCGAGAAACCCCTTTTAGCGTTAAATTTGTCCTCGGAAATTTATGAGAGCTACGTTCACAAAGTTTGGTGCTTTGATTGTTTATATGTATCCAGTAACTAAAGTAACAGGATTTATTCAAATTCCCCTCTTTCCCCCTGGGGCAAGAATCAAAAAAAGTATATAAGCATAACTCAGCCTCACATTACTTCACGGTGAAGAAATTGCAGATGAGGAGACTAGACTTGAGTACAAATAAAACTTTATGTACGTATTTTGAATTCTTGATTTTTAAAGGAGGGAGAGGGAAAACCTTTTTCGGGCGGGAAATTTCAAAAATTCCGGATTTTTCAGTAGAGCTCTACTAAAAATAGTACAAATGGTACAAAAAGAGCCATGTGTCTTATTTAGGATAATTTCAAAAACACATTCTCGTTTTGCTTTTTTTTTTTTTTTTTTTTTTTTTCTGGGGGGGGGGGGAGGAGGAAGAGATACGAAGGAGCAAATTCGAGATATCCTTTTTAGCGCTAAATTTGTTTTGGGAAATCTATGGGATACGCGGTCACGAAGTTTGGTGCGTAAATTGTTTATGTGTATACGACACTTATTGTAACGGGATTTTACGAATTTCCACCCCCCCCCCCTTTGGGTAGGAGGGCAATAAACACTTGTAAAAGGACTTTTTCGTTCAGTTCGCCTTAAACTAGCTTAGAATGGCAAAATTTGGTGTGTGGATGTTGATTAATTGTGCGTATTATGTACTTTGTTGGGATTTTGCAAAACTTCGAACTTACCCGCAGTGGAAAGGGAAGTAAGAAGCGGGAAAGTTACTGCCGAAGGCAGTGGGGACCTGGACTCTTCACTTTGCGAGCGACAAAACCTCTACCGAACACAACGTAAACTTAGATTATTAATAATGACATGGGATTTTGACAACTCATTTAAGCAGAGAGTCCACCGAAGCGAGCAAAGCCTGCTAGTTTATTAGGATTAATAAAATAAAATTGTACTAAGCTCTATAAAATATAAATTGGGGATCTGATTTTATAAAACTGACTTTTAAAGAGTGAAAAATCTGTTTTCGAAAGAGTGAGTTTTTAAACTATTCCTTAAAAGCAATATTATTAAAAGGCATTCAAAATTATTATTTTTATTACATGAGTACGACACAGCGATATTTTTGCTATTTACGATGTTAACTTAAAAATTTTAGTTTTAAATTAAAATTTTTATTGATTTTACAGTGTTTTCTATTAAGACGGTATAATGAAAAAAAAAAAAAAGGACATATTATCAGCATAATAAAAAATTGAATTATACTTGATTGTATTATACTCTCTAAAACATAGAGGGATCTGACTCTGCTAGAGTGACTAGAGTGACTGTGCTAGAGTGACTAGAGTGACACTTTTTGAACAAGCAAAAATTCAGCCAACTTCTAAAGAATGAAAATTCTCTTTTCGAAAAAGTGAGATTTTTAACTTTTCACTAAGCGTTATACTACAAGTCATTCAATATGTTTAGCTATTTTTTTTAGAGTGACTCTGCTAGAGTGACTAGAGTGACACTTTTTGAACAAGCAAAAATTCAGCCAACTTCTAAAGAATGAAAATTCTCTTTTCGAAAAAGTGAGATTTTTAACTTTTCACTAAGCGTTATACTACAAGTCATTCAATATGTTTAGCTATTTTTTTTTTCCAAACAAATCGTTTACAACAGGTTGATGTTTCTGCTATTTAGCATATTAACTTAAATAGTTATTATTGACATGCACAGGGTGTTCCATTAAGACGGAATAAAGAAAGGAAAGGAGATATGGCATTTAGATAAATTTTTATTAAAATATTCAGTTAAACGCGATTTCAGCATGCTCTCTAAATTACAAATTGTGGTTTTTTGGGTCTACAAGAGTGGCATGTCCCTGTCTGAACATGCAAAAATGCAGCTAGCTTTAAAAAGAGCAAAAAATCTCTTTTCGAAAGCGTAAAAATTTTACCTCTTTATTAAGAGTAATATTGATGCAAGTCATACAATGATTTTTGCTTCCCCCCCCCTCCCCTCGAATGCATAAGAAACAGGTCAAAAAGAAAAGTACCAATTTCTCACACAACGTATCGAGATCAATGGTAGAGTAATTTACCATTAGAAGAGGTTGTGAACACTGAGCTAAAGATCAACTGGAGAAAATGGTTTCAATACCTTTACACAGTATTTGTGCATGCCAGTTTTTCAAGAATTCGTCTGCTTCCGTTTGCCGTACAAAGTCGAACCTTGTAAGGCAGACAACATTTGTCGGGTCGTCCATTACTATTATACTCTTAAAAGAATTAAATTTAAAAATTGTAATATCATGTCCGGCAAATGGTTGTACGAACAGACAACCTTTAAACAATTTTACATTGAAATATAAAAGTATCAAATGCTTTCTTCCGCACAAAGTTTGACTTTGCACAGCAAACCATAGTAGACGAATTCTTGAAAATCTGGCACGCGAAAACCGGTCTAGCATTTTCTCCAGTTGTTCGTCAGCTCAGTGGTTGTGAATCGAAACCGGGTTCTTCCGCATATCTTGAAAGTACTTTACCACTGAATATATGCTCTCGTACTCAGTTAACAGTTGCAAATCAATTGCAAACACGATGACATATTTATTAATTTTTATTTCTTTTATTTACAAATTTATAGAAAAGATGTATGAGATTGCTAAAGAAATTTAATATTATAAGAGACATTATATAAAGTCAGACGTACATACTAATAGTGGCTGTAATATATAAAATACGTCCTAGCTGCAATGTCCTCCCTGTTCCCACTCCAACTATACCTCTGGGAGTCGCCAAAGCCCTCTTCGTGGAGGATCAAAATTGCGACGGCATGTCTACGGACCATCCTTAAGGGTGAGTCTCAGACCATCGCTAATTTCCCATAGCGCAGCACTAGTGTGACGTTAAACCCAACCAATCAACAATGGAATAAATATGTTTAGAAAAATAGTAAAAACTCGAGTTTCATGAATAAATTTTAGTTCAAAGAAGAATGTGTGAATCGCCAGTCTAGGAATGTGATATTTGCTGCTGCTCGTTTCCGTCCTGATCCCTTTTCGTTTCAGTTAAAGATATAATTCAGCTTTACCATCAAGATTTCATTGAAACAGTCCTAATAACATATCTTATCCCCAGTACATCCCTTAATATCCTCAGGAGGAAAAAAAACATACCAAGGAATGTACTATGTATAAATGTGTTGTAAGGAATATTACTTGTTGCTTATTTCTTTCGACGACCGATCGTAACTTCCGATCAAGATTTCTTAAAATCGCTAGTTAAGCGATAAGGACGTCAAACGAAAATGCTGCCCTCATTCGAGGCAACAAAATGGCGGCGATGCGCCGGCCTATGTATTTTATTTAAGGGACTCTAGACTTACTCACTCGGCTACGGAGGACCTGCATTCAGCGTAACAATTATTAGGATCAAAATTGTGATAGCGCGTCTACGGATCAACTCTAAAAATGTATCCTAGACTGTCGCCTAGACTGCCCATTGCAAAGCTCTAGTGCGAATTTGAGGTTGAGACCGGCTCAACCTCAACCATTTTAAATATATTACTTTGATTGATTTATTTCAGTATTAATTTCAATCAAATATTCTAATAATCAAATGTTTAGTGAAATATTACAATTCAGATTAATTTTTAATCGTCTGTAAATTTATATAAATGCACATGCTGAGTACTCCAGACATTAAATTACTCAAGATCACATGTAAGTATAAAAGTAATGTAAAAGTAAAGTAATGCAAAAGTAAAACCGAAATTTAAATTGCGTTATTTTAAATACATGCAATATTGAAACATTACATAAAATAACTGAAAATATTAGACCTACACGAAACATAGCACCACTTTTTCTAAATAGAAACTTCTAGATTTCAGAAAATATATTGAGTATAGAGTGGGATTTTAACGTTGCATCATAACTACGCATTGGGAAATTGGAGACCGTTTTCTATTCACTCCCAGGTATGTTCTGGAGACATGCATTCATAATTTTGATGACGGAGGGGATGGCTTCCTTGCTTCGGTAACCCCTAGACCTGTAGAAAATACTACCCTTTGGCAATGACGTTTTCGTATTTGGCGTTGAAAATGTAAAGTTTAATATTTTTTTGTGGCTTTCCTGTCGCGATTCAGCAGCTGATTTTTCCCCAGTGAATTAAGCGCAGCGTAAACTATTTTCTGTAATTTTTTATAGAAAATCTGTGATTAGCACTTGAAAGAGTTCCCTTGTAAGTACATAGTGTTTGATTGCCTATTAAATATTGTAAAACAAATTTATAATATTAAAGGCTAATATATAAAAACGATTCAATGAAGTGGTACTTAAAAAAAAAAAATTAAAACTTGTATTCAGATGTTTTTTAATGTCTTTATTTTATGAAAAATTATAATATATTTTCATTAAAAAAAAAAAAAAAAAAAAAAAAGAAGAAAAAGAAAAAGAAACAGTTAGTGATTTAGTTAAAAAAAAAAAAAAAAAAAAAAAAAAAAAAGGAATCTGTGCATTTTTCCAATTTGCATAAAAGAAATTCAAATTTACCAATTATTCCAACGCTGGTTTACATTTTATACAAATTATTTCAGACATGTTTGCAAAAGTATTATGAAAATTTTTAACAATGAAATGTTATTAATTATTGAAAGAACATTCAATACAGAATCGTATCGCGTTACATTTTGAATGGAATTAATGCAATATCTTCATGAATATTTAAAAAAATTAAGTTGCGAAGTAATTTTATATTTATTTAGATTTGAGAACAAATATTGTGTAGAATTAAATCCTAAAAAGATTAGTTCTATATTTAATTCACAGAAATATGCATAAAATATAGCTAGAACATTTAAATAACTAGAAATATGGAAACATTTTGTATGCAATGCCTGAGGAAATAAACAGAATTTAATGGAGCTCGTATTGCGTCGAAATCTATTTATTGTTGTTTTGAATGAAATGGGATTCTATAAGATTTCAGAAAAAAGTTTTTCCATCAGTTTAGAATGAGACTTTATTTTTTCGATTTGCTTTCATTTAAAGGTTTGTACTGCATGATTATTTCGGGTAGATAAGTCATGTGGAGAAGAATAAAAGCCAGACATTTTAGTATAGCATTTTTAGTTCATAATCAAATGCTGTTTCTTATTCATTTCATTCAAATGTTCAATGCCTGCATTTACCGTAGGAAAATGAATATTCATAGGTAAAATCGAGCGAAATGCTGTAACATTACTATATTTATGTTTTGCATTATTTTCGGTATTTTATTACAGAAATTAAAATAGGAAATATTTATATATAGCGCAGTTTTCATAATTATTTGGAACTTTGTTTAAATTTATTCTTATTGAACACGAATAAACACTGTAATTTTTCTAGAAAGGTACTACACTGTTTTGATATTAATTTTCATATTTTTCTTAATCCAGGTCCTTCAGTTCCTATAGTAACTAAAAATAATTCTTGGTAGTTTTACATGAGAATGAGCGAAAATGTATTCTTTTATCATTAAAATTAACAGAGTTACTGCGTTCTAAAGTTTGAACTCACTTTTTTTTTTTTTTTTTAATATTGAAAAAAATGTAGTATAAAATAATACACAAGAAATATTTTTTAATATTCTTCATATTGGAAAACAAAAGCATGTGTAAAAATCGCATATAATATTTAAACAACTTTGCCCGTTTCCATCATTGAAGGAAATATTTCTCTCTACCCGTTTTTGTCGCACACACACTCTCTCAGTCACGCATATTTATGTTAGTGGATCACGCTTATTTTACGACATATAATTATGTGGGCCTATGCAAATTAGAATTGTATAATTTTTACAAAATAAATTTAGTATATTAACCTGCATGACATCACTACACAATTTATTCGATACATTTTTGTAATTGGAAAATATGTTGTGTTGACGAACGATTGTGAAAATAAAGAACCCTCAGTAAAAGTATTTTGTATTTTCATATAAATACTTAAGAGCTATTTCATATATGGCTATCAGCGAAAATGTTTAAATACTAAAACTAATAATATGGTTAAAGCCAACAGATTTTGACTACAGCGAATAATTTGTTAATAAAGTAATTTTTTTAACAGACGATTAAAATAAATTTTCACTTTACTGACATAATACAAAGTACAGAAAATTTTATTTAATAATGAATTCATTCACAAATTCTCTCGACGAATACACCGGAGAAACACACGAGAGCACACACCAATGGTAAGGAATGCTAAGGCTTCCGATTACTTGTAAGATGGTAATTCCCCCCAAAACATATAAATTGACGATTTAATGAATTCAATACGAATAATTCGTGACTAAAGGCTGACAAATTGTTGCCTAAAATAAAAAGATTTTCAGAATCACATCTTAAGATTTGTTACTTCATGTGTTCAAATTCTCACAGGAAGTAGCTACGAGTAAATAGTCTACACAAAAACAAAACGTACAGTTCTGCGCATGCCTGAATGTTCGTTCAATATCCAGAGGAAAGGAATTGTGTTTTAAAATGTTTAGTGCTGCCGTCACTTGACAGCTCTTTGACTTAAAAGTCTGACATGCTATTTCTCGATTGCTTAATGTATATAAATAAATATTTTTGGGCATGCCTCGGAAAATATTACTATTGGAAATTCTTATATGTAAAGTTTTAACTTACTTAATAAAAACATTATTCTTAATATAAAATTAGTTTTTATTTAAAAATAACACAAATTTTGCTAATTTATTTATATATATATATATATATATATATATATATATATATATATTGGCTTTATCTTACTTTTTAGAAATAATGTCTTGAAATTCCCAAATCGTAAAGGAAATTTAAAATATCTTGACGTATCATGCCAGTTGCCATTCACATGTAGTTGCCTCAGTCGCTTGAGTATTTTTGATAGACGTTGTTGACTTTTCTTTTGTATTATTCAAAGATATATTTTACATTCCTTATATTTGTAAAAAAGAATATTTGTCATCGTCTTTATAAAAAGAAAATTTGTCGTCGTCTATACACCCGAAAGTATTCCAAAGCATTGTGTTCTACGAGAGATATTTTTATAAACCAAATTTTAATAACTTTACTTTGCACAAAACTTAATGAAATGTAAATAGGTTATTCATATGCACAAAAGAATGCTTTTAATAGAATATAGCAAACAGGGATTACATTAGATTCTAGGGCCACACAAAAATATTCAGTTACATTAAGAGCTATTAATAAAAAATTGCTGGAATTGCACTTTCGTTTACATTAAGCGTTTTTAACACTTTCTAACAATTTTTAAGTGTGAATATAATTTCAATTTGTGTATTTGTTTGTCTGCTCGTCTGTCCATCTGTCTGTCTTTCCACGCTCTAATTCCCGTAAATAATTATGGAATTTCTTGATTTACGGAGCCACACATAAATATTCGGTTACTTAAAGAGCTATTAGTAAGAATTCCTGGAATTGCACTTTCGTTTACATAAAGCGTTGTTTAACGCTTTCTAACACTTTCTAACACTTTCTAACACTTTTTAAGTGTGGATATGATTTTAATTTGTTTATCTGTCTGTCCAACTGTCTATCTTTTTATCTGTCTGTTTCCTTCCTCCCAGCGTTCGTAAATATTTTCAGAATTTTTAAAAAATAATGTGTATTAATCAGGTTTACTATGAAATGTTCCCTATTTAAAATGACATTAATAGCTCCTGTACAACGAATTTGTATACAGGGACAAAATAAATAAATAAATAAATAATAATAATAATAATAATAAAGCCAATGAATTGCGTTTAAGGACAGATTTTTTTTAAAGAAAAAATCACATTTAAATAACTTTTTACTGTAAAAATTATAAAGAAATAGACTTGTATTGTTAATATTCTAAAATAATGTTTTGTATAGAATATGATATGGTTACTCTTCAGATTTACAGGGCTACACTAAAATACTCAGATACATTAAGGACTGCAATTATAACTTTTGCGTCTAGCCCTTTTAACATTTTCCAACTATGCCTAAATGTGATTTTAAATTCAATTAGTCAATCTCTATACCTTTCAGTACCTTTCTGTATAACTTGCTATGTGTCTGCTGTGTGATAACCTACGCAAAGAACTTTTAAAGTTATACGATACAAAAAGTACGTACATTTGGGAAGTGTTAATAATTAATGCGTACTGCATGATTTTTCGTTCTTGTTTAACATTTCTCCAAGAAAAAAATTATTTCGGAAACGTAATATGATTCAAACAAGACTTTTTTAAGCAAAACAATTATTTCATTGATTTAAAAACTGTTTCGTTGCATCAGCCCATTGCTCGTTCATTGACTGTTTGCAGAAGAGATCAATGATGTAGCCTATCGAACTTACGAACGCAGATAGAAATGTAGCCTATCAATGTCCATTACTCTTCTTTCAACACTATTTTATTTTATTTATTTATTTATTTATTGGTTAATCGAATTAAATTAGTTTAGTTAACAGAAAAAGAAATAAACATTAAAATAATACAATAAATTTAAAAATCAGTGAATAAACAAACGAAAAAAAAATTAGGTTTTACCAACAAAATATTTTTTTTTCACTGTTTGTCTAAATATACTAGCAGGCTTTGACCGCTTCGCTGGGCACCTTTTAAATGAGTTGTCAAAATCCCATATCATTAATAATAACCTAAGTTTAAAGTTCCCGCTTTGTTTGGTGGAGGCTTTTCCCGCTCGCAACGTTGGGAGTCTGGGTACCCACTGCCTTCGGCAGCAACTAACCCACTTCTTACTTCCCCTTCCACAGCGGGTAAGTTCGATGTTTTGTGAAACCCTGCAGGTCCCATTGATTTCCCAAGGCAACGTTAGAGCATAAAGGGGGGTCTCGAATTTGCTCTTTCGTAACGCCCCCCCCCCCCCTCCAAGAAAAATAATAAAATAAAATAAATAAATAAAAACCGAAAATCACAAAAGAAAAAGAAAAAAGAAAATGTGTTTCTGGAAATATCCTAAAGACTGACTGTTTTCAATACCTTTGTACCATTTGTAGTAGAGCTGTACTCAAAAATCTGAAATTTCTGAAATTTCTCCCCTCCCTCATGTAAGAATCAAGAATTTCAAAATCATACATAATTTTTTATTTATACTCAAGTCTCCTCATGCGCAGTTTCTTCAGTGTGAAGTAATTTGGGACCGAGTTATACTTACAAACTTTTTTTTTTCTTTTCTTTTTAATTTTACTTCAGTTTTCTGGGATGTAATGAACTCTCAGTTTATATGCATAATGTATGTAATGTAATTAACTGAGGAAGCAGCGAGGTCTGTCGACAATTCCAGATAGCTCCAGCCTTACTCTTCCGGCTTTTCAATGTCCTTAAAATATATATATATATATATTTCTTAATTCTACCGGTGTCAGTTCATTTTCTTGTATTATATTTTCTCTTGTACTTGTGCGCTTCTTTTCTGCATCTGACTGTTTTTCATCCAAAAGGACTGTCACATTACTGCACGTTACATAGTTAAAAATCAGAAATTAAATTTCTGTAATTCATGTTTCGCGCAGCTGCAAATAATTAATTTTATGTACATTTCATGTATTTAACGTTATGTCAATCCTAAAAACATGTTTAGGTTTAAATACGAAAGATGTATTTAATAAAGTACAATGTTAATTATAAATGTAATTCACAAAATAACGATTGCTAGTAACTATCCTAGATTAAAATATAATTAAATGACAATATTAATTGCAAATATAAACAAAAAACATATGAATTGGTTGTATCATATTTTTAAATTGTAAATTGATATCATAAGCTAATTTTTGTCAAAATTTAATTCAGTCGAGATAAGTGCTGAAATATTTAAATATATTTGCATTCTAAACATTTTATGAGAAAACAAGTTTCTTTTCATAAGCGGCTAGAGTGATGGATAAAAACTAAGCATGATGAAAATACACCTTGTAGCATTTTTGATAAAGAAAATGCTTAAAATACTAACAGTGATTTTTTTTTTTTTTTTCAGAAAAAAACTGAAATTCAAGTTTACATTTCATTTCAAAATTGCTTACGACATTTTTGACGTTTGTTGGTAGGGAGGAATTTGTAAGTAGCTATTTCAAAATTGAAATTTTTCATTTTTACTTGCCTATTTATTCACAAATTTGACCTTTACACATTTACTTCACCCTATATTTGTCAGTGTTTCAAGAACGGAAAATTTCAAAATTATGAATTAGTTATATTCTTTTATTTAAATTAATTTTTGATACAGTTATTATCTACAAATTTAAGACATTATCAATAATTTAATGTTGTATGAGATAACAGATATTCTGCACTGTTAAATATTTCAACAGAAAACTCTGTGTAATCCATTATTTTAAGTCTTACGTGAAATTACAGTGAAAAGTAAACGGAGATGCATTCATTTTAATTACTAATATTAATTTAATTAATTATTGTTGAGACTATATTTATTACAAAGAATACTTTTTTTCTAAAGTAGAAACAGTCATTTTTAATTTTAATTAAAAAATTAAATAATAAAAATATGTAAAAAAAATCTGGTGTGTAACAGCCACACGACTTCCATTACCCAGTACTACACACATTATAAACATTTTATGTACATTTTTGATTTAAATAAGTAACAAAATTTCTCTATCCGTCAAATAAGTTATTTAAAATAATAATTAGAATAATAATAATATATATATTAATCATTTTCGAGATATGTTACGAAATTCTGAGGAGATATTGTTAGAAAATAGTTTGCATTAATTTTATTATTTGAGTAAAAGTTATTGGAAACTTTAATTTTATTTACTAACATTTAGAGCCGTTTTTGAGATACCAACTTTTACCAAAACTCAATTGACAGGAAAACAATAATTACATACAAAAGCATATTTAAACGTGAGTTAAAATGGCGAGTTTGAAAAAAATCCGTACAACCGTTTTTAAAGGAACGCCTTTGCGAGGCCTGAAATTGAGCTATTTATACAGGACGCGTATCAAATTTTCTGAACTAACCAACTATATCATTCGAAAGGACATCTAATAGAGTGTTTATATAGCAAGTTTGAAGAAAATCGTTAGAGCCGTTTTTGAGATACGGACTTACGATCCCACTTCCGGTTTTTCAATTTTCACCAAAATTTGGAAATTTCATCTGTATACCAGACGTATTTCAATTCTAAAGTTTCGTAGCTCTATCTTTATTAGTTTCTGAGCTATAATAGCCAGAAAATTCTCCACATACATACACACACACACACATACATACACACTGACCAATTGCGAAAAATCACTTTTTTGGACTCAGGGGACCTTAAAACGTGTAAATCAGGTGAAAACCCGATATCGAATTTTCAGACCGAATACAATACTTCCATTACCAACGGTAGTAGGGTAATGGAAGTAATATAGAATAAAGATTGAGAATCTCGATTATTCACTTTTAACTAAGAATTACTGTAAATTACAGAGACTCTGGATAAATATTTACATTAAATTTACAGAAATTTTTAACAGTGTGACAATAAACAAAATAAATCTCGACTTAAATTGTCCTTTACAAATAATAATAATAATAATAATAATAATAATAATAAAACAGAAAAATAATTTGAAAGTGTGTTTTAAAGACATCGCTTTGTTACTTATTATTATGGTAAAACTGAACAATTTTAGAATATTTGCAGGTTAATAGTCTTTACTAAGAATAAATGGAAACTATTTTCGGTTACTTATTGGAACAATTTCTTTGTTGTTTGTCTGGATTCAGTCTCTTCCTCAAAAGTTTTCGATGCATATACCCAGTGAATTTCGTTTTCCTTATTATTGTTCCGTATTTTCTTGGATTGAACCCGTGCACTTAAATAAACATTTCTTATGAGTATAATTTAGACTAAAATAAATTAGCAGATGATAAAATGATGTTGAATGGAGAAACAAATAACAAATGATGAAAAAACATTGAAAACCACATTACGTGGTATTTAGTGAATGTATATTGTCAATTAGTACACAGTCCCGAGAAAAAAAAAGTTGAGCCGTAAATTGTATGTTATTTTTAAGATTGAAATTTAAAAAAATTGTTATCGGCTATAGTTTCTAGCTTATTTTACGGTATTCAAAAAATAAAAAAATAAAAATAAAATAAATAAAAAATAAAGACAAAAATAAAAGTCAATTTCTAAAATAAAATATTTCATTGCGTTAAAATTTTAATAAAAAAAATATTTTCAACAATTTTAGTTTAAATGTCCGCAAATAATGTCAGATGTTCAATTTTTAAATTTATTATATTCAAGTATAGCTGCCAATATTTTAATTTATTCCGGAGTAATTTTAGCTCCGCCTCTATTTCGTACCACTTATTTTTTTAAAGTAATTTTTTCTTATTTTATCGAAGTTATGTATTGAACAAAACTTTTCTATAAATAAAATGGGGTGAAATAAAGGCGGGGCTAAAAGTACTCCGGAATAAATTAAAATATTGGCAGCTATGTATTCAAGTTAGAGAGTAAATAATAAAAATGTTTCCAAAAGAACTATCGGTACGCACAATGTTTCGATTGGATTTTATGGTTATACAATTAAAAACCGCATTAATTTCTATCACTGTCAAAATCCTGTTTTAAATTAAATCTACGAAGTTCAATGACAGGTATTATTATTCGATTACCATAACATTCATTCTTAAATAATGAAATGCATTTTTGGAAGAAAATCGACAAAGAAAAAAAAAATCTAATATTTCGTCTCTGTTATACTCTGTACCCTTAATAATATCCATATTAAAGTTTACTTTTATTCTCAAAAACAATAAATTAAAAAATAAGAATTTGACACAATAAAAGCTATTTCTTCATCTATCAAAATGTCTGGAACAGATGTTCGAGATGAGACATCGATTTTGTTTCTGGTTCACAAATGAAATTTCTTTCGTACTCCTTAATAAGACCTTAAAGCTGTCAAACTTCATAATTCTTATGGGGGAACTGATGCTCGAAAAATTTCTGGCGTGTTTTATTTGGACGTAGTCAATAAATAACAATGGCTGAGATTATAAACATGAATAAAATATATGTTCGTCGAGCCTTTTTTTTTTTTTTTTTATAGATATTATTTTAGTTTCTATTTATCTGAATGTTTGCAATAAACATTGTATGATGGATGTTTGCAATACCATCAGTTTATGATGAATTTTTAATTATATATATATGATTTAATTAAAAAATCTGCAGAATTTTGTTAAACAAGGTTAGAATTTACATCATAATATGGAAGAACACACTATAAGAATAATCTTTAATCCTGCAAAAAACAGTTCACACGAGTGTCTCTAGTGTTGGCTTACAAACTATTTCGTCACTTTTTCATGCAGTTGTCTGAAATAACTGTTGCTTGTTTTTTCAGTTTATGGTGTCTGTTCACACATATTTTATTTATCTTCATACCAATAATATTTTTATTTTTATTTTATTTTATATTTAAGAGAGAAAAATCATTGAATTAATAAAAATTTTCGACTCACAGTGTTTGACAGTTTTATACGTTTCAAGAGGAATACGTATGAGAAAGATTTTGTGACAACTTCAGGTTAAGAATTAGTGCACATAATTTTATATATATATTAGTTTCACTTTGTTGTAATTTTCAATGCACTAAACTTCCGTTTTAGAGGGATAATTCTTCTATATTGTTCAATTGCCTCAGCCAACACTTGATATGTTATAGGGTTATTACGGAAAACTATGCTAAATAAATGCAATGAATAAATTTACATCGTTATATAATTACAAAATATCGTTATGTAATTAGAATTTGAAGTTCACATTTATAATTTTTCAAAAATATTTTGCTGTAAATCTGTGAAACAATGGAAATTCATTCATATGTTTCATTGTGCTTTCGATATTAAACTCCATTCATTTTTCTCTTTCATTTTTTTTTCTACAATTATGCAAACCGAACGTTCTCGAAAACTACATTCATCCTACAAAAAATTAGAAGACGGCAGTTATAAATTATTTATGTTTTGTTATAATGAATAATTATATTCATAATAAATAAGCTGAAATAATTTCTTTCAGGTACTTCACACATAAAAATTACTAAAATTTTATAATTTAACCCTACAAGGCACCCAGTTCCATATGCGGAACACCAACTTTAATCGTTCCTATAGCTATAAAACTATTAGTAGCGACATCTCTTGACATCTTGATAGAAGCTACTGACATTTAGCAATGTAGTCATACGAATCTTTACCTAAAGAGGTCGTTCGTGTTTTTGTTAGAGTGCACTCAGTGTGAAATTTGAATGAAAGTGATACGTTAGTCGTTTGTCTGAATTCAAAAATAAAAAAAATGAATAGTTATTGAACAGTTTTGACTCGAAAAAATATACTGTGTGTTATAACGAAGTGTATATTTTGCAGAGGTAAGTTGTTTGTTTTATATTACAATAGTAAACGTATTAGTAAATCATATTTTTATGTATGTTCCACATACGGTACGTTGAGCTAAAAAGTTGATTTTTCCGTAAAATATGGTTTTATTTTTATAAGTTTTCTCTATCTTCTGACTCATTACAACCTATATATTTTTGCCGCGCACTAAAAAAAAATTGAGCCTTGTAGGGTTAAGGTAATTTACTTCTCGCTCGAAATTTGGGGGATTCCTATGTTTGTCATAAAATTCATTTTAAAAAATCTGATCGCTCTTGTTACAATTAACTTTGGTTTTACATTTGATATCAAAAGCAAGAAGATATGAAATGAATAGATAACAATATAGATTACAGCTAAAAAAAGAATAAATAAATGTCATTTTTGATTATTATTTTATTATTATTATTATTTAGAAATCCCGTCGAAAACTGTTGTGAGATATAGTAAACTTGTATAAATTATCTTTTTTTCTATATTAAAAATAATCTGCATCTCATTGTAGAAGTTGCACTAGATTCCATAAATAATTTCAGAATTTTTAAAGAATTCGTTAAACTTTCTGCTGTGTGTGCATGATTTTCTTGTTTTTCTCATATTTGTAATTGTGAGATTTTTCCTTCTCTAAATGTTTTATTTTACTTTTTCCCTTTTCTTTCTCATATAAATGGGGTGACTCTCTCCAATTTATTTAACATTTATATTTCAAATATTATATATATTTTAAAGGGTTCAGTTTTATTTTAAACGTAACACATAACATTTCAAAATTTGTATTAATTGTTGTATATCAGGGAATAAAACTTTTTAATTGATCTTTGGAGAGCACATTTAAAATTCAAGAACTATATTTTTGGACGTTTATTTTTTAACTATGTCATTAACGTGTCTTATACTTTTTATACGGCATAATTACTACACCATAGCCTCCTTAACTAGATTCCTGTCGCGTAGCTCGGAAACTAGGCAACAGTTGAAGCGGTAGACAGCGCCACCTAGTACAGATTATAGGACTTTTTTATTCAACTGTAACCAATAATTTAAAGAAGTGATACATGATATACATAATCGACGTTTCTTCAATTCTATTTGCCTTTTATGTATATCATATCCCACTTTTTAAAATTTTTGGTGGCTGTTGAATAAAAAAGTCGCACAATCTGTACCAGATGGCGCTGTCTGCCTCTTCAACTGTTGCCTAGTTTCCGAGCTAGTTAAGGAGGCTATGACTACACATTGACTTTTTAAGTCTAATATAAAATTAATATAAAGTTGTTAATTTTCAGAATTTAATGTTTCGCGTTTTTAAACATAAAAGTGTTTCTTTGGTTTTATAATACTTTTATTTAATTAGAAGAAGAAAAAAATATTTTAAAAGGTATTTTTTATTTTATTTTATTTTATTTAATTTATTTATTTATTTATTTTGAATGAGCACTATCTCCTTTTAATAGTAAATTTAAAGCTTTTCTCAAAAATTTAATTTATAAAATGTAAGTGAAAAAGCTAATATTTACTAAAGAACGATTAGCAGTCTTCAATCCTAAATGCTTGAATAAGGTAACATTTTAACAAATCAATTTCTGTGATGTCTCTTCTGCAATAATAAGGCGGAGATAATTCCGAAACAATGTTCCGTTATCAGAGCAGCGAAAAGAAATGCCGTATTACAAGTCACGTTCCTACCTTGTACTGTCAATTCAGTTCCTTTCAGCCAGCATGTTTCCATGTCGTAGGACAAATGAGATTAGCGGGAGATGTGTGTGTGTGTGTAAAGAGGAGCGAAACATGTAGCTAAGCGAGTCCAGATACATTAATGGAACACGTCTCTAATAAAAGGCCATTCATTATTTACGCCGTTAATAGAAATTCTGACAATACAAATAATGGAAAACTATGATTTGCTTTTACGCCTTCTTGTCGGTGACTGAGGTGACTGTCTGTCATAATGAATTAGAATTTCTGATGCATTTGCTTAATGCATTTCGGATATTTTGGTGCATCTGAAATAGTTTACTGCAACGAATTCTAAATTACAAAATATGTATTGCTTATTAATTAATTCCTTCCATATTTTATTACAAAGGATTTTTGTTTCCCTTGCTCATTTCTTTGGAATACCCTTTTTTTTTTTTTTTTTTTTTTTTTTTTAAACCTAGTTGTCTGTCAGGGCCACGTTTTGCACGCGAATTTTAACTTACTTCCATCCTATTGAGTTAAAACTGTGCAGTGCATACTTGTATAATTCTTATGACAATGTTTGCCGTAATGCATTTAAACGGGGGTGTATTGTATTGTGTAGGTTCTTACTCCGACAATTCCATTTCAAAATTTGTCGAATTTTAACACATTTTCTAGTTCCCGACTGAGTTGAATTTTTGAATGCATATATAACTCCACTCATAATACATTCTCGAATATAAGCGGACTTGGTGGATGGGCTGGGGTGCTCTACTACTCCCATCTCCATTTCAAAATGTGTTTTTTAATCGATTTCCGTTGAATCTGAGTTTTTACTACACATTGAAATAAATGTGTGTACTTATTATTACTATTATATTTTTATTATTAATGTGGCATTATTTCATATTATTAGTTAAAAGTATAAGTCCTATAACTATTTTTATTTAAAAAATATCACACAGAGCAACCCTTCGAAAATATTATAATAAGCGGATTTACTCTTATCTTGAATAAGTGGCATTATATGCAGGCATTTAAAAAAAAATAGTACGTATCGAAAATCGAGTGGAAGAGTTAAAAACATTTTAATGAAAATTACGGTTAAACAAACAAACAAAAAGAAATGTTTTTAGTGCAAATTAGCAGAAAGAATAACTTATTGTTCTTTATTGAGAATTTTTAAGTATTTTTTTTTTTTTTATTTATTTTTTAATAAGAAAATTCATGTTTAAAAAAAAGTCGCATTTTTTCTTGTGTTCACTTCTGGCTTTTATTAATGAGCTCTGAATTCAACAACAGTAAGTCAAAAACCAAAAAGTTGAAATCATCGAATCTCTTACTATTTATCTAACCCAATTAGGTACATATAAACCAATAAGCATACATATTAATATATACACACATATTATACATATATATGTATATGTAATACATACCATCATCCAATGTTACATTGTACATCATAAAACGGTTTTTTGTTTAATCATTGTTAAGTTATTTTAATGATTACGTTAAAACTAATTAGTATTTATATATTTTTTTAATTTTAAAAGAAAAATTTGTTTTAACACATTTTCATTCGAATACATATAAAGTATATCGGTTAAAATTTACATTGGTAAATATCCTTTCAATAAATATATCCAGTAATATGATCTATCCATTAAATATTTTCACACTTTTTTGGAGAAAAGAATGTTCAACATAACAAATTAGTTTCGCCCAAAAAAAAAAAAAAAAACTTTAAATGCAAATGATAAATTTTAAAGCAGTTTTTTGTATTCAAAATAAAATTAATTTGGAATAGAAATATAAACATTTATATCGTCTTTCTTTTGTATTTTTTCTTTGTGAAAAAGCAAGTATTACACTTACAGTGAAGTTCTATCAAAAACATGTATTTTAAATATAAAAAAATATTTTATAATTAAAGATCATTGTAAAGGAAAAAATAAAATGACGCATACAGTTTGGTTGTATTGTATGTAACTTTATTGTGTTATATTGTATTGTTTACTTGTTTGATGCAATAAAATATGCATAACCTTCCATTCGCAACAATTCTTATATTATGCATCACAATTCAAAAGTGATGGAAAACGCGTTTCTTCCAAATTTTTGTCGTAGTTGTTCTGTAAAAAAAAAAAAAAAAAAAAAAAACGTGATTTTCAAAAACGTTCTTTGATACAAATAATGCAGATATATAGAAAAACAAATTCTTTTTCTTCAAATATATATATATAGCATCGTGTAAATTTTAGAGAAACGTCGTTTTAAGTTATGTAAACACATAAACTACCAATAGATACTTAAAAACATTTCAGACGTTGTGTCGAATAAAATAAATAAATAAATAAACAAATAATAATAATAAAAAATCTTGAGGAATTCTCGAGGCATTCGTGTTATAAGGAAAACGCTATTATAACTCTTATTTCAGTGGATGTTGTCCCGAAGAAAAAATAAATAAATAACAAATTAATACCAATAACAAATTAACCTGCTAAATATATGTTTAATAAGCTTTGTAGTTTCAGCATATGATTAAGACGCTTTTTCTATTTATATTAAAATACTGATCCTATTCATTTAGATAAAAAATTTGCTTAACAACCTCGAGAAACCTCTGTTTTTTACGTTATCTGTTTATAACAAGCGGGATTACAAACCGATACAAATCCATTTTTAGAAACTTTGCTATAATTAGAATGTGAAAATATTAAATATCGGAAGAAATACGAGCATTGTTGTTAAATAATGTTTAAAAATTAATGTTATTTTTTTTTCAGGTTTTACTACTCAAATGTATAAAATGACTCGAATAAAAATCCGGAGCAAATATCCGAGAAATTCTGTAAATTTAATAATTTGTTTTTCTTATTTTTTATTAAAGTTATTCTACAAGATATATTTCTACGTTATTGACAGATAATTAGGTTAAACCTCTCAATATGACTTAGAAACAACCACATTTTAAGTATTAAATGTAATTATGTTTACATAATATTACACACCTTTTGTTTGTTCCTTTACATTCAGTTTTTCTCAATAAAATTTACTTTTTTTTTTTTTTTTTTTTTCGAAAATGCGACTTAAATATCTTATCAATGAATAAGTGCAATAAGAGTATATAGAGTATATAAAGTGTAATAAGAGTATATTTAACATAAATTCTTATGAATTCTGTTCAATCTAGTTTCATGAAAATGTCGATAAATAATATCTAGAGGGTTTGTTTCTTCTCCAATCTCCTTATTTCATAAGGTTCTTACTTATACGGCGCTTCAATGCACCAGAAAATTAAAGTATATATTTGTGAAAGAAGCTAATGAGAAATTCACTCACTTCATAAATTTATTCTAAAAGTAAAAGTACTTTTTTGCTTCGCTATATGTTTTCCTTATTGTTAAATATGTTTCTTTATTATCATTATGTGCTTTCTTGTGAACGAAATTAGTAAAATGTATCGATATATACTTTTAGTTGTAAATTAAACGTGCACAAACATTCTCTTGCGATTCCATTGTCTCCATACTTAAATTCTTGCATCTAATGTAAAATATATTTTCAATTATTGATTTATTCAAAATATGTAATCTTATCAGGAACAAAATTTCTCTTAAAATTTTTTATTCCTAACACTATAATAATAGAATAGTTTATTTCAGAAACCCGTCAAGTACACTCTTTCAAACTTTCGAATAACACAAAAAAAACTTTCTACTTTTAATACTACTGTAGACTTTTGCCTAGAAAAAAACTACAGTGTTTCTCAATATCCCCTAAAAACAAATAATGCTTGTATTTATTTTTTTAAATTATACTCTACTCATAAAAATTTATAAAAAATTTGCATTTGACGGGTTTCTGCAATAAAATACCTTTTTTCTAAACAAATAATTTGTTTTTTAGTAAAATTGTGACTTTTTAAACAGCAGAGGGATGTTAAATTGAAAAAAACATTATACTTTATACCTGAATTTATTAAATATCAAAGAAAAAAAACATTCCAATCAGTTTGGTCTAAAACAAATCTATCTACTCATCCTCATACACCCTGGCTACGTTACAGTCAGCTTCTGTTGTACGCCACTGAAGGATGATGTTATAAAAATCTTTGTGCCCTGAAGTGTACTTGGCCAACTTCTTCAGGTCGTTGATTTTATTCATATTAATGGGAAACGTTCCAGATGGACATGCCATCAGTGTAGGGAGCTCCGGAATAGTACTATATTTTTACAGTGTGAAATTTGAGAAGGTTAAACCGTCGATAAAGTGCTTAGCGACTATTTTTCTTTGGTCAGATTTGCTGTAATAGAATTCTTTGTATGAGGACACTTTAAAAGGGATCTTGTCTTTCCTTTGAAGTCCCCTTCCAGAAGTTTCATCTGAGTTTACAGTCCTCTTGTAAGACTGAGGCCACCAAATATTAAAACTATAGATCATGTCACTTGTTATCTGATGAACAGTAAAGCACCCTGTTTTACTTGATTTAAGAACCATTTCAGCATACTGGTCTGGTGTGTAAATTCTATCTACTCTTCGAAGAAGACGTTTAATAAACCCAAAATCACGATCACGTGGTAAAAATGAGTGCCTCCCTGACTGGGAAATAGTGATGAACAGTCTCGAAAATTCCCCTGTCACAAAGGTTCATTAGGAATCGCTTAACACAGTGATTTTTGTTTTGGCCAAAAAGGCCCTCACTGAAGAGAACAAAATGCTTTGTTCCACTAAAAACTTCAGTTTCTATATAGTGCAACAATATCGAGGAAACCTCCTGAGGGGGCCTCGCCTTAGTGATACATACGCACTTTTTCCTTGTTAGTTTTCATATCATGAATACAAAAAAAATTAAGCGAAAGCTGGCGCATGTAAACCCCCCCCCCCTGTCAGGTATATTCGGAAGTGGTAAATTTTGCATGAACTCAAATTTACTGCAGAAACCCGCCATGTGATTTCGCTTGACGGGTTTCTGCACTAAACAGAAACTTCAACATAAAATATGACCCATTGGGAGGCTTAACAGTTTACATGTTTTTGCACAAAACGGTGTTTTTACAGTACGCCATTTCGATTCTATTGATATCTCATTTTCGCAAAAAATGTCAGTTGACGGGTGTCTGAAATAAACGATTCAATTATTTTCGTTAAATAAAAAAGATTTATATCTATTTACATTTCGTTTACTTTTTATTAAAAAAATTATTGTTATTATTATTTTTTTTTTTGTATGTGTGTGTGTGTGTGTGTGTGTGTGATTTACGACAGCTCTAATTTGAAGATATTTTTTTAAGCAAAAACATAATGCATTCCAATTAACTGAAATTAACAATGTAAAGGAAAAAAAAAACTGATCCATCAGATTTATCCTTTTCTTCTTTAACATTGACTGTTAAAAAAACAACTTTTCAAAGCTCCAAGTATTGCGCAATACTATTTGTGAATTTTCCCCCCTACCATCGAACTATGTCACGTGACTCACTCAAAAAGAGAGCTACGATTAACTTTTGTTTTAGTTAGAAGCGTGGTATTGCGGTGTGCAAATATGTAGCAGTGGCTCTCTAACCGATTAACCAAAAATGTTTCATTTATTTTTGTAAATAGTTATTTCTTTTGTGTACTGTGTATCATCGTAATGTGTCCGTGAAATTAAAAATTATGTTTTTTTAAGTGTAACAATGAGGCGAGTCATCTTTATAAATTTTAAGAACATTTCATTCTGCATTCGTTGTTTAAATTGGCGCCCAACGTGGGGCCGAATGACTAAGTGATGTCGGCGGCTATAGAATGGAAAATAATTACAGATAAGTAAATTTTAATATTTATTTGATGATTGTTTGAACAGGAGCTAAAGGAATTTGGGCATTGTGCAGAGTGTGTTAATAAGTTAACACTTGAAAATATTGATTATCCTAATCAATGATTAGATATTTCTTAGAATCTTAATTCTAGATATGTTTAACAGTCGATCATCCTGATCTTAACGAATTTTAGATCGCCCAGATCTTATTATATTTGCATACCAGTTTCCTTTAGTATCTGTAAGTTATTTTTTGATTCATATTTATTGATATATTAAGAATTTTGATAATTAAACAAGAATGTAGAATGCTATTTATTAAGAAATAAGTTGCAATAATGGTATATTGATATTTAATAAAATATATTCTAATATAATTCTAACATAGAAAAATAAATTAAGTAAATCATAGCATCGAGTTGCTTAGAATAAATTAAGAACAACATTTCTGTTTTTGGCGCCATTGCGTTTTGGAAGAAAAATAAACAAGTGAACTTTCATTATTATTGCGTAATCGCTTTCAGTAAAAGCGAAAAGAAAAAAGCTTTGTTTACTTTATGATTTATTATGACACTTTAAAAGATTAAATAAAGGTTGTTGTATAAATATCTTAATCTTATTGAATAGATTTATTTCTGATAAATGATCATAGAATAAATATTATTTTCTCTTGAACACATTTACGAATTATAAAATAATAAGCAACTCATAATACATAATAATAATAATGAAAGAATGAATAAACAATTTTTTGTTGTTGTTGAATAAAAGGAATTTTACACAGATTTGTTTATAATAAAGATATATTAAATAGACATCTTGTTTGTTTTGTTGAATTGATAATTATATTTTTATCATTTGCATTAAAAATAAAATTTTGGTGGAATCTGTACATCAATTTGAAATATCTTGTATTTTCAATTACTCAAAAATGTTTCAGGAAGAGTATTTCTATTTACTTTGAAATAATTATTTGAAAATAGGGGTTAAAAGAGTTATTATTTCCTTTATATGTTCTTTATTACTTTAGTTCTTGAATTTATTTATTGAATAAATTGGTTAATTTAAGTTGTTTAACATATAACAATAATATATATATATATAAGTGATCTCTGTGATTTATATAAAATATTTTGGGCTATATACGTTCGCGTACTGCACATTTTTAGATATATTTTAAATTATTAAAATTCAGTTTAATCATGTCTTATATGGCTAGAGGGAAAAAAACAGATCTAATTGAATTAGCGGGTGAATTAGATATAAAAATAGATGAAAATTTAAAACTTTTAGACATTAGAAATGCTATAGTCGAAAGTCCAGATTATGATGCAGAATTCACAAAAGAATGTTTGAATCGCATCATACGGGATAGGAAAGAAAAAGAAGATTTTTCGCTGAAAGAAAAAGAATATGAAAGGTTATTTGAACTAGAGAAAACCAAATTACAGGCACAAGCTAGTGCTGCTCCTGATGCAGTATTACCTACCATGGCCCTTTCTTCCGTAGACACAAGCATGCCAAAATTAGAAATAAGCAAATTAATCCCAAATTTCGATCCGAAAACAGCTGATATAACCTTATATTTAGATTTATTTGAAAAACAATTAACATTTTTGAAGGTACCAAAACCAAAGTGGGTCGTATATCTTGTAGGTCTTTTGCCAACTGATGTCGCCAAACTAATTGCAAAAGAATCAGTTGATGATGCTCAGAATTATGATAATGTTAAGGAAATTCTCTTAAAACGTTTTAAATTAAGTGCTGAGAAGTTTCGACAACTTTTTGCCCAACACCGTAAATGTCCAGAAAGTACATGGCGAGATTTTTATTTTGATTTGCAAAACTATTTTGATGGGTGGCTTAAAGAATCTAAAGTTTCATCGTTGGAAGAGTTAAAAGATTTAATACTGGCAGATCAAATAAAAAAGAAAGCTCCTCCCGAATACAAAGAGCATTTTTTGGACCACTGGAGCGAGTGGAACAATCCTCTTGAACTTGCCGATAAACTAGATTCATATGAAGAAATTAGACTAGTAAGAAATAAAAATGTTAGAAAGGAATCCCCTAAATTCCCACATGGAAATACTTCCCAAAATTTAAGAAATCACCCCCAAAATTCTAAAACTGCGTCATCGAGAGATTATACGAAAAATGAAGATCGACCACGTGTTAGTTGCTATGGTTGTGGCAAACCAGGTGTTATTAAGGCTAAATGCTCCGCCTGTTCCCCCTCTTCTAGAAAAAGTTCAGCTGAGTTCAAAACTATTCACCTTCAGTCATTATCTATCGAAGAACCTCAGTCGACACTTATAAGAGTAAAAATTAATGGAATAAATGGAATAGTGTGTGCTGACACTGGAGCCAGTCACACTATAGCTGGTGAAACATTATATCACCTCTTAACAAAACGAGGTGTAGAATTTGAGAAAACTTGTATGAATGTAACGTTAGCTGATGGTCTCCAAAAAGAAACTGAAATCTATTCAGCCGAAGTAGATGTACAAATTGAAGGACGATCTTTCCGAATAACTTTGTTTGCGTTACCTACTGCAAAGAATAACAGAACATTGTTGGGAAATGATTTTTTGCGTACTGCTGGAATCGTTTTGGATATTCGAAATAATATATGGTATTACCATGATAATCCAAAGCAGAAATTTGATTTCAGTGAAGATGATTTCAGGCCGTCTGAAAATCCAGTATATTCTGCTGAAGTTAACGAGCTTATGTTAAAAGAAAATGAAGGAGCCCATCTTTCTGATAAACAAAGGTCAGAACTGAATAATTTATTGAATGAATATGAAGATATCTTTGAACCAGGGGAAGAACCGACTAACAAAATTCAACACTATATTGACACTGGAAGTAGTCCTCCTGTCGCAGTACCGCCGTACCGCATGTCCCCAGCAAAGAAAGAGATGTTGAAGAAAGAGCTAGACGAGTTGTTAGCTAGCGGAACAATAGAAGAATGTGAATCTCCTTATGCTTCACCGGTGGTATTAGTACCTAAGCCTAATGGTCAAGTACGACTTTGCGTAGATTATAGAAAACTAAATTCTATTACAAAGACTGATAAATACCCATTACCCAGAATTGATGATCTTCTTCACGAAGCTAAACATACCCCTTTTATGTCAACCATTGACTTAAGGAATGGGTACCATCAAATTGAAGTAAACCCTGCAGACCGTGACAAAACTGCTTTTATTTGTCCATTTGGAACTTTTCGATTCCGGAAAATGCCTTTCGGCCTCAAGAACGCCCCATCAACATTTCAACGTATGATTGATAATTTTAGAAATTCCTTAAAGAACATATTAGTCCTTTCCTATTTAGATGATATTATCATCTTGTCTGAAACTTTTAATGAACATTTAGATAATTTGAGTGCAGTTTTTAGGAAATTACGAGAATTTAAGTTGCACGCTAACCGTGAAAAATGCAATTTCGCTTGTAACCGTGTAAAGTATCTGGGACATTACATTACTAGTAAAGGACTTGAAGCTGATCCTGATAAAATTGCTGCAATACAAGAAATACCAGCTCCAAAGAATGTAAAGCAACTGCAGTCCTTCCTGCAAACTTGCTCATGGTATAGAAGGTTTATCCCAAAATTCTCTGAAGTTGCTAGACCTTTGACTAATTTGACGAAGAAAAACGCTGTTTGGGTTTGGGGAGAAGAACAAGAAACATCTTTCAAAACCCTAAAACATCTTCTAATGAGTCCACCCATTCTCAGTCAAAATGATCCAACTAAACCATACATATTAAGAACAGACGCTAGTAACTATGCCCTTGGTGCAGTTTTGTTACAAGGCACTGGAGCAGAAGAACATCCAATTGAGTATGCAAGTAGGTTACTCACAAAGGCCGAAAGAAACTACTCCACGACTGAAAGAGAGGCCTTAGCCATCGTATGGGCTTTGGACAAGTTTCGTGCATATATTGACGGTCAAGAAGTCACTGTAGCAACCGACCATCAACCTCTTAGATGGTTAATGAACTTAAAGTCTCCAACAGGTCGCCTCGCGCGATGGGCACTACAGGTACAATCCTTCAACCTGAAGATAGAATATGTGCCTGGTAAGGCTAATGTTGTTGCTGATATGTTGTCCAGACCCTTCTGTCCACACGAAAAAGGAAAATGTGAAATTTGTTCAATTTCAATAGATATCCCTCCGCGAAGTCCAAGAGAAATACGAGAAGAACAATTAAAAGATGAAGATATAACGAAAATTATCGAGTCTTTGGAAAGTATCGATAAGAATGAAGATTTCGCTAATTGGAGTAGTCGTGGTTACTTGATGAATCAAGGTGTTTTATACAGATATTCTCCCGAAACAGAATCAGAAGAAGCGCAATTAGTAGTCCCGGTTCAAGAGCGAGAAAGAGTGTTAAAAGAGCATCATGATGCACCCTCAGCTGGACATTACGGAATTGAAGGAACATTCGATAGAATCGCAAAGCGGTACTACTGGACTGGTATGCGAAGATATATTACAGAATATATTAAGAATTGCCCTGATTGCTGTCGTTATAAACCTAGTAACCAGAAGCCATCTGGATTATTACAAACACCGATCTATAATCAACGATTTGAATCCCTTTCAATTGATTTATTCGGCCCTTTACCTAAAAGCAATGAAAAGAAATGGATCTTCATCATAGAAGATTGTGCCACCAAATGGGTGGAACTATTTGCATTAACTTCCGCAACTGCTAAAGAGTGTGCGATCACTCTAATAGAGGAAGTGTTCCTTAGGTATGGTTTGCCTAGAAGGGTAATAAGCGACAACGGGCCGCAGTTCGTAAGTGCTGTAATGCAACAAGTTTGTTACATCCTGGGAATCGCACAAACCCTAACTCCGGTTTATCATCCACAGGCAAACCCTGTGGAAAGGAAGAACAGAGATCTAAAACCCCGTCTGGCCATGTTGGTTGGGAATGATCATACTACCTGGAGTGAGAAGCTACCAATAATTAGATTTGCCCTTAACACAGCAAAATGTGATTCAACTGGCCAGACCGCTGCATACCTCATGTTTGGGCGAGAACTACGCACTACCGATGATATTGCGCATGATTTCCGAAGTGTTGTGCACAATGATAATTTCGTTCCCGAAATAACACCGTACTTGAAGAAATTTGCCAATTTCACTAAACAAGTACGAGATCGAATTGAGGAAAGACAAGACCAGCATAAACGCTATGCAGACAGAAAATTTAAAAAGGCTCCTTCTTTCAAGCAAGGTGACAAGGTATGGGTTAATACCCACCCCATTAGTGATTCTAGTAAGAAGCGAACTTCCAAATTCATGCCGAGGCGCGATGGCCCTTATACAATTTTATCACAGAGATCACCAGTTTCGTATACATTAGGTACTACAGATAATCCTTTTACTCCCATAGGGAATTACCATGTATCCGCTCTGCAACCATATACAGGTCAGGACACTACTCCTGTTCGTCCGATCCAAAGGAGAGGTCGACCGACGAATACTACAACCTCAACTAGTAGGAAAGGTGGTCAACAACGAGAACAGTTGCCCAAACGCCCTGCTGTGCCCACCAGGAAGCAACCCCCCAGAAAAGCAAGCTGTATACCGAGGACGATGTACACAGCTTGAGGGGAAGTCTGTAAAGGAAAAAAAAAACTGATCCATCAGATTTATCCTTTTCTTCTTTAACATTGACTGTTAAAAAAACAACTTTTCAAAGCTCCAAGTATTGCGCAATACTATTTGTGAATTTCCCCCCCTACCATCGAACTATGTCACGTGACTCACTCAAAAAGAGAGCTACGATTAACTTTTGTTTTAGTTAGAAGCGTGGTATTGCGGTGTGCAAATATGTAGCAGTGGCTCTCTAACCGATTAACCAAAAATGTTTCATTTATTTTTGTAAATAGTTATTTCTTTTGTGTACTGTGTATCATCGTAATGTGTCCGTGAAATTAAAAATTATGTTTTTTTAAGTGTAACAATGAGGCGAGTCATCTTTATAAATTTTAAGAACATTTCATTCTGCATTCGTTGTTTAAAACAACATATTTTTAAAAAAGGGAATTTATTATGAGCTTCTGCGTGTATAAAAAGCAAGTAGAAGATACAGAAAAAATTTCGATTTCCGGTTTTCGATGAATTTACACGCTTTAAAATTTCCTTGCATTTGAATTAACTGAAATTGAGTACTTATTTTTTAAAATGTGGATTTATTAGTCTATCTGCATATATAAGTCTCTCTGCATATATAAGACCAAACTATAAGATTTAGAAAAATTTTAGATTTTCGGTTTTAGATTTTCGATGAAGTTACACGTTTTGAGATTTCCTGAACTCAGTTCGACTATTTTAAGAAAATATTTGTCTAATTAAATTCCAACACTGTACTTTATGAACCAATGGACTTAATTTAACCGAACTTGATATTTGGTTTAACCTTGGTTTGAATGGGTGCCGATTAGCTTTTGGGCTATATCACCGAACAGGGTGTGCTTCCACGTTGGGATTTACTCTCATATTAGGAAAGTCTCAGCATCTACGGTGTACCAAACTTAGAGAAATATATTGAGTAAAACTCTGCTGATTCACTTTGAGTGCATATCGACAAACAATTGGCGCAGCTGTGTTCCAATTTAATTCCGTTTAAGAGAAAGCAATTACTTTGCTTTGAAAAAAGGAGGTTGAGATTCGACCACTGGGTGATACTAGTTATTATAAATCAACGAATTATGTGAATTATTATTCACATAATTCGTTGATTTATAATAAATTTAAAAAATAAGTACTCAATTTCAGTTAATTCAAATGCAAGGAAATTTTAAAGCGTGTAAATTCATCGAAAACCGGAAATCGAAATTTTTTCTGTATCTTCTACTTGCTTTTTATACACGCAGAAGCTCATAATAAATTCCCTTTTTTAAAAATATGTTGTTAATTTCAGTTAATTGGAATGCATTATGTTTTTGCTTAAAAAAATATCTTCAAATTAGAGCTGTCGTAAATCACACACACACACACACATACAAAAAAAATAATAATAATAACAATAATTTTTTTAATAAAAAGTAAACGAAATGTAAATAGATATAAATCTTTTTTATTTAACGAAAATAATTGAATCGTTTATTTCAGACACCCGTCAACTGACATTTTTTGCGAAAATGAGATATCAATAGAATCGAAATGGCGTACTGTAAAAACACCGTTTTGTGCAAAAACATGTAAACTGTTAAGCCTCCCAATGGGTCATATTTTATGTTGAAGTTTCTGTTTAGTGCAGAAACCCGTCAAGCGAAATCACATGGCGGGTTTCTGCAGTAAATTTGAGTTCATGCAAAATTTACCACTTCCGAATATACCTGACAGGGGGGGTTTTACATGCGCCAGCTTTCGCTTAATTTTTTTTGTATTCATGATATGAAAACTAACAAGGAAAAAGTGCGTATGTATCACTAAGGCGAGGCCCCCTCAGGAGGTTTCCTCGATATTGTTGCACTATATAGAAACTGAAGTTTTTAGTGGAACAAAGCATTTTGTTCTCTTCAGTGAGGGCCTTTTTGGCCAAAACAAAAATCATTGTGTTAAGCGATTCCTAATGAACCTTTGTGACAGGGGAATTTTCGAGACTGTTCATCACTATTTCCCAGTCAGGGAGGCACTCATTTTTACCACGTGATCGTGATTTTGGGTTTATTAAACGTCTTCTTCGAAGAGTAGATAGAATTTACACACCAGACCAGTATGCTGAAATGGTTCTTAAATCAAGTAAAACAGGGTGCTTTACTGTTCATCAGATAACAAGTGACATGATCTATAGTTTTAATATTTGGTGGCCTTGTTATAAAAGAATGATACTCGTACTTTTAAAGACAAAAAATTTACGAAAGTTATAATATTAAAATTTTTAAATGTAATTCAACAAAAAATTATTTTTCATTACTTAATTTATTATATTTAATGATGTAGGTTTCTACCATAAGTGAGCCTTGTATTGCCCAGCTCATTTTCTCTTTTTCTTTATATTATATATATATATTTAAAGAAAGTCCCTCCATTGACGGAGCATATTTTTTACAGGGGAAGGGTAAGTCTTTCAGCGCAACGCTACAGCAGTAACATCTTATAAAAGCGTACTAGGACAAAGCGTTAAAAAATTCTCTCGGAAACATTTTTGCATTCAGTTAACAAAAGGAACCCTTTCTTTTGAAATTTCAAGATTTACCGCAGTAGGTGCTGCTATGTTCCTTCTAAATTTTTTCTTTTCCAATCAAATAGGATCATTCCCAAATTAATTAAACGCATTTTTCAGTTTCCGAAAGTTCCAAGGTTTCTCCAACATACAGGAGATAGAGCACAGCATTTGGTAGACCATGCATGCTGATTATAAAGCCTTATCGTGTTCTGTATAATGCTAAAATATTTTGAAACAGTTTCTATACCTACCTTTCTTCTTCAAAAAACTTCATACAGATTTTTTATTTATTTTTTATTTATTAATGAATGTCACACGAAGATACCATATACAAAAGTAATCACATATCCTTTTACTTATACGTAATAGCCCATATGAAAATTTTTTATTGTGTTTGATAGAAAGAGTAATACTTTTATAATTTATATATGACTTATTTAGCAAAATTTTTAAATTGCTACTTAAATTGATATCCATCAAAGTATACCTCTTAAGCACAATAATAAATTAAAGAATGGGGGTACAATCAATATTAAACTTAAAAAAATCTTCACGCACCGTCTTGCTTTTGTTTTCAATGCAGTAATCCGTGTTTTCCACCTGAAGAAGATAGGCCACGACCTTTCGAAACCGGTTGTACTTTCATTAATTTTGTGGTGTGTGAAACAGTTTTTTAAGTTTAATGCGTCTTAGGTATGAGTTAAAAGAGATTATAATAATATAATTACTACATTGATGAAAAATCCAAGTTTATGTAAGTATTACTATTTAGATGTAGCTTTTATACTGTTTAACACAGTTTGTGTGTTATATTGTACCTAATTGTTAGACAGTTTCAGGGATGTTTTTGCAATTTTTCTTTTGTTACTCGAAAACTTTTTACTTTCTGGTTATCGATGGGAATAGAATTTTCTGAAAAGTTTATCGCCTAAAGTACTTTGTCCGCCAATTAGAAGCATGTCAAAAAATGCTGTTGATTTTTTTCTTTTTTTTTATTATTTCACAAAAAATATGTTCCTTATTAAATCACGCAACCAGATATGACATAACAGGCAAAAAACATCATAAAGATAGAAGTTTTGTAAATGTGAAATTGATTTTTAATCTATTGCAGTTTTCCAAGAATTGTGCAAAATTTACTTTAAATGGATGTTTTTTAACCAAATTTAATTCTCTTGTACTGAATAATAAAACCAGTCGCAGATATTTGAATGAGATAATTTCCTTTTCTTACTTTGACACCTATTTATAATAAAAAAAAAAAATACAATTAGCAGTAGGCAAAACTATACTGAATTTTAAAAGAAATATTTAAAACTTTTAATTTTCTATGTCGAGCATGTACATGGTATGATTACAAAGTTCGATTATGTTTTCTCTTTCTGGAGAGAAGTCTACGTCTAAAATAATTTTACATTTTGATGAGCATATTACACTTTATAAAACGCTCAAAGGTTAATAGGATTAGTAACCTATGAAAAACAAAGTTTTTCATTGATTATGAATGAATTTCGTTTGTTTACAGTATATCTATATATACAGAGGTTTCCACTCAGAACAAAGAATAAGATTCATTAAAAAAAAAAAAAGTCCATTCATATGTCAGGGTTGAAGGAAATTTAATAAAACAAATCGTGAAAAAATACAAAAATGTAAAGATTTCTGACTTATTTTTGTCTTAATATGGCATTTAGATTAAAAAAACTTCATTTTTAATAACAAATTAATGTATTGAGAGGTACTTAACTGCGCTTGCCAAAATTTCGCCTTTAAACTTAATGAATCAGTTTTCAGTATTCTTTTTACCATATTTTTATTAACTTCGATTCTTGTTTGTTTGTTTGTTTGTCCAGTACAAATCTTGCAATCGCATTTTAACTAATTTTCCGACGAGCTAGACATTTGGAACTTTCAGTATAGCTCAGAACACGGTGACAATACATTTTTTTATTACTTTTAGTCATTTGTTCCGGGTTTCCGCTGCCTTCGATAGTGTTTATATGATTCATCAGAAAATTTAAAAACGTGGTATATAAAAAGTTCTTTTTGTCTTGTAATTATTTGTATTCTAATGGTCCACAAATATTACGCAAATTTAATTTAAAATAAGTAGCTCAACTATAAATTATAATGCCATATGACCTATCATCTACAATTAAAAAATGTTAAAAGTATACAAAATGCATGTATGAATAAACGTATGTTTCATGTAACGAATGTAAGGAATCCTGCTAGAAATCAGTTGAAGTGTCAAATGTGACAAGAAATGTAAACACCTACTTATTAAATTATATTTTTATATACACACACAATAAAAGTTTTTTCGATTGAAGATAAACGAAATGAAAATTGATAAATGGTAAAAGTCATTTTGTTTGAGAATGATTGAGAACAGTTAAATAAGCATTACAGATTTAATTGGGTTTAACTATTTTATACTGCCCTTCACCCCAGACGATCAGAGTTTTGATACCGATAGAGTTGTCATTTTTATTTATTTATTTATTTATTTATTTATTTTTTTACATCGATTCGCAATGCACTATTTGTTGCTATAGTATGTCCGTAATAACTCAGCTAACTTAAGATTATGTACTTTTTACTTTCTTCTATATGTAATATAGAGAAAGTATTGGATTCGTAAAAATTTTCGACCTCGGGTTTTTGATGGATTTACACGTTTTGAGAGCTGCAGAATACGATTTGACTATTTTTAGAAAATGTCTGTCTGTCTGTCTGTCTGTCTGTCTGTCTGTCTGTCTGTGTGTATGTGTGACAAAATTTTGTGGCAACTGTATCTCAGGAATTACTGCACAGAATTTCATACAAATTGGTATGTAGTTGCACCTTGACATAAATTAGTGCCTATCAACTTTTGGTAAAAATTGTCTTACAGGTTGCGTTGCCATCCCGCTTTTTCTAAATTTTTAACATGGTGATATAGGACAAAATTTTGTATAAATGTGCTTAAAGAGAATTATTTTTTAGTAATCATTATGAAATTTACAAGATTTATTTATAATAGAGATAGTCAACTGGGAAAAAGTTTTTGTATGTGTAGAAGCCTCGCCACCCCCCCTGGGGGGTAAGTCCCCCCTCGAGGGGAGTAAATTTTCAAGATGGGTATCTTTCGAAAGGTCTCATCAATACCTTTAAAACGAATGGTTGAACTATAAATCTGTGATAATTTAAAACAAAGTTATCGATTTTTTTTTTACTTTTAACAAAAAAAAACAGAAAAAAACCGTTTTTTTTTTTTTTTTTTTTTTTTAACGAAATTTAACCAGACTTGGTAGTTAGTTGGCCCCTGACATAAACTGGGGCTAATTAGATTAGGGGATCAATCGCTCAACAGGCGGCGCTGTGATCGTATTTTTTCTAAATTTTTAACATGGCACTATAGGACAAAATTTCGTATAAATGTACATAATGAGAGTTATTCTTAACCTGTGATTGTGAAATTTATATGAATTATTGATAACAGTAGTAGTTAATTAGGAAAAAATTTAGGGCATCGCTTTTTTTTTTTTTTAATTATTATTATTATTTATTGTTACTGCGTGAATTTGCATAGGAAAATATAGAAGAAAGTCTTGTGGTGGCCACAACATACTAGTTTTTTTCTTAGTTTTCAATTGAATAAATTAAGCTCAAAGTGAGTGTGTATTATTATTATTATTATTATTTATTTATTTATTTATTTTTTCTAAGAAAATTGAGTTAAAATGAATTCGAGTTGGTTTCATTCTTTCATTTTAAGAGAGCAAGAAGTCATTATAGGAATTAACTGATGTTATAAATAGCATAATTTAAATCTGCAAGTGTATAAGAAAGGAATTGGCAATTTCTTTAAAAATATATTATTTGTAGTTTAGAAATATTACGATTCGAGAATATGTAGTAATATTGTGAAAAGACATTTTTAAAAATAACTTTTATACATATTTTGAGTTAAACAGACAAAGCTAAATGCATTATGAGGATTTTTATTTTAACTACTGCATAATAAATTCAAGTATAAAAAATGCTTATTATTGAAGATTCTTCATCCATTTAATGTTCATTTTAAATAAATCCACTATACAGTAATAAATCACTATTAATATTTTAATACATTTTCTATATCCACTATCTACTATAATCTACTTAATTCAGTAAAATCATGAATTTGGAATAAGATAACTCTCTTCTTAAATAATTAAAAGAAAATTACAGTAATTTTCATTAAAAGATACAATGATTAAAAAAAGAATTATAATTTTTTCTCCTTTACGCATTATTTTTCTTCTTATTTGAAAATAAGAAAAAAAAAATTAAACTTCTGAAAAGCTCAAATGAAAGAGTATGATGGAGTATAAAAAAGTATGGTGTAATTATACATTAGGTGATTAACGATAAAAAAAAGGAAATAATGATGGATTAATAGTAATTTAATATTATGTTACAGAAAAATTTAATATATTATTATTATTTTTTTATTTAGTGCAGGCATTTTATTATATAAAATTTGAAAGTATAAAAAGTTCCAAACTAGATTTTAACTTATTTATTTATTTATTTTTGAAATATTCAAATAATTTCTATGAATTTTATTATTTGTGTGCTACGTTCGTTAAAAATAAATAAATAAATAAATAAATAAAAATATCTATCAAAAAAGGAGACAACATTAAATATTAAATAAAGGAAACATTAAATATTTAAGAAAACTAAAAAATGTTATGATAAGCAAAATAAGATATGTCATAAATAATTTTTCTTTTTTTTTTTTTTTTTTTTTTTGAGTGAGATATTTTCCTACGATTATTATAAAAAAAAAAAAAACTTTGAAAAGGTTTATTTTTCTAGGAAAATGAAATAACATAGGTTTAAACAATAGACAATTTCAATATAATATGGTTGTTTGGATTTGAGCCTTTAGAAGAAAGTGGTGGGGGTGATCCCTTTAAAGTAGAAGATATAAAATAAGTCTAATTGTCAATAATGACTACGACTAGAATATTTTGATACTTTTGTCGTAGTTATTTATACCCTTTTAAATTTACTTAATAATATTATTTATTTCTACATATTAAAGGGAAATTTAGGGATACACATATATTTATATATTTCATTAATGAAAAATTATTATAGTAAAAAAAATTAATTTGCATTATTCTTTCTGTTACACCCATGTAAAGCACATGTTAATGCGGCCATAGATTCTAATATATATTATTGAGAAACAAAGTTTGTAAACCTAAATTAAATTAAATAGGACAATTACGTGTTAGCACCCTGTATTCACAAAAGATTTAATGTCCATACATGTGACTTTTTTTACTTATCTGTTTCCCATCTTTTTCAATTGTCTTATCAGACACATTTCAAAAATTCTAGATTATTTTTTTGCGTTCATTCTGGCCGGGCCGGGCCGGGCCTGAATGAAATGTTTACCAGGTCGTGTCCGCTCGAATCTTCTTCTAGTTTCCTAGTTAATCAACGAAAAGAGAAAATATTTCTTCAGTCATTTATTTTATATAATTTTACAGGCTGGCATGTCACATAAAATTTTGTTTTATTTAAAAATGTCTGTAAATTCAATTTAATTGTCTATTATTCTGTCTGTTTGCGGTCTGATTTTCGGGAAATAGTTTTAGTATGACTCGAAATTATTATATTTTATTTAAAGTACTATTAGATGGATTCCTATTCAAAACAGAATGCTTGTCACTAACAGTTTGCGCACACGTACTAACAAAAGAAATTAGATATGTTACTGTGTATAAGGATTTGTTTTTATGGTCTGTACTCTGTAGAGTTTAGGTGGTATGAAGGCTATAAAAATCCTTCCGCTGTTACATTTTCCCTTTTCCAGTGGACGAAAGTAACATCATTTTTAGCATGGGCAAAAGCAACTTTTCTATTGAATATGGTTGGATTAGCATTAAAGTTTTTTTTTTTTTACCGGATTACATGAAAGATTCGAATGCATTACGGTATATAAGAGAAAATGGTCGAAAGTGCATTTTTAGTAGTATTAACCGTTTTAAATACCTTCCTATATTGTTTGATGAATGCTAATATTTACGATTTGACTTTCTGTTTGTCTTTATGCCTTGTCTGTAATAATGAATTTCTGTTTATATATAATTATCTTCTAAAAGTTCAGCAGTTTTGTTAAATAGCATGCTATTGCTTGGCTATATAAAACCTCTGCAAAACACACACACTAAAAATATTTTCATCAAAAGGCATGCATTTTATTTTATTTATTTATTTATTGTTATTTTACATATTTTTGAATCGGGCTGGGCCTGATTTTATCGTTTCTTGTCCGAACCAGGCCCGGCCATACACTGGTAAAAAGAAACGGGTCGGGCCGGGCCCAGACCTCAAAATTTCGGCCCGTACAGATCTCTAGTTAAGGGTTTTTCAATTAGGATTTATCCTCATCTTCAGAAAATTCACGTTCTTTATCAATCCTTTATTTTCAGGCTGTAATAAAAAACAAAAAATTGTTTTACACGGAAATGGATCTGATGATTTTGAAGAAATTTTTGGGTTAAGGTTTTTTGGGGAGAAAAATAGGTTAGTTGTGTCCTCATCTTTAGAAAAAATTGTGTTCAATTGTCCCTTTATTTGGCGGTTGCAATATAGGGAAGAAATTTGGTGTAAATGGAAAAGTTGAAGTAAATTATAACTTTTTACAGTTAAGTGCACCTAAACGTTTTATAATTATTTGTAAACTTGTTTCCCAAAATGTTAATTTTCAAACTTCTTTATAAAATCTCCAAATGAAATTATTTAATTCGTTAAAAATATTCAATTACTTTAGAAATATATTGAGATAGAAGTTTATTTTATATTGAATAATAAACATTTTTAAAAATGTGAAATATGCTAGGTTCTTTCTGTTTTACACTTTGAAGGAGATCCGAAACATTTATCTTCAGAAAAAGCACTTAAGTTCAATACATTAATCTTAATACCGTGAATACATTAAAGGGAGAAGAAGTGTATTTTTAGGAGAAGCGTTTGTTTCTCCTATTTTATAAAAGATCATCCACTGAATTTCCATCGAATAAAGAAAAAAAATGACAAGAAGATTATTTTGTCTAAAAAGTCTTATGGAATTTTTGCATATCTTTTGTAAACAACTTTCAGTGCTACCTGCCATTGAAATGGAAAGTGAAACATATTGTATTTGAAAAGCAAAAATTTTATTCAAAGTATACTGAAAAAGGTTTTTGGCAACCATTCTGAAATCTGAAAAGGAAAATTTATTTTCCTTTGAGAACGAAATTTAATTCTTAAATAAATATTTGTGAATTTCTTTTGAAAGTAAAAAGAAATTTTTACGTTACATCTTTATATATTTAAAAAGTGTTTATTTATTTAAAAGAGTAAAACCTAATAAAAAAAAATTACCTTTAATGAAATTTTTTTCTCTTCTACCTTTTAAAATTTAAGACGCTGAATTTTATAATATAATAAATATATATTTTTTCATTTATTTACTTTTAACAATAATATAGAAATTACAACTGAAATCAATCTAGAATATGTTGACACAAATGTTGATTTGTAATTACATTTATTATGTATATTTTAATATATTACTTATTTTATAACAACACTATCATAAATATTATTTTAGGTTTATTAATAAAACTTCCTTTAATTATTTATACTTTATTTATTTATTTATTTATTTATTTTTAATTTTAGGCCCACCAGCGGCCGAGTGGTTCTTCGCATAAAGTTGGTAACGTGATGTGCTGGGTTCGATTCCAGGTCGCGCTCGTCTTCCTAACCGGTGAGAGATTTTCTTGGCTTTCTTCAAAACTTGCGGGCTTGGATCATTTAGAAAGACCCCCATGGAGTGTACTCTCCCTCAGGACTAGGACCCTAGTGCAGTCATTCGGTCTTAAATCCCACAAACCAACCCTTTTTTTAATTACAGTTTCACGCACATTGTCATAATTGCTTTTTTTTTTTTTTTAATTAGCCATTTTTCCCTGCATTTTATGATTATTCTGAGAAGAAAATACACACACACACATATATATGGCTATTTTATTTTATATTATTTTAAGAAACACACATTTTAAGTTGTTCGGCTATTATTCTGAAATGATTTAATTGATTTTTTTTTCTTATTTGCTTAAAATTATTTTTAAAACAATTATGAAAAGTTGAAAAAGTTACTGAGTATGGCGATATAATACATCATACCACATATTTAGGAATTTTGATTTCAAAGTTATTTTCGATTTTAATCGATCTTAAAAGTGTTACTTATTAGATGGCTATGTAAAAATTCTGTTTATTTATTTATTTATTTATTTTTAATTCCTCATATATTAAATATACCCGGGTGAAATAAAGATTTTACTAAAGAAATAACCAGAGACTTTATATATTGTGTTGCGGTTCACAAAACAATTATTTTCGTGAATGAAAAAATTTGTTTTAACCAATTCTTTTTGAATAAAGCATTGCACCAACACTACAATAATAATAGTTATAATAATAATAAAAGACCTTTATATAGAAAATTGCGTTGATTTATATACCTAAATAGATGTTTACGTCTGACTTAAGTAGCGTCACTTATTAGTATAAACACACTCCTTAGAGTAAATTCCTCTTTCTTTCTTCTTCGTTATAGCAAAATATATCGGGTAAACTATACATTCATAAATAGTTTAAAATTTTATGAAAAATGAAAGAATTGGTTTATTTTAATGCTGTTGGGAAAAAAAAAAAAAAGAATTGTTTTCTTAAATGAATATTTTTCCTTTTGGCAAAGCAAAAAACCTGTTCACGTCTCTCGTTGATAATGGGCACACAAGAAACCCCAGATTCCTTAGAAAGTTAAGATGATTTTTATGCAAAGATAATAGTTTAAAAGCCTATCAGAATATTAGAAACTTTTCTGAATCAAACATTAACCCTAGAAGGCTCATTTTATTTTTAGTGCGCGACAAAAATTTATAGGTTGTATTTAGTGGGAAAACTTACGTACCGTATGGGGAACATACATAAAATATGATTTACTAATACGTTTACTATTGTAATATTAAAAAAAAAAAAAAAAAAAAAAAAACTTACCTCTGCATAATATACCTTTCGTTATAACACACAGTATTTTTTTTTTCGAGTCAAAACTGTTCAATAACTATTCTTTTTTTTTTTTTTCTTGAATTCAGACAAACGGCTAACGTATCACTTTCATTCAAACTTCACACTGAGTGCACTATAACAAAAACACGAACGACATCTTTAGGTAAACATTCGTATGACTACTTTTCTAAATGTCAGTAGCTTCTATCAAGATGTCAAAAATGTCGCTACTAATAGTTTTATAGCTATAGGAACTATTAAAGTCGGTGTTCCACATATGGAACTGGGTGCCTTGTAGGGTTAAAAAGTTGTTGAAAGTGTTGCTTAGAGGGGAAAAAATGGCTAGAACAATGCTGTTCTCTTGCTTTTTATGTTGTTTCGTCCTAAATATCTAAATATTTGAAAAAAAGTTTTAAGATGCGTTTTATTGCTATGTTGGATAATATAAAGCATTAAACGTTATTATTTTTTATTTCATTCAATATAAAATTTTTGACACATAGATATAAATGTCATAGCGTTTGCATATACGTTTAATAATTTCCGAATTCACAAGAATTTAAATTTTAGAATTATCATATAGTCTAAAGACAAGATTTTTTTTCTTAATAAAAACATTTTTTTTTACACTATTTTTCATCAATGCAATCGGAGAAAGCATTTTATAAGTTTAAATTTCCTCAAATGAGATAATGCAAAATCGGGTTTAAAAAAAAAAAAAAAAACTTATAGCGACTAAAATTTTATTAACTATTAAAAAGAGTTAATTTTTCTCTAAACAAAGACAAAAATTTGTAAGTCACGTGAGGAGAAATTCTTAATTTTGATTAACTAATTAAATTATTATTATTTTCATGAAACGCTTTATTTAGCTCTTTTGTCTTTTTTTAACATTTTGTTTGAAAAGGTAGTTTATTTTTCAAAATAATTTTTGTTACTGAAAAAAAGTTATCTTTAAAGGATACAAAAAAATGCAAAGTCGGCTTAAATTCCTGAAAGATATCTTTCTAAGTGCATTAAGTAAAAGATATTTTTTTCTTCAATTTAACTATTAAATTTCGGCTTTCATAATTTTCATTTTCATTTTTTTTTTTTTTTTTTAAATGGATGAATGCTTCAGAAAATTAAAAGTTTATATCTAAGATGGAAACTAATGAAAAGTTTCTCCAACCGTTAAATTTTTATGAAAAAGAAAATTGCAGCTACTTTTCTCAAGTAATTTCTCTTTAGAATGTTCATTATGTGTTACATACATGGGTAAGTAATGTTTTTCATTTTTAGCTCGCAAATTATTTTATTATAAATAGCAGCTTGTGTGAATATTAAAATTAATAACGATTAAAATAGAAATTAAAGTATCTTCAAGAATCATATTCATTAAATTAGGCTTAAGAATTACTCAGAGATATATTTGTCACAATTTCACTGCATACATATTTGTATTGGTGACACAACTTAATCCTAAAATTAAACATAAAATTTCTCTACCAGAAAATGAATCAGAAATTGATTAATACCTTTAACATTTTTTTTTTCAGTGATGATTTAGTGAAGAATATGATTTAGTTTGGCATTTATTTTATTTACCCATACCGTGACGCGGCAAGAAATGTGGCACAAATAATAATAAAAAAAAAAAATAGCAAGTTTGAGTTTATCCTAAAAAAAAAATCTGTGTGAAGTATCCAAACATGTACAAAAAGAATCATATTTCTCTCTCATAATTTACCTACCTAAGAGGCAATTGTATCAGTTTTATTGTAGACCAGTTAATTGTAAAGGATATATTTTTCAAAATGCCTCTTTTGGAAAATAGGGTAAGTTTTATTTTTTTCAAAAATAAAATCGCCTTTCCGAGAATATTATGTAAAATGGACACAGATATTACAGATATTGATTACAACCAATAAAATATATATTTAACCGTATTGCATTTAATAAATACACCGTTGAAAATCAGTCTGAAAATTCTGAAAAATATAGCATAAAAAAATTTTAAAGATTCCTTAAATATATATGACAACAACGACACCCTTTTTCCCCTTGTGCAGTCTATATGAAATTATGTTTGCGACTTAATAGAAATGTATGTATATATATATATATATATATATATATATATATATATATATATAAAGTTATTATCTCTCGCGTCAAATTTCTACAATACATATATTACCATATGTTAGACATTCAATTAATTAATAATTCATTTTATTTCAGTTCAGTTCATTTAAATATGGGTCATCAATTGTTTGATATTCATGAAAGTTTATGAAATATTCTAAGAGAAAATATGAAAATATAAAAGCATATAAAAGCTGCAATTTGTTTTCAGAAAACGCAAGTAATACTGTTGATTAATATCTGTTACATAACAATAAATTTATTTTCTACGCTCCAAATTTTGCTTTTCAAATAAATTACTTGTAAGGGGAATGGAACGTATCGTATAAAATGTAATTTTTCATAGTATTTTTACATTTTTATGTGAAAGAACCTATTAAGTGATTGTTCTAGTTGATAATTTTTCCTTTAAAAAAATACGCTTCTAAATTTATCTACTCAAAGAGTTTTTCTTATATATTTATTCTTATGTATTATATGAACGAAAAATAATAAATTACTATTTGGAAAGTTTATCTAGTGTTTATATATATAACACTGGATATAACTAACACCATAATAATAGAATAAAAATATTTTTCGCTTTATTTTATACTTGCTGTCAAATAATTCAGAAATTAAATGAAAATATATACTAATTTGTATCCATAATGAACGTAGATATATTATTTTCTAGGAGATTTTTAAGAACAGTGATAAGGGTATGTAATTAAAGGTTTTCTTAAAAATTATTTATTTATTTCAGAAAATTTTGAAGTGGAAGGTTGATTTTTCATACCAACTATGTGAAAAATACCAGAGCCGGGAATCGAACCCGGGCTTTCCGCTTTACGTGCGGATGCTCAAACCATTGAGCTACCCTGGCTGATTACCAGCTAGGCATTTCTCACATAACATAAGTTCGTATCTCAAACGCGTATCTCTAGCCGTAAGTTCGTATCTCAAAAACAGCTCTAAAGATTTTCTTGAAATTTGCTATGTAAACATTCTATTAGATATCCTTTCGAATGATATAGTTGGTTAGTTCAGGAAAATTTATATGCGTCCTCTATAAATAGCTCAGTTTCAGGTCTCGCAGGTGCGTTCTTTTAAAAACGGCTGTACGGATTTTTTTTTTTTTAAACTCGCTATATTAACTCACTCTTAAGTATCCTTTTGTATGTGATTATTGTCTTCTGGTCAGTAGTCCAATATGTCAAGTTTTGGTAAAAGTTGGTATCTCAAAAACGGCTCTAACGATTTTCTTGAAAATTTTTACGGAAATACAGTTTAGATATCCTTTCTCATGTATTACGTGCTTATTACAGGAAAATAAACAGTCATTCTTCTTAAGTAGATCAGTTTTAGCTGTTGAAAATTAGTATTTAAAAAAAAAAAAAAACTTTTTTTTTTTTTAACTCGCTACGAAAACTTTGTTTCATATGTCTTTACAGGTATATATCAAGCTTCTGTTACCGGAAAAAATTTAAGTTTCTACTTTTTAGGTTAATTTTATGTCTTCTAATTACATTATCTCTAAAAAATGCATGTAATACGTGCGATGGTGGGAAATAGAAGTCTTGTGGTTGTTTCACATTTTTTGATATTTTTCATATATCTATTTTTTAAAATTTTCTGAACACAATTAAAAAAATTCGTAATAGATCGTTAAGAATTATTTCTAAAAACAGATGAATAAAGACAAAATTTAAAATGTGTTGATAAGTTAGCTTTAAAACCTTTACGTTTGTCCTATGAATCAGAATATATATGTATATATATCAATTTTAATATTTAAATCAAGAAAATCTGTAGTATTATTAATTAGATCGTTCTTAGTTTATGTACGAAGATAGTCGAATTTAAGATTACTAATGTTTTCATTATTTAGAAATATTACGATCATGTCATCAATACATCGACAAAATTGTATATTGTTAAAGCTAAAATAATTGTATATTGTTAAGTTAATTGTAATAATATAGTTAAAGTTGAAATAGTTGAATTTAAGAATTTTATTGTTTTCATTATCTGTAAATATTAATGTTATGCCATCAGTATATCGATAAAATTGTATATTGTTAAAGTTAACACATTAAAAGATCTCTTGAGACATACTTCACAATTATTATTATTTGAAACACATTAATCAAAATTTATATATTGAACACGTTTGTACATGTTTGCATATGTACAAAGAAATTAATATATATATATATACAGTCGGTAACAAAAGTCTCCGAACACTAGCAAAAATTCCTATGTAAAAATAATACACTTAATACAGTTTTCATAAATAAAGCCTTGTCGAATCCTGTTTTTAGACTGACTAAGAACAGGATTCGACAAGGATATATTTAACAGTACAGTATTAACTTTACTTTTTTTTATATAGGAATTTTTGCTAGTGTTCGGAGACTTTTGTTATCGATCGTATATATATATAACCAACTTTGTTTTTATATTATTTGTTTTTGAAATTATTTTGTTTCGTTTTACTATGCATTTTTAAATTTAAATTGATATAGTATTATTTAGAACGCTGTTTATTTAAATGTATATTTGAATGCTTGGATAGTTATAAAATGAAAAATTTAATTTTGTGTTAGGTATTCTATCAAAATTATTATTACTGATATTTGTAAATATCATTCTTTTTCGTTTATTTTATCTTTTAACTAAGCACACATATAAGCGTACTTATATCAATGTTTAAAAATGTATTTAAAAACTTTTAATTTTCTATTAAAAGGTGTCTTTTGAAATGCACTTTACATTCTAAATATATTTTTTTATTGTGAGCTAGAAAACATTTAATAGACGTCATTTAGAATAAATTATTTTTATTTATATTTACGATATACAGCTTTTTTATTCATCTATTTTATGCATTAATAAAAGACATTTTTAGATTTTTAAAGTGTAAAATATTTTTTATTCACCATTAAATTCAATTCATTTCAAATATGCTTAGTATAATATTTTTCAAAACGTATTTCAATATTTTGGACGAAGAAAAGTATATAAAAAATTATTCTGGAATAAATATTTAAAGCATAATATTTCATTCCCATTCCTTTAATAAATACACATTCGCTGATTTTTGAAGAGTAAAAAATATATTTATCTCAAATGCATAAAATAATATATCTTTATGTAACTAAAAAGTATAAATAATTTTTAAATAAATTCAAATTTGAATGAATTACTGAATTTCTTATAAAATGATAAATGAATCTACAGGTTACACTTTTTAACTGAAAAACAAATGTTTTATAGACATGGAAGTTAAATAAATTATAAAAAATACAAAATGTTGGAAGTTAAATGCTCCAATTTTTAATGATATTCTAAAACGTCGATGAGCGAAAAGAAGAAAAATGTTTTAGACCGTTTATCATAGCTTCGTGATTAGATAAGAAGAGCATGAAAGAAATTTTTGGAAAGAAAAAAATATTTGAGAGTGTTCCAAACGTTTTAAAAGACTTATTATTTAAGATAATACAAAGCGATTTGCTTTAAAAAAAAAAATAATAAAGTGAGTGTTCTAAACTTAAATAATTTAGAGTAATAATAGTTTCTAGAGTGAGTAAAGAAAGTAACACGTGATTTATTTGGCAAGGAAAAATTGAAAATATTTGGCATAATATATTTGGCATAAATATTTGGCAAATAAAATATTTGGCAAACGTCCTAGAATATCGAAGAAAATTCCCTTTGCTGGTTTAACACTTATAAAAATGTACATATTCTGAAATATATCTTTATTTAGGTAGCCCTTTCTCTCCCTATCTCTATCTATCTATCTATCTATATATATATCCAAAACACATAACTTGACCTGTACAAAATTCAGGAATATCATTATACTAATTTAAATCATTATAAACATACTTCAGCATTATGGAGTGGGGGGGGGGGCATTTTAAATGTAAAGAGAAGATAGGAATAAAACTGGGATATACATTCATAATATAAAATGAAAAGCACAGCTACACGTTGAAATAGGAATAAAAGTAGATAAATAATCCGAAAATCTCCCAAATTCCTGTGAATTTATTTCTCGGATAGCTTCATATGCACGAATAAAACAATGCATATTGTTTCTGACGCACCATAATGATCTGCATGGATTATCAAAGATTAATATTATGAAATAATGTAATATTTTAAATTTATTTATTTATTTAGTGTGTTTTATTTTAATACATTTCACAATATATCTTAAGTTTTAAGCTATCAAATAAAATTCTAAAACGAAAATAGTATCTTCAGAGCATAAAATTTGTAAGAAAAGTATTGCAATTATGAAAAATTAAGAGTATGGAGTTAGCTGTATATTGCAAACTATAATTGCAATTCTACTATTTGCTATACATTGCTATATAGTTTGTTATCTAAACATAGTTTGCTTTTTTAGTATCCTAAATTCGTTTTTCCCATTTTTAAAATATGTATCACTGAATAATGAATACAGATCTGAAACTTTAACATCAGACCTCTTAAAAATAAACTCTCATGCGTTTAATTTTCATTTTAAGTAAATGTGCTTAGAAAAAATCTGTTATGAAAGATAACATTATTACAAAAATTTCAGTTATGAAATTACAGGCATCTTGCATTACCTTAAAAATAATGTTAAATATATATATATATGTATATATATATTTTTTTCCTTTTAATTTCTGTTACCTATATGTTGCAAACAAAGTAATGATTTTAGGTGAAATTTTTTAGTTGTTTGTTTTGTCTGTTTATACAATATGAGGTCTCTTGAATACCAAAATCAAGTTTTTAGTGGTTGGTCTTTGTGTCTACTAGTGTGTGTATGGGTAAATGTTTGTTCGAGTTTTTTTATTTTTTATTTATTTTTTATTTTTTTTTTTTATCAACGTTACTCGAAAACAGAAGTTAGCCGGATGTACGGTGAAATTACTATTAAAGGATAGATTCTAAATTTATATCATTTTGAGATTTTACTTGAAAACTGAGATCGCACAAGTGGCTCGTTTACAGAGACAAACAAATCATTCAAATGCATTTGAAACTGCGGAATTTCCTTGGAATTAACATACATTTATTATATCCACAATATCATGCTTCTCTTGAATATTGTATTAAAACATTATTTCTTGATTTATAAGCCACACAAAAAAATTTGAATACATTAGGGCTATGGAAAGACTCCGAAATGCATTTCAAGTTATGATAGGAATTTCTTTTATTGTGCTGAATTTAAGTAACCATTTAATGCGTATTCAATTTAAATGCAGAATGGATGGCTTTTTAAAACTTGTTGAATACGTTTGAATAAAGTGAGAAAAAATTCTCTCTCTCTCTCTCTCTCTCTCTCCTTCTGTCTATCTATCTATCTATCTACGTATATGTGTGTTTATTATTTATAACAGCCTTAAACGTACTATGAAAGAATGTAGTTACAAGAATTTAAAAGGTTTCAGTTAAGAAATGAAGCAACTTTCTCTCACAGAAATGTCTGTCAAATAGCATTAACATATAATAGTCACTTCAGAAATGTTTTAATATCTTAACCCAAATTCTGTACACTAATCTGTAATAATGTTCCTACAGTAAATACAATTTAAAAAGAAGTAATCTGACTTTTATACAAGAATATTAGTCTTCATTAATTATCAGGGACATATATTTTTTCTCATCTAAATGGATAAGAATGCACAGCAGTTTTTGTTATTTAAAAGCAAAATATATATTTCGTGTATGTATATACTAGATAATATGTTTATTTACCGAAAGGAAAATTGCAAATCCATAAACAAAATCATTATGTTATTATTTTAAATTTCACAATAATTTAAAAATTCAAATATAACGTAATATTCGTTAACTTACAAAGTCGTTATATATTGTATAGAGCAAGGGAAATAATTGTTTCATAGAATTAGATGATATTAGCTCTTCTTTATGTTAAGTTTTTGTTCTTCCTAAACCACACAAACCCAGTTAATAAAGATGTAAATGTAAAAGCATGTTTCTCATAATAATTAAAATTTTATATCCAATTACCTGTTATCTTTTACTTTTCAGAGATTCACTCCTTTGCTAATTTGCCTCTTAAAATATACCAAATAAATCCCAAATCAAATTAGTTTAAAATAGTTTTTAAGGGCAACAAATTTCGCAACCCTTTTAAAAGAGGCACCAGAGTTGCAAAAGGATAATTAGTTAAGAATACAGGTACTTGAAATATTTTCAAAATTGATCTTCCAATGAATAAATTAAAATTTTAACAATATACTTCGAAAACCGTTTTTATAAATATTTACATTTTAATTTAAGTGTCGGTAGTTTTATTAAATTTCTAATCAGCTTCTTAATTAACACACTTTTACGAAATTTTCAAATCTACTATGTTTATAAAAGTTATTCATATAATGAATTTCTGCTAAATTTAATAACTCTAATATATTAAAAAGTTGTGGAGCCATTCAAATTCTCTCTAAAGCAGAGAACTTTTTTTTCTGATTGTATTAATACATAAAATACTTTTAAATTATTCCCAGTTTTAATTTAAAAATATTAAGTTGATTTTCGAATATTTCATGTATCATTAAAAAAAAAGATTCTTCGTGCTTAATTAAAATACTAAATGCAAATGTATACATACAATGTATAAGGCATATGTATAATGTTTTATATAAATCTTTAAAGTATGTTGAATTAGAATAAATAAAATGTTTATAATTTTAGTGATAAAGGTAAAAATATTTTTAAATACTGTATTTTTAAAAATTTTACTAGTATATATATATATATATAAACATATATATATTTTTAATTTATGTCTGAAAATGATACACGCTACTTAAATTTAGCCTTAATTCTAGTGACAATTATAAGACTCCATATAAATGTTGAAATAAATCTGGGTATCTACTTTATCTTTCGTCTTTACTTGGACTTAAAAACACAATTTTATGATTTTAAAAGCTGAATTTAGCGTGAAAATTCATTGTAATTCATCAAAACTTAACCCTTTTTCTGATAAGTTGAGAGGTCAATGAATTTACAAAGTGAGAAGTAAATTTGTGCACAATATACAGTTGAAAAATATAATGTGAAACTAAGAGAAAAAATTGAAAATTAGTGAGACTGAAACAATTCAAAACTTTTCCAAAACATTTAAATTTTTAATTATATATATATATATAATATTATAAATTTATATATACTTATATATTTATATTTAAGAATATCATAAACATTAATTTGCTTAGTGTTGCTATATTTCAGTGTATTTATACAGAAAATTCCCTTTCTTTAACATTGTAATTTATAAAAATGACTTTAAAACGTCCACCATCCTTTTAATACATATATTTATGAAAAATATATTGTAAAAAGCTAATATTATCTATTCAATTTTTATTTAAAGTATTAATTGGGATTGCTAAAATTAACATACTATATTATAGAATTTTCTTTTTAACAACTTTGCCCCCTTTTTTTTAGTTGCATCATTCTTATTTACTGATAAATTTGATAATACATTTATTGAATTTTTGTTTTAATTTAACGTTTAATTTTTTTTAACACTTTTTATGTTATGTTAATATATTTTAATTTCATTATTCATAATTCATCATTAATATAATTTATCTTTTTGTATAAGAATATTGTTCTACTTATATGAACTTATTTTATGCAAACTAATTTTTCATCTGTCTCTTTCTTTGTTTAAATAAAGTTTATTTAGAACTTACCCTGCTTACTTTTTATGTAGACAAAACGCTTTTGTTTTAAAATTAAAATTAATGTGTTGAAATTAGTTAATTTTCTAAGTAATTAATAACGATTTATGTACATATTCTACGCAGTAACTAAATACTCAATCATGCCTGAATAATTAAAAATATGTGCTGCTCTTTAAATCGCAAAATCTGCATAAAATAATTAACATATGTTTTTCAAATTATATGCATCATTGAATTCTAACTTTGCAAGATTAACATAAAGCTAACAAATTTTCTCTTCAAACAATATTTTTGAAATAATTTCTTGAAAACAAACAAAGGAATAAATGCTTAAAAACACGTAGGACTATATGGAATTTTAAAGCAGTAATTATGTGATAATTATACTCGTAATTTATCAACTCTGCTCCAAAAAGAAAAAAAAAAAAGAAGTAAGAATATATTCATGAAATACTATATTTAATTATTTCAAAGAAGTAATCATGTTTAAATTATTGCATTTAATGATATAATGATTATTAATGTGGTTTTGTTTTCGTTTGTGCAATGTATTATATAATTTGATGTTCTTGAGTTATATATAAATATATATGAAAAATAAATATATATGATCATTAAAATTTCAGCACAAAGAAGGAATGCAAATATCAGAGTGATATTTATTGGGCACATATATTATGGTAGGTAGAACAATTAATTAAATTTTCATGAAATTTGGAATAATACATCTAAAAAAAAAAGTACATAAAGCAGTAACCTCTGGAAACAATAACTGCACTTATCTGCCTAGGCATTGAATCGAACAGCGAATGGATGACATGTACAGGTATACCATGAAGCTTCAATATGATGTTGCAGTTCATTCAACGTAGTTACTGGTGAGTGGTGACGTGCTAGTCGCTTTCAACGATTATTTTAGCCATTTGCAATGGTGCGAGATAGGAGAACATGCTGGGAACAGTTCAAAAACATTCGGTGTCGAAGAAGGTCCGAACAACGCGTAGAACACACGGTTGTGCATTGTCCTACTTAAATGATGCGCAACAGAGGCCTCGAATACAAGACCAAGCAACGGGCCTTAAATCGTCGGAAATGTAATGGCCGCTACTCAGAGTGCCGAGAATTGCGAACTATAGGCAATCGAAACGGGTATTCAATGGGACCTCATAACATCACTCCAGGTGATGGGTTAAATTTTTGAATATGATTATTTTGAATATGAATATATTGAATATGATACAAATATTTAGCATGTTTTTGATAATAATAAATGACCAGTACAATTTAGATAATGTTATTTTATGAAAACTTTAAACGGTTAAGACGATGTTGTATGCCAATTGGCGAAGTACAATGGTAAATGGCGAAGTTCACAATGCCGCCAAATACAAATACACTGCAAACAGGATTATGATTTATCTGAAAGTGAGACGTAACGCCATTCCTGCGTCCAGGTTCGTCATTGGTCACACATTAAAGACGCCCATGTCAGTGACGCAACTTTTAGGGTTACCAAAGTTTTGGGTAACCAAAGCCGCCATACTGGTTTACCACCTGGAGTGATAATAAGTGGTATACTCCGCGAAAAAAAGATAGGTACAAAGGTTTTATTTAATTTTATGTTTTTTTTTTTTTTTCATGAAGTAACATTACCTATATTGTGCTCATCATTTATTATTATCATGAAATAAAACTAATTTAAGACTAATTTTTTATAAGACTAACTTAGAAAATTTTTAAGACTAAAATTTTTCTGATTTAAGACTACACTCCGCGACAAAAAGATAGGCACAGTTTTTTGAATATGATACAAATATCTAGCATGTTTTTATAATGTTATTGTATGAAAAATTAAAAAAAATCCTTGTACTTATCTTTTTGTCGCGGAGTGTAAGATATGGAAACACATCTCGATCACCACTTTGTAGTTTTACATTTCGATGTAGGTAAATTTGTGAAAGAAAAATGTTTTTAAATGAATAAAAATAAGAAGAAAGAAAGAAAAAAATATGTACAAATTATTCATGATTGTTCCCTTATAAATTCGCTTTCTTCTCTACCAATTACTTGCTGCATCTGCCTTCACACTTTTTCATTTAATATAGGAAAGCTTTAAAGACAAATATATATATATTTTTTTAACAAAATAAGCTTTGTGTCTAAATATGTTGTTTATGAATTGTGTTAAAGATAATAGCATGCAAATATCATTCACATCCGTAGAGTATTATCCATAAAAATATAATTTCATAAAGCTACCATAATTTAAGTAGCTTAACTACTTATTATATAAAATAATAAAATATTTATTGAATGTGGAAAGAAGTAGGATAAGCATATTTTCTTAAAGTAGATTCCATATGAAAAATTTTCTAAGTAATGCAAGTGTCTGAATTTCTAAAGTGTCTGAAAATTCAAACACGTTTTCCTGTCTGAAAATTCACGTACTTACGTATTTCAGACATTTTTGTGTCTGAATTCATATTTCAGGCATATTTCTGTCTTAAATTAAAATATCTATAACGTCTAAGGTACATTTTAAGACATATACGTGTCTTAAATGCCGTTTCAGTTGTTTTTATGTCTTACTTTAAGACCCTTTTATTTGCAGTGAACGTATGGAATAGAAGATCAAATACAAAATCAAACAAGTCCTTCCGGCTTATTCGGAAGGGTAGGTTGATTTCTTTTTCCTTATCAAGTAACTGTCATTTTGTTTCAAAATGGCGGCTACAAATTATTAACGAATTAGTAGAAATATTAATGTAGGTCATCTACACATAGAGTTTTAAGCAAATCGGTTCATAAATACCTTTTTATGTGAATTCATAATTTTCAAGTGGCCGGCGCTTGGAAACAAGATAGTGGGCCAAGTTGACAAATATATTAAATGCATTTGTGAGATAAGTCTACTGTACAAATATAGTTGGAATTAATTCAGAATCTCAAAAGTCATCGTGTTGAAAAATTAAGTGGCTGCCACTTGGATCAAAATGGCAGAGAAATTTGCTCAGTGAACTAATTAATCTAAGATATTGTTGCAAATTTGAAAAAAATTATTTATTTATATATATATATATATATATATATATATATATATATATTTATTTTTGTAGAAATTCTTTAAACGAGGCTTAGTAAGTTGACTAAATGTTAATTTTCTGCATTTCTAGTTTGTTTTAACGTTAAAATAAACTAATTTTCCCTTAAAAACGCATTAAAAAGTTCCAATATGGCAGGTAATGGATTTGGCGCTAAATTTGGCCACTTTTTGGCGACTTTTGGCGAGAAAATCCATAATTCATTAATAAACTTCATTGAGACACTTATATAGTCTATGTATACATCAAATTCAAACAAATTCGGAAAACGCTTTTTACAATTTGTATTTGAAAATTTCAAGTGGTCTCCACTTGAAAACAAAATGCTGGAGCAACTTGGTTAAGAAACTCCTCCAAGATATTCATAACACAAGTTAAGACTCTGTCCAATTTTGGTTCGATTTGGAGTATTATTTCGGAAGTTATCGTGTTTTAGTTTGATTTCTTTAGAAATCGACCTATTTAAATTTTCAAGTGGTAGCCTGATTTCTAGCGGCCCCACTTAACTTAAGATATCCTCCACTTTATTAAAAATGGCAGACAAATTTCATTAATAAAGTTCATTTAGACCCTTATGTAGTCTAGATTTACATAAAAATTCAAGCAATCCTTGTTTTAAATACGCTTTTTACAATGTGGGTTTGAAATATTCAAGTGGCTGCCACTTGAAAACAAAAGGTCGGAGCAACTTGTTTAACGAACTCATCCAAGATATTTATAAGATCAGTTCACTGTCCAAATTTGGTTCGATTTCGAGTATTATTTCGAGAGTTATCGTGATGACAAAATTTTCATTATAGATAGATAGATAGATAGATAGATAGATATAGAGATAAACGAAGTGATTGCAATAGGTCGATTTCTAAAGAAATCAACCTAAAAAAAAAAATCCACTTCCGACTTTTGATTGATTTACACGTTTGTGAGATCCAGAATACGATTTGACTATATTTAGAAAAATTTTTATGTGTGTGGGATAAAATTTTCCCTCTAGATAAAGAATTGATACTCTGAATTTTACAAGTATTATATTTATTTGCTGTCTTACATACATTGGTGCATATCAACTTTTGAAACAAATCGTCTAACAAGTCCATTATTATACAGTGATTTTATCAACTTATACAAAGGCAATATTTCAGACTGTATTTTCTACAAAGAGGCAAAACCTGATGTATAAGAGTACTATTAAAAAACGTTATGCTTATTACATATGTGTTCATATGTTGCATATGTGTGCGACAGGAGTTCTGTGGTGTTAAAATTATTGCCTTATATGAGAAGAATGCATTTCAGCTTCTGTTAGGTATATACATCAAACTTAATATGTGTGATAGCCATTATGAAAATGAATAACTCACTTTAAGTGTATATCTTTCGACAGGTCGAGCTTCTAAAGTTGAAAATGAATGTTCTCTATGCTTCTCAGCATCTGTTAATGGAAATTCCATCAGACTACTTTTATAATATCTTTAATGTGAGAAACAAGGATTACACACTTGTTTAAGCTAAATTATAGATAACTCTGTTGTTTTCTCCAACCCAAAGAATACAAATTGTACGAAGGATATTAGCAATATTTATTAAAAAAAAAAAATCAAAATGAAATCCTTAGTTAGTTTCAAATGTAACAACACTTGGATCAGTATATAGAATAAAATTAATTATAGACGTTTGCTATTTATTTCTTGGAAAAGTCTAAAAAGGCATTTTCTTTTTTGGAGAAATCATCAGTTATTTCAGTAAAGATGATATAAATCACAGGTTGCCCTGCTTTCCACTTCAAGGATCACCAATTTCACATTTTAAAATCCCGCGGACCCTTTATTTCAGTTTAAACACACTTATAGAATAATAATTAACGAATACTCATTTTATAAATCTGAAACAAACGTATTCAGCACAAAACATAACAAAGGCTTACTTTATTATTAGAAAATCGTAAATGATTATTTAATCATAAAGACAATGCTTAATTTATTTTATTTAAATAAATGAATTATAGGGAAAAGTTTTTTTTATTATTAATCATTTTTATTCTATATAATTAGAAACCCCGTCAGAAGATTTAGCTACAATGATGAATTGCTATTTCGATATATAAAACGGCACTTGAAAAATCCTATTGTTACATTATTACAATCTTGGAAGATTATATTTTTATGCACATACCTCTGAAGAAATCGAATAATCTATTCTAAGTTTAGACGAGTTCTAACTATGTACCAAACGTAAATCAAAAATTCAATTCAAATGTATAGCTATACATGAAATTTATAAATACAATTTTGTTGATAGATGTTGCACGCAATATTCCATTTTTCTGTCTTAAATCCCGAAAACTTTAAAGTCTGACATTGCGAGCATAAAGTATACAAAAAGAAATCTTGAATTTAAAATTGACATTAACAACTGATGCATTTTATAAAAAAAAAAAAAAAAAAAAAACCTCATAATAAAAATACAGTGTTTGTAATATTTGTATGCACTAAAAAAATTTTGGCACTGCAGTTGGCGACATAGGGTACAGTATAGTCGTTGCATGAAAATAGGAAAAATTATATGAACTTCATATTTTCTTAACAAATTCATTAAGGATATTAACGAATTCAATAATATAAAATAATACAAAAAACATACACATATAAATATTTTCCAGTTTCGCAGAGTTATTAACTACAAAATGACATATAGATCATTATAGCATAAAAATAACTGTTAGATATATCAATTTTCGCTGATATCATTTTGCTGTGTTTATATAAATATGGATTAACTATTTCTGAATAATAAATGTTTTTAACCAAAGCATATTATTTTTTTTTAAATGAACTAATTTAATCGATAAGCTTCAAAATGTTGAAACTAAGCAAGACAAGAAATGGAAATAAAACGATATATACATTCAATATTAATAATTTAATTTTAAAAAAAATTATGTGTAAATAGCTCTTTAACGATGTTTTATAAAAACTTTTGTTAGGGAACTATATTCACAGTTCATTTTAAAACCACTTATAGAAAGCAGGGATGGAACACGGGCGCAGAATTCATACCGGAATCCGTTTAAGAATTTTCTCTACCTATAATATCGCCGATTTAAGAAGTAGAAAATTTTCTTACATTGATAGTGGTATGAATTCTGCGCCCGTGTTCCATCCCTGAGAAAGAAGTAATTGTTTATTTGCTTAGCTTCTCTTACAAAGTAATTCTCCAAAGAACTGACTTACTCTGACTTAAAGTCAGAGTATAGAATAAAACACCAATGATTTCAACTCATTTAAAATAATTCTTTTTAATTTATTTACGCTAAGAAAGATCTTCAATTGATTTTCACTACGGTTTCTAAAGAAGAATTGCACAATTTCCGTTCAACAATCGACATCGCGGAATTGGATTTATTCTTAGAAAAATTTATTATCCGACGCCTTGACTTGTTATCGATTATAGCATTTCTACTTCATTAAAGTTCCGCAAAAAATCTGTGTGTTTTATTTGTTCCTTAGTATCTTTGCACAAGTAGTGTATTTTTTTATGTGAAAGTGCATAAAGCGGATGGAGTGCTATTTACTAAAAATTTGATTTTATGAAGATATATTACAAAATTACGTAATAACAAAATTAATACAAAAGTAAGTAATTCAAAGATTCAAATATAAATTCTTTAATTCTGTACGCATTTCATTTGAACGTTAAAGTAAGAGTATATATTTTCTAATACTTTACAAAGATATCGTATTTGTTTATAAATTAAATGCAAAGAACTATAATATGAATACTATCTAATTTACTGATAAGCCTCATATTATATTAAAAAAAAAAAAAAAAAAAAAAAAAAAAAAACTCTCATTGTTACTAAAGAAAGTTTGTTAAAAATATTAACATATTATTAATAATATTATAATATTCTAAGAAATATCTGTCATTAAAAATTTCCTTTCTATCTCTCTTTTGCTCCGGTTGTATATGTGTGTGTGTTTCTTTTTTTCTTTTTTTTTCACAAATCCAAACCCGTGACATATCTAAAAGGAAATCGGCACACGTGTTTCTTAACTATCTTAATCCAATAGGCGCCAAAGCTCCAGCTGCGGAAACAATTAATTAAGTTTTTTTCCTCAACAAGTTATTAAGATAAATGTATTTTTTATTTTTTACATTGAGTATCAAAGTGCCTAGTTTCGTTGGTAATTTTTCCAAAAAGTTTGTAATGCAAGTTTTATTATTTTATTTATTCAAAAAAAAAAAATGTCTGTTTTTAATGCATAAAAAAATAATATAATATAATAATAATAATAATAATTACAAATTAAAAAGAACGTTTTATATACCACGATTTTAAATTTTCTGTTTAATCATATAAAATTAAATATGTATTAGTAATATGCATTAATAAATACTTTTAATACATATTACTAATAAACTTACTTTAATGTGCATTAATAAATACTCTTTTAAAAATTTAATATATATTAATAAATACTTTAATATTTAATTTTTTTATGAATTATCCCATAAATTTGAAAGAAAATGATCAAATGCGTAATAAACAGAGCAATTATAAGAAATTTTAAAATATTTGTTAACAGAATAAAAGTATTAAAAGAATGCATTGTCATCGTGTTCTGCGCTATTCTAAAAGTTTAAAATTTCTAGCTAGTCGGGAAGTTAGTTAAAAATCGATTGCAAGACTTGTACTGGACAAACAAGAAAGCGAGTTAATAAAAGCATGGTAAAATAACTCATTCGAGTGCAGGAGTTTAAAATAATGGATATGAAATAAAATCCTTTCTTAAATTATAACAAGCAGGGACCAAAAACACTAATTTAAAAGAGTTTTGCAATATATCAACATCAATTCCCCCTTTAGGGGCCAAGTCTCCCATTTTGTGGAACAGTATCGTATCTTTTAACATTTTTTTTTTTTTTTAAATTATTATTATTTAAACTACATATGATTAGAGATACACATTGTAACCCAAAACGTACGAAAATTAAAAAAATTTCAGTGGTATTCATATGACGGTGTTTAATGCGTTAAATGAGTTACAACTCTATTAAATTTCTGCCCCCTCTCTCCAAGGGGAGGAGGGGAGAAAAGCGCTATTATATTATGCGATTTGGGAATAATTTAATCTGGAAACATGATATTGACTTTTAAAAGTCTTCACTGAAATTCCTATTCACTACGATATCAAAGATGTTGTCCAATTCCTCCAAAAAAGGATATAAAAATAGTGGGACAACATTTGAACAAGAAATTAATAATTTGAAAATTTTTCATTTATGTTTATGTTGAGTACACTATGAAATTGGGTTCAAACCCTTTAAAGGAAGAATATGAAAAATATACAGCTAAAAATCGAAAAATATTTTTATTAGGTAAATTGATATTTTCAGCAGCGTAACTTTGATTTTACTAAAACAATTAGATTAAATAAATACATAGGTTCTCATTTCTGTTTCTTGGAAAGAGAAGAGATAAGAATTAAAATCGTAAACGCCCCTTTAACAAACGGCATACACTTCAAAAGTTTGATTGCGGGAGAGAAAACGATAAGACATGATATTATAAAATTGTAAATGTGTATCTGCAAAAATAATCTCATAATTTCATCAAAAACATCTCTAAAATGTTTTTAATTTTTGTCATTTTATTATTATATTTATTAAAATAACTTCATAATATAATTTTCTGGAAGAATATATGTAATCTTTTTTAAACTATGAGTGTAAAAAAAAAAAAAAAAAAAAAAAAATGTATTTAGTAGTTTGATAATATTTTCATAATTAATTTTAATCAATATCTTAAAATGTATAACAACTAATATTATGTGTTTTAGTAGATAAAACACAAATTTATTCTAAGTATTCGTCAATTTTATATGCATGAAATACGAACAATGAACACTAAAAATATGATCCTTTCACACACTTCAATACATTATCGTAAACCGATACTATTTCTTTTGAAATATTAGAACACTGACACTCCATAAATGGCTTTCTCAATAAACTCTATGTTGACTGTCACTCATTACATATTTTTCCTTCCCAAATAATTTTGTAGCAGATGAATAGCTTTTCTTTCATGTATAAATGTCATTATTTTTAATATATATTTTGGTGATTAATGAAATTTATATATATATATATATCTTATATATATTATAAATGTGAATGTCCGTTTATTTGACTGAGTTTCACGCTAAAACTGCTCGATGGATTTCGATAAAATTTGTTATGGAGATAGCTTATACCCTAACTTAAAAAGTTGGCTACCTTTTATTCCGAAAAAAAAATTTTTTTTGCGATTTTTATGCATAAAATAGCAATTTTGTAAGCTAATAATAGCAAAAAATTAGCCATTTAAATTTATCCATAATTTAATTGTTGCCAAAAAAAAAAAACGAATTTATTTATTTTTTTTTCAACAGGAAAATAAATACATTTATCTAAACGTGAACGATAAAAAATTATAAAAAAAAATTATGCATCTCACAAAAACTGACGTCATTTTTAATTAAAAATTTCTTTTACACATTGATAAAGTGCTAATACGCAAGCGAAGTGATGCCGTCACTGGCCGTTCATGGATGCAAGAAAAATATTTCCTATGTTAAACGTCCATTGGATTTTTTTGTAAAATATTATTAAAAATCGAAGAAAATTATTGCCCGATTTTAATCCCCATATTTAGGTATAGGTATGTATTAATTATTATGTCCATGCGTTAGATTAAGTTATTTTTGTTGTAAAATTGACAAAATTTAAATTTTTAATTTCAAAACTCTAGGAAAAAAAAAATAATATAAAAAGTGAACTGGATTTTTTGTAAAAAAATAATAAAGATCGAGGAAAATTATTTCCCCATTTTAATCCCCATATTTGGATATAGATATGTATTAGTTATCATGTGCATCCGTTAGATTAAATTGTTTTTGTTGTAAAATTGATAAAATTGGAATTTTAAATTTCAAAACTCTAGAAAAAAAAAATGGCAAATTTCCATATTCGATTGAAAACACAAACATTTCATTTCAAAAGATGATATTTACACAATAAATATCCAACTAATATACTAATTAAAAGGAAAATGATAAATATTCTATCATAATTTGAAGTAAAATTTGTTTTCAAATGTCTAAATAAAGTATCTGATATAAGATACTAATATGTTGCAGCGGAATAGATTTGATATCGGTCATCCTTAGCAGAAAAAAAAATATCGACGAATTATTTGGCGAACATAATTTAATTCCTTTCAAAAATCATGGTTATTTTAACAACTTATATTAAGAGAGTAATGAATAATATGAAACAATATTTCGTACAATGCATATTACGAAAATATACATCTGGCATACATATTTTCGTATTACGTTTTTGATCACCAAATACAATAAGCGCCAAGAACGACAGAGTTTTGAAATTTAAAATTAAAATTTTGTCAATTTGATAGCAAAATAACTCAATCTAACACATGCACATGATAACTATAATCTATACTAATATTATAAATGCGAAAGTTTGGATGGATGTTTGTTACTCAATCACACCACAACGGCTAAACGGATCTGGATGAAATTTTGTATATAGATAGGTAATAGTCTGGAATAAGACATAGGCTACTATTTATACCGGAAAAAATGTAAATTTTTAATTAATCTTCTGTATAATATAAATATTTCTTCTATAATAAAACTTTAAAATAATTTATTTTAATTTTTAATTGTTGCCAAAGAATATTTCACGCGAATAATAATAATAAAAATAATACATATTAAATTTGCTTAGGCACATGACAACATAACGTCATTATCAAAGTTAAATAATAAGAAAATGAAAGCTAATTCAGATCTGTATTAAAGAGCTTTATTAGTTGATAATCCTGGGTATATTTTTAATTTTAATACTGAAGTAGATAGGACATTTTTCGCCAAGGACTATTTTTGTGACAACAACCTTAAGCCAAGTAGGCCATAAAAAATATAAACAAATCTGTACATATAAAAGAGTAAACTCAATGATTCACTGACTCAACACTGCCATGACGATTCTGTGGGAAAGAGGGTCACAAATTTTAGTGACCAGGTTGGATTTCGGAGCCTGACCCCCAACTAAGACGGCATTTTGCAAAATACCCCCCCCCCCTCTCTCTCCTTGGGGAGCAGAAGGCTTAACTCGGCTCCAAATCACTTAACGGTGCAGAAATTGCAGATGGAAAGACCAGACTTCAGTACAAAAAAATTATTTTCTGCGATTTTGGAATTTTGGATTTTTAAGGGGGGAGGGAAGGGAAAAGATTTTGGAAGAAGGGTACTCAACACACGAGGAAATCGAACTGAACACACACTACAAAGGGATTTTATGAAATTCCACCCTACCGCCCTTTAGAGAATGGGGGGCAAAAACATGTATTCATGCGTAACGCTGCACTAAATTATCTAAGGTTGGACATTTTTTATGTAAGGGACGATTATATGTATCTAACTCATAGTATGAAGAGATTTTGCGAAATTCCCTCCTTTAAGAACGGGGGGAGAGATTAAAAAAAAAAAAAGTTTTAAAGCATCACTCAGCTTTAAATAATTTCATAATCTCAATTTTTTTATGTGTCGGTTATGTATGTGTATGCAACATGCAATATAAAGTAATTTTGGAAATTTACCCCCCCCCTTCCTCTTGGGGCGGGCGGGGCAAAAACCACATTTTGAAGATTAAATCCGTCCAAATTACCTAAGAAAGGCGAATTTTGGTGTGTGGGTGTTAATTAGGTGTGCGAAATATGCACTTTGATGAGATTTTGTAAAACTTTCAACTGTAACCGCGAGGGAGGGGGAGTAAGAAGCAGGTAAGGGACTGCCGAAGGCATTGAGCAACTTAAAATTAGATTTTGACGGATTCCAATGTTTTTTTTTTTTTTTTTTTTTTTTTTAAAGATATTTTATTATTATTAATGATATGCTGTTTTAGGGATACATTTCAATATAATGACCAGCGAAGCGGGCAAAGCCTGCTAGTATATATATATATATATATAAACTTGGTGAGGTATTTTTTTAAGTTGTTCAGAAATACGTTAATTTCATAGGCAATATCTAAGTGTACATATGACGTAATAAACAAAAAATAATATATATATATATATATATTTTAAAGAAAAGACGTATCATTCCCAATGCTTCTTTTTATACTGAATTTATTATTTTTTAATAGTATGTAAATGTTTCTCTATTTTTTAAGAAAGAAAAACGCAAAATAAATTAATATTGGATGATATCAAAAGCTCATATTTAATTTCAAGGATGATTTTAACTGTGATTTAAATAATTATAATTCATGAATTACTATTTAAAAAAATCACTGAGATTCTTTCTATTGTGTTTTACCATTTAAAAAACTTATATACTCTTTGAGGTCTACTGGTTATCATACACAAAAATCTAACCAACATCATTTCTCACAAAATAGATTTATAGATTTTTCACATGCAGCTGAAAGCAATTTCAACTAATAAATATTGCGACATAGCAATATGAATTCGGGAAAGCGCCATTTAGCGGCCAATATACACCAGATTAAATCAGAATAATTTTCATAGTATCAGTTTAACATAAAAGGTTTGGTTCAATAATATATTATAAAAACAGCTTTATAACCTTCCATAAATGTAAGATCTCGTAGCATAGCAGAGCCTACTGTCAGCTGATATGCATCTAAATTTCATTAGAATAGTTTTTCATAATATCTGTCTCATTTATAAATTTTGGTGAATTTATCTGACATCGTTGCTCAGATATTGCTTTCCCTTAAACGAAATAAAATTAAAGCACATCAGCGTCACTTGTTGGCAGGAATGCATTCAAGTGAAACTATTTTGCATTATAGTTTTTATACGTATATGCCGCCTATATAGACGTTGAAATACAGTCTTCCATTAAATGGAGGGAAATGCAACACTTTATTATTAGCATTTAGCGATTTATCCCAAAATCTAATCAACACCAATTTAAGTCAAAGTCTAACCAAATATAAAGGTTTTTTTTTTTTTTTTTTTTTTTTTACTTAATTCTACATACACAAACACACACTTTTAGTTCCCCATCATACTATAGGTATGGGGAACTTAAGTAATCGTGAAAATTTTCGTCCTCGGTTTTTTGACTTTTTTACACGTTTTCAGGTGTGAGGAATCTGAAAATGACAAAATTTGTATGGTGTGTGTCTGTTAGTCTGTTAGTGTGTAAGTCCGTTAGTTTGTTAGTCTGTGTACACGATATCTCAAGAACAAATTGTCGCAGAGAGGTCAGATCAGTTTTAAAATATTACTTTCGACACTGGCAAGAACCCTATTCATTTGCAACATTCGAATTTAAAAACTTCGTAAGTTATTAGAAATTTACGATTTTCTTAACATGGGAGAATAGGACAAAAAATCACTTAAACGTGCATTAAATGGAAACGTTTTACTGTAAAAATGTCAGACCAGTTTTAAAATATCAGTTTTGATGCCGGAAGGAACATCAGTAACTATAAATAGGCTACTTTGAAAATTTCGCAAGTTATTGGAAATTTACGAATTTCTTAACATGGCAGCATAGAGCAAAATTTCACATAAACGTCAATCTTGAGCGATATTTTCATCGTAAAGATGTCAAACCACTTTCGAAATATTATTTAGGATACTGGCATGAATATCATAGACTTTGATTTTTCCAATTTAAAAAAATTCGTAAGTTATTTGGATTTTACGATTTACTTAACATGCCAGAATAAGGTAAAATTGAGCATAAACTTTCATTTTGAGGCTCATAAATACATTAGACAACTTCAGAATTACATTTATGATATTTGTTTGAACATGATTGAATACAAATATTCTAATAGGAAAATTTCGTAAAATATTCGTAATTTACGATTTTACCAACATAGCGAAATTGTAAATTTTTCATACAAATATGAATTTTGAGGATTATTGCATTGGAAATAGTAGCATGAAAACTAAACAACGGAATTGACCCTTATAAAATAAATTAATAGATTAGAATAAGATAAATATATCGAAGTGAACGGTGGATAGCCTATTAGGTGGGGATTTCATTCTGTCACTGTATCAAGCTTTGGTCAAATTCATTTCTTTGAACATGATTATAATATGTCTGGCACTAGAAATTTATGAGAACATAAATATGATGGGGAACTGAGCAGAGTCTACCTATGCCAACTAGTTTTAAAAGCTAGTTAATTCGTATTCGTGACACTTCAAAATCTATAAATACATCGGAAACCGGAGGCAAAAAAAATTCATGAATTCAATATTTTCTTCTTATCTATAGAAAAGAAAGTAAAAATCAAATGCGCAAGAAACTTATTAGAGTTTATTCTTTTATTTATTTATTTTTTTTTTAACATTACGTAGAAATTAAATATAGTAAATTAATTAACAATACGTGATGATGTTTTTTGTTGGTTATTTTTCTTTTATTGCGTGCACATAGTCATATGAAAGAGTAAGAAATCCATATTCCTCATAAAGTGCTATTTTAAAAATGTAGTATAAATAAATTATCATATATATTTTTTGAATGAAAAAAAAAACCAAAACAGTGTAACAACACAAAACTTTGTAATAGCAAAATAAAAGTAATGAATCTACATTTATTTCAAAGAAAGATCATATCTCATCTATGCTCAATATTTACATATCTGTAATATTTATAACTTTCTATTTTAACAGAGTTTCTATTTTAATTTTTCTCAAAATTTAACAGATTTTGTTTTTTAATTTATTATAGTCAGAAAATTAAAATTATGAAATTGCAGCAATGTAATTCCAATAAGAGTTCATTTCATCAAATATTGAGTTGCCACCCTGCTATTATTATACTGAAGAACTTGTTATTCATATTTTATTAGGGGAGACCCGTGTACCTAGGGCCATCATGTACCTAGGGCCACGCCACTTTATTTGAATAATATTTAATTTTAAGTTTTATTACTCCATTGGGAGAGTAACAACACCAATTGCTACTTTTAAAATTACTTTGGAACTTTTGAGGAGAAAGTTTTGACAAGTTACATGTAGAAAACGAATTTACATGGTTTGAAGTAAAATTTTGCAGCTCATCTCTTTTGTTATTTTACAAAGGCAAGTCAAATAATTTTTCTTTCATTTCTAGTGTATAATTTTGCTTGTTATATTGAGTAATAAATGAGATATTTAATTAGTTCTTTCAGCATGTGGATTTTTTAGTGGAAGGCGTTTTGAATGAAGTTACCAAAACTTGTACCTAAGGCCACATAGCTGCCTTGTACCTAGGGCCAGTGTGTTTGGATACTTTAACACTTTCCCGACCGCATGTTTTTGTCGTTTTGACAGTAAGGTCCGCCTGTGGGCGTTTTTCCCATGAGTTACAATTTTTCAAAACAAAATTTTTCGTATTCACATTTATATTACAAATGGATATGCATTATAATCATATTCTCTTTAATCAAAGTATTTGCATTCATAGTATACTGACTGTACAAATATGAATATTGTGTATATTTTTTAGAAACAAATAACATACAAATTGCAAAAGAAACGCCCACTGGTGGAGCTTCATATTTTCAAGTGACGTGAATCTACGTCACCGGTCGCGAAAGTGTTAAGAAACACAGTACAGCCTATAGTAATTGGATGCTGGCAAACCCTGGTAAACCAATCACTATATATGAAGTTGCTGAAAATGTTGGCAAGTCCTATACGTCGGCCTTTACTCCTGTAAACATTCTATCAGGCTTTCGTGTATCCGGCATATGGCCAATAAATCAAAATCCGGCATATGGCCAATCAATTACATTCACTGAGGATGAATATTTAAGTTCAAATGGGACTGACAGACAAGATCCCTCCATTAAAAAAAAAAAAAAAAAAAAAAAAAAAAATCCAGGACAAAAGTGAACCAACAATGACAGGACTGGATGTCTCTGTTTCGTGTCATGTTGAAATTTCGAAATCTTCAACATCAAACATCTTTCGTGTGTCATGCTTTAACAGGTACGAACCTAAGCAAAACCTCCCACATAAAAGAAAAGATGTCATGAAAATCAGAGAGATCTAGAAATCCAAGAGACACTCCAGAGAAAAAAAAAAAAAAAAAAAAAAAAACTGAAGAAAAAAAAACATTCTGTTAGAATATCCCAAAGAAAAAAATTAAAAAAATAAAAAGAATGAAAAATGTCGTGTTTCAAATTAAGGCAACAACATGATAATTATTAAATGATAAATAAATATATTACTTGATATTGTTTCTTTTATAAAATTCATGTTTGTATGCTTATTTTCTATTCATTACAAAGTGAAATCTAAATTTGAGAGAATGGCCCTAGGTACAATGTGGTCTGGCCCCAGGTACAATGAGGGTGTTGTACCTAGGGCCACGAGTGAAGTTTTTTAAAAAACCTTCTATTTGTCGGAATTCATTATTTTAGGTATTTATATTAATCCCAATTGGAAGTAATTAGTCCTAGAGATATGTTCATATCAGTTTGATAATTTTAAACAGGTCAAGGGCTCTGGTTTTGGGCATTGAAAAAAAGTGGCCCTGGGTACACGGGTCTCCCCTATACTAGATAAAATGTCATGTTTATTATCAGAATTTCTAGTACAATTAAATTTATTATAAGATTCTATATTTTTTATGAAATTATGTTTTATATTACACATTTTGCACTTAACTATAATTTAAAATATATATTTAACCTATTTTCGTCATAGTACTTAAACATAAGTTTCCAAATTAATTTCTGGTAAACTTTGAATATGAAAACATTACAAGATAATTATATAATAATAATTGTTTTGAGGCATTTTGTTTAAAAGAAATTAAAAGATTTCTTACATGCAAGTTTAAATAAATTTTATCATGAGAATAGCATGAACGCTTTTGATTATCAGAGGGTGAAAGTGCAACACACGACGTTATATTAGTTATAATTAGTTACAATATCTATACCATGTGAATGTTTAAAAATATATATTAAAATGCTATACCTATTATTTAATCAAAAATGACAAATTCAGAAACAAATTCCTAGGAATACTTACTTATTATTTTTAGTTCCCCATCATACTATAGGTATGGGGAACTAAGGTAATCGTGTTAGTCCCCCATGATACTATAGGTATGGGGAACTTAGGTAATCGTGAAAATTTTCGACCTCGGTTTTTTGACTTTTTTACACGTTTTCAGGTGTGAAGAATCCGAAAATGACAAAATTTGTATGGTGTCCGTCTGTAGGGTGTCTGTTAGTTTGTTAGTCCGTTAGTGTGTTAGTGTGTTATTTCGTTAGTTTGTTAGTCTGTTTACACGATATCTCACGAACAAATGATCGCAGAGAGGTCAGACCAGTTTTAAAATACTACTTTCAATACTGGCAAGAACTCTATTCATTTGCAACATTCGAATTAAAAAACTTCGTAAGTTATTAGAAATTTACGATTTCCTTAACATGGGAGAATAGGACAAAATTTCACTGAAACGTGCATTAAATGGAAACTTTTTACTGTAAAAATGTCAGACCAGTTTTAAAATATCAGTTTTGATGCCGGAATGAACATCCGTAACTATAAATAGGCTACTTTGAAAATTTCGCAAGTTATTGGAAATTTACGCATTTCTTAACTTGACAGTATAGGGTACAATTTCACACAAACGACAATTTTGAGAGATATTTTCATCGTAAAGATGTCAGACTACTTTTGAAATATTATTTAGGATACTGGCATGAATATAAATGACTATGAATTTTCCAATATAGAAATTTTGTAAATTATTAGAAATTTACAAATTTCTTAACATGGCAGAATAGGGCCAAATTTCACACAAGCGTCAATCTTGAGGGATATTTTCATCGTAAAGATGTCAGATCCCTTTTGAAATATCATTTAGGATACTGACATGAATACCATAGAGTATGAATTTTCTAATTTAAGAAATTCGTAAGTTATTTGGAATTTACGATCCTCTTAAAATGGCAGAAGAATACAAAATTGAGCATAAACGGCCATTTTCAGGATCATAAATATATCAGACAACTTCAAAATAACATTTATGATACTTGTATGAACATGACTGATTACAAATATTCGAATACGAAAATTTCGTAAGCTATTCGTTATTTAAGACTTTATCAACGTAACAAAACTGAAAATTTTCCATATAAATATGCATTTTGAGAATTGTTGCATTGGAAATAGTAGCATGAAAACTAAACTACGAAATTTACCCTAATATAAATTAATAGATTAGAATAAGATATATATATCCAATTGAACGGTGGATAGCCTATTAGGCGGGGATTTCATTCTGTCACTGTGTCAAGCGTTTATTCAAATTCATTTCTCTTAACATAATAACTATGTTAAGAGAATGTCCTGTTCTAGAAATTTATGAATATATATATATATATATACAGATATGGTGGGGAACTGAGCAGAGTCCACCTTTGCCAACTAGTTTTTTAATGGAAAGATTATTACTTTTTTCTTTTTAATGGTATGAAATGTAAAAGGTGTATATGCAATTTTATTAATTAAATCATTACTATTATCATTATACCAAGAATAACTTTATATTTAAATAAGTATTAATTTAAGTTTTTATATTTAAATAAAAAAATTGAGTTTTTATATTTAAATAAAAAAAATCATCCGTACTTTTCAAAATGGTTTTAAACTTAATATTGATATATATACTGATACTTTTAGTCGTTACAGTCTCTCTCTCGTTTTGAAAACATTGGGGGAAAAATGAATTTCAGCTAGTAATATATTTTAATTCTCGTTTATTTATTTGTTTATTTTATTTATTTTGTTTATTTAACTTTTTTGATTACCCTAAAATATGTTTATCTGTAGACATAATATTACTTTTGCGACTGCACTCGTGTATAAGGCAGATAAGGAAATTTATTACGAAAACAATATCTCTAAATATTTTTACTGGATAATAAATCATTACACGCTTCATAAATTTTGATCTTAATTATTAAATATTAATATTAGAAATATATTACGAATTAAGTTTTGGCATATCAGAAATGCAGTAAAATATACAGCATTATTCAATCACAATTTTTTACTATCAAAACGATTTTAACCATCATTTAAATTTTAAATCAGCTTAAAATCTTCCTTTCCCGTAGAAAATTTTTTAAAAATTAATTAATTTGATACAAATATGAACAAAAGAAAATTGCAAAGAAAATTTAATAAGTATGAATGTTTAAAATAATAACTATTAGTCTAAAATTAAGAATCTTCTTCTTACTCTCTTTCCAATAAAGTATTTTACATATATTTAGTTGTTTATAATAGTAATTATCATTGCAGGGTTTATACCAACGAGCCTTTTAGCCCTCGGTTTTTGACTAATATTCTCAAACATCAAGTTTCTTTTTTATTTTATAGATTTCGTAAGAAAACTTGTAGTAAAAAAAAAAAAAAAAAAAAAAAAAAATTAGGGCCGTAGAAATTTTGCTAGAACGCCCCAAAATTTTTTAAGAATAAAACCTGTGAAATCGTAAGCAAAGAAATGTTTAAAACTAAGAAAAAATTGATTCATGAAAACACGAAATATATATTTTTAAAAAAGAGGAGGGGGTGGGAATACCTTCAGATTACATCTATTCCATTTATATTTAGATTAGTTATTTCCACCGAGCATTAAAACTCTATTTTCTGGGAAGCCGATATATAATCTGGAAAATAGCAATATTAATAAAAGAAATGCATTTAAGGGAAAAGATTTTTATGGAAACTATAAAGATATTTCACATCAAAATTTACGGATACAATATATATTACAATCTGTGTTACATTTATTTGAAAATACACTTATGTAAAAGGTTTTCATTTTATTTATTTTTTTTTACCTACCAATAAATCTATTAAGAATCTCAATGGATTGTAATAATTTACAATTATGAAAATTCCATTAATTTAAAAAGTAAATAATTTTTAAATAATAATAAAACTCTTATTTAGGATGGTTCATAGGCGTTCAATACGTAAAGCGCATTCATCCGGAAAGGAACAATATAATTAGGTTAAGACATAATATAATTATTTTTTACATCCATTTCAAATGCAAAAACAAAATATGCCAGATATTTTGTTCAAAATGAAAACGTACAATATGTAAAATGTTTATTTTTAATGTTTTTGATAAAAAATACGGATATTCATATCGTGCTACTTGAAAAATTGTATTTAAAAGTAGGGTTGCTTAGATGTTCCATGAAAAATACATTGCTTTAGTTGGTAAGTAGTAGATGAATGGGGAAACTCTATATCACAAATACTTCGTTTCGAAAAATCTACGATTCCTATTAGAATCCAAATAAATCAAAACATAGAGTTTTGCAATCCTCTTCCATGTGCACTAAAGCAACAACAACAACAAAAAAAAAAGTCGCACTTTTATATTTTCCATTTTGCCTTCTACAACCGCCAATTTTATCGGTTAAAAAGCAAATTTTCGAATTATGCTGTCTTCCACATACACTTTAGCTTTGAGTCCAGTGTTAAAAACAAAATGCAATTGTCAGGAAAATTGTAATTTTAGAAATTATTTCAAAAATGGTAAGAATAAAGCAGTTCACGATGCCACAAAAAGTATTAATTTTTGAATGAAAAATCAAAAAGTATTTTAATACGTGAGATGGCAAAATAATTGAATGTTAACGAAATATTGGTAAAAGGGTTTTTAGAAAGATATAAAATTTTTTGACCGTTTAAACTGGAAATTTGGTTTTAAGCGGCCATGTCGCTCATCCAAGCGAGATGACCGTAAGTTAAAAAACCATTGCTTAAAAATCGGTTTGTATTACATTTACACCATAAAACAGATTCAGAAAAAGTACTTAGCAGTATAATTTCTTTAACTACAGTACAGCAACTATTAAACAAAGCAGGTTTAAATGACAGAAAATTTGAAAAAATTCCATTCTTAGTGGAAAGAATTGTGGAATCAAATTAGGAAAGCAAGACCTCAAATGGCTAAAAAAAACTAAAATATGATTAGTTAATTATTGGGCTGAACTGGTTCTCTTTGATGAGTCAAGTTCAACTTATTTCGAGCTAAAGGAAACAAGCAGATCTGACAACGAAAATATGACCGACTTAATGAAAATCGCACTTTTAAAACAGTGACACATTCTCCATATATTATGGTACGGAGGTGCATAACTTTTCCAGTAGTCGGGCAAATTTTTATGCGCAAGCGATCAATTAACTCGAAATAAAACACAATCTTCATAAAAGTGGTGCCTGACCGACTATTTTGGAGGTATCTTGGACATTTCTCTAAACACCATTTCAAGATGATAATGCACCTTACTGCAAGGCGTCTGTGGTAAGTTTATTCACTTCAAATTGTCAAAATTTCCTATCCATTCCAATGAGAACCTATAATTCTGTAAGTAATCATATCTTTTTTCGCTTTAAGTTAAATCCGAAAAAGGATATAGTAGAATTTCGTCTTTACCAGACGTGGAAATAGTCCTAATCGCGATCCGCTCGAAAATGTTTCGTCTATAAAAAGGAGGGAGAGAGGGGAGAGGATTCGAAATTTGCAGCCAACAACTCTGCCAGAACTAGAAAAAAATATTTGTGATATTTGGCACAGTGAAATTTCTGATATTTATATTAAAACACTGTATAATACTATGCCATTGTGCATTAAAGCAGTAATTCCATATAAAGGTGGAATTAACCCAATGCAGAATACATATTTTTAATAAAAAATTGCTTAGATCTAACAAATGAATAGTTTTATTTCATATATTAAAATATAACTTGTTTATTTCATATAAGAAATCATAATAGAATGCAAAGTGTATGGTAATTGCATTATGTTAAAAAAGAAAATTTTATGCAGATTTTTAAAAAGCGCTTCGTAGAATGCAATAAAGCAAATTATTAAATCGAAAATGTTCATAGGTATCATTTCATCCCTTTGGTATTATGCAAACAAGACAGTTTTATTTTTGTTTCAAACATTAATTTTAAAGTTATTACAAATAAAAAAAGGTATGCCATTTTTTCTGCAGTGCGGGTTTTTTTTTTATTTTTTTTTATTTTTTTTTTTTTATTATTATTATTTTGTCGCTTAGTGTACCTCAAAGCGTTCGTAATAGTTCCCCCATTGCGTCAACATACATTGCACATAGAAAAATAATAAAGTACTATTATTATCAAATGATCCATATAATATTGGTATCCCTATAAGACGTAAAGTGTTTTTTTTTTCACGTACCTACATATAAATTAATAATAAATGAATATGTGCACAAATAATACTGTTGCACGACATGTGATTAGCTAGGTTTATTCTATTATTATTATTATTTATAATAGGCGCAATAGTTCGGAACAAAGAAAATCAAAGCAAATGCTACTCTGTACAGGTTTCGGTGCATGACAGAAGAGGCGATTACGGAGAATAAAAGAAAGTAATGAGAACTTTTTACATTAATGAAAGGCTTATAGTTTTTAATTATAAAAATTAAGTCGCAAGGTAATTTTTTCAGCAAATGTACGCCGTCTTTGCTTTTACCTCCATTAAAGTTGCCACGATTATTGTTGAAAGTAAAAAGTAATAGAATTTTTATATTTACATTTTTTGTAGATACAATATTCGAGTAAATTTAGATAAATATTTTTCATTTTTTTTAAATGATTTATATGTTAAAATTGAATCTATTAAAGATAATTTACCACAAACAATAATCATATACGAAATGTTTGTGCGTTTTACCTTTCATGAAAACGAACGTTTAAGCATTAAAAAAAAAAAAAAAAAAAAAGATATATATATGTATATATATATATATTTTTTTTTTACGTTTTCAGTTGCCTTAAACAGATAATGCCATATTTTACCACATTTTATTCCGGAGAAAAACGTTGCAGTGATAGAAGCGAAATTTTGATATCTATCAATCTTATCAAAAATCTCTTTCAAAACTGAAAGATTGCTATAGCAGTTTGATAGCGTGATTTTTATACCAAAGCTCAATCGAATACCTTATCTGATACATTGTCAGATTTATTATAGTGAGATACCAAGTATAAAATACAAGAGCGATTATTTTATATTCTGGCGAGTGGCAAATCATTTGACATCGGATTATCACAGAAACATTATCATGGCGAGAGAAACTACAGGTTATAGTTTTTAGAATAAAAGGAAAACGATTCCCATATTTTATCTTTCTGAATTTACGAAATTACATTTGTTTATTTTTTGTCTATTTAAATTAACGTGATATTTTTTTTTATAATCATGATTTTCTATGTACTGTTTTTTAGATAGTCACTTTTACTTCTTTGTTCTAATTATCGATTGATTGTTCTTTTCTTTAATTGTAGCACACACAGAAAAATGAAAAATCGAAACTTGTCAAGAGACGTGCCATCTTTGTGACACTAAACGTTTGTCAAGTACATTGACAAATTTGCACAAAATTACGCAAAATTTTAAACATTCACAACACTACCTGACAATCCCATTTAGTCATGAGACACAAAAGTCGTTTTATTTTACCATGTATCTTTAATGTGCTTCGTCTGATGATTCGTTTTGGCTCTAAAACTTGTCAGATGACTAACTTCCCAGGTACAGTTTTCATTTTCCTCAAATTTGACCGGTTAGTCAGATGAGAGAATAAAAATAAATTATTTCTATTTTGTCAATTGACTAAGAAAAATTTGTTTGGCTAGTCCAAAAGCTGAGCATTATTTTTTTTTTTTTTCCTTTTTTCCTTTCTTTCTTTCTTTCTTTCTTTTTTTTTTTTTTGTTATTTGTTTATTTATTTTTTGTCTCCTTCTGATAACTTGAGTTAGTCAACCGAAATCGAAAAATAAACCCATCGAATTTCGCGGGAAAGTGTCAGTTTCATTAATTATGAAAAAGAAAATTTCTCTTAAAGTTATTTGCGAAACGCATATTTTTTATAAGAACTTTGTGTCATGCTAATCCCAGTTTTTGTATTTTTAAATCTAATAAATCATTTTCTAAGTATGATATGAAACTATAGCAAAGGAGCACGGCAATTTTTAATAACAGATAGAAAAAGAGTTTTTTTTTTTTATTAAAACAAACATTTAATTTTTTACCCCAACTAAAATTAAAAAGACTGAAATCTGTATTCCATGCACGAAAACTTAAATAGAAATATCTTTCCACTGAGAAATGACACTAAGCGGCAAAATTTGTTCCAATGTATTAAAAAAAAAAAAAAACCTGTGTTACTTAGATAAGATATTTTTAACTATAAGTAAAATTTTGTGACCCCCCCCCCCCATCTCCCAGAAATTGAGCCAGGCCCAGTCTAGTTCGAGTAATAAATTAAAATAAATATATAAAAAAAAAATTAAACCCAACAAAACTTATAAAGTTCATCTTAATGTTTATAAATACTGCGTTATACACGTGTAAGTATACGCTCTCTAGTACCCGTTGCTGTAGCCGAAAATATAGTTTTAAAAGTTAAAATACTCAACGATGTGTTTATGTAGCTTATAGTATGTGTTTCGTCTGCTTGTTTTAGGATTTTCTGATAAGGAAAAAAAAATCATTTTCAGATTTTTTCAACTTTTCCTCGCTTAATTATGCCCACCAGCGGCCGAGCGGTTCTGCGCTGAAAGCCGGTAGATGGGAGGTGCCGGGTTCGATCCCAGTTCGCACTCATCGACCTAGCCGTTCGGAGTTTTCCATGGTTTCCCCCCGAAACTCGCGTAAATTTGAGCTAGGACCCCTTAGAAAGACCCCCCCCCCATGGACGGCATTCCCCTTGTATGCCTAGGACACATACGGAGTCAATCGGCCTTAAATCCTACAGCCAACCAACCAACCAACCTTACTTAATAACTTTTCATTCATTTTAATTACATATTTTAAAAAGTGTGTTTCTGCTAAAAAAAAAAAAAAAAATCTGTAAAAAATATGATACAAATATTTAGAAGGATACATACGCTGTGGTAGTTAGACTTTAATGTTTTATAATTAGAAATTAAGCCTTGATGCTAGCAGTATTTGAAGAAGTATTGTTTCTACATATAATGATCAATAAATAGCGTCGTTTAACTGTGATTTTCTTTTTTAATTAGAGTTATATTTTGTTAAGATTCCTGTACATTTAATAATATTAACCCCGATCAGGTTATAGTGGGTCATTGGATACCCGAGCTATTTTTCTTATTTTTCATCCGTCAGAATCCACGTATAAAAGAAATACCTATCTACCGTGTCCATGACTTTTTTCGTAAAAATACCATTCTTAAACTTTATTATGCAATTTGAATTTTTCAAATATCTCAATTTGTTCAAAAGTTATAAATTTTTAGTAGATGCCTGAATTTTATAGAAACGAGTGTATTTCTGATAAAATATGAAATATTTGTTAAAATTTATTTTGCAATATTCATTGTCTGCCCTTAAATTAGAAGTATTCAAGAATTTTATCACATTTTCTTTCATTACAATTTACGTGTTCTAACATTGCCCGGGTTCTTCAGCAACCTATGATAAACTGACAAGATGCCGAAACATACGATAACCTGATCGGGTTAATTTCTATTCTCAACTTGTTCTTCTGTAAATGCCTTAATTACAGTATCTCCTCCTCGTTTGAATTTTTCATAAGCTTTCTACTGAAAGAAACAAACTGAAGAGCAAAAAGTTCATATTAGTGGTTTAGGATTGTGCAAAATTTAATCTTATGAATTTTCAATAAATTTGTTTGAATCTAAATGAAGTTTCAAAGTGTGGTGTTTAATAAATTAATAGTTATGTTTTTTTTTTTTTTTTTTTTTTTTTAATGAGACACAACTGAAATTCTGTTTGTATTTTTATTTAGTATCTGCAATATTTATTAGAATGTAAGTAGTAGAGTAGCATCGTCTATTAATAAATAGTATGTATTATATAATGTTTATATATTTTTTAATAGGGCATGCTTGTGTATTAAACAAGAAAAAAGATCGAAATCACCCAAAAGAACCAGAAGATCGAATATAAATGCCAAGTGCAAAAACTTAATGTCAAATGAAGCTAATATAAATCAATGTGGAGTTTATAATTTAATCTCTAATTATGTATGCGTAGTAAATAATTGAAAATAGTATGCTTAATAAATAAATATGTTGTAAATATTTTCTTTTGTTATATTGGATGAGTTCTTGATAAAATATTCAAAAATATTTTTTCTTCTTCTTAATGTATATATATATGTTGTGTAGAAACTTTTTTAATTTTAAGATTCTTTCCCTATGCTTTTGAATTCCCCTAAACAAAAGTTTTTCTAGGAATAAGTTCACTCACAAAAGTTTTAGGTGTGTAGAAAGAAAATTAAAAAAATTCATGTTGAATTAAAAATGGAGGAGGGGGAATCTTTTTGCAAAGAGTCTTATATCCCATTAGAAATATTAAAATTTTATTTTTTAAATATATTTTGTTCCTGTTTTATTCTGAATAATTTCATGTTCAGTTTTACAGTCTCATATTTTCTCATACTTAAATAATATAATGGCATTGATTTCATATCTGAATTTCCAGATTTCGCAAGCTTTTTTATAAATCCTAATTCAAGATTCAGTCAAACAAAATTTTGAAAGTAAAAATATTACATATTCTTTAACAAATAAAAATCTTCAAAACTCCATTTATGAATTTTCTGTATTATTTGATATAAATTCTCTCTGAAGTAAAAAAAGTTACACAAATAAAAGAATAACTTTATAAAGTACTATAGTAAAAGTTAGAAAAAAATATCTTGAATACAGTAGTATCTCATGTTAACTCTAGGAATTGGTAACTATCTTTGTAGACGACAAACTACTAAACAAATGTTTATGTATGTTTATGCATTTGAAATATGAAGATTTTTTTTTATCAATGCTATATTAAGCATAAATAAGTTTTATTTTCGTGATGAAAGCCTTAATTTGATGAAAAAATGTCATACATCTAAACGTAACTCTAGGTTCTAAATACAAATGTTATGAACTATAGCTGCCACATAATTGCCACCTTTTATATAGTTATTTCTTGCCACTAAAGTTTTGACTTATTTAATAAATGAGAAATTTTTGTTAAATTTTAGTGGTAAATGAAAGTTTAAAAATGCTAGAAAAGAATATTTCTAAATATCAATTTTCTAAAAATTTGATTAGTAATCATATTATTGGTGATTACTCATATTGTTACATTTGAGAGGCTACGTTCATGAAGAGACAAGCTAATGTTAATCCATGGCAGCAGGTTCTTGGAACATTTTTTAATTGCATAATATTTTCAATTTCATGTGCAGTTTTTTTTTTTTTTTTTTTACCTCAGAACAGAAAAACTATAACCAAAATTGAAAAACAGTGCAATCAAATAATTTATCAAGCATACGAACTCGTGGGATTAACAGCTTGTGAGTTTCTTTTATGATATGAGCATAGTCACTTAGCCCCCCCCCCCCCTCATCAGTCAGCTCTATGATTTCTTTCATAAATTCTAATCCTATGGTTGTGGAATGCTATCGCAATCTCAAAAACTATCTCCTCAATGAATGCATATTGTTAACTATACTTTCTGTGACATCTTAAAGGGTGTTTTTTTTTTTTTTTTTTTTTTTTTTTTTTTTTTTAATATTTCTAAAACATACACTTAATTTTGTATTTGATGTATTAAAATTACCGAAGTTAACGATTTTAACAATTCAAATAAAAATGTACATTTTGGAAATATTTTGCAATGATGAGACTATAAGAGACATGGTTTAAGAAGAGTATGCAGATTAACAGTTAAAAATATTCATTTTTGAATATTATAGACATAGTTTGAAAATACAAAAGCATTTACGTTCAGGTTTACCATTATAGTAAACAAAATCGGAAAGCTGATAAAAGGCTTTAATAATATTGACCTCTATTGGAAATCTATCTGTAATATTCATACAAATTCTATTTTTTTTCAGGGGGGGGGGGTAGAAAATTTTGCATATAATCATATACTTGTAAAACAGAGAATTGTATATTTTTTTATACGTAATCCTTTTTTTTAAGGAGACGTGGTACTTTTTACAGCAGTACTGCTGTAGGTGTCAGATAAAATCTTATATTCCCACTTAATATTTATAAATGGAACTACATTAGGCTTGTTCAATGAAATATATATTCAGGCAAAAGTTCTTATTGTTTTTTATGCTTTTTTTCCCCCCAAGATTCGAAATATTTAAATTGAGTTTTCTCAGTTTGCATTTTTTTTTTTTTTTCATGAATTCATGATCTTCAAATGCTAAAATTTCTATAGATATTAAAAAAAAAAAAAAAAAAAAAAAAAGATTTAATTTTTTAAAATATATATTTAATAGAACCTATTTAAAAGAATTAAGTATGAGTTTTGCAATATCTTTAAAATAAAAAATATTAAAAATAAAATATAACAAAAATCTGTTTTTTTTTTTTTTTTTTTTTCTTCTTTCCCTGAAATTTTTACATAGACATTCACTTTCTATTTTTTATCACGAAGACTAATCAATAAATTTCAAAATCATTCTTAACTCTTTTAAGTACGTTCTGTTAAACGTTAAAAGAATTAAGTCTCTTCTTAAATATGTGAAGCAGTTTTAGCATTTTGAAAATCATAAATTTGTCATAAAACGAAAACTGAGAAAACGCAATTTAAAAATTTCATAGCTGTAAAAAATATATCAAAAACCATAAGAATTGTTACCTATTTCATTGAATAAACAGACGTAATATAGTTCCCTTAATAAATAATAAACTTTTATATCAAACATAGTTTAGTGCTGCCGTAAAAGATACAAAACTCCCTTAATTTGACGAAAATTAGTACTTTTTTTTTTTTTTTTTTTTTTTTTTAACATACTGAACAGCCTTCTAATTTTACGGGCAATACTATTTTAACACACAAGGTTCTATTTTAATTTTACGGGCAACACTACTATTTTAACATACCAAGATGCCTTCTAATTTTACAGGCAGTGCTACTATTTTAATATACCGAGCTCTCTTTTAATTTTACGAGCAATACTACTTTTATTACAGGTTGGCTGTATGTTTCATCGCAACGTAAAATTACTGGCGATACGTCATTCATCCTCTAAATGTTTTTTTACGGGCTTTGTCTGGAATCTCTGCTGCCGGGCTTTGCCCGTAATTTTACTGCAGCATTTTTTACAGTGTACATAGTCATAATTTTACATATTTTTATACTACTTGATTGTTAATTAAAGAATTTATTTTTTGAAAACATGTAAGTTAAAAACTGAATAATAATAATAAAAAAAAATCACATTAGCTTTAAATTGCAAAAAATCAGCTTTAAATTTCTGAAATGTTAAAAAAAAAAAAAAAAACACAAAAATTACTTTGTTTTTTTATAGTTTTATTTGAGTATATTTCAATAAATAAATAGTTTATTAGTTTATAGTTTAATGTGTTTATATTTTAATTCTAAATTAAATCTATTGTATTTCTATTTTGTAATTTAATTCGCTAATTCGATCGTCGTTTATTTTCACTAGCGTACAAATTGCATTTTGTATGTAATTACGTCGTAAAAATTAATTTTTAATAAATCTCTAAAATCCGAAAAATTCCGAAATCCGGAATCACCGCGGTCCCGCCGATTCCGGATTTTCGAGGTTCAACTGTACATATATATTGGATTAATCTTCCTCTTCAAGTATTATTAGACAGCTAGTCAAATAAAGACTAATTTCCCTTTTCATATGTTATCAGACATGCTAGTCAGGCAAATAGCCTTGATTAACATGCCTCTTCAAATATTCATTAAAACTGACTCGCTTGCTTAGTCAGATACCTGGTGGCTGCTGACTAACCATCTGAATCAAGTGTAGATTCTGACTAACTTGCCTTGTCTGGTTAAAGTGGTTGATGTGGTTGATGACTAATCTTACTGGTCAGATAGTTTTGATTGTGGACTAGCCATCTTTGTTTGATAATATTAACCTTCCTAGTCTGGAGTAGTGTTTTGATGACTAGTTCAGCAAGTGCACTTTTTAGTTTTTGAGACTAGTTCAGCAAGTACACTTTTCAGTTTTGATGACTAGTTCAGCCAGTACACTTTTCAATTTTGGTGACTAGTTCAACAAGTACACTTTTCAGATTTGGTGACTAGTTCAGCAAGTACACTTTTTGGCTAGTCAGCTTTTTTGGTTAGTCAGTTCTGTATTGTCAGTTGAGCATTTTGCCAGGTCACTGTGACCAACTTATTTTTCTGTGTGCAAACTATTCATAATTTAAAAATGCCAATACCCTGGTTTTCTAAGTATAAATTTTGTTAATCCATACTTACATTGACAATAATTTCATTGTTTATTTGAATCTACTGTTGCGAGTCATCGATTTTTGAAAAATATTCAGTAAGCATTTACCGTATGGCCATTTTCTTACCAATGTATTATTTGTTGGTTTATTACTTTTGGTTATACTATTCTAATCATCAGTTGATTTGACTTAAATAAGTTACAAAGAAATTCATTATTAAATATATAAGCTTATTGGTTTCATTGTTGTACGCGTAACGGCTTTTTTTTTTCTTTATTGTCACTTTTGTAATAATTGGTTCTTTGGCTTGAATCGTTATTACTTTCTTCTATATTCAATAAAAATTTTCGACCTCGGGAGTTTGATGGACTTACACGTTTTGAGAGCTGAAGAACATGATTTGATCATTTTTAGAAAATGTCTGTCTGTGTGTGTGACATAATTTTGTGGCGACTGTACCTCAGGTGCTAATACACAGAATTTCATACAAATTGGTACGTAGTTACACCGTGACATAAATTAGTGCCTATCAACTTTAAGTAAAAATTGCCCAGCAGTTTACGTTGCCATCTCGCTTTTTCTATTTAATTTTTAACACGGTGGTATAGGACAAAATTTTGTATAAATATCAGTACAAAAACCCTTAACGGGTTAAAAGTTTGTGACGCAGCTACTTTATCGCTATAAGAATTTGAAATATGGGTCTTAAAAATAATGATATCAAATTTTAAGTGACGCTTTGCTATTGGTTAAAATATACATAGATTTTTCTTATTTGATCATTTGCTTTTTTCTTTTATTTATATTTACAATGCAAACATATTTTTAACTTCAAGATAAGACAAATATATAAAATATACTCACTGATGCTTTTTCATTTTGCATTTCCATTTCAAAATAACAGTTTTAAAAGGAATGATATCAAAATTCCAGTGACGCCTCAATGTCACTTTAAAAGATTTGTTTTTAGATTCCACTAAAATTACCTTTGTTTTGTCTAATAAAGTATATTTACACATTGAAACAGTGCTTTTAATTTTCAAGTATACTGTCAAATAATCACACTTTCACTGAGTTTGCATTATAAATTGAAATTATTTATTTCAATAAATTGATTTGTCTTTTGCGTCACGCTATCCAAAACTGCAAGTAAAATTTGTGCAAATGTTTTCTTTGCATCACACTATCTCTTTGCACAAACAAATTTTGACTTAGTTGGATACTATGATACAAAGTAACATTTACATAAATTTTACTCACAGTTTTGGATAGCGTGACGCAAAAGACAAATCAATTTATTGAAATAAATAATTTCAATTTATAATGCAAACTCAGTGAAAGTGTGATTATTTGACAGTATACTTGAAAATTAAAAGCACTGTTTCAATGTGTAAATATACTTTATTAGACAAAACAAAGGTAATTTTAGTGGAATCTAAAAACAAATCTTTTAAAGTGACATTGAGGCGTCACTGAAATTTTGATATCATTCCTTTTAAAACTGTTATTTTGAAATGGAAATGCAAAATGAAAAAGCATCAGTGAGTATATTTTATATATTTGTCTTATCTTGAAGTTAAAAATATGTTTGCATTGTAAATATAAATAAAAGAAAAAAGCAAATGATCAAATAAGAAAAATCTATGTATATTTTAACCAATAGCAAAGCGTCACTTAAAATTTGATATCATTATTTTTAAGACCCATATTTCAAATTCTTATAGCGATAAAGTAGCTGCGTCACAAACTTTTAACCCGTTAAGGGTTTTTGTACTGATATCATTACTTTTTAAGGGTTATTGATTAATTAATCAAAAGATTAAAACAAGTCTTTCTGGCTTGGGTACATGACACTTTGGTCCCACTAATTTTTTGCTATCTTTTAAATATATGAGGTTTTTTTTTTAGTATGATATCATATTTATTGATTGATATTACCTCATATTCAACCTTTGTTGAAAATGATGTAACAATAGGACACATGGAACAGAAAATTTATTATTTCAGATCGAATTTTGAATGATAAAGTGTATGAGTTAACACCGAAGATCTAAGCATTGTTAATTTATCAAAGTCCCCAAAATTTCAGTTTAAATAAAATACAAGGTTTTTAATATAAAACACTAATGCGACTCTTAATTATCACATTCAAATTCAGATAGCTCGAATACAAAATTTGTAGGAAATTGATGCTTTATCCAAGCATTTCCTAAATGTTAGTTTAATAATAAAAGAAGATACGAAGAACCTAAATAATGATCTCTGGATTTAATTTGTACAGATCTGCTAAACTTGAGTCATTTTCTTCTCTGTCAATCCGGATATATTTGTCAAACACAGGCAATAGTTATAATCACACAGAATTGGAAAAGCATTTTTCTTCCATCTTAATCCCTTACAATATTGTTAATTTTTTTTTTTTTTTTTATTAAAAGTGTCCCCCCCCCCCCGTTTTTTTTTCAAATGCACTGAAACAAAACAGTGAAATTCTTTTTTACTGTCTGTGGAAGAGAAAATGTGTGAAACAAATTGCAAGGTGCTACTGAGATTTCAATGTGGGCAAGGGCGTTGTTTTTAGTCATAGGGAATAGGGACATAACATATTTTTTTGAAAAAACATAAGTTAAACATGAACTAAAAAGATAAGAAATTGTGCATCAACATTTTCTAAACCTTGACACATGCAATGTGCATATTTGATTAAATATTGGACTACTTACCTTTTTTTCATTTTAAAAATAAAATCATTATAATTGAAAGAAAATTAATTTATGTACATGGTTAGCAATTTACGTACATGATTAACATAATTAAATATCCCGGACAAACAAACATACATTTTATTATTATTATAAATGTAACACAGATTTTGAAATAAATTCCTCTTAGATTAATGATAAAAATTAAATCACAATCAAATCGAATGAAACATCTCTCTTTCTCTCCCACACACATACATATATATATATATATATTATATATAAATTAATTAATACAGTAGAGAGTCAAAAATCCGGACAGCTCGGGACCAGAGGTTGTGCTGATTTCAGGATTTCGGAGTCCATAAAAAATGATTTTCACTTTGAATAATAAAAACAGAATATTAATCAAACTAAACACATACTAGTGAATAATAACACTGAATATTAAATTACTAGGTACATAAGAATAATAATGAACATTAACAAAAATATATAATGAAAACAATAAGTAAAAATGAAAAAAAAAAAAAAAAAAAAATTGTCAAACTTAGATAAAATCTGTTCACACGTAGCTAATTTTAAACCGAACTTGAACCTGCACAATTTATTTATTTTTTTATTTATTGTAAATAGTAGTAACACAAATTTATTTTTCTACAATCTTTATTGAGTTCTTCCTTAAAAATTATGCCTTCATCAAAAAGCATTTTAAAAAATTAGTTTGTTATTATTTACCTGATTGATATCATCATATCACAATAATCATTATTTTCTTTTGATGAATTTAATATACTGTCAATAATTTCATTAGCAGCAACTTGGACCTTGCAGTCTTACATATTATTATTTGGTTTTTCTTTTCTGTAATCATAAAATGCAAACATAAAATTATTATTTAAGATCTTTTTCAAAAATTCGGATTTGCAGTTTTGTAATTTATTAATAGTGAATTTCATTGTTTGTATCTGACAAGTTGTTGCGGATTTCAGGCTTCGGCAGATTTCTGGCTCTTTACTGTTTATAAATTTAAAAACTTCATAAATGATCACACGCTTATGCGTATGAAAAAATAGTCTATGATAGTTGCAAGTTAATAATTAGTTCATTGAAAGAAATAGCATTCTGTCACTAAAAGCAAATTACATTTAATATCCTAAGGTTTTCTTTCTTTCTTTTTCCTTTTTTTAAAGAAAACTATCTGTATTTTATTATTTTTAAATTAATTGAGACTTTTTAAAAATCAAATTACATCGATTAAAGTAAGTTAAATCTAAATTAAAAAAAAAAAAAAAAAAAAAGTGCAATAGCAATATATAAAAAAAAAATAATAATAATAATTAAATATTTTAAATTTTCATTTAAAAAATCAGAACAAAATTCCCTGAATCTCAATGGCTAGGGAGCAATCATAATGTCGGAAATTTATATATTTACCTATAAGATATTCCTTATTAAAGATATTTTAAGAGCATTTCAATATGTCCGTATCAACAAATATGCTATCATACTAAAAAAACTCATATATTTAAAAGATAGCAAAAAATTAGCGGGACCCAAACGGCAAAACCAAAGTGTCCTGCTTCGTTCTGGCTTGTAGGAAGGGTGGGTTCATTTTAAGGTTGAGTATAAGGAAGTATTGTAGTAATCCCGATTTGTGAAATGGATTTTGTATCTTGCACAGCTCAAAAACGAATGATCGTAAAATGTTGCAAATTTATATTTGTGACGGTCCTGATGTCTAGTTATACATATGCAACAATGGTCTTAAAATGAGTTTCCATTTCAGAAATATCATTGACTTAACATGACTTTTCATAGCATCTGTATGTACGTATGTGTGTATCTTGAATAACTCAAAAACAGTTGGTCGTAGAATATTGCAAATTGGTATATGGGTTTGTTATAACAAAGGTTTGTGCACCTCCCTTTTTCATCTTTCAAAGACCCCGTAATGATATTATTATGAAAGTTGTCATCATGTTTGCATGTAGAAGGTAAATCTTAAAGACAAACCGCAACAATTAGCTTGTTCCCCTAACTTATTGTGCATCTTAAATTACTTAAAGTGATTTTACGTATTTCAAAGATACTGTAGCATTTTATAGATATAGATTACGTATTTTATAGAATTATTAAATACAGGCTTACGGACTATTATATTTTTTGTCTGTAAACAAGCATTGTCAAGCACGTAGAAACGATCCATTTTTAAGTTTTACTTACAATATTTGTATATTATTTGTGTCAAGTTTACAGATTGAGAGTCTCTGTACTCCTTAAAAAATTTATTTTATACATCTGGAATATTTTAAGAAATGAAAAAAAAAAAAAATCTTAGTTATGCATTTAAACGTTTAAGAAAGAAAGGGGTGAATAATGTTTCATGAACTTGGCCATTGAGTTTTATATTGTCTGATATGTATAAAATCCTGTTAAACAATTTAAACTTTCTATAATACAGTTTCATTCAAATTATTTCAAATGAATAAAAAAAGTCTCAAAAGCAGGGATAATACTTATCCTGATTTTCCTGAATTCTTAAAAAATTTCCTGAAATATCTTTAAATATCATTAGTTATCCTAAAATTCTTGAATTTTTCGGCTATTATACTACATATTGACATTTAAACCACCCAAATTATGCAATCAAAAGACATACTGTCACACTTTTCTGTGATCATTAGATAAATAATAAATTTAAAATTTTGTAAGCAACTTTGATGCTGCATCACTGTAGTCATGCATTTCTTTCTTTTTTTCTTTTTTCCAGGGTTGGGTTTCTTCCAGGACAGTGGTAGAAACTGGAAAAAACTGGAAGAAATTGAAGAAACCAACCAGAAGACAAAACAGATGTTTAAAATTAAAATTTATGAACTATATAAACTCAAAGCATAAATATAATGTCAAATCTAAACTATAATCCAATTAATATTAAAAATATTTTTAGAAAAATAAGTTATTTGAAAACAAACACTAAATATATACAGGTGATGGGTTTTTACTTTTTAATGCTAATATTTTTAGAAGTTTTTGCATAGATACTATCTCATATTATTATACGTTCAAACAGTGCAAGTGATAATAATTATGGAATTTTTAGCCATAATATTTGCATATAATAGGTACCTGTATAATGTAAATAAACATATTTAAAAAATACAAAAAAAAAAAATACTTTTGAAAGTTCAGAAATAATATTCATCACTGATTAATTTTGTTAAACATTGATGTAATAGTGGTTTGTTTTAAGTGCTAGTCTGCATGAATTGCAGCAGGGTTGGCCAATTTTTGCCGAAGTGGAAAAAACCATGGTAAAAACCGTGGAAAAAACCACCCCGGAAAAAATAGTTTTTGCCACAATTTTTGCCAGTGGCAAAAATTACCAGTATTTCAAGCAGGGTTTTAAGGATTTTAATATTTAAATCATAATTTTAACAAATTAAAACCAGAGATCATGAATCCATCATTAAAATAATGCATTCTAAAATTTCTTTAAACTGAAATTTTTAACATCAACAATTAACAATTTTTTTCATTTTTAAAAATATTTAAATTACCTATCTAAAAAATATTCTTCAATAATTAATTACTAGAATATTTGTGTTTTTCAGTGTATTACATATTTTTGTTTACAGTGGGGAAAAGTCAAATATTGAGTCAATTATTGACTCAGCTGTTCTAAAATTTGCCAGTCAGTCACTGATCATGCATTTTTTGGAATTGAAATGTAAATTGCAAGTAAACTCTCTCTCTCTGAATATGTCTTACTTAAGATTTTTTTTACTTCAATAAAATAAAAATATAATTTTGTAGTTTTGTTTTTATGGTTATGTTCAGGGACTGACAAAGTTTCAATATCTTAGGAGCCAGAAATAGTGAATTATTTCTATGACAATACCCACAGCAAAAATTAATAATATTTCATAATTGTATAATTAATGCAGGTCATTCACATATTATTTTACATTGAATAAATGAACTATTCAGTTAAAAATTTGAACTAAGGAAATTAAAAAAAAAACTATTTTTTATTTATAAAGATAAAAACAAACTATTGGGGGGGAAAATCCACAGAAATAAATATTATTTTTACCTTTAATATAATCAAATATATTGAGAGTGTTTAAGTTTTGGCTTTAAAATACTATTTGTCTATTAATTTTTCAGGACAGAATTCCTTTAAAGAGAATCCATTTGATAAATATCATACTATTTAAGTTTTCTCGTTGTAAATTCGAACATAGTTTGCTTTAGATAGTGTTTATTTTATTGAATCTTGTTTAACAAAGATGTTGACATGGAAAGTACTAGTATAGTAGTAAGAAGATTTATCAAATATGGGAATTTATCTTTCATGGAAAAACATCTTTCAAAAACAGAAATAATTGTTAAATTTTTCAGAAAACATTAAACTCATACTATTCATTCAATACATCAGCAATGTCATCTTTTATACCAAGACAAGAAGGTGGAAGGAAAAACAAAAATATACATAAAAAATATTGTAAATGCACAAAAATTTTTTTGTCAGCCTGCCGTAACTGGTCACCAATGGATATTTATAGTCACCCTGGCACCCGGAATTTGTCGGACACTGGTTATATATATTATATTAATTAATTAATTATAATTACTTTTTAAATTAAAAAATCTTCAAACATTTTTTTCATTGAGGTGCCAAAGTGTAAAGGGTGAAAATTCAAAGGGATTGTGTTGTTTTCCACTTTTCCTAATTTTTTTCCATTTTTGCCAATTTTTTCCACTTTTTGCCGCTGTCCTGGCAAAAATGCATTTTTACCGGCAAAAACCCAACCCTGAATTGCAGGATAATAAATACAAGAATGTTACCCCCCCCCCCCCCCCTTTTCCAACTGTGTTTCAAAGCAAGGATTAAGATAAAAATTTGGTTTAAAAAAAAAGTAAAAATGTTAGAAAGGTGAATTTTTTTGAAATATGAGATGTAAATTTCTTTTACATTAAAAAATCAATTATGGATTAGAAGGATTTGCAGATTATAAATCTGTGGATTACAGGGAGTTGACTATACCGTATATGACTATAAAGAAAAAGTTTTTGATGACATTTTGTAATACAGTATTGACTACTGGTTCTTTTAATTAACTGGATGTTTGTTAAAAACTGCTTTATCAGAAAATATAAGAAAGTGATCCAAATCCAAACTATTATTTATTATCAGTTAAAGAAATAAAATTGTCTAAATTATAAAACTTTACACTGTTTAAATTGAAATTGATTTTTTTTTTTTTTTTTTTTTAACTGGATTTTGAGTATTTTAGAACGTAATCATCAGATAATGAAGATCACTATGGTAAAAATATCCATAATTATTAATTAAATATGTTACTAAATTTTTATAGGTATAATTTTAAAGTTACTTAAAGTTGTTTATAAGACAAATGCATCCATTGTATCTTACATATCTGCAATTTATAACATAAATTTTTAAGAAAAACAGTTTCTTCCATTCTTCCACTTGGAAGAAACTTGCCAACCCTGCTTTTTTCTAATGAGGATATAAGTTTTTTTTTTTTGAGTACAAAAAACAATTACTAATTTATTAATTATTATTTTTTTAATTTATGATGCTTGCTTTACAAAATTTATCATTTTTTAGCACTCATTTTTAGGTGCATTGGACTGTGATTGCATTGATGGGGTGATATACACAAATTAAGAAATTTGATGTTTTTCTCTCTTTAAATAAACTAACTCTTTTTGCCCATGCACAGTAGATTCCTGATTCCAGGATATCTATTCTCTGAATCGATGGTGATATACACCATTCTCAAATAATGACAATCGTTAAGTTCCACTTTTATCGACTCCTTTTATTAATGAAATAAAATAAACCTTCCATGAATTTAAAGTGCCCAAATCATCTTTCATTAAAATGCATATACCATGAATTATATAAAAATTCATGAAAAAAATAATAATAAACATAAAAATCCCAATAGCAGTATTTTCTGAACCTATCTGCAGCAAAATAAAATTTATCTTCAAACCATGAAGGCAGATAAGAAATCATAGCAATTCATAAAATATTTAATTCAAATCCTCATCAAATTCCTTTTCACTGTCCTCAATTTCATCTTTATTTTGCGTTAATAATCGAGACTTCCGAAACAAAAACGAGACTGATGTTGATTTTCTCGTTGTTCGCGATAGATACCCCGCAGGATATACAAAGTCAAGGGTTTTTTTTATAGATTACCTGCAGGTTATATTATACACAAAATTACGGTAATTAAAATAATTTCATGAGTAAGACATCATTTGAAAGCTTTGTTGATTTGAAATTGAACAATAGATTACAGAAATTTCTACCACCAGATGGCGCTGCAATATTTTAAAATTTCAATATTTCAAATTCTAATTATGATTAAATTATTTTTAATACATTATTCGAATGATATTTTAAAGTACTTCCATATTATCGAAAGTGGAATTCAAGATTTCACCTGATTTACACATTTAAAGATTTCCTGATTAGGTTTTCTTTGGTATCTAAGTTACTAATTAAAATAATTTCATAAGTAATACATCATTTGAAAGCTTTGTTGATTTAGAATTGAACAATAAATTACAGAAATTTCTACCACCAGATGGTGCTGTAATATTTTAAAATTTCAATATTTAAAATTCTAATGAGCAAGGAAGGTGTTGTAAGTTATAAAACGGGGATAAGGCGCCATCGAGCAGAACTTTGCTCAAAGTCATAAATTTGAAGGATCATAACATGGTGAGCGAACAGGCTGTTTCATGTAGTGAAATGGGGCTTTATGAAACCCCCACCGAGCGGGAGTTTCATAAAGTCGGATTTTTCAAGGATCGCGAGCCAGCTGGTCGCCGAAAGCGGCTAGTATAAAATAAATATCACTCATTAACACATTTCTTTCAATAATGCATAAGATTAATGAAATTCTCACAACTACTCTGTATTGGCCGAATACTTAGCACAAAGTACAGCTCTAGTTTTAGCCCCCCCCCCTCTCTTTTTATCATCTGATTTATTAATTAGAGCTGCATCAAGTACTTGATATGTACTTTGCACTCAGCTAATCTGCTGAGTACTCTATATGCAGTCAAATTTTGACCAAGTACTTGGCCAATACTAAGTAGCTGTAAGAATTTCATTATTTTTATACACTAAATTGAAAAGAAAAAAATTAGTAATAGTGTTTATCGATAATATAAAACTAAAAATTTATAAAAATATGTAATTAAACTTTAAACAGGAAACAGGTGAATAGATTGCCACTAAATGTAAATATTAAATATTTTTAACTAAATACATGAAAAAACCTTTACTGACTTCGTTGCTTGCCGTTAAACTTTTCCACCGGGTTCCCGGTTCTCGTCAGACGGCCTCCTCTGTGCGTGACTTGGACTGTTGTGATGGTTTTTACTTTTCTAAACATGGCGCCACATTCTGTCCGGAGCTACTGAGCCGCTGTCATTGCAAGTGTTCCTATTGGTTGCTATCTCAATGGATTCGCAGTACATTGCATAGTTATAATCCTCATAATTGGCTATTTTAGCTGTTTGTTCAAAATTTATATTAATATCTTCTTTGTAAAATGTTTTGGCCAAGGCTGTATTCTGACTTCCTGTTTTGATATCTTTTATGTGTTCTTTTATTCTTGTTTTAATTTTTCTCTTGGTTACACCGATGTACGAACCTGATTGGTTGTTTTGGTTGGTGTAAGGTATTTTGTAGACTCCCGCGGTTTCAAGAGGGAAAAGGTTTTTTCATGTATTTAGTTTAGTAATTCAACACTTCGTTTTAAATTAATAAAGTTTAAAATTAAATACCTTACACCGATTGTGTGGAACGGTAATTTTAAAGGTTTTAAATGCTTTTAATGTAAAATTAAATATTTTATTTATTTTTAATTAAGTGTTTATCAGAATGATAAATCACCAACATCCCTTTACACGCCTGCTATTAGATGGAAATAATAATCACTTCAACTTTTCCCTTCAAAACAGGTGAAAGGTGTACACTGTAAAGTGAACATTTTTCTTGGATTTTAGTGTAACGTAAAACGCATCCATCAATCAATCGAACCGTTCTCGGCTATTGGCTAATTTTTCACTTTTCATCTCAATGTATTAATACGCCAGAGAACAAATCGTAAAAAAAAAAAAAAAAAAAAAACTATAGCACATTAAGGGCCGTATTCACCAACTTCTTAACACTCTGATTAAATCTCGCATCAGCGGTAATCACTCGATCATACGAAAATTGGTATTCTCCAACGAAAATTCGCAGTTCACCGGCTACTTTAAGGGTCGTATTCACCAACTTCTTAACACTCGGATTAAATCTCGCACCAGCGGTAATCGCTCGATCATACAAAAATCGGTATTCTCCAACGAAAATTCGCAGTTCACCGGCTACTTTAACACTTCTTTTTTGATCCTCGAATATGGGAGAATTAACAGAGATAATTCTCGGATCTTTTCGTAACACATGCGTACTACGCAGCTTAGCTTCGTAAATATTGAACATGAAAGAAATATAAATTTTGTTTTATTAGCAGCAAATTGCTTTTAAAATCATTTTGATGATTTTTTTTATATTTTAATCTTGAAACACAGTCTTTAAATACCTGATTTTGAACAAGAATTTGATTAAAAAATATGCTATAATTATTTAATGATACACATTTATCATTGTGTTTTTACTTAATTAAAATTGAATTAAGTTAATATTATTTCTGACGACATTATACTCTGTTCTGTCATGTCAAATAAAATTTTGCTGATTAAGCGATTTTTGCTATCAATAAAGATATATATCTTCTCCTTCATTTCCATGAGCTTAATCGTTAAAGATTAATTCACAAATTGATTTATTTTAATGGGTAGCTTAGCACAAATTTTAAACTTTTCAATTTTAACCAAATATCTTTCATATGATGATATAACTATAATGTATAAAAAATGCACCAAATTATTTTTTGTTGAATGAAGTTTGTAAAGTAGCACCTTAAATTACAAATGTGTGCAATAATAATATCGTGTCGAATTATCGTGCTTTTTTTTTCTGCCTGATGAAAGGTTGTACTTCGACGGAAACAATTGTTGCGTGTTTCATAATTTATGGTTTTAGCTTATAAAGTTTTCATTAATTTACATATTTTTCCCAATTTCTCATAAAATTATTTAATAAACTTGTATATTTTTTAACCTTTTTATTAATTACTTAGAAATGTACCCGAAATAACTACTGAAAACTGGTAAATAAATGAAACAAGGGAAAAGCTATCTTCATTTGATTGTTTTAGTTTAAAACTTATTCCAAACCAAATTTTTAAGTAATCTAATGAGCTAACTAAAATAAAAAAAAAATTAATTAAAGTTATTTAAAAATATTTTCAATTAAAAAAAATCACTAATTTTTGAAGACTGCTTGATATAGCTTATGTAATTGGTCTACAGTCAGGGGCATTGCTTGTGTGTGTGTTGGGGGGGGGAGGGGCGTAGTTCGAAGAAATTTTTTCTTTTATTCATAACAATCAAAATTTTAAATCGTAGCGTAAACAGTTGTCGTCTGCGTGATTATTCTTTAAAAAAATGTTCTACAGTAAAATTGATTCTTAATCCGTGCGTAAACAAGAGCAAATCGTGTTTTTTGCCGTGCCAATTTGCTTTTTACCCTTTCTAATCTTCAAATCCGATTGATTAGTTAATAAGAGATGTGAGTGGGAAATAGACGAAAAGTCTGAAAGTATCAGCAAAACTAAAAAATAATTTAATTTTAGTAGTAAAAGAAGAAACAGATACACAAAATCATACTTTCTATAAGCCAAACTGGAAAATATATGAAAATAAATTATTTAGAAACAGTCAAAAGAAAGAAAATTGAACAAAAATAAGAATATTTAGAAGCAAAAACCTGAAAATTGTTTTTAAAAAATTAAGAAAAGTCTGAAAGTCCTCATCCCTGGTTAATTGAAGCCGAACGGTGAATCCGAACATCTATCTTCATTTTTGGCCAATCAAAACGAAGCTTTTCTTTCTCTCCCAGTTAATCCATGGATCACGCAATCGGCTGATGGTGAATACCGTAGGAATTTAATCCAGTGTTAGCTTTGATTCTCGGATTTTCTGATCCATGGTTTAATCCTCGATCAATGAAGTTTGGTGAATACGACCCTAACACTTCTTTTTTGATCCTCGAATATGGGAGAATTAACAGAGATAATTCTCGGATCTTTTCGTAACACATGCGTACTACGCAGCTTAGCTTCGTAAATATTGAACATGAAAGAAATATAAATTTTGTTTTATTAGCAGCAAATTGCTTTTAAAATCATTTTGATGATTTTTTTTATATTTTAATCTTGAAACACAGTCTTTAAATACCTGATTTTGAACAAGAGTTTGATTAAAAAATATGCTATAATTATTTAATGATACACATTTATCATTGTGTTTTTACTTAATTAAAATTGAATTAAGTTAATATTATTTCTGACGACATTATACTCTGTTCTGTCATGTCAAATAAAATTTTGCTGATTAAGCGATTTTTGCTATCAATAAAGATATATATCTTCTCCTTCATTTCCATGAGCTTAATCGTTAAAGATTAATTCACAAATTGATTTATTTTAATGGGTAGCATAGCAGAAATTTTAAACTTTTCAATTTTAACCAAATATTTTTCATATGATGATATAACTATAATGTATGAAAAATGCACCAAATTATTTTTTGTTGAATGAAGTTTGTAAAGTAGCACCTTAAATTACAAATGTGTGCAATAATAATATAGTGTCGAATTATCGTGCTTTTTTTTTCTGCCTGATGAAAGGTTGTACTTCGACGGAAACAATTGTTGCGTGTTTCATAATTTATGGTTTTAGCTTATAAAGTTTTCATTAATTTATATATTTTTCCCAATTTCTCATAAAATTATTTAATAAACTTGTATATTTTTTAACCTTTTTATTAATTACTACTTAGAAATGTACCCGAAATAACTACTGAAAACTGGTAAATAAATGAAACAAGGGAAAAGCTATCTTCATTTGATTGTTTTAGTTTAAAACTTATTCCAAGCCAAATTTTTAAGTAATCTAATGAGCTAACTAAAATAAAGAAAAATTAATTAAAGTTATTTAAAAATATTTTCAATTAAAAAAAATCACTAATTTTTGAAGACTGCTTGATATAGCGTATGTAATTGGTCTACAGTCAGGGGCATTGCTTGTGTGTGTGTTGGGGGGGGGGGGGGAGCGTAGTTCGGAGAAATTTTTTCTTTTATTCATAACAATCAAAATTTTAAATCGTAGCGTAAACAGTTGGCGTCTGCGTGATTATTCTTTAAAAAAATGTTCTACAGTAAAATTGATTCTTAAGGGGTTACATCCAGTTGTAATTTTCAAAAAATCGATTTTTTTTTTTTTTTACATATTTTGAATGTACATATATTTGATAATATTGTCTGAAAATTTCATATCGATCCGGCAATTAGTTTCGGAGAAATTTGTGTATTTGTAAAGACGTCTCCGAGCGTTTTAAAGTAGGCGGAACGTAAACCAGAGTAGCAGCTGTTTTTCATTATCCCTATGCCCTTGTCCATGCTTTTCATAATGTTTTGCTTCTTAGAATAAGAATATAAAAGGTTTATCTTATATCTGAGAGCTATATTTAGAAATGGTTCCCAAAACTTTAAACGCGTTTATCTCAAAACGGTGTTTTCAAAGTCGGTGAGCAAAATTTCTCCGAAACGGCTGGACCGATTGACTTGAAATTTTGACACGATTTTCTTAGATATTTTTGTCAGGTAATGATCGTAGGAATAAGGTTTCTGATAATAATTTCGATTTTTTCAGCCACTTTCAAGTGTAAATTTTCATGAAAAAAACGATTTTTTTTGGGGGGAATCCGCCATTTTGTCAAAAATCAAAATTTTGACTATTCCTACGATCATTACCTGTATTCATCTATCCTAAAAATAAATCTTTTGGTTTTTTTCATTTCAGATAATTTGGATCAGAGATATCTTGCTCACCGCCAGACACCTTTTTGTGGAAGTCCTCTAGGAGATCTACTACAGGAACAGCGGAACCCAATATTTTTGTAAACTCATCACGGATTCTTAACATACATTAAATTTGCTATATGTATATATTTCTTTAATAAAAGGCCTCTTCACAAAAAATTCACAAAAAAAACACGTTTTTTCGTGCATACAACTGGATGTAACCCCTTAATCCGTGCGTAAACAAGAGTAAATCGTGTTTTTCGCTGTGCCAATTTGCTTTTTACCCTTTCTAATCTTCAAATCCGATTGATTAGTTAATCAGAGATGTGAGTTGGAAATAGACGAAAAGTCTGAAAGTATCAGCAAAACTCAAAAATAATTTAATTTTAGTAGTAAAAGAAGAAACAGATACACAAAATCATACTTTCTATAAGCCAAACTGGAAAAATATATGAAAATAAATTATTTAGAAACAGTCAAAAGAAAGAAAATTGAACAAAAATAAGAATATTTAGAAGCAAAAACCTGAAAATTGTTTTTAAAAAATTAAGAAAAGTCTGAAAGTCCTCATCCCTGGTTAATTGAAGCCGAACGGTGAATCCGAACATCTATCTTCGTTTTTGGCCAATCAAAACGAAGCTTTTCTTTCTCTCCCAGTTAATCCATGGATCACGCAATCGGCTGATGGTGAATACCGTAGGAATTTAATCCAGTGTTAGCTTTGATTCTCGGATTTTCTGATCCATTGTTTAATCCTCGATCAATGAAGTTTGGTGAATACGACCCTAAGTGTTTATATTGTAGATATTAAATAAAGGATTTTATATTATATTTCAGGTAAGAAATATTATTTTAATAGTTTTATTATATTTTTTTTCTGTGTTGTAAATATACGATCCAATTTCAATTTTTGTTTACAATATTTGTGTCCAGTTGTAGATTAAAAGTTGCCGTAATCTTTGAAAAAATTATTTATTTTATACATCTGAAATATTTTAAGAAAAACTTAGTTTAGCATGCATTTAAACGTCCATGAAAGAAAGGGGCGAGTTATGTTTCATGAACTTGGCCATAGAGTATTATATTCTGATTTGTATAAAATCCTGTTAAGCAATTTAAACTTTCTATTACAGTTTAATTCAGATTATTTTAAATGAAAATGAATTAAAAAATCTGGTGTGAAACAACCACACGCCTTCCATTACCCGCTATTACATGTATTATATGCATTTTTGAGAGAGAATGTGATCAGAAAACATAAAAGTGACCAAAAAAGAAAATCGTTAGAGCCGTTTTTGAGATACCAACTTTCACAAAAAATCAATTATTGAGCGGAAAACAATACCTAATTACATACAAAAGCATATTTAAAAGTGAGTTAAAATGCCGAGTTTGAAAAAAATCCGTACAACCGTTTTTAAAGGAACGCCTTTGCGATGCCTGAAATTGAGCTATTTATACAGGACGCCTATCAATTTTCATGAACTAACCAACTATATCATTCGAAAGGATATCTGATAGAGTGTTTATATAGCAAGTTTCAAGAAAATCGTTAGAGCCGTTTTTGAGATACGGACTTACGGTCCCACTTCCGGTTTCCGATGTCCCATTTCCGGTTAAACTCAATTATTGACAGGAAAACAATAATTACATACAAAAGCATATTTAAAATTGAGTTAAAATGGCGAGTTTGAAAAAAATCCGTACAACCGTTTTTAAAGGAACGCCCTTGGGAGGCCTGAAATTGAGCTATTTATACAGGACGCCTATCAATTTTCTTGAACTAACCAACTATATCATTCGAAAGGACATCTAATAGAGTGTTTATATAGCAAGTTTGAAGAAAATCGTTAGAGCCGTTTTTGAGATACGGACTTACGGTCCAACTTCCGGTTTCCGATGTCCCACTTCCGGTTTCCGATGTCCCACTTCCGGTTTTTCAATTTTCACCAAAATTTGGAAATTTCATCTGTAGGCCAGACGTATTTCAATTCTAAAGTTTCGTAGCTCTATCTTTATTAGTTTATGAGCTATAATAGCCAGAAGATTCTCCACATACATACATACACACACACACATACATACACACTGACCAATTGCCAAAAACCACTTTTTTGGACTCAGGGTACCTTAAAACGTGTAAATCAGGTGAAATCTCGATATCGAATTTTTGGACCGAATACAATACTTCCATTACCTACGGTAGTAGGGTAATGGAAGTAAAAAGTCTCACAATCAGAGATATCCTGATTTTTCTGAATTCTTAAAAAATTTCCTGAAATATCTTTAAATATCATTAGTTATCCTAAAATTCTTAAAATTTTCCTGCTATTATGCTACGTATTGACATTTAAACCACCCAAATTACACAATCAAAAGCCAAACTGGCTCCATACTGTCACACTTTTCTGTGATCATTAGATAAATAATACTAATTAGATAATAACTCCTTTTGCCCAAGTACAGTAGAATCCTGATTTTAGGGCATCTCTTCTCTGAATCGATGGAGATATCCACCAACCGCAAATAATGACAGTCGTTAATTTCAACTTTTACCGACTCCTTTTGCTTATAAAATAAGCCTTCCCTCATGAAATTAAAATGCCTAAACCATCTTTCATTAAAATATGTATACTTGTATACCATGAATCATAAAATAATTCGTGATAAAAATAATAATCAACTTAAAAATTCCAACAACAATTTTCTGAACCTATCTGCAGCAAAATAAAATTTATCTTCAAACCATGAAGGCTGAACCAAGTCTCGTATCTCTAGAAATAATATCAATTCATAAAATATTTAATTTGTAGATGCAAATTTTACATAAATTAAGACTATACAACCAATGTAGTAATCTAGAGATATAATGCAAGTGTATTTTTAAGCCTAAACATTTCTTTTTGTTAAATTCATCTACAGAGCTTTAAACAATCTGCTGCACCCGATGCCATGCTACACCGTTACTGCTACTAGGATAAAAAGCTTTAAGTAACTTTAAGATCATTTTTAGTGTTGCACCGAGTAGCCATGTATCAAATACAGAGTAGTTGTAAGAAAGAATAATTGACGTACATATGAAGAATTTAGCACATCTTGAAATTAAAAAAAGACCTTTTGGACATAAAATTAAGTTAAATGGCAAACAGCATGTTTTCATGAAATGTTTCAGAACTTTTGTAGTGCATATACACAATTAGGTTCATCGTTATATTTGATACTTCCAGCTTAGTGGATACAATGGATGCATTTATCTTATAAACAACTTTAAGTAACTTCAAAATTATACCTATAAAAATTTAATAACATATTTAATTAATAATTATGGATATTTTTATCATAGTGATCTTCGTTATCTGATGATTACGTTCTAAAATACTCAAAATCCAGTTAAAAAAAAAAAAAAAAAATCAATTTCAAATAAACAGTGTAAAGTTTTATAATTTAGACAATTTTATTTCTTTAACTGATAATAAATAATAGTTTGGATTTGGATCACTTTCTTATATTTTCTGATAAAGCAGTTTTTAACAAACATCCAGTTAATTAAAAGAACCAGTAGTCAATACTGTATTACAAAATGTCATCAAAAACTTTTTCTTTATAGTCATATACGGTATAGTCAACTCCCTGTAATCCACAGATTTATAATCTGCAAATCCTTCTAATCCATAATTGATTTTTTAATGTAAAAGAAATTTACATCTCATATTTAAAAAAAATTCACCTTTCTCACCTTTTTACTTTTTTTTTTTTTTAAACCAAATTTTTATCTTAATCCTTGCTTTGAAACAAAATTGGATAGGGGGGGGGAAGGGGGGTAACATTCTTGTATTTATTATCCTGCAATTCATGCAGACTAGCACTTAAAACAAACCACTATTACATCAATGTTTAACAAAATTAATCAGTGATGAATATTATTTCTGAACTTTCAAAAGTATTTTGTTTTGTATTTTTTAAATATGTTTATTTATATTATACAGGTACCTATTATTTGAATATGCTTGAATTATTTATCATCATATATGAATGAGATAGATTAGTTTTATTAATATTGAAGAAATATTTTATTCTAAAATTTATTAGAAATCGTCTTTTCATTTTTATGTCTATTTATGAATTAATAATAACTGACTTTGTATCTGCAAAAGAAAACTGTAAACAAAGGCAATGATCTCTAATCTGCAAATTCCTATAATCCGCATAACCTGTGGACAAAACTTTTGAGAGTTAGAGGGAGTTGACCGTAAAATAAATGAAAAGTTTTTTAGTAGTTCAATACTGCACTTTATTTTTCAACTTAAAGTAAATACAAACTACGGATTTTTTTTTTTTTTTTTTTTTTTTTTTTTTTTTAAACCCTAGATAACTTGCAGGAAAGTTTAAAAGTAGGTATATTACTTATTGATGCAGTTCATTGGATACCAGCTTTGAGTTTATGCAAAAAATTGTATCCTTAAAAAAAAAAAAAAAAAAAAAAATGCAAATATTATGGCTAAAAATTCCATAATTATTATCACTTGCACAGTTTGAACGTATAATAATATGAGATAATATCTATGCAAAAACTTCTAAAAATATTAGCATTAAAAAGTAAAAACCCGTCACCTGTATGAAAATATAAAGTCATTAAACTTTTTGCTGCAAACAGCTTTTTGCAGTTAAAACAGGTGAGTAGATTGCCACCAAACTCTGTATATAGAGACGAATCATGATATGAGCTTATCCATTTTAGTTACAAGAATTTGAGTATAACCATCTTGTATGCATGTAATATGCATTTTTTTTTTTTTTTTTTTTTTTTTTAATAAAAACTTATTGTATCTATAAAACAGACAAAAATAAAACATTTTAGAAAATAGAACCCTTATTATACTAATTATTATACTAATATTACACTAATTATTATACTAATATTGTAAAAAAAACTTTAGTTACATATTTGTTCAAATAAAAGTAAGACACTTTTAAAAGTTTAAGAAAAGATTAATTTTTAATTTAAAAAATAATAATTATGAAAAAAGTAAATACACTAAAATGTTATTAAAAATATATTTTAATAATCAAAAATGTTGTTTTTCAAATTATGGCCGCCCAAAACCACCTATCTTTTTTACTCTTCTAGAATTTGAAGATTAATGAAATATATTATGTTTGAAATGATAAAATATTTATTTTAATGTTCTTATTTCATATAATAACTTCATGCATCTTAAATTAAGCCCAAGTGTATAGGAACTTTTATATTCTCTAAGAATTATCTGAGAATGATTCACATATGAGAAAGAAGACTAATAATAAAGAATGAAGTTATCAGTTATTACGGATTTAATAATCCACTAAGCTGGAAGTATCAAATATAACGATGAACCTAATTGTGTATATGCACTACAAAAGTTCTGAAACATTTCATGAAAACAACATGCTGTTTGCCGTTTAACTTAATTTTATGTCCAAAAGGTCTTTTTTTAATTTCAAGACGTGCTAAATTCTTCATATGTACGTCAATTATTCTTTCTTACAACTACTCGGTATTTGATACATGGCTACTCGGTGCAACACTAAAAATGATCTTAAAGTTACTTAAAGCTTTTTATCTCAGCAGCAGTAACGGAGCATGGCATCGGGTGCAGCAGATTGTTTAAAGCTCTGTAGATGAATTTAACAACTAAAGAAATGTTTAGGCTTAAAAATACACTTGCATTATATCTCTAGATTACTACATTGGTTGTATAGTCTTAATTTATGAAAAATTTTCATCTACAAATTAAATATTTTATGAATTGATATTATTTCTAGAGATACGAGACTTGGTTCAGAATTCATGGTTTGAAAATAAATTTTATTTTGCTGCAGATAGGTTCAGAAAATTGTTGTTGGAATTTTTAAGTTGATTATTATTTTTATCACGAATTATTTTATGATTCATGGTATACAAGTATACATATTTTAATAAAAGATGGTTTAGGCATTTTAATTTCATGAGGGAAGGCTTATTTTATAAGCAAAAGGAGTCAGTGAAAGTTGAAATTAACGACTGTCATTATTTGCAGTTGGTGGATATCTCCATCGATTCAGAGAAGAGATGCCTTAGAATCAGGATTCTACTGTACTTGGGCAAAAGGAGTTATTATCTAATTAGTATTATTTATCTAATGATCACAGAAAAGTGTGACAGTATGGAGCCAGTTTGGCTTTTGATTGTGTAATTTGGGTGGTTTAAATGTCAATAAGACTTTTTTTATTCATTTTCAAAGATTACGGCAACTTTTAATCTACAACTGGACACGAATATTGTAAACAAAAATTAAAAATGGATATTATATTTATAACACAGAAAAAAATATAATAAAACTATTAAAATAATATTTCTTACCTGAAATATAGTATGAAATCCTTGATTTCATATAAATACTTAATTCTTCTTTATACGATTTGTTATTGCCCGGCGTATTAATACAAGATGAAAAGTGAAAAATTAGCCAATAGCCGAGAATGGATGGATTGATTGATGGATGCGTTTTACGCGTTTTACGTCACACTAAAAGCCAAGAAAAATGTGAAATATTTTCTCTTTAAAAAACTGTAAATTTATCATTAATAACTATGAAGTAAAATACTTATAATTACAAAATACTTCCTGATTTAAAATATTATCGAAATAGTTTTTTGACGAAATGCGAAATTTTAAAATCTTAAATATTTACTTTATAACAAAAAAAAAATATATTTAGGTGAAATTTCATTTCGTATCTATACAATAAATATTTAAAAGAAACAATAAAGTTTCTTTCTTGCATTAAAAAACACAATCTGAATTTTTTATTGACTGCATTCAGATTGAACCAACCAACCAATTCCAAGACCAAACCGAATAACACCTGTTCAGAATTCTGAGAATTATCAATAGAAATCTTTACATCGCGTAGTAAAAATAGTTCGATTTTTAAACTGAGTTATAAAAAAAACAAGAGTTTTCCTAGGGAAAAGGGAGATGTCAGGCACATCAGATAAAAGCGATTAATATCATATATAAATTAAACTAAATTCGCTCGAGCCATATTCGAGAAAAAATTCTTACACATTAGGCCGTCCATTTATAGCTTAAATGAGCCAATTCATATCTCGAAATATATTGCACACAAAAATGTAACGATTTCAGGGTAGGATCAGACAGAAGGTGTAAGACTATTTTGAAATTATCAGAACATAACCTCCCATATTTCCTGAGATATTAAGTGTCGGCTTTCAGCGGTTTCTTTGATCTTTAAATTCGTGTATATATAAGTGTCGCAGTTTCGTTCGTTTTTCCGTTTCCGCTGAGTGTCGTGGCGTTCGTTTGTTTTTGCGCTTGCGTCACTTGAGACTCTGCCGAGTCTCTTGATTCATAAAGAGAATTATTTTTTAATAACCATTATGAAATTTAAAAGAATTATTTGTAATAGAGATAGAAAAAACTATATGAGATCTCTATTTGAGATAAGATTTTATTTAATAGAGTTAGTCAACTGGGGAAAAAAATTGTGTATGTAGGAGCCTCGCCTCTCCTCGCTCGAGGGGAGTAAATTTTCATAATGGGTATCTTTCAAAAGATCTCGCCATTACCTTTAAAACGACTGGTTTTGAACCATCGATCTGCGGTAATTTAAAATAAAGTTATCGATATTTTTTTTCATTTTTAACAATTTTTTTAAGGAAAAAATGAGAGTAAATTCGACTTTTTTGGATATTTAGTGTTATAGTACTTCTCTAATATGGAAATCGTCTGCATTATCATGGAAGATAATTTTTTTAATAGTAATTTTAGTAAATTATTTTTACTGAGTGAATTTGTATAGGAAAATATAAAAGAAAGTCATGTGGTGGCCACAACATACTAGTTTTTTTTGTTATATATCGTGGACAAGCTTTTTTTTTTTTTTTTTTTTTTCATTGTTGTAAAATCTCTTTCCTTTCCTTCCTTTACATTTTCGATTGTTACTTCTGCTCATAACATTTGAATCGTTCAACAATTATTTACATTCAATATTACGAGGAATCCATAGTTAAAAATGCTTCTTGTTCTCGTTGTTGTTGTAAAGTTAAGGAATCATGCAAAAATATTTTTGCCATAATTTCTCGTAAATCTCAAAACTAAAATACTCAAAACTTTCGTTTAGTTTAATAATACGCTCTACATTAGCATAATACTAGAAGAAAGCTGAACTTAAACAAATGGCTTTTGTAGTTTTGGTAGGAAATTACTAAACAGTACTTTAGTCAATTACTGTGGAAATTCATAAATTTCTATCTGAAGACAATTTTTAAGTGATAATGTTTTTCAAAAAAGATACTATGTTTTTAGTCAGATGGAATGATAATATAATTCGTACTACTTAATAATAAAATGATATAGTTAAACCAAACAATCATATTAATTACGAGTAGGTGGCATAATTGCTTCTTTTATTATAATGTGAGTTGCATTATTTCAAAATATCCGAGAGAACTATGGCAGCCATATATTTGAGCAAGGATGTAAAAACTGAACTAGAATAGGAGAAGTTAAGAAGTTTCATTGCATTACTCTAATGAATAAAGGAATAAACGCAGGGAATTAATATTCTCTTTGAATGAAAACGAGTATTTTCATAGAAATTGTAGTGACTTATAAATTAACGCAACAAATAGACGAAAAAGCAATCCTTACAGTTTTGAAATGAGCCAGATTTTCAGCAAATAAAAACTATCAATTTTTTTAGTATTAAAAAAAAAAGTTGAATGACTTAAAAGTGATAATAAGATACGATTAAAAACTAATCAATAAATTAGTTAATATATATAGTTAATTGCCCAACACCTTTCGCAAAATCAAAGGAAACTTGGCCCTTTTCACTCGACACCATTAAAGGTTTATAAAAAAGCTTACATTTCCATTTAATATATATACAGTAGGAGATAATTATTAGAATCTTCTTTTTTCTTTTGATATTTTTTCGATTATCTAAAAGGATACTAGACAACATGGCCTGAAACTTCATACATGCAAAAAACATTTAAAAATTCACATTTTCCACTATTGATTTAGTGTATAATGCAGTTTGGGAATGGGAACCAACCGCAAATTGAAGAAGAGCAAAAATACTTTGGATCACACTGTATCTCAAAAATCCACAAATGACGTGTAAACATTAATGCATTGTTGCACATACTATGTAATACAACAATGGTTACATTGTTGTCATTTCGACAATCATTTCTTTGTTTTGTTGCGTGAATTACTTATTATTTAGGCAGATATATTTTCAAAAAATTACTATATATATATATATATATATATATATATTTTTACAAATTTTTGCTTATAACTAGAACAGATTTCTATAAAATTTTACAAAACTTGCTAAAAATTTACAAAACATTAGAGAAACATTATTCTGTAACATAAAATTCACACGCGTAATATTCGTTGAGATATAAGCCTTTTTAGTAAATATTATTTTACTGCGCATGCTCGAAAGATAGAAAACTTTTTATTGCATAAGTTGGAAGCTAAATATACTGATCAACTTTTGTCAGAAGTTCATTTAGAATAAAATATAAGCAAATTATCGGCAAAAGAACAGCCTAGATTTTAGGTATTTTCCACAGTTGAAATTTCATAAGGGGTTTTACACATGCCGCGTATTTAATTTGAAGATCCAGTCACGTTGCAAAAGTTCTTTTTTGTGAGAACCCCCTTATGAACTTACAAATCTTAGTAAATAAATAAAAATATGTTAAAGTTACAAGCCTATAATCTGTAAAAATTCTGTTTAGTTACTGTAAAAGTCAACTCCAGAGTAAATATGCTTAATCCAAAGAGTTAAGTTCAATGAATAAACCAAAGGAGTATCGATATGTACTATTTTATAAAAATTATTACTACTACTAATATTGTCCAATTAAAAAAGATTCTAACAGTTGCTCATGCCATCAAGTGTTTTCCCTTAGGGTAATTGCCTTAGGCTTAAAACAATACTGATAAACTGGAAAAGAAGAAATTAAAAATTTTTTTTTTTGAAACATTGTGTATATCATTTTTGAAATGTATTTTCTTTTTCTCTTAAAGAATAGAGCAAAACGTAAAAATTACATAATATATATATAAAAAAAATAATAATAAACTTATTTTTTAGGGATACCAGCTGTCAAACTTTCAAGTTGACAAAATTGTCCATCTTGACGATGTATTAAAACTAATTATAACAAATTATTACCTTTGCGGTAATTTCATTCATTGTTACGTGTCACTTTTTTTTTTTTTTTTTTTTTTTTTTTTTTTTTTTTTGAAAATGTTTTTTGTTCTTGTTGTTACTTTGAAGCCATTTTTCTTAATTTCTTTAAAACCATTCGATTGTTATTTTTGTTTCTCTTAGTATTTGAATGTTTCTATTCATTGTTACAAGCTTCATTATTAAAAGGGCTTAATTAATTTCGATTTTTACTTTTGTTTCTAACATTCTAATCATAGATTGATTGGTTTTGTTTGTTACGAACAATCAATTATTTAAAAATACATGTTAGTCTAATTGTTATAATGCAAGTGTTATTAATCTATTTTTACATTCAAATGGATTGTTTGTTTTGATTCACTCCCTAACAGTACTCTTATACTCTTATCCATAGTATATCCGGAGGATGTCCCTTGAATGTACCTTCTTCCGTAGGATATTTTGAGGATGTCTTGTGTACGAGATGTGCTGTTAGGGCTATTAGGGGCCATTTGTTGTTAACACTAGAAGCGCCAAAGCCGTCATTTTGTCGGTTTTCGTTTGCTAAACTTCAATTTGAAGTGCCCTCAACCGTTGGCGTATTACGTGCTTGCGTAATCGCACTAACCCGCCAAAACTAGCAGACTGGGGTGACGTTTTTTCCTAGTAGTTGATTTGTTGAATAGGTTTTTACATCGCACAATGGACAATCGACGACGGTTCGGCAATCATCCATAAATGTGGTCTGGAAAAATGCCATCACAATTTTGATCGTCTTCACCAAGGATGTTTATTTCATAAGTTAAAAAATATTTCATTTTATTTGAAAATATTAAAAAAATGTATTTTTGCTTGGGCGACCAAACATCCCAAATTTCTTGGGTTCAGTTTGAAGATGAGTGAATTTGATCTACACTATGGGTAATTGTAGTGCTACACTATGGGTAATTATAGGCTGACCAGATTAAAGTACCTTTATAATAGAGAAGCATAAAAAATTGCTACAATTATCAAATTATGGATGCATTTTTTCATTCCTAATATATAAGGACTAAAAATAAAATGTTACTGATTAATAATTTAGTTTCTACAATTTTTTAAAACTTAGAAAAAAGCCTTTAAAAAAAAAGGGCGTCCCCATTTGTCTCCAGAAAATGTGGAAGTTTGGTCAGTATAGGGAATTGGTATCGAGCTGCGACTAACCTCTAAGGGTAGTCCGGAGACATGCTATCAAGATTTTGATTAATTATGGAGGGGATAAGCTTCTCCACTTCGGTGACCCAAAGGTATTATTTTGAATAGAAACATAGTTTAAACTACTGCATCCAACAACGATATCAAAGCGAAACGACAGAAAACTTTGCAAGGTGCGAGATTTTCTGCGAAATTTAAGCCAGACCCATAACAGATTGCTTTGGTGCATTTGGTGTTCAAGAAAATTCCTATACTAAATAATATTTTGTAGGTTAATATGAATGTTTAAGTAAATTATGCAAGCATAATGGAAACTATTCAAATTTTTGAACTTTCATTTGTGTTGTAGTGGTATTTGGTGGCAGTTGTTTCAATAAATCCATGTGGAGATAATGGACGTATATGCGAAATATTTTAGAGGTAATTTCTTTATATACATTGCATGTATATTGGTGGTGACTGGTGCACTTAAAATCTGCCTTGACAGTAATATCCTTCCCGTTTCCATCCAAAATATACCCCTAGGGATCACCAAAGGGGAGGAGTGTCATCTCCTTCGTAGAGGATCAAATTCTGATAACACTGCTCGGCATGGAAATTGCCCCAACACAATTTTGGAAAATTCTTATGTAAAATGACCTCCTGAATCAGAATAGGACGTCTATTTTGCCCTATCACCCACCATTTTCTAGGGATGGACCTCTATTTTTATGACTTTTCGGTAATTTTATGGCCGTGAATTTGATTTTTAGGGGGGGGGAGGTATTGTTTTAATTGTTAACTATCTTCTTAGTGGCTACAGAGCTGAAAAATTCTAAATTATCAACATTTGCGACAAGGGGAAAATTTAGGGAAGGATTTGCCACTGAAATTTTATATTTTTTATTTTTAAGTGTTAAATTAAATCCTTTTCATTCCTCAAATCAAATTCATGGTCATAAAATTACCGAACAGTGATAAAAATTGGGGGAGGGTGTCCCGAGAAAACGGTGGGTGACCGGACAAAATGGTAGTCATATTCGGATTCAGGAGGTCATTTTACACAAGAATAAGCAAAAATGGTATTGGGGTCGATATTATTATTATTATTTATTTATTTATTTGTTTATTATTATTATTTTTTGGCAGCGCAGTGTGACATGTCTCCGGATCATATTTAAGGGTGAATACCAGAACGTCGCCATTTGCCCATAACTTAGTTCTAATACAACATAAAGCCAACTCGCTAACACTTGATAGAAATTCGTTGAATATCATATTTAATAATACAGTCGGTAACAAAAGTGTCCGAACACTAGCAAAAATTCCTATGTAAAAAAGTCCACTTAATACTGTTTTGTTAAATACATCCTTGTCGAATCCTGGTCTTAGTATAAGAACAGAATTCGACAAGGATTTATTTAGCAAAAAAGTATTAAGTGGACTTTTTTTACATAGGAATTTTTGCTAGTGTTCGGACATTTTTGTTACCAACTGTACAGTCAAACCTCGTTAATATGAACACGCTTAAAGTGAATTATTTTAACATGAACTGTTTCCACAATCCCCGCCAAAATTAAGTTTAGTTCAGTTATATGAATATTAGTTACTGATAGCATGAACTACTGATAACATGAACTTTTTTGCTCCCCTTTGAGATTCCCGTTAACGAGGTTCGACTGTATTTTAGTGAATGAAATAAATATTATGCATATACTAAAAATTTATTTTGCATATTTGCGTTTATCATGTATGTTTTGAAAGTGAAAGATTAAACTAAGTTTAAAAATAAAACATTCAGGAAAATTAATATTTTAAATTTTATGAATTCTCAAATATCATGCTAACTTACATTTAACATTTAGAGATACGCAATTGGCAACAGTCTGATATTCATTCCCAGGGGTGGCCCCAACGAGCTGATATACTAGTAGAGTACGGATACCTAGTACATTTACCTATTTTCACATCAGTTAATTAAATAAAATCATGTCTTCGTTATGTCAATTATGCTAATTGGGTGAAATATTTTTATTTTGCTCGCTACATAAAAGTAGATTTGAATAACATATCTTAAGAAAAAAAAATTATATTACTTTTCATACTGTAGGAAATATTTATTCATAATTTTTAGAAGTATTTTTTTTTTTTTTTTTTTTTATTACATTACAGAAAAATATTACTTTGAAGGTGATTTCTTAATTATCTACTATATGAAAATTATTTCTTAATTCGGAAAGAATTCCTCCAAAATAACAAAAGAGGAATTAGTTCCCTTGATTCTCATTAACTTTTCTGGAGCAATGTTAATAAGTTTCCGTTCAAACAGTGACGTTACAGAAGTACATGCTGTTTTAAAGAAAGAAATTATGCAATAATATGGAAATTGTAACATTCCAGTTGAAATTATTTGATTCGAAATATTGCTTTATTGTTTCAAATAAGTATGTTAATTTTTTTTTCAAATGAATAATACATTAAATAATCTACAAACTTATAGGAATTTAAACTTTATTTTGTGGATGAAGTACGAAATGAGAAAAACAGTTATGTATAAAGCGATACAAATCGACGTAAATTTCAAACATAAATAATTGTTACGCACGCAAAAGCATTATTGCCAACGCTTTTATAAAATCCTTAAATTTTGTTTTAAAATCTTAATAAAACGTTTAATAAATTCAGCAATTTTCATACAATGTAATTATATATATATATATTTATATATAGTATACCAAAAGAGAAAAGGGAAAATATATTGTTAACCCCAACTCCCCTTTTCTTTTTGTAAGTCACAAATGTTAGCCGGCAAATGATTTTATATTAGAGAAGAAATATACACATACAATAACTTGTGTAGTCATCCAATACAGTGACAATTAGAAAATCCTATTAGATTTTCCTATACAATATTTTATTAGAAACCATGATATCTAAATGTATGCAGATATTTCCAATACATTTAAGAAGCATTGCTATAAAAAATCTATTTACTTAAAATTTACAATAAGAAAAACAGGAAACAAACAAATTTGAAAATTGCTCTTCACTATAAGGAAAATTTCTATAGAAAAGTCAATAAATAACGTTCCGCCAAAAAACAGGATTCATTTTACTGGAAATTGTTAGATTGGTTTATAGGTTATAGTTTTGAAAATTTTTGAGAAAATAATATTGAATTCTTCTATTACGAATTAAAATTTGTATTGATTTAGAATTTTAATTTTTAAAGTATTAAAAAATGTGTTATTTGTAGAAATATAATTTCTTTTGCGGTTCTACTCCAGTAATTCTTTTTCTTATCTCTCGTGTAAAGGAGGTAAGGAAATGTGTACGGATAGTATATCGCTAAAAAATTTTGCATTTTTAACACGTCATGCGATTCATATATTTTTTCTTAATTATTAAAGACTGGTAAGTTTTGATCGTATATTTATCATGACTACTATATTTAAATAAATTTGGTATTAAATCTGATTAAAACTTTCTAATGTTGGCAGCTATTATATAACTATGTATTTCAATTTCAAAGAAATTAATTCAGTAAATATTATAATAGGGTGAGAAACGAAGGTGTCTGAAACGAAAGAATTAATTTAAGCAAATGAAACAGAAAAATGAATAGATAAAATTGAAAAATATAAACAAAAAAAAAAAAAATGAAACGAAAGTAAAAGAAAAAAAAAAAAAAAAAAAATCTGGATGAGGTTCACAATTGCAAGGTTCCAGTTCCAATGTACTAAGTTTTTTTTTTTTTTTTTTTTTTGTATAAGTAGTAGCCTGGGCTACATAGCGCAGGGAGACAGACACAAAAATACTTCTGTTTATTTACGTACATTATATATGAAATAAGTTTAAGGATTTTATTTTGGCATTTTAGAAAATGCAATAGACGATATAACACTGTTTAACCACAGTTCATTACTTTTAAAAGATTCAAATCTAGCAATCATAATTCTGAATTAGATTTTAATTTAGCATAAAAGCTGCCTGTCCCGTTAAAATATTAAAATTTGCATAAAAGAATAATAGGAGATAAATATGAGATCAAAAGAGATGTACAAGAAAATTTAACAAATAGGAGTGAATAGATTTAAAATTCAGTTATTGTATGCAGTGTTCGTACGAGCTTAGATTTTGTCTCTAAGTTTTCCACCACTATTTTCAAAGAGGAAATCTATTTTTCACGTTACAGATTTGTTCTATGACAAAAATTGCCATTCAGAATCTGTAACGAAATACCTTGGAAAAAATGACTATCTTTTTTATGACAAAATAAGAATTTACTTTTTTCTTATAATAAAACGAGCACTTGTATTGTTTTGTATTAAATAGGATTATTTATATTTATAAGATGAGAATTATTTGATTATTTTTTAAAAAAATATACTTACATTTTTAATGATATTGACAAATATCACCTGACATAATAAGAATTTTTTTTTTTTTTTTTAACAGTGCATTACAATAATTGATCGAAAGGTAAAATATAAAAAATCAAATTATTTGTTGGAACCAAAGTTTAATAGTGCAGAGGTATTTATTTACTCTCGATGACATATTTCTAGTAAATCCGTACATTCTTCGTACTCTATGTATCTTTATTTGATGTTGACATTTCTACTGGGATCACACAGCTTCCAAATAAAAATATGATACAAAATAGGGGCGTAATTTGATTTCTGAAAGCGAACACAAATTACGGATTGTTGAAATTGATGTTTGATTCGAATTAATCTAATAAACAAAATAAATAAAGTTATAGGATGGACAAAAAAAGTGCAGGAGCACATAGAAATTTTTCTTTAGAAAAATATGCATAAATTTTTATTTTAATTATTACTATTATCATTTTAGTTTGATATAACGTTCATATTTCTATGCGCTGAAAAGTCATGTTTATATTGAAAACATGAACAAAATGAAAATTTTATTTCCAACTTAAAATAGCTTAGCTCTGCATTTTATATCTAAAAAGAATTCATATAATTAAATCTGGTACTATTCTATTTGCACAATGACAAATAACTACTCCAAATAGAAATATACAATAAAATAAATAAGGTTGCTAATCCCTTACATAAATGTGCAATTCAGAGAAAAAAAGAAAAAGAAAATTATTAGTATTTAAAAAAAAAAAAAAAAAAAAAAAAAACTATATTTATATGTTTGTATGAGTATCAAACATATTTATTTTAGTATTTTATTTACAAAACACACTGATGGATAAAAATCTAACATAGCGGTTTTTGTGAAAAAGAAAGTTACAAATTCAACATGGGAATCAAAAGAAACACACAGTTCGAATGTAATGAACAATAAAAGGATAAAATAATGATTAATTTCATGCGAAAGTTCACTAAAAATCGTTTATTAATTTTCAACTAACTCAATCATTTTTAATTTTTGTTGGCAGAAAACATATCAAGTAATATAACACATTATATATATATATATATATATGTATATATATACCAAAAAAAAGGGGGAGTTTTAAAAGAAGTAAGCAAAGGTAATTTTAGTTTTTTTACACATGTCATGTCTCTGGTACTATTAAACAATTGTATATATTTTTAAATTCTAGAACTTTTTATAAAGTGCATATCAGAGGAAATTCTTGTTTGTGTAAATTAAAATTTCTGAATTTAAAATGGGTCTCAATTTAAAGCAATTAAGCGATAACATGAGCAAATTATGTTTGTTTTTTGCCATGTCTGTCATACTGCAATTTTATCATATTAGGTGTAAATGATTTTTTCTTAGAATAACAGTTTTGCATTTTTAATATGAAAGACAGATATACCATCAAATCAAAATTCATTAAGATAAATTAATATTCAGTATTTAAAATTGGTCAACGAAGCTGTCTGATGTCATGTCTATCACAAATGGAATCAAATCAATGCAAAAAAGAATAACATTGGATTTTATTATGTATGTTTTGGGATAAAAAAAATTCAAACTTCATTTTTCACCTTAACTAAAGCTAAGGGTTATTGCAGTTTAACAAGAAACTTCTTTGGCTACAGTTGCTATTTAAAAATATACCACACTTTTAAAAGCGTTCGTGTAACTTTTACTCGAGTCGCCCAAAGACCGTCATGTACAGTCGATAACAAAAGTCTTCGAACGCTAGCAAAAATTCTTATATAATAAAAGTACAGTTAATACAGTTTTGTTAAATAAATCCTTGTCGAATCCTGTTTTAAGACTGACTAAGAACAGGATTCGACAATGATTTATTTAACAAAACTGTATTAAGTGTACTTTTTTTTTTACATAGGAATTTTTGCTAGTGTTCGGAGACTTTTGTTACCGACTGTACACTAATGGTGATTGGTGCATGTAAAAATTCATCGCGGCCCGAATATCCTCCTTGTTCCCATCCAAATTATATCTCTGGGGGTCACCGTAGCGGGGAAGCCGTCCTCTCCGTGGAGGATATAAATTTTGAAGGCATGTCTACGGACCGTACTTAAGGGTGAGTCCTAGACCGTTACCAAATGCCCATTGTGCAGCACTAGCGCGATGTTAAAACCCAAATTCTAACCAATATGTAACTTTTCTGATAAATGAATTACAAATCTTACAAAAATCATTTTTTAGTAACCAAACTGTTGAGGTTCAGTAAGTTCTATGTTTCATTAGAGCTACGCAAAGGGCTGTTGGCAACGGTCTAAAATTCGCTCCTGAATCTGACATTGAGACATGACATCACAGTTTTGATTCTCGTCTAAGGCGTCTAAGGGTTACATACAGTCGGTAACAAAAGTGTCCGAACACTAGCAAAAATTCCTATGTGGAAAAAGTACATTTCATGTGGTTTTGTTAAATAAATCCTTATCGAATCCTGTTCTTAGTCAGTGTAAAAACATGATTCGATAAGGCTTTATTTAACAAAACCGTGTGAAGTGTACTTTTTTAACATAGGAATTTTTGCTAGTGTTCGGACACTTTTGTTACCGACTGTACAAACGAAACGCTTGCAATTTCGATGACGTAAATTTTGCAAGTTTTTTGCAAATACAGTCTGCAGCAAAAGTAACAGAGCACTAGCGAAAATTACTATGTAAAGAAAGGTACACTTAATGCAGATTTGTTAAATAAATCCTTGTCAAATCATGTTCTTAGTCTAAGAACATGAATCGACAAGGATTTATTTAACAAAATAGTGCTAAGTGTGCTTTTTTCATATAGGAATTTTTGCTAATGCTCGGATACTTTTGCTACCTACTGCAGTGATACATTCGGAACGCCTGCAAACGGCTTTGGAACTGGGAGTGTTTCATCTGTATGTACTCCTAGGATGATGGTTCCCACTATTCGTTAAGCCTCAGACATATAATTTCCTCTGAAAATGGAGGATATATCAGGGTATATAGTTTCCCTAGATCAATAACTCCCCAAAGTAAAACGTTGGTGTCATGTACGATTAGGTTGACCAGATCAAAGTACCTTTATAATAGAGAAAGGTTAAAAATTGCTACAATATCCAATTATGGATGTATTTTTTCATTCCTAATATATAAGAGCTAAAAATAAAGTACTATTGACTAATAATTAACTTTCTACATTTTTTTAAAACTTTGAAAAATTAGTCCCCGTTTGTCCCCAGTAAATGGGGACGTTTGGTCAGCATATGTACAATAAAAAAAAAAAATTACATTAAAGAAAATGACGTAGAATAACTTTGCAGATGGAAGTCGTCCATTTGGATCATACTTTTAAAACTCAAAGTATTATTTATTTATTTTATTTTTTTTTTTTTCAAAATAATTTATTTGATTAATATTTTTACTTGATATATAAAATTCTAATAAAAGTTTTGAAATTTAAATGGGAATATTAGAAACTAAAATTGTGGATGGAAGGATTTTATATCACATTAGAGCTACGCATGAAGCAATAGGCGAAGGTCTAGAATTCACCCTTAGGTATTTTTCGTAAATGTGCTGAAATGCAACATAAAACCCACTTACAGTCTGCAGCAAAAGTATCCGAGCACTTACAATAATCCCTGTATAAAAAAAGTACACTTAATACTGCTTTGTTAAATAAATCCTTGTCGAGTCGTGTTTTCAGTCAGTCTAAGAACAAGATTCGACAAGGATTTATTTAACAAAACAGTTTTAAGTATACTTTTTTGACATCGGAATTATTGGCTAGTGTTCGGATACTTTTGCTGCCGACTGTAACTAACTTAATCTGGCAGGATTTGTAGTGGGGATTAATCCGGAATTACTTAAATTACAAACTGCTGTAACGGTTTTATTATTCTGACTATGTGAAATTTAATGTTTTTAAGTATGTGCCAGTTTGGATCATTTTCCAAGTATAAATTTTACTAGAAGTGGTAGAGTGGCGAGCTCATAATTGGAAGATTGCGTGTTCGATACACGAGCCGGCTGAAAAACCGCCGTTTACACTAATTTCGACTGGTGAAAGTAAAATCCGTTGTGGTCGCAATGTCCACCATGTTCCCATACATATTATGCTCAAACTGGGAAAGCCATCCCCTTCGTGGAATTACAAAAAATGGGATGGCATGACTCCGTATTAGAGATCCCAGACCGTCGCCAATTAACCATAGCGCAGTGCCAGTGCGACGTTAAACCGATCCAACCAACCATAAACTCCGCTATGCTGCCTGTTGTGGTATAGCAAAAATTCAGTTTTCACCTACCTATCTACTAACTTCGCTTTTTCCCACGTGAAGTGTGTTGTGTTCTCTATAGATGAATTTTCGTCGTAAGTGTTTCTGAAGAATTTTATAACAAAATTGTGAAAAAACCGTGATTTTCTTGTGATCCTGCACTGCTCAAATAAGATTTTTTATCAAGTATAGTTTTGACTTTTTATTAAACCTGTTTGAAATCTAAATGGGTGGAATGTGCTTTACGATACTGCTTGGCGTCGTGTTTCCGATCGCTCATAAAGATGGCCGCTGTGGATAAACTGCAATGCTATGTAAAATTATTGTGCGATCCGTGATAAGTTTCATTTAATATTCAGCGTGTATACCCGCTGAGGAAGTGGCCAAATTGGCGAAGCGTTCCCGTTCAAGGTAAGGAGCATGTCTTACTAGCATGGCCGTTATGGCGACATTGTTTATATCTTTAAAAATTGCATAATTTTACATTGATGCTTTACCATATTTTACAGCCAATCAGGCCTATGTTTTCTTTAAATTTGCCAGTCGGACGTATTTTAATAATTTAAGACACCTTAGTTTGATAACCCTCTTTTTAATACCCATTTGTTTTTCCCCTCTGCGCTACTGCCTATTTCTGCTTATATATATATATGAATAGCAGAGGGTTTCCTTTTATTTGCTATTACGTATATATATATATTGTATGTATAAAATATTTCTTTTAATTAAAATTAGTATTTTTTTCAACGGTATTTTATTTAAATTGGATAACTTGAGAAATATAGTGTACTTTTCTTAATATTATATCACGGAATTGGGTATGGCGGTATTTGTAAAACATTTTTAATCAACTTATTTATATTCGTGAAACATTTTCTTTGTGATGAAATATTTTTAACATGCACATTTTAATAATGTGGAAACGTGTTGATAAAATAATTAATTTTTATTAACTGGAGTAAAGCGTATGCTTCGCAGATGAAAAAACACGAATGTATTTATGCTTAGTAAAGATTTCGGTCCGTATCAATGTAATTACCTGAAGGTTTTAAAATCTGTTTCGAAAATCATCCAGAACGTTCTCTTATCATGGAAATATGATTGGAAATGAGGTAAACGGAGATTCTATCTTCCTTCATAAAATGGGAATTTTAGATGTAATGTGATTTACTTTTTTGTATTTTTCGTGAATGCCATATATTTTAAGTAAATTTAAAGCAAAAAATTTTAAGTAATATACATTTAAACTTACTAAGATTACTGGATACAAAAAAAAAAGTAATGTATTATGTTACCCCTTTTTTTATGTACGTAACAACTTAAAAAAATTCAATACTAATAATACAGAAATTTCAATAATATTTTTAAAAAAGTCATAAAAAATTTCTAGAAAAAAAATATTTAGCATGTCGGAATCTATTTTGGAGAATCGTGTTAGGATGGTAAGTCATTTACGATATACATAACAGTTCATTTCTCTGTCGATATGTGGATAAATGTTAGTGCACTCGGGAAACCTGTATAAAATGGCTCTCATCTAACTAATTCATTACGCTGACGCAAAGCTATCGTCTTCCATAACCAAAATTATTGGTGAAATTGTATTTAGAAATAGGCTTTAACTTTATATATATATATATATATATATATATATATATATAATACACAATATTTCACTGATTCACAATAATTTATTATTTTCCCATAACTGATATACATTTTTATTATTTTATTTCTTAACAAAGATTGCAAAAAAAAAAAAAAAAAAAAAAAACGAAGTTTTCAATTTTATAGTTTCAAAGTAATTAATATTCTTTAAAATGCGGTTGATCCGGAGAACAGAGGTTCACTTTCTGCTTGGCGAACTTCCGTAGCGAGAAACTGCATATCCTTGTAAACATAACTTAACAATTCTATTATGACGCAGTATGGAGAGATTTGATTGGTTCATTTGTTTTTTATTGATTTGAGTGTATTTTACATTGCACTAGAGCTACATTATGGGGAATTAGGCTATATTTAATTGGTTCATTTGTTTTTAATATATTTTACGTTGCACTAGAGCTACATTACGGGAAATTAGGCGATGTTTGATTGGTTGATTTGTTTTGAGCGTATTTTACTCTGCACCAGAGCTACATTATGGGGAATTTTGGTCTTAACATGCGCTATAGTGATTGCCGCGGAACCGAGTTGCGTGAGTTTTCAGATTCATGCACAGCGGGGTAGGGGTGTCCAGTGATGTTTTTTTGGTTTTAACATGCGCGGCAGTGGTTGCCGCGGAACCGAGTTACGTGCGTTTTCAGATTCATGCACAGCGAGGTAGGGGTGTCCAGTGATGTTTTTTTGGTTTTAACATGCGCGACAGTGATTGACGCGGAGCCGAGTGACGTGCGTTTTCAGATTCATGCACAGCTTGGTAGGGGTGTCCAGTGATGTTTTTTTGGTTTTAACATGCGCGACAGTGATTGCCACGGAACAGAGTTACGTGCGTTTTCAGATTCATGCACAGCGAAGTAGGGGTGTCCAGTGATTTTTTTGTCTTAACATGCGCGACAGTGATTGCTGCGGAACCGAGTTACGTGCGTTTTCTGATTCATGCACAGCAAGTTAATGGTACACAGAGAATTTTGATCAGGACGTAGCTGTATACAGTCGTGTTTCTTTGTTGGTTCATATACCTTAGGGGTGTGTCCCAATTCATCCTCGGTCGTTACAGTGGCCGGATCCGTGAACTTTTAAAACAGAGAAGCTTTACATTGCTATAATTAACTAATTTTGCATGGTTTTTTTTTTTTTTTAAATTAATAAGCACTAAAAATAAAATTTGAATATTAAATAGTTTACTTTCTATAATTTTTTAAAAAATTATAATAATGGGAATAATGTAAACGTTGTCTGTAGAAAATGGGGATATTTGGTTGCCGTACTCATTGCCCACAACGTAGCACTAGTTCGACGTAAAACTCACTCACTCATTCACTTGATGGTCAAGTTTATGAAAACTAGGTAGGGGAAGAGGGGGGACATTGGGACACTTTTTATAAAAGCATATTATTTTCCAATTTATAAAAGTTTTAATGCTTTTGTGCATTTTTATTTAAATATTTGCGTTATTGGTCACCTTTTAAATGGGTAATGAGCATTGTTTAATGTGTTTTACAAACAGAAATAATTAAAACATAACTTATGCAAAAGTGTCCCAATGTTCCCCGTGCAGGGGCAGATTGGGACAACACTGATTTAATGATGGGACACTTTGGGACAACCATCTTTTTATTTATCTAATTACAATATTGCAAAATATTTTGCTAAAGTAAATGAAAGGCTTTCAAAACAATGAATTTGATACAATAACAAATAATAATAAAGTAGGTAATTATGAGAAAATGAAATTGTTATGAAGCATTACTGCATATTCATATCTTAACGCACATCAAAACCCTGCAAGTCTACACAAAACTTTAATGTTATGTAGGATCGTGTTGATGGCATAGTTAAGTTGAGAACATGATATTAAATAATCTTTCAACAAGAGTTCTTGTTCAGCTGTGAATATTTGTTGAGATGTATATTTGGATTGAAACTTATAATTTATATTTGTAGTACACACTCAATCTTATTTTCTCTCATTTTTTTCAATCTATTAAATAATGTAGATTTTGGTATATAATATTTAATTGCAATTTCCCTCACAGAAAGTTTATCTTTAATTATTTCATTTATTGCCTTTTCTATATTTTCTTCTGAAATTTTAGTTCTTTCAGTTTTTGGCTTATAATTTCTAATCATTTTCTATTTATTTAAAGAATACCTAGAAAAAAAATTAATACAATTAGCTTATATGTGCAAAAAATAAGTAAATAAATAAAAATATATTGGTGTTAGAAATGAATGGACCATTTGAGCAGTCCCAATGTGCCCCATGCATTGGTGTCCCAATGTACCCCATCAGGTCATTTTCAAAACAAATGTTTAGGCCTAATTTTCTAGAGCACATGGGCTAACGATCTATAGTGGAAACGAAAGCTTAATGTTTATAAAAACACATAGCACTTTTAAAAATTAAAATATTTATTTCCTATTACCTAAAAAATCAACATTAATTTACTTGAAAAAAATTACTTTTCATATGATAAAATAAACTATCCTTGTTCATAGGCAGCAGATTTGAATGAATGAGTTGATATCATAAATATGAAGATGTACCACTAGTGTCGTCTAGTGTGATTTTTTACAAATTTTATTTTGCAATAATAAAGGGATAAAAGCCTTTGTCCCAATGTGCCCCGTGTCCCAATGTACCCCCTTCTCCCCTAATTTTCCCCTCCGCTGAAATGTAAGTGCTAATGAAAAATTCGAAACGATATGTGTCTGTAGGAATGAAAGCGTATCATTTGATAACTTGAAAAAATGATTTTATTTTATTTGTAGATTCTCATAATTTTTATACCGATGTGTTTCGATTCATTTGAATGCGGTTTTAGAATCCTCGAATGTTACGAATTAACTGAGCGTGAAGTGAAATATTTGATATGTGATTTACGTATTATGGAGTCAACAGAAATTTCAAAATGGAAAAAAAAATAAATAAATAAAATTCATATTGCATATATTGTAAGTTTTCATGCTTTTTTAATTACTTTTAAAGTTATATTTTTATTCTGAATTTTTATTTATTTAATTACATTTATTGTGTTGTTGAAATTAATTTGCTCTTAAAACTTCGATGACAAAGCGTGCATTTTGTTAAGTATTTGCTCATTTATTAAAATATTGTAGTTAAAAAGTTAATTAACCATCACCATTTTATGAAATTTCTTCGATAATTTTATTTAATTACGTTAAATGGTCGTCTGCATTAATATTTATTTCATTTCGAAAGTAAACAAACATTTTGTAAGGTTGCCATAAGATAAATTCAATTCCTTGGTTTGTTGGCGCACGGATAATATCGCCAAAATGTAAACAAACGCCAGTGAACCTCTGTTCTCCAGATGTTCACTCCAGATCTGTTCTCCAAAAATGCTTCTTTAGAAATACACATTTAATAATTTTTTTTTAATTTTCTTCAGTAATTTTTTTAATTCGTTTTGCAAACTTTCTGGCTATGAAAACGAAATAAAAGAAAATCGGAAGGAGTAATTCGGATTAAAATTTTTCTCATAGACTAATTTTTGGTTTAGCAATTGGCGATGTTAGCTTAAGTGTTCTTTTTAAACCTATTAAGCTCTGAGGTTAAGAAAACATTTTAATGACCAACAAGGTCGCAAATGAAAACGAAAAAATGCAATGCATCATTTAAAAAATAATGCATAGAATGGTAAGTATCAAATTTCCCTTTACAAACAAAACAGTACGCTGCATTTAAAACGGGTTAGCGAACTGAAATTAGATTTTGTAAATGGGATATAGTCTAGATATACACTGATGGAAAAAAAAATCCCAACACCAGGAAGGAGCTATGCTAGATAAACGAAATTTGGTAGGCGTGTTTATACATCTCAAAGATGACGTCGATTCAAATTTCGAGCTACGCGCATAAGTGTGGCGCTAGTAGCGACACTATGAACATGCAAATGAGGTTTGCTATAAATAAGTGCTGTAAGGTTCGTGATCGTTATTTACAGTTGAGATTTGACGTAGTGAGTTAATGTTAGTCAAGGATGCCTCTAAGAAGACGAAGAAGCCATTATCAACAGCTGACTGAGTTTGAACGAGGTCGTGTAGTAGGGCTACGAGAAGGTGGGTTTTCTTTCCGCGATATTGCAGAAAGACTTGGCAGGAATGTATCCACTGTGCATGAGTGTTGGCAGCAGTGGTCAAGGGAAGGTACTGCCTCAAGAAGACCGGGTTCCGGGCGGCCACGAGGCACTACTGAGAGGGAAGACCGCCGTGTTCGGCGTATGGCTGTGGCTAATCGTACTGCGTCTGCAGCTGAAATTCGAGCTGCAGTTGGTACCACAGTGACACAACGAACTGTTATAAATCGGTTACTTCAAGGACAGCTCCGAGCCAGACGCCCTGTAGCGTGCATTCCACAGACTCCAAACAACTGCCGTTTGCGACGTGAGTGGTGTCAAGCTAGAGCTCATTGGAGGACGGAGTGGAGATCTGCTGTGTTTTTTGATGAAAGCCGGTTCTGCCTTGGTCGCAGTGATAGCCGTGTGTTGGTTAGAAGGAGGCCAGGTGAACGCCTGCTAGCGACCTGCCTGCGGCCTAGACACACAATGGTTTGGGGAGCAATTTCGTATAACAGCAGGAGCACTCTCGTGGTTATCATACGCACCCTGACTGCAAATTTGTACGTTAGTCTAGTGATACAACCTGTTGTGCTGCCATTCATGAACAGCATTCAAGGGGGTGTTTTCCAACAGGATAACTCTCGCCCTCATACCGCTATTGTAACCCAACATGCTCTACAGAGTGTCGACATGTTGCCTTGGTCTGCTAGATCACCAGATCTTTCTCCAATCGAGCACGTATGGGATATCATTGGACGACAACTCCAGCGTCATCCACAACCAGCATTAACCGTCCCTTCATTGACCGCCCAAGTGCAACAGGCATGGAATTCCATCCCACAAACTGATATCCGACACCTGTACGACACAATGCATGCATGTTTGCATTCTTGCATTCAAAATTCTGGCGGTTACACCGGTTACTACTGTACCAACATTTCACATTTGAAATGGCTCTTCTCGCCAATGGCTCTACCTGTGATCTTGAAACTTTAATCAATTAAATATGTTACCTAGACAAATGTATTGCTGAAATTTCATTACTGTACAATAATTTTTTCTTGGTGTTGGGATTTTTTTTCCATCAGTGTATTTAATTATAAAATAAGTTAAGTTCATAATGACGGAGTAGATAAAAATTTTGAACTATTTATAATCTCGTTTTGGTTTCTTTTGGTTACGACTTTTGGTTTCACATTTATCCCACGCAAAGCGCCATGCCATGAACATATTTCAACATTTCTTATAAATCGTTTAAATACCACTGTCTTAATGTCTTTTTCAGAGGCAGGTGGCTGGTATACTGTAATAATAACCACTTGTTATTTATTTTTTTTTATTTCTTTAAACTATTTTTTAATAATTGGTTTGTTTGCTTTTCAGTATATTTGTTATTTATTAGTTACAGTTTCAAATGACTTTTTTTTTTTTTAATACGATTTGCTCTTAAAAGCTAAAAATGAAGTTATGTGTTCTTACATTAAGATAATTATTTATATAATTCATATTTGAAGTCAATAAAGTAGACGATTTCATTAATAAATTCAATAAAGTAAACAATTAAGTAAATAATATTTTAATTTAAATTTTCAACTAATAAATAAATATTTATTTTCCACTGATTACTTAAAAAGTATATTAAAAGCAAACAAATTTTAAAGCTGTAAAAATTTAATTCTTTATTTCTTTGTCTCATTCATTCATTTTTGAAAATAAATTTCTAAAATATTTGCGAACATTAAAACTTTTATCTGAAACTCAAATATTTAATTTATTCATGTGTCATGAAAGAATATTATATGTTTACATATATGCAATGCAAACAGAAAATATATTTTTTACAACTTTGCGAATAGAAATAACATTATAAAAAAGACAACTTTTGAATATCATTTTGTTTACATTGTTATTTTTTCTTTAGTGTATTATCTTTACGAAAAATGTTTGAATGAATCTGACAAAATCAAAGACAGCTTTAGGTTTATAAAAAATGTTTTATTAGATCAAAAATAAACATTTTTTTTTTTTTTTTCAAAATATGTAGTCGATTAAAAAAAAAAAAAAAAGTTTTTGAGCAAAAAAATATTTAGAAGCACATGATATATCTATTTATTGTTATTTTTATTCAAAATTTTCTTAGTGGAGTAAGTTTGTATAACATGCATTATTGTACAATATGGAGTGTCACGTGATTCTCTTACATGCACATAAGGGGAAGCCATTCTTAGAATAAATAAATCAGTAACGAGCGTGAGTTACTCTTTGTGAATTTCTTAGATTAATTTCGACTTAAAATCGATAAGTCTTCATCTAGTAAGTGTTTAAAAATATAATTAATACGATTATATTTTTCTTTCTGCAAAATAATGTTTTGCAAAATTGTTCTTTTTTAGAACTTTTTTTACTTTCTCTTACCCATAAGTTAAAGAAAGTATTGTTTTTGGATCAAATTTTCGAAAGTGAGTTTTTGTCATATTTACACGTTTTAAGGTCCCCTGAATACAAAAATCATAATTTTAGCGATCCGTCTGTCTGTGTGTATCTGTTATAAGTATATCTCAAAAAATAAATTATAGCAGAAAGCCTAAACTTGGCATTCTGAATGTGTATTATCATACACTTTCAGAAGTTACAGGGATGTTACACTAAACTTTTCGTTGAGATCAAGCAAATGGTTCGTGTACAGGGACACCCAAGATAATTCAAATGCATTATGTCTAGCGGGTAAATTGCAGGTAAGTAGAGTTTAACATCTATAAACTACACTACACCAAATGAAAAATATATATTTTTTTTATGCATAAAAACATGTTTCATGTAGAATATGGTATATCAATCATTCACTGTTCGTTTACAGGGCTAGACAAAACAACCAGATGAGAATGTGACAATACTTGAAAATTGGTGGACGTATACATCAAGTAGTGTTGTGTGTTACTAATATAGTATTATATTTATGTCTACCATGTGATGTGTACGTATCTTTCAGAAGATATACATGGTTACCAATATTTAAGCCATAACATTCTTTTTTATTGTTAGTGGAAGTGCTTTACTGTAATATTTTACCATGTCCAGGAAAGCTGCTCAGGAATTGAAATGAATTCCTCATAGAGATATGGTAAATAATGTATGTTTTTAAGCTAAATATTCCTCGCTTATTATTTTTTTATTTACAGGTTTTGAGGCTTCCTGATTACCGAAGTGAAATTTTTTAACGTTTGATCTTTGACTGTGTATCTTATAGTAACATAAAAACGAATATTTTTAGGAGATCCAAATGCTGTATTTTGAAGTTAAAATAAGTTTGTTGCTATAAAAATTTGGTCTAGATTGATAAGTTTCAAGGAATGTTGGGTGTGAAAGTTATCTGAATAATTTTAAGTGAACTTTTAATTTTAATAACAGATTTAAATTCTATATAAATGTAGGTGTATTAATGAAAACGGGGGATTGAGGGGGGAGGGGGTACCGCCCTTCTCACACAGATCTAATTATAATATAAAACTCTTCCGAAGCCTAATTTGGGTTGGTTTATCATAGGTTTACATAACAGAACTCTTTATCTTACACATTTATCTCCAACCTGTATTTATAGTATTAAATTTCAGGGTAAGATAAAGTAGTGTGAGTGACACACCAGATTAGTTTTCTTAATATTTGAAATGTGATTTTTTTTTTCGAAGGCCACGTTAACATAAAGTAAATAAATTATTAATATTAACATGAATATTAAAAGTGTTCAATAATTTTGCAACACCAAATGTTTAAATTTTCTTTTTTGAATTTTGCAAATTTATTTAAACTTGTAAAGTTTAATATTCAAAATACTTTATTAAAAGTATAAATTTCTGAAATATTTGTTTGAAGCATGTTATGCCTCTACAATCTACGGTTGAACACAATCAAGAGTGTCAATTATTTGTTCTTTATGTCAGTTTTAATATCACTGAAAATACACATAAGTTATTATGTCGCTAAGGTACGTCAGTAATTTTATGTAATTTATTGTCATTTTAATAAGTACTATTAGTATCCACTTGCATGTATTATTTAATAAATTATTTATTAAAATTATTTTCTGTGGTGAATGCAGACGTTTTTATCTCAAAGAAATATAACACTAAAAGGTGAATGAAGACATAATTTTGTGTCGACATCTAAAGGTTATTTTTTCCCATTAAAAATGAAATAAATCGGTAACGTTATTTTGAACAATCTCAGATCTGTAGTTCAACCATTCGTTTTAAAGGTAATGACGAATTCTTTTAAAAGATACTCGTATGGGAAAACTGACATCCCACGAGGAAGGTCTTCCCCGCCTATTCAGGGAAGAGCGTACACACCATTTTTTCCCTTGGATTTCTACTACTCTTATCAATAATTTCTAATAATTTTACAATCATTTATTAAAAAAATAACTCTCATTTTGTACATTGATACAAAATTTTGTTTTTTACTGCCAAATTAAAAATTATGGGGGAGGGGGGGCGGGGAGGATGACAGTGTCACCAATCTCCGAATGCAATCGGCACCAATTAGGTCATGGTTAGCTCAATACCAAGTTTGTTTAAATTTCGTTTATTGGTTCGCGAGATACAGAGTCTTTAACTTTTTGATACACAAACGCGCATGCAGAGATTCATTTTCTAAAAATAGATAAACCGTATTTGGGGAGACCTCAAAACATGTAAATCCGTACAAAGCCGGAGGTCAAAATTTATCAAATACTTTCTTCTTGTATGATTATAAGAAAATAAAAATTATGGTTTCTTAAAAGATATAACAAAACAATTTAATATAAAATGCTAAATATTGCAAAATATTTCATTCAAGATGTTTTTTTCCCACTGATTTTTATGTGTTTTAACACCAGTGATTTTCACAATCCCAACTCAATCTTTTTAAAGCTTCCGTGAATCTGCTTATCATATATTTAAATTTGCTGCAAAACTGATCTCCCTTTTTAGTCACAAAAAAAAAAAAAAAAAAAAAAAAATGGAAAAACACCCCTCACTTTTTGAAAGCTGAGTTCTTTTTGTTATGCAAATTCCTGTTTATTGACTCGTGCATCGAAGGCTGTAAAAAATACTTTTGAAAACCCACTTTTAGATTTGAGTAAAATCTTTGTTTAGAATCAATTTATAGGAAATGGGATTTCATTCATCCTATACTGTAAGATACATTTTTTCAGTTAGAGTACAAAATTTTATTTGCAAACTTTTACGTAAAGTGGATTATTGTAAATAAATCTCATTTATGTAACAACTGATTACTTAATTTATATATATTTCTATTATGGGGAAAAAAAGGAAGAAAGAAACTCTGGTTTAAACTAAAGATACATAATATATAAAAAACTTGATCTTTTTTTTTTTTTTTTTTAAGTTTATTTATGTTTATGTGTGAAAGTAAATCGGAACCTTTTAAGAAAAAAATATATTTGCATTAAAGGTAAATGTTAACTAAAGTTTACGTATAATCTTTTTTTTTTTTTTTTTTTTTTTTTTTTTTTTTTTAAGAAAAATTTATAATATAAAAATGTCTATAATGCTTTAAAAATAATAAATGTCTATATATGCTTTATAAAGTTCGAAAAAATGTACTGGGCAATACAAACTTAAGCCTAGAATATGAAATAAAAGATTTAGTGGAGTATAGAGATATTATTGTGAAAAGACCAAATCATCGATAAAATGTTAGGAAATAAAAACATGTTAAATCGACTACTGGAAGCGCTTCCATTATATATATATATATTGTACATGAAAATACCTCCATTTTTTAATTTTACATTCGATTATGATAGTTTAAGAATTATTTGCAAGTATTAAGACATTCACTTAGTTGATTCATAACGTCTGTATACACAGTCGTTATTAACAACAAATTTCTAGCAAAAGTAATATCGTGCTTTCATTTTATTTAATTTTAATTCTCTTAAGAAGCAAGTACCGGAAAATGAATCAAGTCCACAATGGAATGTAATCTTTCCATGCCAGCCGCAGGTAGTTTACAAATTTCATTTACGAGAGGAGTATCCCTCGTTTTATTTGTTTATGTATGTGTCTTTAAATACATTCAGCCTTTGGGTAATTCTAGAATTGTTTCTGTTATTATGAAAGCACAGACTTGCATCCAGTTAGGGAATGCAAAGTGTTCGAACTTCTTTCATTCAACAGCTAAACTATACTTTTGAAAATTTAACTTCCTTCTTTTCTATTTCGAAAGCTATATTTATGTAATTATGTTTCAAGAGAAATCTTACTACAGCAAAATTGTTTCGTTTATAATTAGTTATATCGTCAAATTTATACAGAATAGCATTTTTTTTTTTTTTTTAATGGAGGAGGGTTATATAACGAGAAAATATTTTAAAAGAACAAAATAGTATTTTCTTCATACTAATTTTCTAAATCATTACAGTTAAATTAATTAATTTTATAAGAAAATTTCGATAGTTTCGTTATGGATGATGAATTCATATCGTAATGAAATAACAAGAACAATTTTAACGAAACAGTGAACATAGGAATAAACTGGTTTAAATTATAAAAATATGTGTTGTGTGCAGATATACAAACACGTCTATTCTTAATAGACAATCCATTTCAGCATGTTTCGTGTTATTCTTTTTTTTTATACATTTTTTTATTTTTTTTTAAATAATATGAAAATATCATTCTCAAATGATCTTGCTCGAAAATGTCAGAAATGAGAGATTTCAAATTTTCTTACGTTTGAATTTCAGAAGTGATATAAAAAGTTACTTAGTGCTGATACTAAATTCAATCCTTGGTAATATAACTAGAAAAGACTTGTTTGTGTAATGAGGAGGAAGAATCAAATTACACAATTGTCTGTGTAACACAGTCCATCTTTGAGGAATAGTAATATATATATATATATACATATATACATTTATTTTTCATAAATTCAGGATTCTTTTTAAGGAATGCGAATCAAAATGTTATATTGTCAAACGTATTAAATTCTTAATTCAAATTTAAAATAAAGGATTTTGTCATTTATAAGGTTTTGAAGACTGTTACGTTTCCAATAAAATTTTCGTAATATAAATGTCAAATGTATCTATATTTAATTGCCGAATCGTATATCATTCCAGAAATTTAAAACCACATTTTCAGTTGCATGGCTCTAAGGTGTGCTAATTTCTTTAACAAAATATATTTTTTGTTACATCACGTGTATTAATGTGAAGAAATGACATTGAAGTTTAAACAGTGAAGTGAATAGCTACGTACAGTTAAAAACAATTTAATAATTCTGTAAACCGCGTCATTTTTTTTTTCTTATCATGCGTTTGAAAATTCCCGTAAAATATAAATTATTTAAATCATAGCTATAATAAAAAATTCTTACGTGTAAATTTAAAAATGTATATCTTTTAAAATTTTTCTTTTTGAGATTTTATACATTTTTTACTAAAATATTGTCTCATGGTAATTAACTCTGAAAATTCTCATTATTCTTCCTGACGCACCCAATAAATTGAAGAAATAATCAGGAAATAGACCAGGAAACCTATTTGAATGAGTAAATAAATGCATACCCACCCTCCCCCTGGGAAAAAAAAAAAAAAAAGAAAACTTATCAAAACCTACCACAATTTGTGATAAATATTTTTAACTTTTTCGGAAAATATTTAAAAAAATAAATAAATGACATTACTATATATTATACCCAAGTCAAAGCTTGTATAAAAATGCATCTTATAAGTTCTTTGGAACTTACTGAACTTTTCAAACAGCACAGTTACTAATGGATTATGTAAATACTGATTCATACTGGGATATCATGGTGTTATTACGCATTTCGTGCATATGTACAAACAGGAAAATATTACTGAATGAACAGTTCGGATTCTCTGGGATATTTCATCGCGTGTTCAAATGCTTCTATTTCAGTCTTAAAAAAATAGTCCACCCCCCCCCCCCACTACTTTTTAACAATTATCAGTATAAAATAAAATTATAATAACCCTACTCGCATTTATGGGATTTTAAACTTAAATATCAATTTTCTTTTTTTCACGGATTACTAGATACTCAATGCAACTAGTGTTAATAACTATAATAATTTTAATAATTCTTGTCATTAAAAACGTTGCTAGGGTTTTATATAAAATAATTTTCTTATCTTAAAAATAATTGTATATATAAAAAAGGGCAATATTTTGATGGTGTATATATATATATATATGATGGTGTTTATATATATATATATATATATATATATATATATATATATATATATATATATATATATATATATATGGAATCTTTAAAAATTTTGTTACAGATAAGAAAAAAAATCTCCGCTTTGGTGCGAGTTTTTATCCGATTCTAAATGATATTTTTCTTTAATTCCTTTTCTTAAGAATGAAAGTTTATGAGTAATAACATGGAATTTTGAGAAATCACAAGGATGGAGAAGGAATACGCGCGCGCAGCGCACGGGTCTACGCTGCCGAAGGCAGTGGAGACCCGGTGCGACATTTTTCCCGATCAGATTTTTTTTTTTTTTTTTTTTTTTTACATGATAAAAATTAATGCAATTTTGAGAATTCATTAATTATTGTGATTCATTTAAAAATAGTGACCAGCGAAGCGGGCGTAGCCTGCTAGTCCGTAATAAATCAAGGTTCTTGCAAAAAAGTATCATAATTTATGGATAGTATAGAAGAAAGATTTCGCAAAGAAGATTAACGTAAGTATTCAAAAAAATAAATTTTCATTTTTCTGGGGTTGGTGGGGGAAGGGACTTTGTTTTTGAAGATACTGATATAAAAAATAAATTCCATTTTTACCGTCACGTATTTTTTTTTTTTTTATTATTAAAAGAAAATAATAATAATAATAAAATAATAATAATTTGCACAAAATAAATAAATCACTAATTTTATTACATTGATTTCTTATTTTTGATATCCCTACAAAAAGCTTACGTTTTCACCCCTTCCACTGCTTCCTCGCACTTTCTATTTTTTATTTTGTTTCCAGATTCACCTTTATAAATATTGTTTTGAAAAAAGAAAAACATTATTGAATATGTTTTTATAATCAACAAAATGATAATTTCATATTTTGCCCAAAATTAAAAAAAAAATATATAACTTTTGCATTTAAATTTATAATTAATTAAATAAGAATAATAAATAGAATAAGTTTTTAACAAAATGGAAATATTACTGAATTTTTATGTTTAAACGAGTAGAAACAAATAAAAAGTTAAAACGTATCTTTATATATATATATATATATATATATATATATATATATATATATATGTATGATTGTGGAGGGGGGACATAGTGACATGTGTGTAATTAACGGTACTAAGGTTGTATTAGTCACTTTATTGTTTCTGAAATTTTACTTGTTGCAATACAACATGTGAATGTGAATTTTGTAATAATATAGAAATATTCTAAATATAATAGAAATAGTTTAAAGAATTCACGGAAACAGAACCTACTTTCTACAATCTTAAATTTACGAAAAATGAACATTGTGTATTCGGTATTAAGCTATAAATTATCTATTTGAAAATTTTTTATTTATTTAAGTGCTTGAATGAAGAGTATGAGAAACCCGTTGCCACTTACATTATCTTGTAACTTTGTTTTTGTAAATATTGAGAGTATAGAGAAGAATAAATATGCTGCTCAAAACAATTAAAGGATATTTAAGTCTTACATAAAATAAAGGTGTAAGCGATTTTTTTTTTTTTCTGGCACAAAAAGAAGAGCCACAGATGCAAATTTTTCTCATTTTCAAGAGTTCGAATTATGCAAATTTCGAATTCGACGTCAAAAGCGGCGCTTTAGTGGCAGCGAATGGAATTTGGCTTTCAACTTAACGAGAGACAAAGCGGGAAAGAATGATCGATACTCAGTAATTTATGACTAACATTTATTACTAATCATTTCCTTTATTATCAACGAGCAATGAAATTTAATTGGCAATTTAGGCAAATTTAAGATTCGCATATGACAAGTAGTACAAATAACATGGGGGGGGGGGCAATTTATAACTTTTTGTAGTCTGAAAAATATTACTTTTGTCTGCCCTACTGTATATTATAATATAATGATAATCCCTAATATAGAATATAATCGGAATCCAAATAAACTAAACTTAGATCTAGTATAAATTTATGTATGTATGTGGAATACAAATATATTACAATAGTTGTTGACTGTTAAAGTAATTTACATGCGTTAAAATACGGTAAAATATGAAATTTTATTTCTTATGCATATGTAGATACTAATGTAAACAAATAGCTAGACTAACATAAATTAATAGTTAAATTAGAAACATTCTTATGATTCTCCATTCAAGAAAGAGTCAAGCACTTCTTTACACAGTAAAACTTTTGAAAATTTTTCACGGTAATTGTCACTGATCATAAAACTGTGTTAACTTTTTTTATCTTTCTTGAAGAAAGGAAATCCTCTTTCATAAACGGTCAACACCCTGAATTTTATAAGCATTTTGTTAGAAGTACGGACAGTGGACTTTTATTCCGAAAAAGGGAGCTGGCCATATAACTTAACCTTTAACTCTATGAATTTTACTGATATCTCTTAAAGTATAAATAGGAACAAAATCTTGCAAAATGTATTCATTTTGTAAATTACTTTTTTATGTATATTCACTTCTTTAAGCCTTTCTTTATATCTGAGATATTTGGAAAAGCAATCATTTGATTTTCTATTAAATCATTCAAATAGAAAAATATTTAAGATGTAAAAATGTATCTTGCATTTTTTATACTTACACATAGTATTTCGATTAAATTTCTCAAATGGAATATTTTTCTAAAGGCTCTTTTTTTTTTTTTTTTTTTTTTTTTTTGTTTTTTTAAGCTCCGAGGACTTGTCTAGGTGATAAATGATGTAACATTAAAATTGTTCTTTAGGAAATTATTTTCGTGAGACAAACGAGTTCTTTTCGATCTACAATTATATTGCTTTTATAAAACTGCTGTGTAGAGAATACCATTTATAACTTTGACAGTATGATAAATAACAATTGAAATTTGAAAAATGTTATAATAGCAAATGCTTTTTTTAAATAACATTAAAAAAAAAAAAAAAAAAAAAAAACTTATTTGAATGTTTCGCTATATTTCTTCGCTATATAATTTTTCTATGAATTTCCTTTCTAATTCTTTCCACAATATATGTTGAATTTCAATACAAAATGTTATGGTTATAAAATGCAACGCAAAATGTTTTAAAATCACTGATGTAAATTTTAAGCTTAGAATGCCATAACCTTAGAATTCCAAATTTTTGAAAATAAATTTTTACTTTCTTTTTTTCTTATTTTCTTTTAAATAAATAACGAGTTCATTTCTAGGAATGTACGCAATATAATATTGTTATTATGCAGGATGTTTACAACATATTTTGGCTTAAACGTATTTTACTTGTAACTAATTATAACATTTTTGTAAATAAGTTTGAGTGAAAATTTTATAGAAAATATTTGTATCTGAAAAGATCGTTACTAAATCATAATGATCATCTAAATGGTGATTTTAATTTAGGTGTCCTCTTGACGGACCTGTAGTAGAATGGGAGAAGTATTGGATTTGAACCTAATTATAAAAATAATCTTTATTAATTTATGTATATATATTAATGATTATTTATGCTATTACGCCAAAATTATGTCCGATTTTCTTCGATTAAGGAGACGTAGACTTTCAAAAAAAAAAAAAATATATATATATATATATAATTATTTTTGTATTGGTACAAAAAGTTAGTTTCGTATATTATTAGTTGTAGAAGAGAAATACTTAATTAAAATTCACATTATAATTGAAATATTATTAAAATTATTTATTAGTCGTTAGATTATAAAATGTTACTTGCAAATTAAATTTTGACTTACTCTTTTCTTTCCTTTTTTGTTCTTTTTTTTCTTTTTTATTTTTAACGGATAGTTTCGGTTTTAACAAAGTTAGTTGATATATACACAGACACACACTCATAAGAAATAATTGCGGGATCGTAACGAAACTTGGCATGAAGGTACATGTTGGGGAGATATGCAAATGATTAGAAATGCAGCGTGATTTCGCATTACGTATAGCCGGTTTAACGTCGTTCTCTGTGGAGTATAAAAAAGGTAACCAAAGCTTATTTGAGTGTGCTGAATCGTTTACAAGGGAAGAGCTGAGGTAGACATGCCATTACGTCGTTTTCGAAGACAATATGAGCTGCTGTCGCAGTTTGAGAGGGGGAGAATCATCGGCATGATGGAAGCTGGGTTCTCAGCTGGGCGAGTAGCTCGTCAATTAGGCCGCTCTGATTGTTTTGTGAGGAGGTGTTGGGACCAGTGGATCCGAGAGATGTCATGTACACGAAGACCAGGCTCAGGACGCCCTCGACAGACCAGTCGTCGAGAAGACCGCCACATCGTAAGAAATGCACGCGTACAGCCAACTGCTTCATCGGCCACCATCCAGGCACAGGTAGCACCTTCACTAGGGGCCCCTGTGTCTTCTCGAACCATACGAAGGCACCCGTCTGAAGAACATTAGGTATCGCGGCGCCCATGACGCCCACCATCGATGCCTCCGTTTGGAATTTTGCCGCACACGAGGAAACTGGACTGTAGCGGAATGGAACCAGGTCGTCTTAAGCGACGAATCCAGATTCAATCTCAGCAGTGATGACAATCGTGTTCGTGTGTGGAGACCCCGTGGTGAACGCCTCAATCCTGCCTTTGCTTTACAGCAACACACCTCTCCCACAGCTGGTGTGATGGTATGGGGTGCCATTGCCTACAATACACAATCACCCCTAGTATTGATCCATGGCACCATGACAGCCCATCGGTATGTCCATGACACCCTGCAACCAAATGTGTTGCCACTCATGCAACGGCTCCCAGGAGCCATTTTTCAGCAACACAATGCTCGGCCTCACACGGCAAGGCTGTCACAAGACTGTCTCCGCACTGTTACTACCCTTCCTTTGCCTGCCCGATCCCCATATTTGTCTCCAATCGAGCATATCTGGGATCATTTGGGACGGCGAGTTGGGCATCCCACGAGTTTGAACGAACTAGAGGCAACGTTACAGCAAATATGGAACAAAATGCCTCAAGACATCATACAGAACTTGTATGCCTCAATGCCCGATCGTATCGCATCGTACATTCGCGCTAGAGGGGGTCCAACAGGTTATTAAATCCTCCGTTATTTTGCCTTTTTCTCTGAAATAAATTATCCTTTTTCTTTGATTTTCTAATTATTTACTTATATCAAAGTAGTCATTACGTATGTAAAATTTCGTTTCATTTTGACGACTCCTTCTTGGTACGCTAATTTTTTTGTCCATGAGTGCATATATATATTATAATTAAAGAAAATATTTTTCATTTTTTTCCATAATTTAAAAATTTTATAGTTTTAAAAAACAAAGGGGAAATTTTTTAACAAAAGTTTTGTGTTAAAATATATATGTATATAAAAACTTTAAATGAAGTATCATGAAAATTCAACAAAATATAAGACACAAAGAACCTTTTTAAAACTGGCGCACCTTCGTAAAAACTGGTTTCTAGTAAAATATATTTAAACATTTTATTTTACAACATATTCAATATTGCTTTTAAGATATAAACGCTGATAACTTAGAATAGATATGAAGTCTTTTTTTCGCACATTGCTATTGTTATGCAGTTTAAAATGTTAGTAAAAGTTGAATATCGAAATTTTAGTACAGTTTTTCCCATTTTGAAGGTCCATTCTTAAATTAATTTTAGCCATGCGTTACACATTATCTTTATAGGAAGGCTGAATTAATTTCAGGTAAATAAAGACAGAGAGAGAGACAGTTAAATAAAAAGTGACCAGGATTTGAACTTGAGATCTTCGACAATGTATCACTAGTGTGCATTCCGAGCTGGCATTCTAGATGGCACTGAATAATAGTATTTTAAAATAAAATTTAAGTTATTATACTTCAATAACTTTAGGACAATTATATATAAAAACAATTTACATGAGGCAAACAAAAAAAAGTTTACATTTAAATTTTTTGTAACTTAAATATATTTTTTTTTTTAACCAAAATATCTTAAGTACTCACATCCGTGGTCCACAAGAGGCTGAGCTGTTCTGCGCTTAAAACTGGTAGACATCAGGTACCGGATTCGTTGTCAGATCGTGCTCGTCTGCCTAGTCGTTCGTAGTTTTCCGTTGTTTTCTATTAAACTTACGCAAGTAAGGGCTAGGATAATTTAAAAAGACCTCCACGGGAGGCACTCCCCCTCAGGCCTAGGACCGTAGTGCAGTCAATCGGCGTTATTCCCAAACACCAACAACCCCCCTCCTTGTGTAAGGTATAAAAAAGCAATTATTTTCTATATTTTATAGTGAATTTTCAAGAGAAATCTTTATAACTTTGAGTGTGCAGATATAATAACAACAGATAATTAAATAAAATAATCTCGTGTGTCACTCACACGACTTTCTTTTACCCTGAACTTTAATACTATAAATACAGGGTGCAGATTAAGAGGTAAGATAACGAGTACTGTTATGTAAACCTGTGTTAAACAATTCAAATTAGGCTTCGGAAGAGTTTTATATGATAATTAGTTCTGTGTGCTCCTCATCAACCCCCGCCCCCCGTTTCATTAATGCACCTACAATAAAATAGAATTCAATTCGGTTATTAAAAATAATTTATTAAAATTATTATTTTAAAAAATTATCTTTTATCATAATGCAGACGCTTCCCATATTAGAGAATTAGTATAACACTAAATATATATATAAAAAAAAGTTGAATTTATTCTCAATATTACAAAAAAAAAAAAAATAAATAAATAAATAAATTTCTTGTTAAAAATGAAAAAAAAAAAAAACGATAACTTTATTTTAAGTTATCGCAGATCGATGTTTCAACCATTCGTTTTAAAGGAATTGGCGAGTTCTTTTGAAAGATGTCCATCATGAAAATTTACTCCCCTTGAGGGGGGACTTCCCCCCAGGGGGGAGGCGAGGCTCCTACATACACAATTTTTTCCCCAGTCGACTATCTCTATTACAAAATATATATATTAGTTTCATTTGGTTTAGTGCAGTCTATAGATGTTAAACTCTACTTACCTGCAATTTCCCGCTTAGACGTAATGTATTTGAATACTTTTGAGTGTCCCTGTAGTGTACACGAACCATTGTCTTCATCTCAACGAAACGCTTACTGTATTCTTACTTTTCATATTCAGGGGACCTCAGAAAATGTAAATATAACAAAAACTCACGTTCGAAAATTTGACCTTAAAACAATACTTTCTCGACCCTATGGGTAAGAGAAAGTAAAAAGGTATTAATTCTATGCTACAGATATAATCCATTTCAAGGATTATTATTTTACTTAATATATTTTTCCCTTATTCTTAGCCGATTCCCTTTTTTGCTTTTGATAAAAAATTTTCGTTGAAATATATGGTATTAGGCTCTTCAACCTCGAAGTTCCAAAAGAATCCATAAAGTATTTTTTTTTTTTTTCACTTTTAATGTTACTAAAAAATACTTAATGTAAGATAACTAAAATAAGTATCCCGAGTAATAATACAACTGAAAATAAAATATGCAGCAGAAGTTCGTTATAAATTTAATATAAAATCAAAAATTTATTTAAATAGGGGATATTTAAGTTGAAAATATCTGAATATTTTACGCATAATGAAATTCAAAAATAATTTAAACTAGTTTAAAAATATTTTTTTAATAAACTTTATTAAACCTTTTATCATGATCCCTTCTCTTTTTTCTCTCTCTCTGTGTGTGGAGGGGGGGGGGTTGTAATTTTTTTACCATGCACATTAAAAAAGCATTCCCCCCCCCCTCCCCATATCTAATGATAGATTTATTTTTTTGAAATTCTGAAAAATTTTCGATATTTATTGGAATATGTTAATTTCTTCTTATCATAGAAACCCGTATGCTAGTTTTATTAAAATATAAGTTAGTTTTAATTATTCATGATGTTACATTTTTAGGATTTCTTTCTGAATTTTTAAGGAATATACAAAGGGCATTCCATAAAAACTGAGTTATTTTTTTACGTAGTGGCAACACCGCGAAACTAAAAAATAGAAGTGCAGGCTATTTTTTCAAACTGTTAACTGTACGTTTATACAAAATTCTAAACGAAGCAGACTATTTTATTTTCCTATTTCCGAGCTTGCTTAAAGAACTATTTTATTTGCCCTACAGAAATGGAGATGAGTGATTCAGAGTTAAAAAACGAAATGCGTTGTGCCATAAAATTTTGCTACCGTTTGGGCAAAACAGCTCCAGAAACAGTTAAGTTAATGAAAGAAGCTTACAAAGTCAAATGTTTAGGTGAGTGTACGATTTTTAGATGGCATGATGATTTCAAGAAAGGCCGTCTGTCTGCAGAACTGGCTCCTAGGCCTGGGTGACCAAAAAGTGTTGTGAATGATCGAAATGTTAATACTGTGTGGGTAATCCTTCAAGAAAATCGGCGAATGACATGTGAGGAGATAGCGGCATCAACAAACATTTCGAAAACGTCGATATTTCGTTCTACGCAACAGTTTACAGCTTCGCTATGTTTGTTCCAGATGGGTCCCTCATCACCTTACTAAAGAACAAATGAAAACAATAATTCACCAATGTTGTGAATGGAAACAGATGCTTCAAAATGATCCAAATCTCCTAAAGAATGTAACAGGTGATGAAACTTGGGTGCATCATTATGATCCCCCTTACCAAGTCCGCAACAAGTGTATGAAACATACTGATTCTCCGCCTCCGAAAAAAATCCGACAAACCAAATCTGCTGCAAAAATCATAATGATTATTTTCTTTGATCATAAAGGTATAATCTATCAGCATGCTTCGCCCCCAAAAACTACTGTGAATGGTGAATATTTTGTTTCAGTTTTGAAAATTCTGCGACAACACATATCGAGAAAGCGTCATGAACTGGTTGGGAATTGGACACTACATCACGATAATGCTCGCCCGCTTGTCGCTACTTCTGTTAAGCAATATCTTAGTAAATGCAATATTAAAATCATGCCACATCCCCCTTACAGTCCAGATCTTTCACAATGCGATTTCTGGCTGTTTTCGACGTTGAAGGAGAAGCTACGTGGCAGAAAATTTAATACAGATTCTGAAGTTATTTCAGCAGTGGAGGGTTCTTTGAAGTAGCTTCCAGAAAAGGGCTTCTCTACTTGTTTTGAAAAGTGTGTTGAACGATGGGATCGTTGCAATTCATCTGACGGAAGGTATTTTGAAAAAGAATGATGTATTTTTTGCTGTAAATATATTTCTTGATTTTTTTTATTTTACTCTCAGTTTTTATGGAATGCCCTTTGTATATTCTCTTTTTAGCACTCATAACTTTATCAACTATACATTCCGTCGTTGTCCCGTCCATTAAAACAATATTTAATGTGTTCACTTAGATCAACATAAAAATTACTTATGACTATTTTCATTTGTTGATGTTCATGCTTTAAAACTGATACAAACATTAACTTAACATTGAATTTTATATCACAATTATTATTATTATTATTTATTTTTAAAGTTTAATAAGCATGTTTCTGTTTATTTTAATGATAAAAATATTTATTAGTTACATTTAAAAAATACTTTTGTCATATAGATTATAGAAAAGAAGGGTATTCCCGATATTTCGGAATATATTTGTCAAGTGTCTTTCCATAAATTAGATCATGAGAATGAAGTTTTTGAACGTCACTTCATCATCTCTTAAGCTTTCGAGGATGTTTATTCACTTCATCTGGTGGAATAAACTTAACTTTTACATTTTGTTTGTTTTCATCTTCAGTTTCTGCAAAGGCTTTTCCTGTTGTCCCTAGTCTCGCACTTCCTGTATATGATACATAAAAAGAGACTTCACACTCGCAACATTCCCATGAACGACTCTTTTCCTGTTGCTGATAGCAAAATAAAACTTTTAATATATCATAATATATTTTTCTAACGTAAAAGTTAATCTTGTAAAAAGAATTTTTTGTTTAAAACAGAACCTGATCATCGTAAACCCTAAATATTAAATCAAAATGAGTTGATTTGTAACTTATTTTCCGTTACCACGAAAAAACTCAACCTAAATACAAAAAGAATTCAAATATAATTATTTATGATTATAGAGGACCCAAAACCTTTATTAAAAGTATAATTATAATTCTAGATTTAATCGTTTGTTGTTGCGGTAATTGATATGTAGTATTTTGGTAACTGAAGGTCATTCGTTATTTATTTTACTAAATAGCCTCCTTAACTCTCTAACCACTTTCGAAAAGGTCAAAATGTTAATATTTTTACTGTACATTTTTTTTTCAATATACTGCAATAATGTTATTGCAACTTGAGATGAAAAAAAAATGTAACTATTCGCCTGATTATAATTATTATTTCTGCTGTTTAAGATCTTCAAGCTTGAAAAACAAGCTGAAAATTTATAATATAGGGTAAGTGCACCAGTGATTGACACTTTTAGAGCATTCTATGATGTTTTTAATGTTCTAGTCATCAGAAAATATTTTTAGAAATCTTAAGTTAATACATATGGTATGAAAGACATTCAGAACCGCATATATGTTAAAATATATACATTTGATATTTTTTTTAATGAATTATTATTTGACAACCACTCAATCTTCCAGTAATTGTCACTGCCAGTTTTTCCTTTTATTAGTAATTGGAATCCTATGTACCAGTGTTTGACACTGCTAGTTATTCATTTTACTAGTTATTAGCACCCTATGCTCCAGTGTTTGACATAAAATGCTAAAATTCTTATATGTAAAATATATTTTATTATTTTTCTTATTTATTATTTCGGGATAGATTTCAATTACTGGAGCATGCTAGTCACTGGAGTAAATACCCTATAATTTCGAATTACAAGTATTTTGTGAAAAAAAGCACAGCTCAGTGAGCGGATATATCCGTCTGCGGCGGTGAGATGGTTAATAGTCCCCTAAAGGTTTTTTTTTTTTTTTTTTAATACGCCAAGTTAATAAATAAGTCAACTGCACTCTCAAAGCAAAACAATTTATTGGCAAAGAATTTTTATTGAACTATAAACCCAATTTCCTCTATAATCAAAATTGGTGTTTTTCACGATGTAGCTGGCGAAAAGAACAAGTTGTTTCGATATCAAGGATATTTTAGTATGCATCAAAATTCTTGTTGTAAATGAAAAAGCATATTATTTCAAAAAGAATGATATATAAATGAATCAATAGAAATAATTTTAAAATTTAAGTGTCATATACACTTTTTCCAGGAATTCATTGTATATTCACGTACGTACTTGAATGCAAAATTGTATGAAAATTTCAAAGCAATCAGTAATTAACTTTCAGAGATTTGAGATTTGGAACAAACGTAGAATTGCATTTTTATTTAAACAGATTAAAAAAAAATAATCTGTAATAAATAAACGATAATGACAAAATAATATATTGAAAAATGAGTTAATAATTTATAAAAAACTGAGGTTTCATCCTTTTTTTTAGCGATTTACAAACTGTTTTTATGAAATTATGTTTCTGCATTTGCATTGCAGACATAATAAATCGTTATACATTGTATTGCTTCCTTATTTATTTTTAGTTTGAAAAAATATAACTGCGTTTAAAAGCAATTAAATTTATCTATGCATACGATTAAAAACTAAAGATTTATGCAATGAAATCCAATAAAACAGTTTAATAATAATAATAAAAAAAAAAAACTTTTTAAAATTCAATTTTGTTTTCATTTAAAGAGTGAGATTAGCAGAAATTGTTGCTTGATAATAAACTCCTGATATTGAAATACAATTAGATAGAAGACCCTAACTGTAAATTGAGACTGGAACATCAGTTTTCACTGAACGTGTAAATTAAATAAAATGAAGATAAAGATTCGAAATACATTCTTAAACAAGAAATTATTGATTGAATTTGTTAACTGGAAAAGCTTCACTTCATACCTGGAGATGTTTGAACACAAATGTCTTTAACAAAAACAATTTAGGAAATGTTTAAAAGTATTTTATCTAAACAAACTAATCAGCATTGAAATATTGCAGTAATAAAACTTTCAATAATATTCGTTATAGTTTAATATTTGTGGTTTTCATATCTTGATAGATTCGCAGTTTTTAATAGCCTTAATTTTAATATACTCTTTAAAAAAAACATAATTCACTACACAAATAAAACTCGAATTAAAGTTTCGAATTAAACTTTTCGACACTTTGAAGTCTAAGCACGAGCGTCATTCGGGTTGCTGTTTTATGTAAAGTTTTTTTTTTATCTAAGCCCTAGAGTCTCTCGGGGCAACACCTCCTGTAATAATGCCTCCGAGCTGAGCTCTACGTCATGGAAGATCAGCTGATTTTATCCAATCAACACTTCATATGATACATGTACGTTCGTGGGGATTGGATGAAATCGGCCGATCTTCCGTGACGTAGAGCTCAGCTCGGAGGCATTATTACAGGTGGTGATGCTCGGGGTCAGCTTTTAAATCTCTAAACTTTAAAAATACAGAACTGGATTTATACCTTCATAGTTTTTTCAGACATTATCTACAAAACTCTTATTTTTCAGACAATATATATTGATGGCAGCACGAAACAGAATTAAGTACATGAAAAGAATCACAAATCTGAGTGTTTCTTTGAGGAATTCATTTCTTTGAAAATGTACTATACAAAAGTAAATTTTACGAAATAATGTTTAGGGTCAGGTGTGGTAAAATAGGTCAAAAACAGCCTATTTTACGTTTGCACTTAAACTGCAGAAAATGTATTGGTTCCATTTGTTAAAAAATTGCGCAAAATATGCAAATGAATATTCCTTATGACATTTTAAGAGAAATATCTCTGAAAAAACAAAAAAATTGTACTGAAAAATAAATTTTAAAATATGTTGTTTGTGACTTACTTTACCCCATGGGTTGCGGTAAAATAACTCATCCTTTAAAACTGTTTTAAATTTTAATACAGTTTACTTCATGCAAATAAAATTACAAATACACATTCCTTTTTTTTTTTTTTTTTTTTTTTTGTTTATATAAAAAATGATTTTGTGTTCTCTCAAGAAAAAAATGTCTCTGTGGTCCATCATTAGTTCGGGAAGAACATTTGGAATATAGGATGCATCTACATCAGAAATATCTTTCTCTGGAAATTCAAATAGGAGCTTCCATTTAAACTTTTTTTTTATCCCTTCAAAATTTTCAGAATATTCATGATTGTGTGAAAGAATGATGCCATGAAATATTTTCTTTGATCTTTTCCCAGGAAATTATACTTTAACACATGCTGTCCAAATTTTCTTCTTGAGAAAAACTTTTTTTTTTTTTTTTTTTTTTTTTACAGTTCATGTTTCTGTAATTTTAGAATCTCTGTTGATTTTTTTTTTTCCTACAATCAATTGAAAAATAAAATGGTTGTTAAAATTACTCCTGTTTTCCGTTGCGTATGGGTTCTTTTTCCTGGTGTATTTTTCAAAGCTTCTTTAGAAGACAATGTTTGATTGGGTGATAAAGTGTTTATAATAGCAGATTTTATGTACTTAAAAGGAAAATATATAAATATTATCCTGTTCCATGACTGTTGAAGTTGCACTTGAATTAATTTGTCAAATTGGTGATTGATGATCTAAATTCATCCACTCTTGCATTTGAAGTTGATGCTGAACTGCAGCGTTTCACTCAGACAGTTTCAGAAGAATGTTGTGTCCTGCATGCCCTTTGTATGAAAAATTGGCACCCTTCTTAAATAAGCTCGAATTAAACAACTTTTTGAATTTCACCTACAAACTGAATGTTTTGATTCAATTTTAATATGTATTGCTTTTTTTTTTTCTCTTAACATTAAATTATTTCATATCTATGTCTATTTGTATGAAATAGCTCCAGAACAATATATAGCTTAATTTTAAACTAATAACAATTAAAGAATACCTATGGAGTTATTTAAAACACACAAAAAAAGTAATTAGTTACTTAATGTTTGCTAAGCCTAACATGATTCAACACCTGACCTATTTTACCCCACATGTGTTTTTTTACTCCAAAATATTAATGTATATATATATTTTTTTTTTTTCACAAATGTTTAGAAAATTCACCCAAAAAGCATTTTTGGAATATAAGAAAATATTGTGAAATTTGCTTTTGAATTATTTCAAAACCAGAGTTTTTCTTAGCAACACATTCGAGTTACTAATACGAAGCGTACAAATAATTACTGGCTGTAACTAAAAAGTATCAGTTACAGATTATTTTGCATACAAAATGAAGACTAATATAATATAAATAATTTATGAAACCAACAAAATTGGAATTTAAAAAAATGTTTGGAAGTTTTTTTAAAGAGTTTTTTTAACTGACCTATTTTACCCCCTGACTTATTTTACCCCACCTGACCCTATTTACAAATATTTCCAGATATTTATACAGTATTTTTGTGTAAGATTTTAGTTATTTAAATATTAGTGTTAAAAAATGGTTTTTTATGTGGAAATTTTTTTTTATTATTATTATAAAGTGCTTTTTTTTCAATAATTTCTCATTGGATGTTAATTCTTATTACATTTAAGAAGTCTCATCATTAGGAATAAGAACAGTTTGAAATTTATAATAAAAAATAAATGTTCAGTAGAATAAAAGTATTTCTGTTTAAACAATGAATAGTACGGAAAAACCTTTAGTCCGAAGTGATAGAGGTGGTCGAAATAGCCGAGAACTGAAAATATTAATGCACTACACATATATCAATTGCATTGATTTGTGCCATTGTATATTTGATTAAGGTTTGCAAGAATTTTTTTCGAATTTATTTTAATATTTATTTATCTTCCCTTATCTGGCATTATTCTTTCCTCTGGCGAATATTTAACGAAAGCATATGTTACACATTTCAAATATATTGAATTGCCAAATAGATTATAATACTGACCATATATATATTTATATAATTGTTTTGATGCAACATACTAGCAAAAAACATAAGTACTATTTATTACTATTATTATTATTTACTGAATACAAATTAAATTTTAACATTAGAAAATATTGGCTGTAAGTATAAATTACAAAATATTACTTTCTATTTACAATAATATATTACACACACACACACATATATATATATCAAATTTGCAATAATTTTTATCTAATAGAAGAGTTACAAGATTGTTTTCTGAGAAAATTATTTGTAATAATACATTTTAATTTAATTTAAAAGACAAAGTATCAATGACTTTATTTAATAGAAGAATGCACATATTCAAATCATGTGTAATTTAGAGTATCATTCAATTTTAGAGAAGAATATTCTGATTTACGTGATTCTGGTAAAATGGCTTTAATGCAGATCATCAATCCTTTTCATTTCTGCCTATCAACGGCATATCAAAATGACGTATTTGTATCTTTGCTCTTACAAAAAATCTATGGTTGACTACACATTTAATTTTAGACAAATTAGACATTTAATTAGACATAATAATTAGACATTTTAGACATTTAATTTTTGTCAAATATGCACAAAAATATTTGAGTTATTCTAAAAGTTCACGGGTTTAAATGTTATATATTAAAAATATAATATATTAAAATAATACATTATATGTTTCAATGTATTATATATTTATACTACATATGTTTCATTGACGATTTATTCCCCAAATGGAAAAGGGGAACATTTAACGAATTCAAGTAGCAAATTAATGCAGAAATTTTTTTGGGGGGGGGATCACTTTTTATAGCAATACTTGAAATTTTCTGTAGCATAGCATTAAGAGGCTGTTTATAATTATGCATATTCATTTACACCCAAATATTAGGTATATTCATTGTGTTTAATATAGTTTTTAATGTAATTTTCGGAAAACGATGTATTATAGTAGAGACAACATATTGACTGGAATCAGAATATAGTTCAACTTCCTAACGTGTTTTATTTAATAACTTTTTGATTACCTTCTGTATGGTGTTTTTATTAAGTATCCGATTTTCTAATAGGATTTTTTTAAAGCAACCATTTGTAATGGTTTACATAAGCAAAAGATCTATTAATAAATAAATAAATAAATAAAGTGGGTCTTTTTTTTCTGTGTCTCACTATAAGAGAATTTTGACTAATATGTCAATGCTCTAATAGAGGGCGTCATCATTCCTCCATTTTGAATCCAATAAAGTGTTTAAACTCGAACGTTTATAATTGCGGAGTTAATTTTCGAAACTCATAATTTTGTAAGTCTGGAAAATTTTAAAGTATAATTTAATCAAATTTAATTTTTATGGTTTAGTTGTTAAAATAATTGTAAGTTACATTTTATTTTCAATTTTATCTTATTTTAAATTTTCAACTTTTAAGTATAAAATTTGATGACGACTCTACATCTAACTGCAAGATTAACTCTATTTAGCCTCGTGCTAAACTAAAAAAGTTTAAGGCAAAATACACTAAGAGACCAAAAAAAAAAAAAAAAAAAACGCACTTGCACATTTTCTTTTTCACCTTCTACAACCGCCAATTTTGTCGTTTAAAAAGTAAATTTTCGAACAGATTTTATTATGTTGTCCTTCAAGTACACTTTGGCATTCCGCTCAGCGTTAAAAACAAAATACAATTGTCAGAAAAACTGTAATTTTACAAATTATTTCAAAAGTGGTAAGAATAAGGCAACGAGGTCACAAAAAGTATTAATTTTTGAATAAAAATCAAAAATTATTTTAATACGCGAGATGGCAAAATAATAAAATGTTAACGAAATATTGGTAAGATGGTTTTAAGCAAAATATAAAATTTTTTGGCCGTTTAAACTGGAAATTTGGCTTTAGGCGGACACGTTGCTCATCCAAGCAAGATGACCGCAAGTTAAAAAAAAAAAAAGCAAATGTTTAAGAAATCAATTTGTATCATGTTGAGAACTTAGAAAAGAAAAAAAAAAGTGTATAGCAAAATAATTTCTTCAAAAATAGTGCAGAAACAATTGAACAAAGCAGTTTAAAATCCAGATCTGCAAAAAAGCCATTATTAAGGACAAGTATTAAAAAAAAAAAAAAATAGCCTTTAATTATCGGGCTGAACTGAGTTTCTCTGATGAGTCAAGTTTAATTAATTTCGATCTGATGAAAAAGAAATATTAGGACGGTTAAAATGGGACTGACTTAATGAAAATTGCTCTCTTAAAACAGTATACATTCTCCGTACTAGGGATGGATTGAATGTCCGGAAAATATCCGGTATCCGGCACATCCGGCTGATTTTTCAATAAACAAAATAGCGTCGGATATCCAGATAAAAACCACCGGATATCCGGTTAATATGCTGGATATCCGGCTTTTGGATATGTTTTTTTTCTTCATTTTTCTTTCGTTTGATATATGGTGCGAAATGCAAGAAGAAACTTTTGTCCCTCCGTTTTGGGGGAAACTTAAAAAAAATAACTTCTTAAATCACGTCACGAAAGAAATAATCTCATAAAATTCCACTTCTGTATCTCTATTAGTTTAAGTAGGCATAGCTGAGTGAGCAAGCAAGTCGGTCAGGAGATCTGCCTTTATAGAAGTAGATTACTGCAATTCATTTCTTTTATTTAATATAGCTGCCTTCGGCGACCAGCTGGTTCACGATCCTTGAAAAATCCGACTTTGCTTTTTCGTAACATTTTTTTTTTTTTAATTTCGTCATTTATATGCATAGCAAGGCACACAAAGCACGCAGTTCAGACAACATACCATATTACATTTTGCTAATCTAACTATCAAAAGTGACACATAAGCAAAATATTTTGATATTAAACTAGTATGTTGTAGCCACCACAAGACTTTTTTCTTTCTATACAAATTCACTAAGTGCAAATAATTTATTAAAACTATTATTTATTAAAATTATTTAACATGATGAATGCAAGTGATTTTTATCTTAAAGAAAACTAACACTAAATGTTTTAGTGTCATTTTTTTGTTTATAAGTAACATCTTAAAAAATGCGTTTTTATAATGATTATTTCACATATCAAATTTCGTACAGATATATGCCATAGACGTTTGGATATAGTCATCCCGTTATCGAGGAAATTTGAAGTACAGAAGCTTAAGGTGCCGGGTTCGATCCGAAGTCCCGCACGTCGGCCTGGCCGTTTAAAATTTTCCGTGGTTTTCTCCGAAACTTGCGTAAATACTGGTGAGGACCCCTTACAATTTTTACGGAATTTTGTTTAGTTAAGAAGAAAATAAATGTATATTGTGGGGGAAGAGAGGGGGACACAGACTCAATGATGGGTAATTTTTAATTTTATAAATGTGATATTTGGGTAGAGGGAGAGGGAATCTCTTAGTTTGATGGAAAGACCTTTTCAAAACAACATTTTTAACACAAAATATGTCAGACTGAAGTAATACTTCCCAATCAATAACGAATTAAATTGTTTTAAAAAGACTTAAATAGTTTTATATTCTGCATATATATATATATATATATATATATATATATAAAGAAAACTGTATTGAGTATTTTCATTGCGGTATTTTCTGAATGCTACACTTTGATATTATTTCAGATTAAATGAAAATTTTTAAATCAAACGACACTCAATTGTATAAAGTTGTGAAAGAAGGAACACGGTTTTACCACAATCTTCTGAAATCTAATTTAAGTTCGTTAATAGAATTCCCACAATACGACCATTTCAACTTATTGGAGGATAGAAACATATTGAAATTAGAAGTACTGGGATGAAGCCTGTTTTCATTATTTTGAAGATCGGAAAGAATGATAAAACTAAGTGAAGCGAAAAACTCTTTTCCTGGGAAGCAGACAATAGTTATTTCGTATAGTTTTACTTTAACAAAATAGTGGGGAAATAACAAAGGTTTGAACTTTTCGTAAAACTATGGGAACAATACTTAATGAAATTTTAATCGATAAATTTTTCTCATGATAATTTAAGTAATGTGCTACTTTGTTTATTGTTAAATGAGGCGGGAATCCATGATATTATAAATTTTATAATATATTTTGAAAATTTAATACATTCTATTAGTTATATAATTGAACTTGAATACTATTTTCATTGCTTTGATTTGGAAAATATATATAAAATAAAAAAAATGCGGAAAAATCTTTGTTTTACAATTAAAAATTCCGTTTCTAAAAGAAAATTTCCTATTTTCTGTGTTATAGGTAAAATATACGTAATAAATTTGACATAACATTTATTTAGGAATAAATATTTAAACACATACGGCGCCCAACTGTATAATCATATAAATCACACGAAGAAATTTTAAAAGCAGTTAGAATTTTTCTAAATTTTTTTAAATAATAATAATAATAATGGTTTCAAACTATCATTGGAATATTTATTTGTGACTCTTGGAAACTAATTTAATAGAAAAAATGTTTAATTGATAAGCACGCTAGTCAAATGATAAATATAAAATGAAAAATAGCCTAATTTCACAGTGTAAAAACCTTGGAATAACTCGTAAAAATTTAATATTTTTTCGTAGATTAATTTTATGTTTTTAAAATGAGCTTTATGCTTTCGAATAAGGACGTTAGAAGTTTTGTTTATTTTATTTATTTTTGTGTGTGTAATAAGGAAAAGATTTTTTTTAAAGCAAAATTTAAAGAACCAGACTGTAGATATAAAGAATGATTGTTTGAAAAATGTTGCAAATAATTTCTTGAATTTGAATGATAACTATGACAAAAGAAACACCGGAGACAGGCAAAAATCTTTATCATCCAGATATAAAAGAACAGTTTTGAGTTTTACTCAGGCATGTAAGTTTCCGCCTTTTTTTAAAGAAATCAAAATCCTGTATTTACACCGGAATAAACGTCTCATTTAAATACATTTATTTTAGTACACAGATAATCTGTTACAAGTGTACTTAAATGAGAAGTTTATTCCGGTGTGACTCCGGTGAAAACTCAAAATTTCGTTTTCATTAAAAAAATAAATAAAATAAATAAATGAAAGCAGAAACTTTCATCCCTACTTGCTTACTACGGAAAAATTATTAAGAATGGATATTAAGGAAACACGATTAAATACTTGTAAAAAAAAAAAAAAAACTATTTCCAACATTATTATAAGATTATTAAAATAAATAACCTAAAGTTTAATCATAACTTTTGAAAAGATTTTTTTTTTTTTTTTAAATCACATTAAAGAAAAATATTAATGTCTAATTTTAATTTTGTATTTACTTCGATTCTGTTAGCCAAATCCCTAAAATTCTTTTGAGCGAAAAAAATTATCGTTAGGGACTACTACTTCAGAAGTGGCTATTAGATTCTGAAAACGATCTCTTAATTTGAAAAGAATTCCCCTATGATAATCAAAAGGAACTACTTTCATTGATTCCCATTAATGTCTGGAGCAATGTAAATCAGTTTTCATTCAAATAGTGATATCAGAGAAGTGTATGTAATATCGAAGAGAGAAATTGTGCAATAATTATTCGATTCGAAATATTGCTTTTGATAAGTTCCCTAAAATTTGTTGCAAATAACTATGTATATTGAAAAACTTAGAATCTTATACAAAGTTAAACTTTATTTTGTAAGGGAAATATGAAAAGAGAAAAACAACTATCTTTAAAGTGATGCTTTATGTAAATCACAAACATTAATAGTTGTCACGTAAAAAAAGATGTTATGAAAGGATCAGCACTATTATAAAAACATAACATTTTGCTTGAAAAAATATTTTATTACAGGTACAAATTTTTACAAGTTAAAAAATTAGTTTGTGTGAAGAACACTAAATAAGAAAAGGAAAATACCACCTTTAAACTATTTTTAACTTAAGTTACAAATATTAACCGGCAATTTGTGTAACTAAACTACAAATAAGCACATTCTCTATCTATTATTTTTGTGTATAATGTTCTTAATTTCAGAGACTGTCAGTGTTTGACCTCTCAATTATATTTTTTCTGCGTGTAAATCTCGGGCGAAAAAGGATGAACTGAATCGAACGTAATCTTTTTTGAACTCGAAAAACCAATTTTTTTAGCGTTTAAAAAAGACCAGCAGTAGACACTTGAAACCTTAGTAGTGGGCACCTTTGAATGTTTTCGGGAAAAGTGAAATAAAATGCGAACTGATTGAAAATGTATATTTTTAACAAACTATGTTTCCTGTTTCATTCATGAAGTACGAAAACATGTGTCAACGATAGCAGATTTGCCAGCATTTCATAGCATTGTTACACACTTGTCTCCTTTTCACACCACTTTTTTTGCAGAGTATTTTTTCCCAATGTGTAATTATGATAAAATAAGAAATTTACTCTTCAAAAAAGTGGTGTAAAATAATGTTGGGTACTGTACTAAAAATGCTATGGAATAAAACAGAAATGTTGGCTTGTTTGAACTTGTATTATATATAATCTCTGAAAAAAATAACTATTCCAATAGTAACCTATACAGCCACTGATATACATTAGACATCTATAAAAGGTACAAAATATCTGAAGAATGCTCAATAAAAATCCTGCATATCCTGTACAATTATAGATATCTATTAGATGTTTAAACGTAGACGAAATTTAGACGTGCTTTTTTCGATGTCTAGTAGATGTAACAAGTTAGATCAAAACAAGATTTAGACATTTTCAATATCTATTAGATCTAACAAGTCCAATTATTGGAGATTTATCGGATATGTAACAGACATCTAATGGATGTATAAAAGAGTGACATTTGTCTTGCTAATAGATACCTGTTGGATATTTATAGAAGTTTAATGGATCATTTTATCATTTTTTAACTTTTATAGATGTCTTATGGATGTAAGTGGGTGTGGGAAGTTGTTTTATTTAAAACTAGCAGGCAACGCCCGCTTCGCTGGTCCCTATTTTTAAATGAATCGATATAATTACTGAATTCTCAAAATTGCATTAATTTTTATCACGTGAAAAAAAAAAAACAGAAAAAAAATCTTATTAGGAAAAATGTCGCACCGCTCACTGCCTTCAGAAAAAATTCCCAAAATGCTCTAACTCTTATTTCTATTATTTTCCCCCTTCGCCCCCCCTCCCGTCTATCCTAATAATGTTAAAAATTCGAAAATATCCGCAATCGATTTGTAGGTATCGAATACCTCTATATACCAATTTTGAATGCTCTAACTCTATTCTATTTTTTTTGCCCCTCCGCCACCCCTTCCCGGCCCTCCTAATAACTTTACACTTTCGAAAATATCCCCACTCGACTTGCTGGCCTCTAAAACCTATCTGTACCAATTTTGAACGGCCTAACTTTATTTCTATTTGTTTTTGCCCACACCTCCCCCTTCCCGCCCCTCCTAATAATTTTACAAATTCGAAAATATCCGCAATCGATTTGTAAGTATCGAAAACCTCTATATACCAATTATGAAAGATCTAACTCTATTTTTATTTTCCCCCCCCCTCTCCCCTCCCCCCTTCTCGCCCCTCCTAATAACTTTACGCTTTCGAAAATATCCCCATTCGACTTGCAGGCCTTTAAAACCTATCGGTACCAATTTTGAACGATCTGACACTATTTTTATTTTTCTGCCCCCCCCCCTAAAAAAAAATCGGAAAAAAATCAAAAAATGAGTTTTTGGAAATATTTTCAAGAAGACCCTAGGCGTTTTTTTTTTTTTTTTTTTTTTTTTTTTTTTTTTACATCTTTGAGCTATTACTTTGACTCGAAAATCCGTATTTTTCTAAATTTGCCTCCGACAATCATTTATACCCCCTTCTCCCGTTAAAAATCCAAAATTCCAAAATCGCAGGAAACGATTTTTTCGTATTCAAGTCTTGTCTCCCCATCTGCAATTTCTTCACTGTGAAGTTATTTGGAGCCGAGTTATACTTATAAATGTGTTTTTGCCTTATGCGCCTCCGAAAATCATTTATACCCCCTTCCCCCTTTAAAAATCCAAAATTCCAAAATCGCAGAAAATGATTTTTTTTTTTCAAGTCTAGTTTCTCCCTCTGCAATTTCTTCACCGTGAAGCAATTTGGTGCCGAGTCGTGCTTATAAGAGGTGGTTTTTGCTTTCTGCACCTTCGAAAATCATTTTCAGCCCCTCTCCCACCTTAAAAATCCAAAATTCCAAAATCGCAGAAATTGATTTTTTTGTACTTAAGTCTAGTCTCCCCATCTGCAATTTTTTCATCGTGAAGTAATTTGGTGCCGAGTTATGCTTATAAAGGTGTTTTTGCCTCCTGCGCCTCCGAAAATCATTTTCACCCCTTTTTCCCCTTAAAAATCCAAAAAACCAAAATCGCAGAAAGTGATTTTTTTATATTCAAGTCTAGTCTTCCCATCTGCAATATCTTCCTCGTGAAGCAATTTGGAGCCGAGTTATGCTTATAAAGGTGTTTTTGTCTTCAGCAACTCCGATAATCATTTTCACCCCCTTCCCCCCCAAAAAAATCAAAATTTCCAAAATCGCAGAAAATGATTTTTTCGTATTCAAGCCTAGTCTTCCCATCTGCAATTTCTTCCCTGTGAAGTAATTTGGTGCCGAGTTGTACTTATAAATGTGTTTTTGCCCTGAAAATCCCATTTTTACCCCCTACTCCCCTTAAAAATCCAAAATTCCAAAATCGCAGAAAATGATTTTTTTTGTATTCAAGTCTAGTCTCCCCATCTGCAATTTCTTCACCGTGAAGCAATTTGGAGCCGAGATATGCTTATAAAGATGATTTTTGCCTTCTGCCCCCACCCCCCCGGGGGGAACGGGGGGGGTATTTCGCAAAATCCCGTCTTAGTGAGCGTCAGGGTCCTAAAATCAACCTGCTCACCAAAAATTGTGACTCTATCTCCCATAGGATCGCCACAACCGTGTTGAGTCAGTGAATCAGTGAGTTTACTCTTTTATATACACCGTGACCAATAAGTTCTCATACAACTTTTGAAGCACGTTAAAAAGTTGTACATATGTGTTACTGTAGTCCCAATTATTTTGCAGGCAATTTAGAGTAAGGTATAAAGCTATTGCAAGTGTAAATGCTGTACTAATTGCAATTTTTCTATGCCTAGGTAGAATGAAGAAATTGTGATAAATTGTGATAAATAAATTCACCGAAGGAGAGCAACCGGTGAAATTTTCAGAGACTTGAAAGCCCTGGGGCTGAAGAGAGATTTCATTTGCAGAACTATCAGAAGGTATAATGAGACGTCCTCTGTCGATGACAGAAAAAGATCCGGCAGACCGAGGTCCGTCCTGACAAAAGAGGCTGTGAAAAGGGTCAGGGAAATGATATGATGAAACAGAAAAAGATCTGCTAGAAAACTAGCACGAGAGCTCGAAATATCGAAGTCATTAATGTAAAACATATTAAAAATAGACCTTGGATGCAAGGCTTATAGAAAAAGTAAAATTCACGAAGTTTCGGAGTCTGCTAAGATGAAAAGGAAGCAAAGGGTGGAAGCAATTCTTGCTTGGCACGTTGGGGATGAATTTGTCTTTTCCGACGAGAAACTATTCATTTTACAGCAATGTCTCAACCCCCAAAATGACAGAGTATGGTCAGTTTCTATTGATAACATCCCTGAGAGCCAGCATTACGTTCCGCGTTATCAAAATGCTTCGTCTCTGACAGTTTGGGCCGCTATTTCCAAAAGAGGAAAACTTCCGTTAGTCTTCATTGATAAGGGAGTAAAAATCAATGTTCAATGTTATAAAACTGAGGTTTTGGAAAACGTTTTACTCCCAAATATCCAGAGAATGTATGGGGTGGAATATTTTTGCTTCCAACAAGATGGTGCCCCTTCTCACACCGCACGTGTGGTTCAGGAGTGGTGTGGTCAAAATTTAGCTGACTTTTTGACAAAGAACGAATGACCTCCCAACTCCCCAATCTGAACTCGCTTGATTATTTTGTGTGGTCATATATGCTCTCTAAATTGAATGACTATAAAAACACCGATTTGAGCAAATTCAAAAATGTAATTCAAAAGATATGGCAGGACATGTCAATGGAAGCCGTGCGTGCCACATGTGATGAATTTGAAAAGAGACTTAAGCTCGTTAAGAAACTAAAAGGTGAAATTTTTCCAAAGCATTTATTGTAAAGATACTCAATGAATGCTACTTTAATTTCATGTAAAAAGTTTTTGTATGATTTATTTGGTGTTACTGTAATAAAATTTTTAAAGTGTATGAGAACTTATTGGTCACGGTGTATATAGATGAGTCTTAATTTGTAAATAGCATTTCAATCATCTCGTTATGTGATAGTTTTATACATACACGGGATAGCCAGTATTTTTTCAGACACTTATATGAATTCTGCATAATTTTCCCAAAAAATTCAAATACATAAAACAATTTTGATGTATATTTAAACATTTCTATAAAATAACTCGATATTCAGTTCACATTTTGAATTTAGGAGAATACAGAGCTGTGCTCACTACTGTCTCGTCTTAAAAGTCAAATGAGTCAGTAGTTGACAGGGCTGTTCACTATTAGTCATGAAGACATTTTGTGGTACCAGTAGTGGATATCTCCAAATTACTAAAAAAATATAAATTAATATTTTTATTGCAGTCAACAGAAAATTAAAAATTTAACACAGTAAATTAATTTAGCGTACTTATTATTTATATCCTGTTAAAGCAAAAGGTGCAAGAAATCAGTTCAAAATAATCAGGCACAAAGCAAACAAATTTTTACTTTCTTTTAATTAAAACTACAGGAAATGAGAATATTGTGACTACCACAAGATCTTTCTCCTATACACTTTTACACAAATGCAGGCAATACAAATTATTTATTAAATTTTTAATTAAGAAAATTATTTTCCATGGTGAATGCAGACTATTTTTATCTCACAGAATTATAACTCTAAATTCCGAAAGAAAGTCCATTTTGCGCCAACATCAGAAGTGCGATTTCTTTTTTCAGTTTTTTTTTTTTTTTTTTCATTTAAAATGAAAAAGAAAAATCGATCTTTGTTTTAAATTATCACCGTCAACAAATTATCACCGTTTAAATTATCACTGTCATACAATCATCCGTTTCAAAGGTATCGAGGAGGTTTAAAAGGAAAACCGTATTGAAAATTTACACCACCCGGGGTGGTGGTACTTTCCACCAGGGGGTTATAGATGTTCCTACAGGCACACACTTTTTTTTTTCAAGTTTACTGCTACTATTATCAACAATACATACTAATTTTAAAATCGCACATGAAAATTAACTCTCATTATGTACATTTATGCGAAATTTTGTTGTATACTGCCATTTTAAAAATTTAGAAAAGAAAAAAGGATCACAACGCCACTTGTTGAGCGATCGATCCTCAAATCTGATCAGCACCACTTTAGTCAGTGTCCAACTAAATATTAAGTTTCGTTAAATTACGTTCACTGGTTCGTGAGATGTTGTCCAGAACATTTTTAATACACGTACACAGATATTTTATCAAAAATGTCCAATCGTATTCAGGACATTTCAAAACGTGGAAATTCATCGAAAACTGAAGTTCAGTACAGTCACAAATTCAGTACTTTCTTCTTATATGTATATAGAAGAAAGTAAAAATATAAAAATGTGAGAAAGTCCTTTCAATGTTTACATGTATGTATGTATATATATATAGATATATATATATATAGGAGAATCCTTAGTTTCCTCCCCGTCAGTAAACAATTGAAGAGTTTTGTAATTAGGCATATCTACGTTTTCTCTGTTTTTACTCATCTTGTATTTCTTTTTTACATACCTCTCATGAGTTATTTGTGCAATACTATAATCAACAGCTGTGCTATGAACACTAAAACCTTCATCAGTAACTTTCTTCACTGCTGCCTTCATAACTTCTGTGGGAGGTATAGATTTTCAAACTTATTTAACAAAGGGTGCCTAGTGATCAATCCTCCCCAACTAGCCCTTTTGTAAAGAATGGCACATGGTGATTTTAAGCCTACTTCATTGCACAGCATTTATAACTTAAAACGTTAATATAATAGAATTTATAAAATCTCACTTAAACTTAATTCAATTGATTTGCCTGAAAATATCTGACAAATTATGTTTTAAAAATTTACTTTTGGAGTTTAAAAACTTTCTTTTTTGATTTTTTCCACACTGCTGAGAAGTAGCTCAATGACACTAAAGTAGATGTCTAATGACAGCTTTGACTACCATCAAGTGAAAAAAATGCTGAAATATTTTTAAATACTAAATCTGAAGAATGGGCAAAGGCTCTCTTATGGCCAGGGATCCCCAGCTCCCCCCAATATATATATAATAAAATTTAAATATAGGACGGAATAAAACGTTAATTATTAAATATATAGAATTAGAAAAGAGTTTGTATAAACCAATGCGCAAATGCAGCAAAAGGTAATATAAAACTATAATAAATAAGCAAAATAATTAAAGCCAAATTAAAAATTAATCTATTCTCATTTTCCTTTCCCTACATGGGGAGCTCCCCTGATGAAGGCCCTCATGTGTTTTGGGATTAATTTTTCATCTAGCTTTAATTATTTTGCATATATATATATATAATTACAAATGTATACTTTTTAGGCTGCAAGAGCTTATATATATATATATATATATATATATTAAATTATTTAATTCCTTTACAATACTCAGCAAATGAGAGAAAGATGAAAATACCAACAATGAATTTAATAATTAGATGTATTACGTATAAATTTATTGTCACAATTACCATTTAAGTAAATTTCACTGAATAGTAAAAACATGTTAAAGTACTTACGCATAAGAGAAATGACGTATATCACTTAAACCTAAACGGTGAGTTAGTAGTCTTAATCCATTAGTCCAGTAAATTCATGCAACACAAGATAAGAATTGAAAGAAATTAACCAAAATGACTATTGAAATAAAAAGGAATGCATAAAGGAAAAATGGAGTTAAAAATGCTGAAATCCAGTACCGATCTCATCAGGAAACTAGCGGTACTGTCAACAATTAATGCAAGATTTCGAATATTGTATAGCTTTTCAGCAATATACAACACTAGTTTCAATCTTGCATTAAAAAAAAAAAAAAGAAAGAAAGAAAGATAAAAGGAAATTGGCTGATAACTTAACCATAATGAAAATTGGAATTCGTGAAAGGAGCTGGCCACATGTAAATCAAATCCAAATCAAATAAAAATCCGGGCGGTTGCCAAAACGAACAAACTGAAAAGAAATAATTAAAAGTAGAGAATCGATTAATCGAAAGTTTCTGAAATGAAATAAATGTAAGCATGAAGTGATAAATATTGTTCTTAAAATTTAAAAGCTGAATTCACAATTAAATAATATTCGAGAGGTAAATTTAAGTATAAATAAGATTAATACGATATTCACAGTAGGGCATACGTTCGACTCCACGTATTAGCGCGCCATCTAACGTGGAAAAAACAAGTTACTATTAAGTGATTTAAGAAAAAGTGTACGATAGATGTTCTATTTATATGAGTGTAATTTATAGTCTTAAGCTAACATAAGAAAAGGCCAACAAGTGATAATTAAGTTATTATGATTAGGAAATTGGTGAATAATTTTAATTTTAAAAATTATTATTGTTATTAATATTATTATTATTATTATTATGAAATAGGAAATTGGTGAATAATTTTAATTTTAAAATTTTAATAATTATTATTAGTAATAATAGTCTTAGACTAACAAAAGAATAGGTCAACAAGTGATGATAAAGTCATTATGATTAGGAAATTGGTGAATAATTTTAAAATTTAATATATATATTAAAACTTTTCATGTTAAAACATCATTCACGTAGTCTTCAACTCGTAGAGTCTTCTTTGGAGTAACATAATTTAAAAACAGATTGGAATGCAGAAAAATACAAGTTCAATATCTTGATAATTCGTCATTGAAGAAGTCATTAAGTTTTCAAGCTACATATTACATAGTCTTCTAAAAATCTGAGGTACATATTCTTAAATTCCTTTTTTATAAAGTTGAATAAAATGAAACAAGCCTATATTTGTCAAAATGCACCATCAATATAATTCTTTACTATAAACACCATTCTTATCAGTCCATTTTCTCTATTATAATAATATGTACATTACATTGTGAGGGAATTTGTTAGTTTTATCAATACTGAACTCTCTTGTGGTGTAAAATATCAACCTGTAGAAAATTTGAACTGGAAATTTTTTGTATACTTTTTAACAGTTTGAACCTGAATCTAGTGGTTTTATGTAAAATTTTCACGTCTCAAACAGTATTTTAATAAAATTATTTACAACTCATCTTGCGAGAACTGATTTCTGAATAAGGAATGAGATAACAAGCACTGCCTATAAACCTTAAAATAGGTGTATTGGACAGAAAGTAAGCCTATAAGCGTTATGTATTTAAAATTTTTTGGATGTCCTCTGTACACGAGTCCTTTGCTTTGTCTTAAACCTTTATCTAACGACGCTACTGTAAAGTACCCTTAATTTAAAAATCGTATAAAAGAGAATTTATGAAAGAAGTATCAAAAACCTTTTTAAGGATACATCGTATATAACTATCTTTATTCTCACTACATGGTACTAGATGCTACATGCAGCCGTTTTTGTTTCAGAAAGGATTTTATACTTGGCACTTTACACGATCTTCGTATGTGTTCTAATTAATTCCTATCTTACTTCAAGACTCTTCCATCAATCTCAGAAAAAAATACTTTTTTACAATCTTTTAAGATCGAAATATCATTATTGATCTCTATGTGTCAATGGAATTAAAATACATAAAATCCTCATTAAGTACTAGTATGAGGCAATATGCATATGTTTTACAATATATATATTTAAAAAAATATTCTTAAGTAACTAAAAAAAAAAATGTTTCAAATACAATTTTTTGTCTGTTTCATAATGTGGTGGATAAAATGTTAACGAAAAGTTTAGTGTCGTATTCTTTTATGATACAGATTTAGAATAACGAGTTTGGGCTTCCAGCTAGTATTTGTTCTTGAGATATGCTGATAACAGACACACACCGACAAACTGCGGAAAATTGATTTTCAAATTAAGGGACTTCAAAACGTGTAAATATGTCAAAAACTGAATTTCAAAAATTTAGACATCCTCTCTGAAAAAAAAAAAAAAAAACTTTATTATATCGACAACAGAAAATAAAAATGTGAAATGCATTAAAAAAAAAAAAAAAAAAAAAAAAAGTAAAATTAGAAGAAAAAAAAAAAAAAAAAAAACTTCACACCCTATATAGCAGTACTCTATTCACAGTTACAACTATGAAAATTATTTCCGCTAAGTATTAAAACTCAATATTCTGGGAAGCGTACATATATTCTCAAAATAAGTATAGTAAAAATAATAATGAAATGCATTTACAGATGAGATTTGTCATAGAAACTGGAAACATATTTCACGTTACACTTTACTGATAAAATTTAGTTAGCAGTTTCTATTAAATTACTTAAATATATTTATAAACAGGTTGTTATGTAACTGTAGATAAAATAATGCGCACACACATACACACACACACGCGTGCGCACTCAGAGAATATTTTAAGTAAAATACTGATAGAAAAAATCAACTGCAATAATAAATAATTTTGAATTTATATTGAAACGTATAAGTTTTTTGAATTAATGATAAAATATTTAAAGTATAAATTGGTGGTTTGTGACCCTTTGGTGAAACTCCCAGACCTTAGTCAAATGTCCATGCATTGCGCTTTAAAATTCGTTCAATCACTCACTCGCAATAGCTAAAAAGACAAATTGTATTTTATTGTTGAATCTAAAAGAATCCAAATCAATTAAAAATAATTAAAAAATCTACAACCCTGCAATATTTGACGGGCTACAAGGACTTCCTAATTTGATTACTGTATTCTTTCAGCATTTATTGTATATCATGAAAAATGGCAGTTTTTTGAGTGACGCAAGCGGAAGCCCAAGCTGAACGCTGCGAACTCATATATACGGCTAGTTTGACATCAAAGAGATTTGTAAAAGCCGACACTTAATATCTCAGCAAATACGCCGAATTTTGTTCTGATCTTTTGAACATACTCTTTTATCTTCGGTCTTAATCTATCCTGAAAATTTTACATTTCTACATGCAATATGTTTTGAGATCTGAATCTCAATTTAAAGCGAAAAAGGGAAAACGGTTGGAGTAATGAACTCAAATTCTGAAAAATATCTCTAAAACGGCTCGAAGGATTTTTATATAATTAATATATGTTGTTAATAGGATCTTTCTGAATCTAGTAACGTTTTCGTTTTTTCCAGGAAAACTTGTTTTTTATATAAATCGCTTTAAATATGGAACTATATTACTACGCCAATTACATGTGTTTCTTCGGGTGAAAACGCTGTTATGAGGTTCTTACTTGTGAGGTATGTGGGTTGGTTGGTTGACCGACTTGAATGCAACCAGTGAATTATTTAGATTTTTTTTAACGCGAAAGTACTTTATTACATGTTTAAAATATTTATTGTATATATATTAAATCAAATTTCTATTTATATATTTTTCCTATTTGCTTATGAAGAATATTTATGGATTTATATTTATGGATTTATTCAAAAAATATTTTTATTCATTTTTTAAATTAAGAAAGTGTTTTATAATATTATGTATTCTATTTAATCGTTATTTAGGATGAATTTATAATTTTTTTTAGGCGAAAATAACATTTCTATGTATTCATCCGCACGATTTTCTCTTCAGACGGAGACCACATACAGCCAGAAAACTACTAAACAAATGTGATCATTTGTGATCTGCTAATTTTTCGAGTATCGTTTTCGATCGGCTCTCTTGATCCGTAGGCTATTATTATTTTATTAAATCTTAATATTTTGCAGACTGAATAATTATTGCTTTAAGCATGTGTTTAATAAATATTTTATCATATGCTAAGGCAATATTATTTCAGTCATTTGATATTATTTATTACTCAAATCGGAATATGAAAGACAGACCATATCCTGTTCTCCAGTCACCCCGTAAGTTCTATATTTTGCATTAGCTTTAGCTATTAACTTTTAGGTGGAAATTTTAATTTACGTGTCTTCGCGATGTAAGATTGATTATATAGGCCCTTTAAAATTCAGATTTCTCCCTTTACTCAAATTTTATAAATTACCAAAATGATGCAGTATTTATTTTTTGGTACTTACGAATTAACTGCATGATAGAGTGATTTATTTTTATTATGCTATTAATTCAAGATATATATTTTAATATTTGTATTAATGCGTGTATATGTAAAAATATTATAAAAGTGATCCTATGAAATATATTGCATTTTCTTGTATATTCACATTTCTGTTCATAAATAACCAGATTTCCAGGTACAATGTACTTGAACTGCTATGAGCTCATATTTAAAAAAATGATGTCTTGCGTTTCGCCAAAATCGCAATTATTATGTCTTATTGTAAATACACAATAAACAGTTTAAAATGTGTTTTACTTACAAACTTTGAATAAACACCTTAAAATGCAACAAACTCGAAATGCAACTCGAGTTTGTTGCATTTTATGGTGCTTAGTCAAAGTTTGTAAGTAAAATTTTTTACAACGCCAGTTTTGTGGTGCTTTTTTATTAAAATGTGTTTATTTGAGCTGAATATCATGTTTCTTTTGTGCATTCTAGTAGGAATAAGCATAATAAGGTGCTTTTCATAAAAAGTTTTAAGAAATTGGGTTTCAGATTTCGAGGTACGATATCGCACGAACGCTAAAACTGCTATCAGCTCATATTTAAAAAATTGATGTTTTTAAAAACGTTTTGTTTGCTTCATTTTGAAGAATATAATAGATAACAGCATAATTTAGATATAAACTGTATTTTGATAATGATTTTTTTGTGAAAAAAATGTGAAAAAATTTTCCTTTTAGCGTTTCACCAAAATCGCAATTATTGTTATGTTTTATTGTAAATACACAATAAACAGTTTAAAATGATTTTATTTGAGGTGAATATCATGTTTCTTTCGTGCATTCTAGTAGGAATAAGCATAATAAGGTGCTTTTCATAAAAAGTTTTAAGAAATTAGGTTTCAGATTTCGAGGTATGATGTCGCACGAACGCTAAACTGCTATCAGCTCATATTTAAAAAATTGATGTTTTTAAAAACTTTTTGTTTGCTCCATTTTGAAAAATATAATAGATAAATGCATAATTTAGATATAAATTGTATTTTGATAATGATTTTTTTGTTTTTAGTGAAATAAATGCGAAAAAAGTTTTCCTTTTAGCGTTTCGCAAAAAATCGCAATTATTGTTATGTTTTATTGTAAATACACAGTATAAAGTTTAAAATGTGTTTATTCCATGTGAATATCATGTTTCTTTTGTGCATTGAAGTACGAATAAACATAATAAGGTGCTTTTCATGAAAAGTTTTAAGAAATTAGGTTTTAGATTTCGAGGTACGATGTCACTCGAACGCTAAAATTGCTATGAGCTCATATTTAAAAAATTGATGTGTTTAAAAACTTTTTGTTTGCTCGATTTTGAAGAATATATTAGATTAAAAGCATAATTTAGATTAAATTAGCATTTTGATAATGATTTTTTTGATTTTTGTGAAATAATTGCCAAAAAAAAAAAAAATTCCTTTTAGCGTTTTGCCAAAATCACAATTTTTTTTATGTTTTATTGCAAATATACAGTAAAAAGTGTGATTTTTTTTTTCATTTGAGGTAATTAACGTACTTCTTTTGTGCATTGAAATATAAATAAGCATAATGAAGTGCTTTTTATGGAAATTTTTAAGGAATCAGGTTTCAGATTTTGAGGTACAATGTCGCTCGAACGCTGAAATTGGTATGATCTCATATTTCAAAAATTGATGTGTTTAGAAACTTTTTGTTTGCTCCATTTCGAAGAAAATAATAGATAAAATAATAAAGTAGATATAAATTGCATTTTGATTATGATTTTTTTGTTTTTTTCTGACATAAATGTGAAAAAAAATTTCCTTTTAGCATTTCGCCAAATTAGCAATTATTGTTATGTCTTATTGTAAATATACAGTAAAAACTTTGAAAATGTGCTCATTTTTTATAAATATATGTGCTCATTTTCTTTGCATTGCAGTATGTCTTTGCTTAAATTCTTACTTAGTTGGATACTATGATACCAAATGACATTTACATAAATTTTACTTAAGTTTTGGATAGCGTGACGCAAAAGACAAATCAATTTATTGAAATAAATAATTTTAATTTATAATGCACACTCAGTGAAAGTGTGATTATGTGACAGTATATTTGAAAATTAAAAGAACTGTTTCAATGTGTAAATATACTTTGTTAGACCATCAAAATTAATTTTAAAGGAATCTAAAACCAGATCTTTTAAAGTAACATCGAAGCGTCACTGGAATTTTGATATCATTCCTTTTTAAAACCTTTTATTTTGAATTTGAAATGCGAATGAAAAAGCATCAGTGAGTATATTTTATATATCTGTCTATGTTGAAGTTAAAAATATTATGTTTGCATTGTAAATATAAATAGAAGAAAAAAAGCAAATGAGAAAATCTATGTATATTTTAACTAATAGTAAAGCGTCACTTAAAATTTGATATAATTATTTTTAAGACCCCCTATTTCAAATTCTTATAGCCATAAAGTAGCTGCGTCACAAACTTTTAACCCGTGAAGGGTTTTTGTATTTATATATAAATACGAAAATATTGTCATTATCAAAACATTCCTACAGTATTTGTAGCACTGCAAGGTCTACAGGTAATTATTTTTTCATGTCCTTGTATCTAAATCCGTCAACAAAAAGTAATGCATGATTGCGCTAAATATTAAAATTTATAATATATCTACGATTTCTCTACTAAAATTTTATAATATAGAAAAATCGTCAATATTATAAATCTCAATTTTAAATAATTTAAAATTGAGAACTTATTTTTTTTTAATTATTTAAATTAAATAAATAAATAATTAAAAAAAAAACTCAATTCAGTTTTTTTTAATTATTTTTATTACTTTTATTTATTTAAACTTCAAATTTTTGCAAGAAAAAAAAGTTATACATACACATTCATATATTTATAGAGGGAGAAAATTTCAAAATACATTAAGGAGATATTTTTTATTTTTAAATTTTTACCTGTTACAAAGTCGTAAAAGCTCTCTATTCAATCCGACGAAATTTTAACAGAAGTCGCAAAAAGTTATGCTAATTTATTGGAAAAAAATATCTTTCGTTCAAAAGCTTTCTTTCTTTTTTCTTTTTTTTATCCCCTTGCAGAAAAGAATCGAGAGAACATAAAACGACTGTCTTCGTTTGTTATACCTTGGACTATTTTTTTTCTCTTCAATTCTTTGTTACGGATTCATTTTCATTTAATTATTTCTTGGGAAAAATATATATTTATATACACATATGTAGGCGGAATTCATATGACTTAATATTCAAGTCCTATTTTAATTATACTTTTATGTAACTTTTCAACAAATAATTTATTTCGATTACAAACAGCAGAAGGTAACCTAGACAGTATATGCTATAACTAAATTTTCTGTCAAATCAATTATTTAACAAAATAATATATTTAAGCATATAGTACTTTTTTTTTTCGATTTGAAATTCATAATATAAATAATCGTATAAATAAATGATTGTTTTTGATTTGCTCAACGAATACTAAATAACGACTGTACAGTTTCAGTATCATTCAAAAATTGGGGTGTTTATTCGTTATCCCTAGTTCAGTCAAACTTTCTTTATTGAAGGGATTAAGAAAATGCACTTTTCAAACTTTTCTTATTACAAATAACTTCTCTCAGAAAAAAAAAAAAAAATCATGAATATATAGATAAATACTTTTTATACATAAAAGGACTATAAATTTGACAAAGATATTGTTTTATACGCAAAATAAAGTTTGTAATTGTCATGTGTCGAAAAACAAGAATATGAATTTATGTAAGTAAAGATTTTTAAAAATCTGAATGGAAATACTTCAGAAAGTAGGTATGCAACATTTGTTACTTTTGCAATAAATTTTTGATTGGATTCATTCATTGTTAAGTGTTACATTGTTAAAAATCATTTCATGCTGTTGTTGTTATTATGTCACTTTCATTGTTTACAATTTTTCGATTATTACTTTTGTTTATAATATAATTGTTTATTGTTTGATTTCATTCATTGTTTTGACCAGTCCATTGTTATAAAATGCTTATTGATCTCATTGTTACAGCACACTTCCTTTTTTGTTAGTTTCGTGACAATTTGATTGGTTGATTTCATTCATTGTTGAAAAAATGTTTACTGTTTCCCATTGTTTCTGTGAAATATTACTTTGAATTGTTTAAATAATTTACTTGTTATTTTTGCTTCGTATATTCTAATAATAGATTGAATCATGTTAATTCATCGCTACGAACAATTTTTTATTAAAACCCCTTTTATTGGTCTCGTTGTTAATATTGTAATGTTTTATATTTTATTGTTGCTTTCGTAAAAAATTATTCAATGATTTCACTCATTTGTATGTGTCATTCATTATTAAATATATATATATATATATATATATATATATATCCATTTGTTGTTTTTTTTTAAGTTTTTTTTTTCTAATGTTTTAATTTTTGTTACATTTGTTTGTAATGTTCTAATCATCTATTAAATCAATACATTCATGGTGATGAGCAGTTCATTGTTAATATATATATATATATATATACATATATGTATATTCCTGTTATTTTTATGGTATAATTTTCTTATTCATTATTATTTTTGTAATAATTAATTGGTTGGTTTCATCGACGGCACACATAAGATGTAAGGTCACATTCATATCATCCTTTAGATTCGTATTGAATTAAACAAATAGATGTCTGCCATTTGTTTATTAAAATAATAGCATTATTCGCATAATTCTTGTTTGCATATGTATTAGGCATAGGATTTACTATAAAAGTATTTATCTTATCGCTCTCAACTTTTGTTGAAATTATACTTTTTTAAGTCTTATGAAAATACTTTTATCGCTTTGTGAAAAATACACATTTAGCACCATTTATAAACTTTTATTATTTCAATGGCAGTTAAAATAAATTTCGACTGTACCGATCACGAAACAAAAAATCCTGTATACAAGAAATTATAAAAGGAATGAATTTATAGAAAAACTTAAATGCTTCACTTATAAATTATTTTACGATGTGTTCCATACGATTACGTATGAATGAAACTGACACATGTTAAAAAGAAATTTGACTCTGATATATTCGTTCACTGAATTGTTAGTTTTTTCGTAATACACCTATTTTTTTTTCTAATTATATAGTTACGGATTTTATGTTTGTTTTTAAGCGTGAAGGACCTATATATTATTTAGTGCTAAGGTCCATATTGAAACTATATTACGAATTTGCCCTTTATCAGAGCAGTCTATATTATAAAATGTATTTTATGAATTTACTATAAAATAAACAATTTTTTTTATGTGTTTATAATCTAAGGCAGTAATAATTAGAAGAGAATCTAACATCCAACCAATCTTTAATCGCCAGTGAAACATAGTTTAGTAACTCCTCACTGCTGTAAGTATTAAATTATAACGTTCAACACTACACTATTTCCATAATTTGTGGAAATTGCATAAAATGCTTTAAAATTTACTTTACGTATAACATTTATCTTTTTCAGTTCATTCTCAGTGAAACAGATTCGGTTTGACCTACTTATGTGCACAAAATGCCCTAAATTGTTGTGATTATATTGTTGGGATGTAATTATAAATTCATGATATTTTTTTTTTTTTTAATAATTGTTTTATTTTCCTTTTTTATTATATGCTAGTCAATCTCGAGAAGTATTTTCTAATCTTATTGTTGTTTTGAAATCTTCCTAATTTCTTAACATTTTCTGAATGCCAATTTCACTTTCTTTTGACCCTACATAGAGAAAGTACTGTTTTTGAGTCAAATATCCGAAAGTAAGTTTTTGAGGTCACTTAAATCTGAAAATAATTTTTAGCGGCTGGTCTGTGGTTCTGTGTATTTGTCACTGTGTGTGTCTGTTATCAATATGTCTCAAGTACAAACAGCAGCAGGAAGTTCAAACTCGGCATTCGACATCTGTATCATATAATACACTAAATTTTCAATTGAGATCAAGAAAATGGAACGCGTAATGGAGATATATTCCGCCGACCAATATGAAATGAACATATATTTTTTCTCTGCATATAAGCATGTATCATGTAAAATGTATTAAAATAATTGAACATTCTTTTGCAGGACTACCTGAAAGAATTAGAATATAGTTTGATAATAGCTGGAAATTGATAGAAGTGTATTTCAGATTGTTCTGTGTATTATTAATTTAGGACTAAGTGCACAATGTGGTATATTATTTACCACATTGTGTACATTGTGCATGTGTTGTGTGTACATTGTGCACAATGTGGCACAATGTGTATTATTTAAGTGCACAATGTGGTATATTAAAAATTTACCGAACACATACAAGGATACAAATGATTAAACTAAAATTATTTTTTTATTGAATATAATTGGTGGAGAGGCTTCATTACATTTTACATACCCCGAATGCTCAAGAATGAAAAATTAAAAATACTCAAGAATGAAAATATATCCCCATACCGATACGGTAAATAAAGTATTTTTAAGTTAGATTTTCAGTGCTTTTTTATGTAATTATGCGTTTTGTGGTTCCTTGAACAGGGTGGCTACAGAAATTCAGAAAAAAAGTTCCCTGATTTCCATAACTAATTTTGACAAATTTCCATGATTTTCGTTACCTATTGTATACATTCCATAATTTTGTGTATATCACACTCTTGTGTAACATGCTCGCTAAATCACTGCAATTAAAAAACTGTACTAATGTGCAAAAATCTCTCTTTTTTTTCCCTTACAAAAAGGAAAATAAAATAAAAAATTACAAAAATATGACTTTTAATTGCACAACATATTAACATCAAGACATCAAATTATTCCTCAAATTGTTGCAATTTTTTTTTTAATGTCAACTTGTGAGATTCAACAAGAAAGCAACCAGTCCTGTGCAATCATGGTTAAGATAACACCTGTTTTGCGATCTTTCAGTCATGTTTGTTGGGCAAAATTGAAAATTTCCATGATTTTTGGGTGTTTTTACAAAATTCCCTGATTTTTCCCTGATATTTCCAGATTGATAAAGTACCCTGATTTTTCCCTGATTTCCCTGTTTTCCCGCCACCCTGTTGAATAGGGGAAGAGGGGGGACATTGGGACACTTTTTATAAAAGCATATTATTTTCCAATTTATAAAAGTTTTAATGCTTTTGTGCATTTTTATTTAAATACTTGTGTTATTGGCCACCTTTTAAATGTATAATGAGCATTGTTTTATGTGTTTTGCAAACAGAAATAATTAAAACATAACTTATGTAAAAGTGTCCCAATGTTCCCCGTGCAGGGGCAGATTGGGACAACACTGATTTAATGATGGGGCACTTTGGGACAACCATCTTTTTATTTATCTAATTACAATATTGCAAAATATTTTGCTAAAGTAAATGAAAGGCTTTCAAAACAATGAATTGATACAATAACAAATATTAATAAAGTAGGTAATTATGAAAAAATGAAATTGTTATGAAGCATTACTGCATATTCATATCTTAACGCACATCAAAACCCTGCAAGTCTACACAAAACTTTAATGTTATGTAGGATCGTGTTGATGGCATAGTTAAGTTGAGAATATGATATTAAATAATCTTTCAACAAGAGTTCTTGTTCAGCTGTGAATATTTGTTGAGATGTATATTTGGATTGAAAGTTATAATTTATATTTATAGTATACACGCAATCTTATTTTCTCTCATTTTTTTCAATCTCTTAAATAATGTAGATTTTGGTATATAATATTTAATTGCAACTTCCCTCACAGAAAGTTTATCTTTGATTATTTCATTTATTGCCTTTTCTATATTTTCTTCTGAAATTTTAGTTCTTTCAGTTTTTGGCTTATAATTTCTAATCATTTTCTATTTATTTAAAGAATACCTAGAAAAAAAATTAATACAATTAGCTTATATGTGCAAAAAATAAGTAAATAAATAAAAATATATTGGTATTGATAAAATGAATGGGCCATTGGAGCAGTCCTAATGTGCCCCATGCATTAGTGTCCCAATGTACCCCATCAGGTCATTTTCAAAACAAATGTTTAGGTCTAATTTTCTAGATCACATGGGCTAATGATCTATAGTGGAAATGAAAGCTTAATGTTTATAAAAACACATAGTACTTTTAAAAATTAAAATATTTATTTCCTATTACCTAAAAAATCAACATTAGTTTACTTGAAAAAAATTACTTTTCATATGATCAAATAAACTAACCTTGTTCACTGGCAGCAGACTTGAATGATTGAGTTGAAATCACAAATATGAAGATGTACTACTAAGTGTCATCAATTGTGATTTTTTACAAATTTTATTTTGCAATTATAAAGGGATAAAAGCCTTTGTCCCAATGTGCCCCGTGTCCCAATGTACCCCCTTCTCCCCTACTAAAGTTAAGTTTTTAATGATTAATATTTGTGTGCGTCTATTATCATCACATTTTTAAATCACATTTAAAAACAAATATTCCAGGCAATTCAATTCAAATGTCGTATTTTGACAATCCTATGAGATAGCTACGACAAAAGTTTGATCAAAATCTATTAGTTTGAAGGAATGGTGCAGGTAGATATTGTCAGAATAATTTGAAAAGAAAATTAAATTCAATAACATTCTTGAATTCTATATAAATGCAAGTTTTATATTAAACAGGAGCAAGTTTTATATTAAACCTGCATACGCAATTATTTATCAAATAAAACTGCTCAAAAACCTAATTTAATTTCCTTTTTAACGTAGCTTTGTATACAGTAATTGTTATCTTACCCCTTCATCTTCTCACTTTCTTTAAAAATTTGAAATGGGAGGTAAAAGAAAGTCGCGTGAATGCCATACCAGATTATTTCAGATACTATTCTAAGCAGCGAATAACTTGTTTTATCCATTGTTTTGAGGAATCTATTATAAAAAATTCTAATTGGTCTCGTTACAGCATTAATAATATTTATCATTGTTAATTTCGTAATGATTAATTGCATTCATTGTTACATGTCATCCATAGTTGAAAATTACTCATTATTAAATTTATTGTTGTCTTATCACTTTCTTTTTAATGAATTAAATTTTTAGTATGTGAACATTTTTCGTTTTTTTAATTCAACTATCAATTAGTTGATTCCATTCATTGTTACAAGAATGTGATTTTAAAAAATGTTAATTAGTCTCATTGTTATAGAATAATTGCAATTATTTTATTCTGATTTTCATAATAATTGATTGGTTATTTACATTAATTGCTCTGTGCCATCGAATATTTTTTTTTTTTTTGTGTGTGTGTGTAGTATTTCTCATTGAGATTTTTCGATTGTTACTTCTTTACTTTCATTTAACCATATACGGTAGGGAAAGTATTGTTTGCGTTTAAAATCTATTGTTATATTTACAGGTTTGAGGTCCAATGAATCTGAAAATCATCAGGTTTTTAGCTGATGGTCTGTCTCTCTGTGTGTGTCTGTTATCAGTATATCTCAAGAACACATAATAGCAGAAAATCCAAACTCAGTATTCTGAATCAATATCATTAAAAAATTCAACACCAAACTTTTTGTTTAGATCAAACAAAAAGTTCGTGTAAAGGGTAATACAATAGAATTTACATACATTATGTCTATGAATGAATTTTTTAGTGGCACAGTTTAAATTAAATAGACTGTACTAAACCAAATGAAATATTATATATATAAACAGTCGGGTCTCGTTAAAGTGAACACGCTTAACGCGAATTACTTTTAACATGAACTGTTTCCACAATCCCCGTCAAAATGTAGATTAGTTTCTCAGTGACTGATGGCATGAACTACGGATAACATGAACAAATTTCTTTATTTCTCTTGAGATTCACGTTAACGAGGTTTGACTATATTTATATAAATATAGGGACAAAAAAAAAAAAAAAAAATACCGCACTTGGATATTTTCCATTTCTCTTTCTGTAATCGTCAGTTTTATTATTTTAAAAGTAAATTTAGGATTGAGTCAAGTATTAAAATTAAGATGCAATCGCTCTAAAAACTACAATTTTAGAAAGTATTTAAAAAATAACAAGAATAAGACAATTAACGATACCACAAAAATATTAATTTTAGAGTAAAACTCAAATATTTTCATACGTGGAATGTCAAAATGATTAAATGTTAACCAAATATTGGTTAGCTGGTTTTCAGCATGATATGAAAATTTTCGGCTATTTAAACTGGAAATATGTTTCCAGGCAGCCACGCTTCTTATCCAATTAAGATGACCGCAAGTTAAAAAAAAGCAGTGCCTAAAACAGCAGTTTGTATTATATTTCGAACGTAAAAAAAGGATTCAGAAAAAAGTGTTTAGTAACATAATTTCTTTAAATACAGTGCAACAACGATTAAACAAAACAAGTTTAAGGGCTAGAAGTTCTGAAAAAAATCCATTCTTAACGAAAAGGAATTAGGTAAGCAAGACTTCAGAGAACTAAAAAAAATTTTTTTTAAATATAAGTTAATTATTGGACTGAAGTGGTTCTCTTCGAGAAATCAAATTTTACTTATTTCAAGCTACTGAAACAAACAAGTCTGATGATGAAAGTGGGACCGACTTAATGAAAATCGCACTTTTAAAACAGTGACACATTCTCTGTAGATTATGATACGAAAGTGCATAATTTTTCAATGAGCCTTTTCATGTTCAAGGGATCAATTAACCCGAAATAAAGCTCGGTCAATAAAAAATTGATGCTTGATCGACTATTCTGGAGGTATTTTAGACTTTTCCTCAATCAGTATTTCAAGCTGATAATGCACCTTGTTACATGACGCCTGTGGTATGTTTATTTGATTCAAGTTGTGAAATTACCTATCCATTCCCATGAGCATCTGTAATTTTGTAAGTTATAACTTTTTGTACTCAAATCCCACAAAGGATATTGTAGAATTTTTTCTTTCGAAATTTGTAACCTACATTTTTGCAAGAACTAGAAAAAATTATTTATGATATTTGGCACAGTGAAATTTCTGAGTTTCATGTTAAAAAACTGTAAAATACTATGCCATTGCACATTAAAGCAGTCATTCCATATAATGGTGGTGCACAGTACATATTTTTATTAAGTAATTGTTTAAATCCAACAAATAAATAGTTTTGTTTCATGCATTAAAATATAACTTTTTTATTTCATATAATAAATCATAATAGAGAATACAAAGCATGTGTTTATTATATTACGTTTAAAAAGAAAATTTTATGTAGATTTTTATTAAATACTTCGTAGAGTGTAATAAAGCGAATTATTAAATCAGAAATGTACATAGGTATCATGTTATGACTTCCGTATTATACAAACATAACAATTTTATTTGTTTCAATCATTAATTTTTGAGTCATTACAAACACAAAAGGTATAAGTATATTTTTCTGCAGTGTGTTTTTTCATTTTTACAAGTAATATAGTATTTAAAAATGCTTATTGATGTTGCTGTTACAGGAAAATTGTAATTTTCTCACTTTTAATGTCATTATAAATGATTGAATAACTTCAGGGAAAAATGTTCCCTGATATTGCTGATGTTCTGCCAACTGGTTAACTCTTAAATGTCTTGAATGTCGTGACTTGTGATTCTAATACTCTATGAACTGATTTATTCATTCAATTTAATGTTACAAGATATTCATTATTAAATAATGCTTAATGATATCGTTTTTTTTTTTTTGTTGATATTCTAATAGACAGGTTGGTTTCACTTACTTGGTTTCACTGTGGCCGCTATGCTATTCCGCTTAGAAACTTGATAGGGACGTTCACGTGATAACGCGTGACCGGCCTTGCATCACGCGATATTGTCAATTAACGTGTTAAAAGATTATTTCAAATTATTCAGGCAAATATCATCAGCACCATTTCGACTTACAACATGCGTACCAACTTTCAGCTCATACGAGCAAAGCGTTGAGACGCTAGCGTGTTCACTCACATACACACACATCATCGTAAAAATAGTGAATACGGACTCAGGGGACCTCAAAGCGTATAGAAACACCAAAATCTCGAATTCCGACTTCTGACATGATTACAATATTTTCCTTACATGTGTATGTCCGTAAAGTAAAAAAGGTTTCAGCTAGAATATAACTACATCGAAAATCTTTTGTACATAAAATAATAAAAGAAAAAGTATTCCGTAGCACATAAATAAATAAAGTAAAATAGGATTAAAAAATTTTTTTTAAAAAGTGATGAACATTAAAAATACATTTATAAAAGACTATATTAACAATAAACATAAATCTTGTGTTTCCCGGTTACTTATCATAAAAACGAAATTTTTAATGACATCACAAATATCTATCTATATATATATATATATAATTTAAAAAACTTTTTGCATCTTATTTCAGAGAAAAACTATTTTAAGAAAAACTGGTAAAATATTAAAATATAGAACAGTCCCATCGAAAATCTTTTTTCGAAACTGAAAGGTTGTCATGGATACAGCGATTTGATATCATGATTTTTATTCCAAAATTCAATCGAATATCTTATCTGATACATTTTCAGATTTATTATAGTTAGGTACCCAATGCAAAAGATAACAGATATTTTATATTCTTGCGAGTGGAAGACCATTCAATATCGCGTTATCGTAAAAATATTACCCTGGCAAAAAAAAAAAAAAAAAAAAAAAAAAAAACTATTATTTCTAGTTTTCATAGAAAAAAAGAAAATGATTCTCATATTTATTTTTGAGAACTTCTAAATTTTTTTTTCCATTTAATCACTGAACAAATAAAATATTTATGTTTATAACCCTAATTAATTTATAATTTTTTGTCTATAAATCATTAATTAATAATGCATTTAATCTATAAATTAATATATAAAAGAAAGAAAGAAAGAATTTATTAATTTTTACTATAAGAGCATGTAGAAAAATTATGATAATAAATACGTACAGGGTGGTCCGAAAAACATGATAGAAAGTATTTTAAGTTTCTGATTTCAAATGTATTGATGCAAATATAATTCTTCCATATTGTAATAGCACATATAGTGACATTTCAGTTGAATGCTTAATTACCGGAAAAAAAGAATAAGCAATATAGAATCACAAACCTTTTAAGATCGATTATATATCGTAAGAAAATTTTATGAAAATGACCGATGTAATGTCCCCGTTCGACGGGCATGTCGTTCAGAGTTCAAAAAGAAAAGGACGCTTAGTGAAGAGATAATCGCGCAGTAAGTTATAGCACTCTAAAGTCGCAGTGATTTTTAAGCCATCAGATGACTGATGTAATGGTCCTAATATCCCACTGATTTTGATTGTTTACAGGTTGATGGACAGATATGAATCTACAGGGAGTGTTTAGGATGCAAAAAGAAAGGCGTCGGGACGAAAAGCAGCAGTTGTTACTGATGACATCAGGGAGACTGCACGCGCATACTTTGAGGATCAGCCAACCACTTCCACTCGACAGGCGGCCCAACAATTAAGCATATCCAAAACATCATTACGAAGGCTAATGAAAGCAGTAGGATTGTGTCCATACAACATCCAAATGTGACAGCCGCTAAAGGGGGGGGGGGATACTGTACAGTGGATAGATTTCGTAAACCACATAATCGAGGAACTTAAAAATGGTTCCATCAGTGAATACAAGATCTGGTTCAGTGATGAGACCCATTTTCAGTTGAATGGTTTCGTGAACAAACAAAACTGGCGCCACTGAGGTACGGAAAATCCTCATCTCAGCGCCATCTCTTCACTGCATCCACAAAGGGTCATGGGGTGGTGTGCCATATCGTCGAAGCAGATAATTGGTCCAATATTTATTGATGGTGTGGTCACAGGAATGAAGTATCGAGAGTTGCTAGAGCGTCACTTTGGACCTGACGCGGGCCATCTCAACAGGACAAGCCAGATGGGGCTCGTCCCCAAAAAAACTTCTGACGTCTTCACGTGGCTTGAAACGACGTTTGGTGAGCGTTTGATTGCATTGGATGCAGATAAATTCACGGGGCACGGGATAGAGTGGACCCCATACAGTCCGGACCCAAATCCGTGCGACTTATTCTTATGCGGTTACATCAAGCTTAGAATCAATAGGAATAGCCCTGATTCACTGGAGGACCTAAAATTAGCTATCAGAAGTGAGATTGATGCACTTGATTACTACACACTCCAGACAGAGTTTATTATGACAGAGTTTCGGAACCGGCTTTATAACACTAAGTATAGTCGGGGACGGTAGACATTTTAAGCATCTTGTATATTAAATGTCATTCATATCTTTATTCAATAAAATATGTTTCATGTTCTTGCATGTTCTCTTTTTTCCACAATGATCGCTTACTTTCTATCATGTTTTTCGGACCACCCTGTACACATGTTTTTCCCAAAGCAATAATTTGGAAAATAAAAATGATATAACTTTTAATAGTACGACAGGATTATTGCGTTTATTTAGACATTTCCCGTCGTCCTCATTTGCTGCGTTTGTCATATAGGGTCAGGTGAGGTAAAATAGGTCAAAAACATTATATTTTACATATGCACTTAAACTGCAGAAAATATGTTGGTTCCATTTGTTAAAAAATTACACAAAATATGCAAATGAATATTCCTCATGACATTTTAAGAGAAATATCTCTAAAAATACAAAAAATTTGTACTGAAAAATAAATTTTAAAATATGCTGTTTCTGACTTATTTTACCCCATGCGTTGGGGTAAAATAAGTCATCTTTAAAACTGTTTTAAATTTTAATACAATTTACTTCATGCAAATAAAATTGCAAATACATTCTTTTTTTTTTTTTTTTTGATAAAAACTTGATTTTGTGTTCTTTAAAGGAAAACAATGTCTCTATGGTCCATCATTAGTTCGGGAAGAACATTTGGAATGTACAATGCATCTATATCAGACATATCTTTCTCTGGAAAATCCAATAGGAACTTCTATTTCCACATTTTTTTTTTTTTATCCCTTCAATTTTTTCTGAATATTCATGATTGTGTGAAAGAATGATGCCATGAAATATTTTCTTTGATATTTTCCCAGGAAATTATACTTTAACACATTTTCCAACTTTTACGAATTGATTAGTATTAATGCTGTCCAAATTTTTTTCTTGAGAAAAACTTGTTTTTTTTTTTTTTTTTTTTTTTTTCGTTTCTTTTACAGTTGCTGTTTCTGTGATTTTACCATCTGTTAATTTTTTCGTCATACAATCAATTGGAAAATAAAATGGTTGTTAAAATTACTCCTGTTTTCTGTTGCGTATATGCATTTTTCAAAGCTTCTCTAGAAGACAACGTTTGATTAAGTGATAAAGTGTTTATAATAGCAGATTTTATGTACTTAAACGGAGAATATATATATATCATCCTGTTCCATGACTATTGAAGTCGCACTAGAATTAATTTGTCAAATTAGTCATTGATGATCTAGATTCATCCACTCTTGCATATCAAGTTGATGCTAAACTGCAGAGTTTCACTCAGACAGTTTCAGGAGAATGTTGTGTCCTGCCTGCCCTTTGTATGAAAAATTGGCACCCTTCTTAAATAAGCTCGAATTAAACAACTTTTTGAATTGCACCTACAAACGGAATGTTTTGATTCAGCTTTAATATGTATTGGCTTTTTTTTCCCTCCTAATATTAAATTATTTTATATCTATGTGTATAAAATAGCTCCAGAATAATATATAGTTTAATTTTAAACTAATATATTAAAATAATACATATGGAGTTATTTAAAACACAAAAAAATGTATTTAGTTACTTTGTTTGCTAAGCCTAACATGATTCAACATCTGACCTATTTTACCCCACATGCGTTTTTTTACTCCAAAATATTAATATTTTATTTTTTTCTCACAAAAATTTAGGAAATTCATCTTAAGAATATGATTTTTGGAATATCATAAGAAAATACTTTAACATTTGTTTTTGAATTAGTTAAAAACCAAAGATTTTCTTAGCAACACATTCGAGTTTCTAATACGAAACACACAAACTATTACTGGCTGTAACTAAAAAGTATCAGTTACAGTTAAGTTTACATGCAAAATGAAGACTAATATAATATAAATAATTTATGAAACCAACAAAATTGGAATTTAAAAACTGTTTGGATGTTTTTTTAAAGAGTTTTTTTTTTTTTTAAACTGACCTATTTTACCCCACCTGACCCTAGTGGAATTATGCTTGGAAATCGCTGGAAGTATGTTTAATGTTGTACTGTGTATTATGAGTATTATATTTGAGTGCACTATAGGGTGAGTACAAAATTCATAGATTACATAAAGATCTACTAAATTAAGCAAAAATTTCTTTTGTATTGAACGTAACTAGCGTAAATTCTTACTACATTTTACCATGTCCAAAAATACTGCTTTTTTTTTTAACTTAAGGACTGAGAACTATTTGTCTCAATCTACTGATTTTTACGATACCAGTTTTGCGATAGTTGGATATTTATCGAAATCGAAAATTTATCGAAAATATAATTGAATAATTTGAAAGCGATGTTATAATTTGAAAAAGAAAAAGAAGAAGTCCTATACTAAATTCTGCTTTTATCAGAATTTCATCAAAATCTTTCTTTTCTTTCTTTCTTTTTCTTCTTCTTCATTTTTTTTTTTTTTTTTTGAATGGAAAGAAAAATATTAATAATCAGTTTCGAAATGGACAGTATCGATTTTTTTTTCCTACTAATTTTGGAAATAAAATCGCACGTGCAAAATGTAATAAAAAATAAAACAAGTTAATTAAATTTGAGTTTGAGTTGGTATTTTTTTTTTTTCTACTGCTACCCCATTTCACCCTTTAGTTGTGGAATTCCGTCTTCCCTTCATTTTCCCATACATTTTATTTATTTTTATTACTTTCCGAACACTATAGTGAGGAAAGTATTGTAATCATATCAAAAATCCGAATTCGATATTTTGATGTTTCTATACGTTTTGAGGTCCCCTGAGTCCGTTTTCACTATTTTTACGATGATGTATGTATGTGTGTGTGTATGTGTGTATGTATGTGTGTATGTCTGTGAGTGAACACGCTAGCGTCTAAACGCTTTGTTCGATTAACCTGAAAGTTGGTACGCATATTGTAAGTCACCATAGTACGAACCCTACAGATTTTGGTGAATCTAGCACTTATAGTTTTTTTACAGGGACACAAAGAAAAATTCTTTATCATTATGGCCTATGGGAGCAAAATCTTAAAAGTGCGATAGCATCTAAACGCCTTATTCAATTGAGCAAAAAATTTATACACATATTATAGGTCACAAATACTCAATCTGTATAGATTTTGGAGAATCTAGCACTTATAGTTTTTTTACAGGGACACAAAGAAAAATTCTTTATCATTATGCCTATGGGGCCAAATTTTTAAAAGTGTGATAGCGTCTAAACGCCTTATTAATCTGAGCAAAAAAATTGTACACATGTTATAGATCACAGTTGAACTAACTGTATAGATTTTGGTGAATCTAGCACTTACAGTTTTTTTACAGGGACACAAAGAAAAATTCTTTATCATTATGGCCTATGGGACTAAATTTTTAAAAGTACGATAGCATCTAAACGCCTTATGGAATTGAGCTGAAAATTTATATGAGTATTATAAATGACTGTTGCACTAACTATAAGCATTTTGGTGAATCTAGCATTTATAGGTTTTTACAGGGACACAACGAAAAATTCTTTATCATTATGATCTATGGGCTCAAAGTTCAGTAGCGTTAAATAAAACATCGTGTAATAGATGGAGAAAAATACTCAAACACTCTATTATGGTTTTCTCTCTTTTGTTTGTTTAACAACTCCTCTTTCTTTACTTTATCTACAAAACTGTTAATTACTCAATGTTCGGAAAGTCGAGTGGAGTCACTCCAGATTTTTTTTAATTTAATGCTGGTGCTGACAGAATTAGTAAAACATATTCTTGTCTGAGAAACTTATTGTCTGTATTTGTAACTAACTTTTTAGTTCCCCATCATACTATAGGTATGGGGAACTTAGGTAATCGTGAAAATTTTCGACCTCGGTTTTTTGACTTTTTTACACGTTTTCAGGTGTGAGGAATCCGAAAATTCCAAAATTTCTATGATGTCTGTCTGTAGGGTGTCTGTTAGTCTGTTAGTGTGTAAGTCCGTTAGTTTGTTAGTCTGTGTACACGATATCTCAAGAACAAATTGTCGCAGAGAGGTCAGATCAGTTTTAAAATATTACTTTCGACACTGGCAAGAACCCTATTCTTTTGCAACATTCGAATTTAAGAACTTCGTAAGTTATTAGAAATTTACGATTTTCTTAACATGGGAGAATAGGACAAAAATTCACTTAAACGTGCATTAAATGGAAATTTTTTTACTGTAAAAATGTCAGAACAGTTTTAAAATATCAGTTTTGATGCCGGAAGGAACATCAGTAACTATAAATATGCTACTTTGAAAATTTCGCAAGTTATTGGAAATTTACGAATTTCTTAACATGGCAGTATAGGGCAAAATTTCACATAAACGTCAATTTTGAGAGATATTTTCATCGTAAAGATGTCAAACTACTTTTGAAATATTATTTAGGACACTGGTATGAATATTAATGACTATGAATTTTCCAATATAAAAATTCGTAAGTTATTTGGAATTTACGATTTACTTAACATGCCAGAGTAAGGCAAAATTGAGCATAAACTTTCATTTTGAGGCTCATAAATACATTAGACAACTTCAAAATTACATTTATGATATTTGTTTGAGCATGATTATATACAAATATTCTAATAGGAAAATTTCGTAAATTATTTGTAATTTACGATTTTGCCAACATAGCGAAATTGTAAATTTTTCATATAAATATGAATTTTGAGGATTATTGCATTGGAAATAGTAGCATGATAACTAAACAACGGAGTGGACCCTGATAAAGTAAATTAATAGATTAGAATAAGATAAATATATCGAAGTGAACGGTGGATAGCCTATTAGGCGGGGTTTTCATTCTGTCACTGTATCAAGTTTTTGTCAAATACATTTCTTTTAACATGATTATATCTCTCAAACTAGAAATTTATGAGAACATAAATATGATGGGAAACTGAGCAGAGTCCACCTATGCCAACTAGTTTGCTTGTGGTAAAAAACAATTTATAAAACTTATTAGAATGCTTTTATATTAAATCGGTTTGCATTTTTGTTTGTCATCAATTTTCTTTGATATGAATTTGGTGTAGAATCTTCACGCAACCTTCCAGATATATCTAGAAGCTATATGGAATTTTCTAGAAATTCATAAAAATGTATGGAACTTTCGAGTAATCTGCTAGGATCTTCATAGTAACGTCTGGAACCTTCTTCAAAATGTCTAGAAACTTCATGCAACCTTCGATGAACTTCCTACAAAAGTCTAAAAACTTTATAGAAACTTCATACAACCTTCTAATAAAATTTGCTTTGAGATTTTTCTAGAAGGTTCTAAAATTTCCTAAAAGGTTCCAGAATTTTAGAAAAGTTTTTTAGTTACATAGTATTACAACGCTTTTTGTACGTAACTAAAACACTAAAAATAAAAGTAGGGAAAGAAAAATATTTTTTGAATAGAATGCATTTATAGAATTGCCCTAAAAAATGAAAAGTAAGGGAAATTTTATAAGATTGTGTTCAGCTTAAAAAAAAAAAAAAAAAAAAAAAAAGAAAAAAGAAAAAGAAAAGCATTTAAAGTTGACAAAAGAAAAGTTTACTCCTGAACAAAAATAAAACTACTCAACTCTGAATGCTTTTCAAATTTCACCTTTTCTCTTTAAGTTGACCACAATATTACAATTTGTTTTCCTATTTTCCATATTTTAGGAAATTTGTATGATAGCATTCTATTTTTATTTTTTGCTCTCTTCTTTTATTTTAATAATGAGAGAATATCGGTATAATGTAAGATAACTCTTCTTAAACTAACCGAAGTCTGTCATATGTTTCAAAGATGAGAAAATACGAATATATATTTATGCTCAGTAAAATATTTCGATCAGTATCACTGTAAATGCCTCAAGGATTCAAAATGTACTTCGAAAGTCTTTGAGACGTCCTCTTATTATAGAAATATTATTGAAACCGAGGTAAATAGTTTCTAATCTCCCTTCATAAAATGGGAATTTTAGATGAAATATGAGTTACTGTTTTGAATTTCGTGTAAATGTTACACTCCAAAGTACTTACTACATAAAATAATATTCACAAACATTTTGGCTAATATTTAACTTATTACTTACAAAACTTTGAATAAACACCATAAAATGCAATAATCTCGCGACACTTGTTTCGAGACGAAAGAGCACACGACCCTACATCAGGCGAACAAAGTAGGCACGAGTGGTACAGTCAAAGCGGCAACGCACAAAACTGTTTACAATGAAAATGAAAACCATATAAAGTCGAATGTAAATAATGAATACTGGTGTGAGTAGAATTATAAAATAAAACAAGAAAATAGATAAATAAATAAGATTAAAAAATATAGCAAAATCTAAAAAAAAATATCAAAATGAAACGAAACTCAAAGTTACATGAGTAATTTCTAGGCATCAGAGTAGAATAGAGTGGAAGAAATATCATTAACAAGATTGGATTTTCGTTTAATTTTGATATTTTTTAGATTTTTAGATTTCGTTATATTTTTTAATTTTATTTATTTTTTTGCTTTATTTTATAATTCTATTCACACCAGTATTTATATTTGCATTCGACTTTATATGGTTTCGGTTTTCATTGTAAAAGATTTTGTGCGTTGCCGCGTTGACTACAGCTCTCGGGCCTACCATGTTCGTCTGATGTAGGGTCGTGTGCTCTTTTGACCCGAAACAATTATTGCGAGGTCATTGCATTGTATGGTGTTTATTCAAAGTTTTGTAAGTAATAATTTAAAACGCCACTTCTGTGGTGCTTTCTTATTAATATTTAACTTGTTAATCCAACTGGACAATATAGTTATATAAAATGGTTAAATATATTAACGTTATAAATATATGACGTTATAAATATATTAACGTCATTTTCATTTCCGAAATAAATTTTGTAAAAACATGTTTAATATATTTTTATGAATGTTAAATTTAGAAAATGTTGCAGTTAGAGTTTGATTTGACATGTTACAATCTGTACTAGAAAATTGTGATAGGATGCTTAATCAAGCGGCATGCGCATAACAGCTCAATCTCTGTGCATATGTGAAGTTTCTCTACGAATCAATCTTCTAAAAAAAATGCTGTTAAATTAGTACCCTGATTCATCATAAGAAATATTACTTCAGTAAATACCATTTTTTTCAAATCGAAACAAATAGTTTTTCCTGATCCCAGAATGAAAAATTACCCTCTCTGGTGGTTAAGTGAATCTCTCGAACATTTCATAACTAAATATTTCCCACTCCCCTCCTCGTGTTTTAAATTCTGTAGCTTTTGTTTGTATATATCATTCTATAAAAGTATCTCTGAAAAATATTGCAAAAATTCTTAAATCTGCTGACATTTCTCCGTTTAAACCTCAAAGTAAAATTCGTAACTTCTTTTTTGATTCTAAACTTATTCTTCTCTCCCCCTTTTTAAACGTTTTAGTGTTGTATATTTTCATCCTTTGCAAGAATTTTAAATTTTCTTTTGATGCTTAGACAAGGCATTCTGTTGATGTTCGCATTAAAGAACATAAACGTGCCTATACTGGTTTCCGTTGAAAAACGGTTAACCATGCAACTGAAATAGATCATTTACCAAACTTTCGAAATATATATATATGATAATTTCAACCTATTAAAATTATCCTTTTTAAACACTCTAGAATTTTCGTTGAAGAATGGTTCGCTAAGATCCAATCCGCTCTATTAAAGGACTTCATCTGAATATGTAACTCTATTTAATGTTCCTTGTTTCCTCATATTCCTGATTTCTACAATTCTGTATTCCAAGCTTGGGGATGTGCAAATTGATGACGTACTAGGATATAACAGGAATCTTTTCCGTTTATATGTAATTTTATCTTGCACTATACTACATTTTTAATTAATAAATAGGGGAGACCGGGGCGAGCAGTGACGTTTTTGTCATTTTTGATATTAGCTATAAGATTTGAAGTGAAACATTTAATATATAATAGCAGGAGACTTGGCGTTGGAATATTAAAACAGGAATAAACTACTACGTCAGAAACGGCAAAGAAAAATTATTGAGGTGCATACAGCTGTTTCGGTAGCCTAAAGCGTACCGTCTTCAGTGCAAAAAGAATTCTGAATCTGGAGAAGTGCTCTTATATATAGGAGAGGGACCGGATTTAGTTCAACCAATAGGATTACGGAAGAGGTGGGGAGTGTGGCCAATAGGAATTAAGGAATGTGTAGCTGTGTAAACAGTAGAAAAATTAAGAAAATGTGGACTGAATGTAAAATTTCCAACAATCAGACAAATAGGGAACAGCGAAATCACAATTTACAAGGTTTTTAAAATTTTTATAAATATGAAAATCTTCAAAGAAATCGAGTTCATGAATGAATTTAGGTCTGCAAATTATTTTAGCTGAATTAAATTTAAAATTATGATTTTCCTCCCAGCAATGTTTAGAAATAGCCGATTTATTGGTTTCTTGTTTGCGGACGTAATTCATATGTTCTTTTAGACGAAATTTAAGACTGCGTTTAGTTTGGCCAATATATGATAAACCACACTGACAGGAAATACTATAAATGCCCCAAGAATTATGCATATCAATGGGATCTTTTAACTGAGAAAAGGTGAGTTTATTGGAAGGCGAAAATATTATTTTAAAATCATATTGTTTGAGAATTTTAGCTATGGTTTGACTGGTTTTAGAAAAATAGGGTAAAACAATACTGATATTAGATGTGACTGATTTAGTAGACGAAATACGAGGGAGTTGTAATTTTTGGATAGCTTTGTCTATAATGGATGGGTCATAACCTCTGTCAATTGCGATGACTTTCAGGTATTTAATTTCAGATTTCAATAGAATATGATTTGAACAAATATTAAGGGCACGGTTTACAAAAGTATAGAAAGCAGCCATTTTTTGGTTAGGTGGGTGACATGAACGCGCATGGGGAGGAAGGGAGACTGCAAAATTTTTACGATAGACAGTGGTTGAAAATCCATTTACAGTGCGAGATACGAGGGTATCAAGAAATGGAAGGGAGCCATTATTTTCTATTTCATATGTAAACTGGATATTACTGTCAATTGAATTTAAGGTTTCTAAGACATGGTCAATATTGTGATGAGATATGTCGATAAGCGCGAAGGTGTCGTCAACGTAACGGGTCCAAAAAGGAAAAGATATTTTCTTAAAAAGCTTGCTTTCGAAATAGTGCATGTAAATGTCTGCGAGAGTTGGGGAGAGAGGGGAACCCATGGCTAAACCTTCAGACTGACGATAGAATTTATTTTGGAAAGAAAAAGTGGTTTGTGATAAACAAATGCGGGTAAGAGAGATTAATTCTTGTGTTTCGAAAGAGGTGAAATGAAACTCTTTTAATCTATTTTCGAGACAGCAGAGGGCGCCACTTATTGGAACATTAGTGAAAATAGATTTTACATCAAAAGAAACCATAGTGAGATTAGTGTGAGGGCAGTTTTGAATATTTTTTGCAAAATTTATGGAATTCTTAACAGTATAACTATTAGCAGCAAGAAGTGGAGCAAAAATTGTGGTGAGAAATTTAGCTAGATTATAGGAAGCAGTACCGATATTAGAGACTATTGGACGAAATGGAATATTGGGTTTGTGAACTTTTGGTAAAGCATAAAATCTGGCACAATTAGCAATAGAAGGGATAAGATGGGATTTAGTCGAGTTCAATAACAAGGGGCAAGATTTTATAGCAGATTTAATTTTATTTAATTCTTGAGGAGAGGGGTCACGGGGCAGAGGAATGTACGGGCCATCATTAATTAGTTCGGTAACACTTTCGATGTATTGTTTTTTATCCAAAATAACAATCTGACCACCTTTATCAGCTTTAGTAATGATGATATTTTCATTAGATTTTATTTCCTTCAAGGCGTTTTTTTCTGCAGGGCTGAAATTTGATTTAAAATTTTTTGAGTTGAAATTGGCATTATTAAGGATTAAATGACGAAGATTTTCTTTCTGTTGGTCAGTCAGTCGAGAATTTTTGAAAGCTTTTTCAACCGATGCAGTTAACTGAGGAAAAGAAGGAGGTTTAGAAATGGCAAAATTTGAATTGAGTTTGAGAACAGAATATTGACTATTGGAAATATCAGTACTGGAAAGATTAACGATTGCATTTTTGTTGACAACAGGTAAGTCGTTCGAATGAATAGGACTCTGTGAATTACGAAGCCGGGTGAATTTATCATGTAATTTAATTGAGTGTTTACGAGAACGGTTGTCACAATGAATCCAGGAATTGTGATCAATCAACATAAAATTAGGACGTTCAAAAGCTAACTTTAAGTGGAGAAACAATAAATCTTTTTCAATTTTGGCGATGTTGGTACGAGTTTCCTTAATAACTGCACGGAGAATATTTAAATGAGACCTGAGTACTGCTTTGTTTACAAAACTGGAACCAGAAATATTGCATTTCAGTTGAATGAATTTAGGGATAATGCGGTGTCTCTTGCATTGTAAAAGGAATTTTAGACGGTTGAGGGCACGAAACTTTTTAGTACGTAGACGGTAGAAACGATTAACTAATTTGCACATTTTGAAAACAAGAAAATGGCTCAAAATATTACTGACCTAATCTCCCCCTCAGACCAGGTTGCTCAGTAACAATATGAGCAGAAGACCAATAACACAACTAAGCCCGTATAAGCTTAACAAATAATAGCAGGAGACTTGGCGTTGGAATATTAAAACAGGAATAAACTACTACGTCAGAAACGCCAAAGAAAAATTATTGACGTGCATACAGCTGTTTCGGTAGCCTAAAGCGTACCGTCTTCAGTGCAAAAATAATTCTGAATCTGGAGAAGTGCTCGTATATATAGGAGAGGGACCGGATTTAGTTCAACCAATAGGATTACGGAAGAGGTGGGGAGTGTGGCCAATAGGAATTAAGGAATGTGTAGCTGTGTAAACAGTAGAAAAATTAAGGAAATGTGGACTGAATGTAAAATTTCCAACAATCAGACAAATAGGGAACAGCGAAAATTTAATTCAGCTAAAATAATTTGCAGACCTAAATCCATTCATGAACTCGATTTCTTTGAAGCTTTTCATATTTATAAAAATTTTAAAAACCTTGTAAATTGTGATTTCGCTGTTCCCTATTTGTCTGATTGTTGGAAATTTTACATTCAGTCCACATTTCCTTAATTTTTCTACTGTTTACACAGCTACACATTCCTTAATTCCTATTGCCCACACTCCCCACCTCTTCCGTATTCCTATTGGTTGAACTAAATCCGGTCCCTCTCCTATATATACGAGCACTTCTCAAGATTCAGAATTCTTTTTGCACTGATGACGGTACGCTTTAGGCTACCGAAACAGCTGTATGCACGTCAATAATTTTTCTTTGGCGTTTCTGACGTAGTAGTTTATCTCTGTTTTAAACATTTAATATATCATACCCTAGAGTAAACCGTGTGTAATATATTTATAAAACTATCATTAATATTATTGTTTTCCATACCATAAAATGAATTATGCTTAACGTCGAAATTTGTCACAACTTGCCTAGTAGCGGGGCTAGCAGTGACATGCTTGGGGCACATCGTGACATACAAACTACATATACAAACACGTTCTAACCTATACAAATTATGTGAGAAAAGTAACAAAATGCAATATTTTAAATCAACAATGAAAATTTTATTCACTTATATCGTTCTTAACACATTAAAAAACACTAATTTTTTTTTTTAAACTCTGTAAAACAAATGAGAAAAAAAAAAGTGTTAAATTACTAACACTTGTAAACTCTCAGTCTTTAATAAAACTACATTTAGAGACAATTAACAATAAAAATAAAAGGAAAGAACTATGCTAATCAGGTAAGAATTAAAAGGTAGGCTATCAAAATTGTTTTGCCATATTGATCTTTGACTCGGTAGCTTACTACAACGTGTAGGTCTATATCCTATAGGTCTACCTATATTTTTAATCATTCATTGTCATCGCTTACTTCAGCACCTGATTTGCAGTTTACATAAATATCATAAGGTTCAATTTAGGTACATTTGACACAAGCCTATCTTTTACATGTCATCTATTGCACCCAGTTTTCTCCAAATCTAGAAAATCCTAGCAAACTAAACATAACAATTTTCGTCATCTTTAGAGGTATCCGATTACTAATACTTAATTTTATTTAATGACATAGATTTTTTTTTTTAATTATTTTTTTTGTGTGTGTGTGTGTTGCACTGGTTGACTTTTTCCTATGTGTGAATATCATATGTAGTTTTTTTTTTAAATCCCACTTCAATATTTTCTTCCATATTAGTACACTTCTTTTTATTTTTATATTTAAGAAGTGACATTCTGTTTACACGAAACAGCTCTTGTGTTTTCCTTAAACTGCGCCTTCCAGAATTTACTTCTGTTTCAGCCCTCTCACAATATTCTATAGTAGCTTTAGCTATTTCAGTAAGTCTTTTGTAATCTAACATACATTTTTCTTAAATATTAAAACCTGCATTAAAAATCATGTCAGGGCAAGTAGAGAGACTGTCACAGCATGCATCCTACACTTCGTCACAACTAGCCCCGCGTTACGCCGCCATGAACTTTATTCATTAGTTTCCGAAAAGTTGTTATCATTAACAAATGAAATACACAGAATAAAAGCTCAAAATATAAATATTCAAATAATGTTAAGGAAGTTTACATACCTCACGATCCCTCGTGGCAATGACGATTCACAAAATTTATTTTTGGAATAGAAAACACGATAAATAATTTTATCTCGAAAATAACGCAACGCTATACTTCCAAACATACACAGCACATTACAATAATCAACCTGTTCACTCACATGACACGACAGGTTCTGCAACCTACCAGATCATTCAGAAAGCCCTATCGCACTACTTGCCACCTGGCACAACTAACCCTGGTCTCCCCTACCTCTGGTCAAATGTTTTAAGAATTCTAAATTCTTGAAAACTTAGAAAATTTTAGAAGTTTTTTCTTTTTTAGTGTATTGTTTTTAGGTGAAGTTTATTCCATTTAAAAGCGAAACAGGGTGCAATATAAAATCTTTATTTTATTCTAAATAGCAAATTAACAAGGATATACTTGCATGAAGGTCGAATATCTTTGGTGAATTATTATATAATAATTTTAAAAAAAAAGTGTACAGGAAAGTAACAATCGACCTACGTATGTTAAAAAAATGTCTTGCGTCTTACAATGAAAACAAAACAGCAATTTAGGTGAAAAAAGCACAGAAAGCACTGAACAGTTTGAACATTTTACGACCCCTCGTTTTGTTTTATCCCGTTAAGTTTTCTTTTTCCATGTCAAGCATTGTGTAATGGGCAGTGTTTGAACATTGTTTTTACATTTCTTTTGTTCAATTCATAAACTAAACTGGATGTAAATCCGGTAAATGATGTATTTGTTTGTTTTACGATACACATTTATCATATATTCATTATAATTCAAAATAACTTTTGTTTTACTCCTACGATTCAAAAAACTAAAATGAATTAATATACGCCAACATAAAGTTAAATGTTTATCTAATTTGTTTGTTAATGTAGTCGATAGTTAAATTATATATTTTAAGTACACAACAAATGGGAATGCTCGTCAGAAAGTATATTAAAAGCAAACACATTTCAAAGCTGTAAAAATATATAATTAAAGCTCGTTTTCTTTCACCCTCATTTATTTATTTCTGAAAATAAATTTCTAAAATGTATGCAAACATAATTATTTTTTATCTTAAATTCAAATATTTAATTCATGTATCATGAAATATGTTTCTACAAACATCAAATGAAAAAAAAAAAAAAAAAAAAAAAAAAAAAAAAGATTTTTTTTCGCTATATTGATTTTCTTTTTTATTAATATTTTATATTTTATTTACTTTTTATTGCTATTTTATCCGTTTTAAAAAAATTCAATATATATATATATATATATATATATATATATTTATAAGTAATTGAAATACTTATTTTTAAAATTTATATAATTTCTTTTGAAATGACCCAAACTTTTCAAATAAAATATGTTTGTTTTAATGTTTAAAAAACATGTTGAAAAATTTGTTTTTGTTAAAGTGTAAGTATTATGAGCACACACACAAAAAAAAAAAAAAAAAAAAAAAAAAAAACTTTGTTCTGAAATATGCACTTTTAAAATCAGGGTGTATGTATTTCCGGTTCCTGATGAGCACTGAACGCAAAAAGCAGTCGAAGATACCTAGACATGAGAAATGACCACATGAATCAGAATTGTCCATTTCAATTTAAATCAGTCTAAATAAGAAGACATACCAGTTTCTTTTGCTCTATGATTATTTAATATCAGACCGATAAAAACAAAATGTAAATACTTTATTATTATTATTATCATTATTATTTTACTTCTGAATAATAAAATGGAATTAAACTAAAATTGAAATTTGAACATGCTCCGATAAACACAAAATCTTCTGAACATTATTTTATTCTTTTTATATAAAAAATAAATGTCCCATAATTATATCAAGTGTAAAGCTGGGCGGTTCGGCGTAGTTCCAATAGTGGGAGAAAGTGGTAAATTGCCTGTTTCTGCATGTCATATCTATTTCAACGTTATAAAATGATTGTTCACGGGGAGCATGATCATAGTAGGAAACAAAACTACAAGTAATTTCTTTTTTTTTTTTTCTCTCCCCTCTTCAGTTTTTTTTTTTTTTTTTTTTTTTTTTTTTTTGTTGTTGTAAGTTTGTGAAAAAAAAGTTACTTGTTTCAATATACAGTGGGGGTTCAAATTATTAGAATGATAAAAATAAATAACGCACAAACCATACACAACGTTTAGAATTTGAAATGGGAGATACAATGACGTCGGCCAGGTTCTTTTTCGTGCTCAATAAAAATTTATTACAATCGGGAAAGTTTAGGAAACAAAATTCTGATAAATCGACTACTGAAAATGACTTCTAAGAAATTACTTGGAACCCTATATTTGGATATATAACTTTTAAAATAATCTGCAATACGTATTTTCTATATAATTAGATAAACCACTGAATTCAAATAATTTTTATTACATAATTTGAAAATACCTAAGTTCCCATACCTATATTATAATAGGGATGAAATAGCACTAATGTAGCTAAAACGCATAAGTATACATTAAATTTATAATCTTTAAAAATAACAACCTTTAAAAATAACCTTTAAATATAATAACCTTTAAAAATAAACAAAATATTGTTTTTACGGGAAAATATTGGTTTCTTTCTTATGAAATTAGATATTTGAGTATACTTTAAACACAATTCGTGAATAATTAAAGCAAACACTTATCTATTCAATTTCATAAAATCTATGTAAACTGTTAATTGTTATTAAGAATAAATTTATTACAAATCAATTTTAATAAGATCATCTAGTTTCAGTTTACACTGGATCGAAAAATAAATCCAATCTACAACTGAATGTAATCTTTCCATTTCAGCCGCGGGACGTTTACTAATTACATTTACGAGATGAAATGACTCCGTTTTGTCATTTCTGTATCTTTATTTAATTCGTCCAAGCTTTTATGAACTTGTTGAATTGTGTCTATCATTATGAAAACTCAAACTTGCATTCATTTAGGGAAAGCTCAGTGTGGTTATTCGTTTTATTCAACAAAATATACTTTATACATAAAAATTATTTTTATACATAAAAATTATTTTTATACATAAAAATTATTCTTTAAAAGTTTCAGCTATATTTTTCTTTGTTTCAAAGTTTTATCTCATTAATAAGTTACAAAAAATATATGCCTTTAAAGCATCATTTTGTACATAGTTTATCTTTCTAGCAATGAAAATTAAAATAGAGTTTAAAAGAAAGTAGAGGATCATTTTTCTCTCGATTTATATTATACATAATGCAAATTTTACATAGGATTTGCGAATTTGTTTAATCTATACATACTTCACCCCCATAAATGAATTCAGTTGTTTTGAATAACACTATCATTTAGTCTATAACTTGGTTTATTTGCATACACTTAAATATATAAAAACAAACTTGCTAACACTATAAAACTTTTTACCGGTTGACTTATAGACCAATCTACACCCTTTTAGCTTGTCTATAAATTAAATGTTAATGATGTCCAGATCATTTCTATTTATAAGAAATGTTTTATCGTCTTATTAAATTTTATTACTTGAAAATAAACTTGAACTTTAGTAAGTAAATTCATGAAAACTGCATACACATGTAAATTACATACACATAAATATTTATATACACACACACGTGTTCATAAATGGTTTATATTCAAAGAATTTTAAAACTTTCGAATTTAGGCGTTTTATCGAATATTTAAAGTTCTTGTTGCATTCATTTAAAATTTTAGGGATGGCGTAAAGAAAATGTTATGTCAAATTCTTTTTCTGCATCTCTGCATTCTGCTGTTTATAGGTTATAAGAAATTTTGTTTTCAAATTTGTTTATTAGGATTAATTTAAAAGATATATAACTCTAAATTTTATAACAAACGTTATAAAAGTAACGTTATAAAAATAAGTTTTTTTGTAGTTAAAAAATTATTCATCCTACAATGGAAGAGAGTGGGAAATTATAGAAGGGGAAGTGGATATTTGTTTTCGCGATAAATTCATTTTAGCCAGCTAAGAGGGTAATCTTTATTTATTAAATCTTGAAATAATCGTTTAATTTCCGACTTAAAAAGTGCTGTATTACTGCATAACCGAAGAGCTTACTCACCAAAGTCTGAAAAACGGAACTTTATGAGAATTAGAATTAACAGAATGAAAATTTAGATACTGTAAAAATGTCCTTATGATAAACAGATGTTTGAAATATATCAGGTGATTTAGAAGTGCGTTCAACAATAAAGGACCAACTATTTTGTTATATTTCCAACGTAAATTGAGTTTTTGGACATAATAAATTAGAAAAAAGCAAAGACCTCATTTATGTTTTTTTTTTTTTTTTTTCAATAAAAAAGATGTTATCAACGTGTCTATGCCAAAAAGGATTTTTTTTTTTTTCTGAAACTATCGTTAATTTTATTTTCCAAAAACTGCATAACAATTTATGCAATGCAAACAGTAGCAGGTGAACCTACAGGCGTACCGCGAATTTTTTTATAATATACATCATTAAATTTAAAGCAATTACAAGATATACAGAAGAAAACTAATTTAAGAATTGATTCATTATTAAGAGTAGAATGATTACTATCCGCAGGATAAATTTTGCGCATAACATCACAAGGAAAATTAATAGGGATGGAAGTAAAAAAGAGATACAACATCTAAAGAAATCATACAGTTTGGGGGTGCATTAAACTTCTTTAATTCAGAAACAAACTGAAAAGAATTTAAATTAAAGGGAAAATTTAAGATAAGTGGTTTAAGTAAAGACGAAATAAAACGAGTAGGATTAGATAGAAGGAAACTGGAATAATCAATTAGAAATCTAAATGGAATACTAGGTTTATGTAATTTTGGCAACCCATAAATTTTAGGAGCCATAACAATGTAACACATTAAATATTTGGCTGTAACATTATATATTTGATTTTTTTTTTCAAACTCACTGATCATTTATTAAGATTACTTTATGTTGATGGAGTGATATCTTTATTTAAAATAGCATATGTATAATTGTCATCTAAAATTTGCATAAAAAATACATCCCATTTAGAGACACCTTTTAAAAAAGACACGTGTACCGTTTTCAATTTAATAAATAAAACACTATCGTTGGAGAAGGATGCAGCGTCCAACGCTGCTGCATCCTTCTCCAACAATAGTTTCCGCCTCTCCAAGTTCCCCTCCACAGTTTGTCTGCAAAGTTTGATTCCTTCCTACTACAAGTTTTCGTAGAAGTTTCTTCTATCAGATGTTCACGCCAGTCCAGTGTTTCAGGCTCCTCCAACAGAATGGCTCTACCACTGCTCGACAAGTTTTCTTCACGTTGATGTGACCACCACGCCAGCCTTTCCAATAGACATCCAAAACTATTTTCAACGCAAGTCGCAGTAATCAAGTGTTGCCTCAGTGTTAATGTAGAATGACTCCAACCTATCAAACATAAAAATTTTTTTGTATCAAAGTAGCGATGCAACTATAACCTGATTTATGATGTATATATATTTGTAACACAGCTGCACACTGTACAAACAAACATGTAGTTTTCCTGATGATGCCCTGCTTTTCAGGGCGAAAAGCTTATAAATATGTGATTTTTTAATTAAATATATGTTTTTTAAAACTTTTATACGTGTCTCAAAGTGTTTTATTTATTAAATTGTCATCTAAAGGTTTTAAACAATTATGAATATAGTCAGATTTATCCATAATAGTCAGGAGACGGCCCTTGTCTGCTTCAGTTTTTCGAAACGTCCCTATTTTGAATTGTTTATAACTGAAATTTCATTCTGTTGTAATAAAAAGTTTTTATTTTTAATGTATATAATTGAGACGGAGTGATGTTTGCGTATATCACAGATAAATGCTAGAAAAGTTCGAAATATAATAATGAAATAAAAGAGCATTAAAAAATAGAATGTTTTTTTTTTTTTAATAGATTCATGTTCTAGCAAATTATTCCTTTTAAAAAATTCTGTTATTTTAATCTTTTAAAATCTTTTAAAGATAATTTTTTAAATCATATTTCGTATCCCTTAAAAAAATAAATAAACAAAACAAACATATTTCCATATATTAGTTATATCTAAATCATTATAAAATACTTTGTTGTTATAACAAATAAAAACATTTTAAGTCGTAGTTCTTGTTGCGTATTTAGGGGTTCGTAAGTTGTCCGAGAATGAGAGACGAAACTTGCAAAAATTTATTCACAGAAAGTTAAAGAAAAAAACTATAAACCAAGTATCAGCTTAAATTCACCAGCAAACAGAGCTTAAACAACACCCGTTAACAGCAAAACCATAGTACAAACTGTATAGCAATTACACATAAAGCAATTCTCATTCAAATAGGTTCAAAACTCCTTCCATAAGCACTGCAAGCATTGAAGAAACTGCGCTCCTTTTATACTGTTCTATCGAACCCAGACTGTTCTGGAAAATTCTCATATCTCATCAGCCAATGAGATTAGAGCTTCTATATTTGGTATATCCCTAATAAGTATTTTCTCGCCAAGTTCGACAAAAAAATCGGCAAAGAGGGAAAAAAAGGCAAAATCTATTACCTCACTTATTGTAGCTTTTTAATGCGTTTTTAAGATAAAATTAGGCTATTTTAACGCTATAACGACTAGAAATGCACAAAATTAGCATTTTATCAACTTACTAAGCCTCTTTGAAAGAATTTGTGCAAAAATAAATACATTTATTTACAATTCCGTAACACTGCCCCCTCCCAAGGACTGCACGTCCCGGGCAGTGCAATCCTTGGTCAAGAGGCGGAACTAAACAAATTAAACAATCTAAAATGCAAAAACTAAGTTGCATATTATAACATAGAAATATAGATTTCAAAATCAAGTGAGAGAAATATTTACAAAATTTACAAATATGTACAAATATTTATATAGAAATATTTACAAATATTTACATTTTAAATTTGAATGTTACCGCAACGTGTAGTACTTGGCTAGTCTATCATAGTGCACCACATTCGGTTTTCATGAAGGTGTTTTAGTAATTCATACAATTACATCATTCAGTCTTTTTAAGACTGTGCACGGTCCGTCCCAGTTGCACTGTAATTTGGGACAGTGACCTTTGAGTCGAACAGGATTCCACAACCAGATATTGTCTCCTTCCTGGAACTCATGTTGTGTATCCTTTAAATCATATCTTGTCTTCATTTTCTCCTGTGCCATGTGAATCCGCTCCTGCGCAAAGTTGTGTGTTGTGTACGTCTTCAAATCGTGCCTGGAGATCTTGGATGTACTCCTCGGGCGATGAAGACGCATCTGGTGGACAACCAAACAAGAGATCACATGGAAGACGAAGTTCGCAACCAAACAGTATCTGAACTGGGGTATAGCCGGTGGTTTCATGGACAGCACTTCGATATGTCAGCAGCAACAATGGCAACTTCAAGTCCCGATCTTGCTGGTTCCTTGATACTAGAAGAGAGAGGTTATTCAGGATGGTACGGTTGAACCTCTCGACCATGCCATCCGACTAGGGATGTAAGGGTGCTGTCTGGGTTTTGTCTATGCCGAGTAGTTGACACTGTCCTTTGAAAACAGCAGAGGTAAAGTTCGTACCTTGGTCGGTATGAAGTTGTAGGGGCGTGCCGTATCCTGACACCCATTGCTGCACTAGGACCTCTGCAACTGTGCATGCCTCTTGATCGGAATTGGTATATGCCTCAGGCCACTTCGTGAAATAGTCCATCAGGATGAGGACGTACTTATTTCCACTGGAGCTCCGTGGCAAAGGACCCAACATGTCGAGTGCAATCCGTTCAAATGCTGCTCCCACATTATATCGTTGTAGTCTTCCTCGGCTTCGTTTCTGTGGACCTTTACGTGCCACACACGCGTCACAGACTTTACATCATTTTTCCACGTCCTCCCTTGCTTTGTACCAGTAAAAGTGTTCTCGAACTTTCTGCAGAGTCTTCATCACCCCAACATGTCCTCTGGTTGGGCTACTATGAAACTGCTCTAGAACATATGAAATCTTCGATCTTGGTAATACAATCTGCCATCTGAAGCTTTTCCCATCATCAGAATCCCGTTTTCTGTATAGTACGCTGTTTCTGATATGAAGAGAGTCCCAGAGTGCCCAATAACGTAATGGGGTTAAATCTGGAAATGTCCTGCCAGGTAGGTCTGTTGCTGGTCCTCTCCTTCAGCTGTAATATTGCCTTTATCTCAGGATCTTCCAACTGGGATCGTCTAAGATCCTGCTAACTCCACTGGTCCAGTGTCGTTGGTGTTGAGATTGTAGTTTGGCAGGCAACTGGATTTACCTGCTGATATTTCGGTTCGGCTCTAGAGCAGTACTTGCAGCTTTCCGAGCAGGGCTTCCGGGACAAAGCATCTGCATTACCATGTAGAGTCCCTTTTCGATGACGTATCTCGAAGTCATATTCCTGGAGGCATTGTATCCACCTGACAATCTGACCTTCCATGTTCTTGAACTGGAGCAACCACGTTAAAGATGCGTGGTCAGTCCGGAGCAGAAATCTTCTGCCATAGAGGTAATAATGGAAGTGTTCTATGGCTTTTACGATGGCAAGTAGCTCTTTCCTGGTGGTACAGTAATTTCGCTTCGGCTTAGACAGGCATTTACTCCAATAGGCAATGATACGTTCTTGACCATCGATTTCCTGCGTCAAAACATCACCGACGCTTTCATGGCTGGCATCTGTATCAAGTATGAACTGTTTGTCGGGCTGTGTATATATCAAGATAGGCGATGATGTTAAAGCCTCTATGTCTCTTAAACGCTTTCTCACATTCATCTGTTCTCGCATTCATCTGTTTGGCTTCCGTCAGCTTGTGGAATGGTCTAGCAATATTTGAAAAGCCCTTCACGAACTTCCTGCAGTAAATGCATAATCCCAGGAAACTCCGTAGTTGGTGTACATTTTCAGGGGGACTCCATTTCTTTACTGCAGAGATCTTCTCAGGATCAGTTCTCATACCTTCATCAGAGATGATATGGTCGAGCTAACTCACTTCACGACGGAAAAAGTTGCACTTCCTAGGATTCAATTTCAAGTTAGCCATCCTGATTTTTTCTAGCACCCTACGGATGTTACTTAATAATCTTCAAAGGTGCGCCCCACAATGATAATATCATCCAAATATACCAGACAGGCTTAATAGGAAAGTTTTTTCAACACTGTCTCCATCAAGCGCTCGAAAGTTACAGATGCATTACATAATCCAAATGGCATCTATATATTAATAGGCAAGCATAAAATTTGTAGTCCCTTTTTAACATATTAATTATGGGAGTAGAGGATTGAAAATGGTATCATTCGAAAGGTATGGTTAGCCGGAAGGTGCGAATACAAATATTATTTTCTTACGATGTCAAGAAGGTATTTAAAAATACATTTATTTTTTATGCATTTTCCCCCACTTTTCCCTTTTATACACGTATTCCTTTACATTAAAAAATACCTAAAAGTAGAAAGTTGTTAAATCTGGCGATTTCATAAAGCTCAAATAAAACCATAGACACAGTAATTTGTATAATGTAGCATCACTATACGCAAGCGAAGTGATGACGTCACTGTCGGTCCATGGAGCCATGAAAAAGATTTTCTATGTTAATTGTCCATTGGATTTTTTGTAAAAAATTATTAAAAAATAACGGAAATTATCTGCCGATTTTAATTCCAATATTTGGGTATAGTTATATATAAGTTACGGTCTACATGTGTTTGATTGAGTTATTTTTCCTGTAAAATTGATAAAATTTTAATTTAAAATCACAAAACTCAAGAAAAAAAATGGCAAACTTCCAGTTTCGAATGTAAACATAAACATTTCATTTCAAAGGGTGATATTTCAACTAATATACTAAATAAAAAGAAAATGGATTTGTTACTAACTGCTGCATGTATAAGTAGACGATACGGAAAAAATTCCAATTTCCGTTTTTTGCTGAATTTACATATTTTGAGCTTTCTTTACGTTTTAATTAACTGAAATTGGCTACTTATTTTTTAAAAAAGTGTCTTTATTGCTAGCTTTTGTGGGTAGAAGAAGCAAGTAGAAGATACATAAAAAATTTTGATTTCCGGTTTTCGATGAATTTACACGTTTTGAGATTTCCTTGCATTTTAATTAAGTGAAATTGACTACTTATTTTTATTTTTTAAAAAGTGGATTTATTATTCTTTGCTCTGCATATATAAGTAGAAAATATAAGATTCAGAAAAGTTTTAGATTTTCGGTTTTCGATAAAGTTACACGTTTTGAAATTTCCCGAACTCAATTCGACCATTTTTGAAAATATCTTTTTTTTTTTTTTTTTTTTTTGTTCAAACATTGTACTTTATGAACCAATCGAATTAATTTAACAGAATTTGATACTTGGTTGGGCCTTGGTTTGACATTGTACCTATTAGCTTTTGAGCTGTATCACACAACAAGGGGCGTTTTCACGTTGCGATTTTTTTCTCATTTCAGGAAAGGCTAACATCTACAGAGAGAAATAGTCATATTAAGTAAAACTCTGCTGATTCAGTTAGAGTGAATATCGGCAAACAATTGCCGCAGCTGTGTTGCAATTGCATTCCGTTTAGGACAAGACAATAACTTTGCTTTGCTTCGCTTTGTAAAAAAAAAAAAAAAAAAAAAAAAAAAAAAAAAACTGGGCGATACTAGTAACGTTAAATTGCCACAGTCCGTGTCCCGTGGTGAATGCAGTCTTCTCACGGTCGTCAGGATGTAATTCTACTTGTCAGTAACCACTATGCAGATCCAAAGTCGAGAACCATTTATTGCCAACAAGTGTGTCTAATGTGTCGTCAATTCTGGGAAGAGGATAACTGTCTTTCTTCGTGATGTCATTCAAACGACGATAATCCACTCAAAATCTTGTTGAACCACTCTTTTTTCGCACAATATTATGGGAGAGGCCAAAGGACTCGTTGACGGTTCGATGATGTCATTACGCTGCATTTCATCTAGAAGTTCAGTAATCTCTTCCTGTTTAGCAAATGGAAGCCTTCTTGGATGTTGTTTGATTGGAGGATGATTTCCTGTATCAGTTCTGTGCTGGGTGATGTTCGTTTTCCCGACGTGTTCAGGCGTTCGAGAAAAAAGGTCTTTAAATTCGTGTAGTAGCTTCTCCGCAGCACATCTTTGTTCATTTCCTAATTCTGCATTCTTGAGTAATTCCGTTATTAACAACTCAAGAAGACTTGTATTCGGTTGATTGCGTGGGCCGGTTAATGCATGTAACAGGAGTACAGGTTGCTAACACCTCATCCTTTTTTTAACGTCCTTACCTTATCACTCTCACAGGAATGACTCTCACAGGCTTTTTGAAAGGTCAACCAGAGATGAAGTCACCAGAACTCCTCTTGGGCTATTGCCTGTATTCGGGTATTCAATCAGTCCATAGCGGAAGTGTTGTTGTTTGGGAGGTGTCCCTGAAACTACTGTCTCTGTGTGTGAAGTGAGGGAAATTTCAAATACATATATATTTAAAGATATATACCCACATACATACTTTTATTTATATATTCATATAGTTCCAGAAAATGATATTTTAAGAAAATGCTGAAAATCCAAGAAATGTTCATTTTCTACACTTATGTTAAGTCTTGCAAAATTCACCCTTTACTGGAGAAACAATATTTTACATAACTTTTCGGACATTTCTGTTTATTTAAATAGAAAATTGAAAGTTCCAATTTATGACTGAGATGGATGCTATTATTTAAAATAAATGATTTTTCTTTATTTTTAAAACTGATACAATTTTAGAAAATTAAAGTGACATTTATACCTTCATCTGAAATAGCAGTTTTTGGATTTTGCTGTAGTGCTGACATGTAGTGTAAAGAGAATGAAGAAGAATTTAATATTCTATTAACGCTTTGTAAAAATGCTGAAAAATTCCTAGAAAAAAAATGTGCAATGTTTGGTTTTGGGGCGAAACCAATGAACGTTAAAGGATTAAAGGAAATTTTAAATCATAAGAAAAATAATTGAAATGATTGGACGTAGACCATCCACATCTCTTCAGCTGAACAGATAGGAATGTGTGCAAACAGAGGTGTAAAATTGATGTATAAATGTATGTAACCCAGGTAACACATAACGTTGTTATAGCGTTGTAAATAAGTCTGAACAGTGAAAAATTGGTTACGTTATTTTATGTCCGTTGAAAAATAGTTTTTATTTCGCAATATTCTCACTGAACAATTTCGAATATTTATTCAGTAATAAAGAAAACCTATAACAAACGTTGTTTTATGGTTGTACTTTTTCTGTTATTTTTTCGACGTTTTAAAATAGGTATTTTATTAGTTTTTGTTTTCCTTTTTGATTCTAATAAAAAATGTTTTTTTCAACGAATTAATAGGTGCTTTTTATAAGTCATTATTTCCGTCAAATGACGTTGAATCTCTTCAACTTGATATCGATACACGATTGTGAACTGGCGGGATGTGCGTGTTATAATTTTCTTTAGAGTTTTAGAAGATATGGTGTGCTGCGAAAGAACTTCTAACATGATAAGAAGGGAAGCTTTCGGCAAATTATATTAACAAGTATAGTAGAATGTTCTTTGGCTTTCGGAAACCGTAATTTTTTTATTTATTTATTTTATTATTAATAAAATTATTATCTTTTTGATTTTCGTTTTATTGCAAACTATAATTTTTGTTTACATTAATTAACGTTCCCATTTTCTGCTTTGATTTTATTAATTCTATTATTATTAATAAAATTATTACATTTTTTTTTGTCTTTAAACTGCAAATTTTAATTTTTGTTTACATTAATTAACACTGCCAATTTCCGCTTAGATTTATTTATTTTATTATTATAATCACAAATTATAATCATTTTGATTATCCTTTAATTTCAAATAAATACTCTTAGCTAATAAATAGATAATCACAGGGATCTAAATGTTGGTTTATGTAAATTTTAAATATTCGATTTTTTTATCTTTATTATTATTAAGTTGTATGAATTAAAACAAACTAAAATTTACATAAATAAAATATTTTAATACAATTTTAAAACATATATAATTAGTATAGTGTTTTTTTTTTTTTTTTAATTATTAGCAATACTTTAGAAACAAAAATTTAATGGATATCTGGAGATAGCTATTTTCCTTGGATTTCAACGTTTATAAGACATAAGAAAAGCCGATGAAAACTGATATAAAAAACACGACAGTATTGCGTTTTCGTACAACCCTTTTACAACGGTGTTTTTTACGTTGTAAAATGTATTAAAACAACCGTTGAAAGATGAGGAAATCAACGAGACATATTTTCAGATTATTAACGTTATGGAAAAACGATAATTCAACGGAATGCATTGCCGTTTGTTGAACATTGAAAATACCATACTGTGCTACCTGGGAATGGTTCTGTATATAAATAATACAGAATATACTGATGTATAAATGTTCTGTATTTAAATAATGTGGAAGTAGGATGTTTAAGTAGGATTTGCTTAATAATGTGTAATACTCTTGATATGAAGATCCACTGGTTATTCTCTATTTTTACTAATTAATATTTTGTATAATAAATAAATGATATTGATAAAATAAGCTTTTTTTTTGTAATAAATTGAATTTCCATGATTTTATTTAGGAAAATATAATAAATCTTTCTTCAGTAATATATGTTTCCATTTCTTCACTGCATAAGTAATTAAAAAGCAATTCATTGAATTACAAGTTACTTTATTACTAAAAAAACAATATTTGCGCTTAAAAGAAATTAAATTTGTTGATGCATAACAATGCAGGCGATTAAAAACTGAAGATTTATCCGATAGAATTCAATGAAACTGTTTAGAGAAACCGCGAACCTTATTTAAAATCGATTTCAGTTTACATGTAAGGAACGAGATTAGCAGAAACCGTCGCCTGATGTTGAAATGCAATTACATAGATGAGTCGAGTTGTAAATTGAGTCTATAAAATCAATTTACAAGGAATATGTTAAAATAAATAAAAAATGAAAATGAAGTATAAAATACATTATCCTATAAGAAAATATTGATCTGATTTCTTGAAGATTACATTAATAAAAATTTACGATGTCAAAAATTTTACAATTAATCGTATTTTTTTAATTTATGGTACTAATTTATTTATAAATTCATGATGTGTTAATAATATTAATTTTGTATTTACACTTCGTAAAATAAACGTAAAATTCTATACAAGTCATTTACATTAATATTTGTAAGTAGTAGTACTTTTTCAACTTCAATTTAACATTTAATTATCTTTGACCGATGTTATTTATTTATTTTTGACGCATATTTGTTGGAATTCTCTATATTTAAACTGAAATTTCAAGTCTGCAGGTATATTTAAATGTCAAGTTTTGCAGCAGATCATTTTTTTAAATAAAATTTAAATTGTTTCAACACAGCCTATTCGCAACGAAAAGTAGTGATTATTTTTTATTTATTTTTTATTTTGTTTTATACAAAATTATACATTTTATAATTTTAACATTAGCAAATATTTACTGTAATAGGTATAAACTATAAGATATTGATGACAAGATATATATATTTTTACTAAGATTCCTGTACTAAAACAAATTTTCAATGTTGTTTTATAACAGAAAAATACAGAAGTGTACATTGAAAATAGTTTAAATTACTATCAGTTTTACAAATTAATAATCTGATTTTAAGTGGTTTATGCTGCTGAAATATAGTTACTTCTTTTCCATGGCAAATCAGGATGAAATGTTTGTATCTTGGTTCTTACAGTAATTTTACAATAGTTTTAGAAATGAATAATACGATGTAAAGGATTTTTTCCTATTTGAATGATCTATTCTGTGGATTCTGCACGGCATCCCCTGCAGAATCTTATAGTTATTGCTTTTCCATGACATATCAAGATGAGATATTTGTATCTTGATTGTTAGAAAACAACTTTATCATTACTCACCACAAACTTTTGATATGATATGTTTTGTCAAATATCTATAAAAATACTTATGTGTCCTACATCATTTATTTATATATATATATATATATATATATATAATAAATTTGAAAAACAAAATGAATGAAGTACGTTGTAGCTGTAATATATCATTATGATGCTGCTTATACATTGCTCTGCATGAAAATCGGTCCCAACACCCTTTCTGCAAATTCTTATGTAAAGTGACTTCCTGAATCCGAATAGGATGCCCATTTTGCCCTGTCACACACCGTTTCTTAGGGACGTTCCCCCTATTTTTATCACTTTTCGTTAAATTTTATGGCTATAAATTTGATTTTAGGGGAGGAAAGGATTATTTTAGCCGTTAAATATCTTCTGAGTGGCTACAGAGTTGAAAACTCTAAAACATCAGCATTTTCAGCAAGGAGAAAATTTAAGGTGGGGGGGGGGATTTGACACTGAAGTTATATATTACATTTATTATATTATATTAATCAATTATTATTTATTACAAATTATATATTTTTTTGTTTTTGTGTATTAAAATAATTTTTTTCCATTCTCCAAATTAAATTCATGGCCATAAAATGACCGAACAGTAATAAAAATTTCGGGTGGGTGTGGCGTCCCGAGAAAACGGTGGGGGAACAAAATGGGGATCCTATTCGGATTCAGGAGGTCATTTTACATAAGAATCAGCAAGAATGGTATCAGGTCTCGAAAAGTTTTTTTTTTTTTTTTTTTCTTTTGCAGCATAACATTACATATATTCGTGAAGATATAAACATATAAATATAGGAGGTGAAATATAAATATATATATATATTTGAAAAATGGACGTACAACTGTAGAAATAATATTTTGCAATCAGAATAAAATATTAATAAATATCTGATTGAAATATGCGCATTTTTCCTAAAAATGTAAAATTCTATAAGCGGTAAAATAATCTGGAATAGAATTTCTTCTGCATAATTAGTGAACCTACACTACTGGTCTTACTCCAGGAAGGAATACGAATAACAGAATGATATTTATCGGACACATACATAAAAGTGAGAAGGAAAAGTGATGAAGTTTTCAGGAAATTTGAAGGTATAGGTCCTGAGAAATTAGTACTCAAAGCATCGAACTCTGGCAGAAATAACAACACTAATCCCCGCGAGGAATTTAGTCTAAATAAAATTAGTTTGCATGAGCGGCTACATGCAATTTCAGCATGATGTCTCAATTCATCGATAGCAGTAGCTAGAGAGTGGGGGCGTATCAGTTACACAGTAACCATTGACTTTATTTGCTGACCATTGTTTTTAGTTTGTGAACAATCAGGAGAACGTGCTGAAGAGAGTCGAACACGTGCTGTATCAAGAAATTCCAGAAAACATGGGCAACATACGGTCATGCTTTTTTCTGCTGAAACGTTGCATTACGGAGGCTTCGAAGATAGGACAAAGCCTTAACACCCAAAAAATGTAACGGTCGCTATTCGGAATGCCGTTAACGCGAGCAAGAAGTGATCGAGAGTGTATCCAATGGCAGTCCATACTATTACTTTAGGTTATGGGGTGGTATGAAGAGCTCAAATAAAAACAAGCAATGTGAGCTCTCAAGGATGCTACTAAGTACGTATGCAGCTTTCGTGTTGCTGTAGGTAGATCCACGATTCGTTAGAAAAATCGATGCCAGGCCGTTTTTGTGTAATGATTCGCATTGAGACCACCATTGGAGGTGCTTCTGTCTGTGATGATGCTTCTAGGGTATCTTAGCCATAATCATAGTATACTGGCGCATCACCTGGTGTGATGGTATGGTGTGCCATTGGATAAAAGTCTCGATTATCTCTTGTTCACATTTCCAACACTCTGAATAGTAACGTTACTTTTCTTATATGATAAAGTATATAATTTTGTCGCGTCTTCGAGGCGTCTGCATAACTACGTTTCAGCAGTTCAATGCTTGACCGCATGTTGACCGTGTTGCCTGGACATACCTTTATACAGAACGCGTTCGACTGTTGCTCTGACCAACACGTTATCCGTATCGTTCACTAACATTAAACGGATCGTCAATGATTTCCAAGAGACTGGCTAGCTATCACTCTTCAGCTACTAAGGTCGATGAAATGTGACATCGTGTTGAAGCTTCGTAGAGTGCTGTTCTCGTACAATCAAATTAGCATTTATTGGACTTCATGACCAGAGGACGTTATTTTCTCTTACATTGTTGGCTGTTCTGAAACACTGATTTCTTAGGATTTGCACACCCAAATTTCCTAAAAATTAAAAAAAACTTGTTCTTCTCACTGTTAATTATGTGCGTCCAATAAATATCATACTGTTATTTGCAATTATTATTGGTTTAGCAATCTTAATGGACGTAGTGTATTATATTGAGCTACATCTATAAAAAGAAATCTAAGCATTAAAGGATATCGTTGATACAATGCGTTGAACACAGTTGCCCCCAAAGCGAAATTAAATCAATAAGGGATTTCATTCATTTCTATTTTGAAACAATTAATGGAAGTATAGTTTGTCAAAAAAAAAAAAAAAAAAAAAAAGTAGTAAAATTGATAATTGGCTGAGTTTTTTTTTTTTTTTTTTTTTTTTTTTTTTTTTTTAAGTATGACCAGAATGATACCGATAAAATTGTACTGAATTCTTTTATAAATTAATCAATGTCTTTCTTAATGCGCTATTTCAAATAGTCAAATAATACACAAAACTGGTAGTTTAAAATGGATATATATGTACTCATACATCTATATGTGCGTATCTCTCTGTCAATGAAATCATCTTAAAGATCCTAATCAATAATGCAATATGCTGATTTATAAAACTGTCAATAATTTTATGTTTTGCAGTTAAATTTCAAAGTGCCTTTCATTGAATGTGTTCATTTAGTTGTATTCACAAGTTTACACAACGTAACGATATTATTGAAGAACAAACACTTTGACTTCTATAATGAAAAATTAATTTACTTCCACGGTAAGTAAAATAATTCTTTAAAATTAAATGACGCTCAATAGTATAAAATTGGGAAGAGAGAACACGGTGTTACTACAATCTTCTGAAATCCAATTTAAGTTTGTCAATAGAAATACCACAATGCAGCCCATTTGAAGTTATCAGAGAAGAGAAACATATTGAATGAGAAGTATTGAGTCGAAGTTGTTTCATTACTTTGAAGATCGGAAAGAATGATAAAATTAAATGAGTTGGAACTCTTTTTCTGGGAAGCAGCTAATAGTTATTTCACATAGTTTTCCTTTAACAAAACAATAAAGAAATTACAAAGGATTGAACTTTCTGAAAAAATCTGTGAATATTTGACATATCGTTTTTACGATACATATGTTTTAAAAATAAATTGAGCTTGTGTTACCAAATGTCAAATTTAGATACTCATTGGATAAGGTATTTTTTTAAAATTTAAGGTTTATTGTTAAATGAACATTATATGAATGATAATTAAAAAAGTAAATTCAACAAAATATTTCAGAATTATAATACAATCTGTTGGTGAAATTATTTATAATGAATTCTATTTTTATCATTTTCAATCATAGAATTTTAAAAGTAATAAATAACAAAATAGATTAAGCTTTATATACACATATAGGTATAAACCACAAAAGAATATACTTATACAAAAAATATACTTATACGTTTACAATATATATATATATACATATATATATATATTAAGGAAATCCAAGTTACTTATGTTTTAGAAGAAAGATAAATGTAACAAAAATGATTAATGTATTTTTAATCAAATATTTCAACGCATACGGTATGAAACTGAGAATTATATACAGCAAAATAATTTTTGCGCTAGGTTAAGTCAGATGGTAAAACATTCTAATATGATTTCGTGCTGTGCTTCTTGTTAAAAGTACCGAATCATGGTAAAAGATTTCAAAATCTTATGGTTGAAGCTATATGCACTATGTTTTAATTTAACTTAGCGCAAAATATTGAATAGTGTAACCTTAATTGTCTTGTATTAAGTTTTGAAAATAATCATAAGTAATAAAAAATACATAAATAAATAATAATAATAATAATAATAAACTTTTACTATTATAAACTGAATTTAACTCAACGTTGAAAACGCCAAAATAAAATAATAAAACTCGCATACTGCAATTTTTTTAGCGTTATGCATACCGTTATCATTGCAGAAGAACCAGATAGATCCGTTCTAGGTGCAGATGGAGACATAGGTGCAGAACTGCAAGAAAAATCTGTCTTAAAAATACTTGCGTTTTCCCTTCTTACTATTTTTTTCCTTTTTGTTTCTATTCACATAGTTATTTTCTGCATTAGTTTCCTTCTTGTTCAAATAATTGATTTTCTTGATGACGTCCATTTTTCTTTAAAGCATTTACATTAGTCTTTAGGGTGGGTTACAATCAATTTAGGCAAACCTCACATTACTTACATTAAATTTACTGTAAAGAAGGCTAGAAACTTATTCGAAAATTCATTCTTTTTACAATTTTTAAAATTCTCTGCATTTTAGTATCTTTAAAATAATCAAGTAACCTGGCCGTAAACTTCATTGAAATTCCGATGTAAACTTTTGAAAATTTATAAAAGCAAATATCATTTCGGTCTGAAAAAAGGGTTCTGTTTAATTTTTTGAACTCAAACCAATTGTTGTGCAGGGTTACGATTGACAAAATTTTTATTCATCATCCTTTTCCTCACACTCCTGAAATAGAACTGTTTAATGTATCTTTTCCCTTATTCGCAGTTATATTTTATGCATTATTCGCTTATGTATCAAGTAATTTATAAATATCTGATTTGTTAAAATATTAAAGTTTCTTATCTCACGTTAAAATATATTTTTATAATTTTTATTTTTTTCGAAGTTTTATACAGGATTTTTTCCTGCATAGAACAAGAAAACTTCTGTGAGGAATAAATTCCTTTTAATAGCGACATTTTGCAATCTTTCGTAAAGTTTAAGAAAAATGTAACATTAAGCTTGACACATTAACCATTAAAAAGGAAAAATAAACATACTCTGCATCACAAATTTGAAAAGAAAGAGTTGGTTTAATAGTCGTTTATTTAAATATGATAGGACTAGCATCACTATACTCAAGAATAACGCATTCTTTTAAGATTCGCTACTAGGATATTTTTACTGACGATTAAGGAAACCGCACACGGCTTGACCCTGCACGAGAACTTCCTATAAAAAAAAAAAACAAGTTATCAAAAATGTTTTAAATAAACTCATCCTTAACTAAATTTGCACCTGTTGTTATTATTTTTGATAATTGAAAAGTTAATAAAAAGTTAACCTTTAGATGACCAGGCAAAATTTGAAACATGAGATTGTGAGGCCATTCAGTGATTTCGTTGCTGCAAAATACGCACTTATTGCAAGCAATTTCTAACTAAGTTCTTGTTATTTTATTGAAATGAGATTGTTTATACATGTGAAATTCTGATAACAGACATTCTCAAGCAATAATGGACAGAAGGCTCTGTTCCTCAACTGTAGTGAACAATTTATTTCAGATTTTAATTCATTTCCTATCATCCAAATGAACTGAAATTTTGCATACACGAACGTAAATATATTATTAATAAGTAAAAGACATAGAAATCGGTTCCCTGAGAAAGGTGGGCCCCCGAATCTAACTAAAAATTTTATTTCGAATTTTAACCATCTTCCTATCACCAACTGAGTGCTAGAGGGCGGGGGCAATGGGAACCCTCTATTTCCAATTCCAGTTAAACATTTTTTTTCTTATAATTTTATAGTAAAATTATGTTTTTAAATCTTTTTAATTTATGTGGCATCATTAGACGTTACACTTATATTAGACAAAGGCATTCAATCACCCTCACGCACTCGAGATAATTATACCTACATTATGCCTATACCCTTAAATAATTATCACTACATCATTTCAGAAAACAGTTTATTCTGCAATTAAATTTAAATATTTTTTCCAACTTACTTCATAGAACTTTCTCTCATGTCTTTCCCTTTGAATTTTTATCATTAAAGTAAAAATTTTGGATTTTCTAAAGATAAAAGAATAAAATAAATAAAAACCCTAAGCTTATTTTTATTTTCTAATGAATCAATATAAAATTCTGTAAAAAAAATAATTATACGATAGGACTTATTTTAATCTATCCTTAAGTATAAAGGCATGCACTGTGTTTCACTCCCTAGCATCACTAATTATATCTATTTCTTAAAATTACATTGGTATAGAGTTAGCATATTAGCCCCATATCGGTTTTTAGATTTTTGTCATATTGGAGATGAATTAAATTGGAGATGAATCACAACTGCGTAATCAAAGGCCTTGGTGAGAAACGACAGCGCTACCTCGGTGCCAAATTTCAAATTTTGCCAAAGGGGTTCTATACTGAAGTTGTTCCATTCCTTTAGAACGATTTTTCTCAATTTAATTTTAATTATTAGACGAAATAGTAGCACGTTCTTTTTTTTTTAGCTCATAGTTATTAGAATCTCTCATTGTCTAGTTTTTGAAATTTTAGTAAATTTTTAATAATCAAATTTATGTCACAATGTTTGTTTACTTTCGGAAATATCAATTTCTTTTATTAAATTTAAGCTTTTTTTCGGTTTTTTTATTAATTTTTATTTATTAGAAATTTTTCTAAAATTATTTTAATTTATTATTAATTTAGAAGCTTTATTTTCAGTAATTTTTAAGATATTAATTACAAAAATTTCTAAATAAATTTCTTAATTAACTAGTGACATCATATCCTTCTAAAATCATAATAAGTACATGCAAGTTAATTTTTCTTGTCATTTTTTTTTCAACATATATAAATAATAATAATCTATATAATAATATAAATAATCTATATAAATAATATAAATAATATTTATCTTTCTGTACTAAAGCTCTTCCCTTTATTTAGCACTATTTTTCTAAATTTTATTTTAATTATTTAATATATATATATATATATATATATATATGCACTTTCATTTTTTTTATTATTAATATTGGACGTTCAAGATTTTAATACTACAAAGAGATGCAAAAAAATCGCAGATTGAAAGTAATAGGGCGAACTGTCGTACTAAAAATCGGAATATAATTTTAAAATTATTAAATTTTTCGATCACGTTACATTTTTATGTGATTTCATGCATATCTTAATGAAAAAAAATAAGTCGCCATTCTCATCTCTCCCTCTCTGCACAAAAGAGGAAAAGTGACTTCTGTAAAAAATTTTACACTTCCTTTGTAATATTATCCTAACACAATATTTTATTTTTTATTTTTTTTCCATAGCAAAGGTAAATAATACAATACCATTTGAATTTTCCGTATAAGTTTATTATGAAAAAAAAAAATACTATTTAAGTATGTTTCTAAATAAACGTGAATTTAAAGTATAAGTGTCATCTGGTCCTCAAATAAAGAATTATTATTGGTTTTCTTTTTGATTAGCCAGCTCTTAATTTTCGGGTGAAAAAATGTAGATATGGACAGATCTTATAAACATTTTTATATACTAGCACTTTATACTGAATTGATTTCTGTGTGCGTTTTAGTTAAGATTTTTGTAAAATCATTTACAGTTTCATAAAAAAAAATGCACCTTTTTTGCAAAAAGATTAATCGAAACGGAATTTAAAGCTTGTGGTTCTTAAAGCTTGTAGCTTACCGTAACGCATGTAATAAAACGTAAATCCAGTAAATCAAAACAAAGAAAGTTTATTTAAGTTCAAAATAGTTTCCATAAAATTATCTAAAAAAAATCAATAGCAACTTTCCACAGATTTTTATTTCCTTTTTTCAAGATAATATTGCAATCATGGCGTAAATAAAGAGCTGTACGTTACACTCATTGATATTGATTCCCTTTTCAAGGCAGTTTGGTTTGTTGTTATTGGTAAGGACTCCCTTGTGGGAAAAAGAAGAAAACCTAATTCTTTTATTTTGACTCCGGGGACTTTAGAAAAACTGTTTCAATAAACAGAGTGAATTTTGTAGCTTTATCTCAATTTCCCAACAAATAATACAGTTCACTGTATTTTTGTCTTTCCAAAAGTGTCTATAAAAAATATAAAAACATATTTTTTTTTCCAAATATTGAATGTGCATATATCCACACACACACTCATATATATATAAAATAGCAGGGAATTCTCAAGCAGTTAAATCCGAAAATAATACTTTTAAGAAAAGAACACAAAAATATAACTGTATTGCATGGAACATTAATTTAAATATGAGGAATAAATCTACAAGATCTCTATTAACAGAAATTGAAAGGTATAAAACATGAAACAATCTGCAATAAACACTTGAAAATGATACATAAGAAAATCAAAAGGGGAAAAAATCAAATATATATGACGATAAATATAAAAAAAAATGACTGCTGTGCATACAAACTTAACAATCACAGCTATATATAACAATGTTGTTAGTAAAATAATTTTAAACAAGAAAAGTTCACAAGGAAAGATTTACTAAGCGAAAAAAAAATCATCACCTTCGTCTTCATTAAGTTAGAAAAATATTTTAAAATGTATTTAATATGTTTTAAAAATTTGTACACCTAACTTTCTAAAATATATATATACATATATTAGTGTCTGATAATGATAAAAACATGTCATTTCGATTTTTTTTAAACTTAGCATTTATGAATGGTTATCCCAAACACTTAATTAAAAAAAAAAATAATAATAATAATGGATTTTTATTCCCAATGTATTTTTGGTCTAGAAATTAAAATACTTCATTTTAAATCAGGTGTTGTTATATTGTTGTTTTAGTATGATTTTCCCTATGGTCTTTCAACATTTTAAAAATCCGTTGCAAATTACAACCGCAGATGACACACTATTCCAGTATCTATTCTGAAAATTTGAATCCTAAACTGAGGAATTTTAATTTGACTGGATTTGTGACATCTCTATATTTACTCCATGATTCCTTACCATTAATGTACTGGTATTAACTTTTTTTTTTTAAAAACATTCTTTTTATATTACAACTGCAGATAGCAGCACTATTCAAGTTGCTATACTGTAAATCACAATCCTAAATTAAGGATTGTGATATCTCTATTTTTACTCCGTGATTCTTTGCCATTATTGTACTAACATTAATGGATCTTTTACCGGCTATCTGGTTATTAAATTTTACACGTGACTCAGATTTCATACATTTTTATGTTGCTTGTTTCTTGATTAATTTATTTGTGATTATTGATGCATAATTACAAATTTTATTGGTGTTTTATCACTCATAATTTAACTAATTTATTGGTTTCTCATATGGGTTGATTTTATTTTCATACGCGTTTTTTTTTCTTATTTTATTTCCAATGGATGCTTCGTGCCGGTGCACAAAAAAATACTTAGCTTTTGCTATCTTTGTGACAGAAAAACATTCATTCATTTAGCATGTTTGTATTGTACCTGGCCCGTGATAACGTTAGACTGCAAATAATGCTTTTTTCTTATTCCAACTTGCTTTAATTCCTTTAGATTTGAATTTATTTCTTTTGGGGTTTGATTTGGGTTGTGTTTGTTTTTGATCATATTAATTGTCTGAATACTAATATTAAATCATCTTTAAATTCCATCTGTATGTACTGATAATATTATATTTCTACTGTACGTTCTGATTATCTGTCTAATATATATATATATATGAAAGGGAAATATAACTAAAAATCTCCCTTTAAATTAAAGCTCCATTTCTCAAACATAAATGATTATGCCTTTCACTAATGCATTCAATTTTTTATTAATTCATTTTCTAAATATATCACTAATTCCACATTCATTAACTTGTTTTCAATTTCTAAAGCTATTTTGTTTTTCGATGAAACAAAACCCTTATTTATTATATTATGCAGTTCAAACGTAATATTAATCTAAAATCTTCTATCCCCTCCTCTTTTGTAGCGAATGAATCCAACTAAGTCAATCGGGGCAGTCACGATCACGTGACCACGTCTGTTTGGAATAACAAAGAGAATTTTTAGTTCAGTTTTAAATGTGAGTTTTAAAAGGAGAGTTCTATGTTAACTAGCAGCTGATAAAAATGACTTAGTTTTTATTTGAGTTTAGGAAGGCTCATCTTCACACGATGCGAAACATGCTCTTGAATTAATTAAAGAACAATGAAGCCAACGAGTGCATTAAATTAATTCAGTCATTCTGATGCATATTCTCTGTTTAATACGATATATATATGTATATACATGTAAATGGATAATCTCTCTCTATATAAATGGCTAAGATATTTTTGAGTGAGTTTGTCTGTGTGTTGACGCAAGTTGCCACCAGATTTTCATACTTTAGTTAATTTTAAAAAATCTAATTGTCCGATCGATAAGTTTATTAAACCGACGTATTCAGAAAAAATACTCCTTTGATTTGGTACCTTATTTGTAAAGAAATTTTGATTAGATTTTTTTAAATTAATTAAAATGTGAAAATAATAACCTGGTATAAGCTTTAAAAATGGACATTTCAATTTGTAATTGTTGCCAGATTTTTTTTCCTTGAACATAAAATGAAATATACTTTAACGCGAAAAAAAAAAAAAATAATAATATTAAATATTAAATTTGCTCCTGCATATAAAAAAATGAAAATATGAAAATGGAGTAAAAAAAAAAAAAATAATAATAATAATAATAATAATAATAATAATATACCTCAATTTTAGATTTTCCTCCCTGTTGTTTAAATAATATGTTTTTGGCACGGATGAATCGCGCTTGGCATGAGAGATAATTCAGCACTGCATTAAAGAGCTTTCCTTATTGATAATGTAATTTTTCAAATTTTGATGCTGAATTAGATCGGACATTTTTCGCCAAGGACTCCACTTTTGTAAAAGCCACTTTAAGCCAAGTAGCGCATAAAAAATATAAATAAATTATAAAATATTGAAAACAGAAAAGGAAGTGAAAGAAAAACGAAAAAAAAAAAAAAAAAAAAGAAAGAAAGAATCAACAAAAAAATAACATAAATTATGTATTTTTGTCTAAAGTGACGATAAAAAGTCAAAATTCGCCAAGGGGTTCTACATTAAGGCTGTACCATGATCAGATTTACGTATTTCATTATTTATTTTTCTATATATCAACTACTATTAATTAACTCAACTACTATTATAACCACAAAAAATAATTGTCCCATGCGATAGACGTAGCCGATCATAGCACATATCCTTATATTATTAATATCTGTGCGCGTCTGTCTGTCTGTCTGTCTGTGAGAAATACCTTATGCGCGCTAAAGCTCCGGCGCTAATGGTCGCATCGTCTCGAAACCGGTGTCGACAGTCGCAGAATTTTTTCATCTCGACATCGCAATAATTTACTAAGCGATGCGACCCTAATTAGCGGAGATATTAATTAAAACGTTGAGCTATGTCGATCGAAAAATGACTGAGAATTCACGGCTATTTGCTTAAAAAGAGACATTCTTACGGGAAAAGTGGAAAATAAATTAGAAATATCAGTCGTATCGTTACAAATATGGTATCAAATGAAAAGGCCGATTTTACTCAATCCGATGGTTTAAATGGACAATTAGATATTTTTAAATTAACTAAACTAAAAAAAATGGTGGCAACAAATCAAAAGAATTTTAATATCGCAGACGATCGTCTACAGTGTTGAACGGAAAGAAACACATCTGGTATTTAATGAGGTCACGTGTTTTGGTACTGCGATTAAAAATTCCAATTTTGAAAAGGCTTATGTTTTTCAATGTCGTACACTAAACTTGGTATACAGACCTAACATCACAAGACAGCCTTGCAGTTCAAATTTCATCGATTTTGCAAAAAATTTACATTTTAATTGGAAATTAAATTTTTTTCTAATACGCGTATTTTAAATTCTAATTATGATTAATTATTTTTAATACATCATTCGAAAGATATTTTAAAGTTCTTTTATAATTTCGAAAGTTTTCACAAGATTTACACGTTTTGAGGTGTCCTGAATAAGTTTTCTTTTGTATCTCAGCTACAAATTAAAATAATTTCATAAGTAATACATCATTAGAAAGCTTTGTTGATTTGGAATGGAACAGTACATTACAGGAATTTCTACCACCAGATACAGCTGTAATATTTATAAATTTCAATATTTCAATTTCTAATTATGATTAAATTATTTTTAATACATCATTCGAAAGTTATCTTAAAGTTCTTTTATATTATCAAAAGTTTTCACCAGATTTACACGTTCTGAGGTGTCCTGATTAGGTTTTCTTTTGCATCTCAGCTAATTGAGTTAGACAGTTCAAAATTGGTATACGTAGGTTAATTAGAAAGGGTTGAAAGGGTGGGGAAGAAATAGGCGTGCACCGCGAGCAGCTCGCACGGGACTGATCGGCCGAATGCAGTGGGGACCCGGTCCGACTTTTTAACCGATGAGAAATTCTTTTTTTGATTTTCTTTCCTTAAGAATAAAAATTTGATTTGAGAATGAATATGTGCGCGCAGCGTGCGTATATCACCTTCTGATATACCACCTTCATCACCATTCTGCGTATATCACCTTCACACGTGCGCGCATGAGTTTGCGCTGCCGAAGGCAGTGGGGACCCGGTGTGAGTTTTTCCCTGATCAGAAATGATTTTTTTTTAGGGAGCAAGAAGGGTCAGGGAACGAATACGCGCGCGCAGCGCGCACGGGACTGCGCTGCTGAAAGCTGTGGTGACACGGTGTAAGTTTTTACCCAATCAGAAATGATTTTTTTTAGGGGGCACAAAAAGTCAGGGAAGGAATACGCGCGCGCAGCGCGTGAATCCATTAACTTGTGCGCGTGCAGCGCACACGTGACTGCGCTGCCGAAGGCAGTGGGGACCCGGTCCGACTTTGTACCCGATGAGAAATGATTTTTTTAAATTTTCCTTTTTTAAGAAAAAAAATTTGACTTGAGAAGGAATATGTGAACGCAGCGCACGTACACCTTCACAAGTGCGCGCGCAGTGCGCATGTCTCTGCGCTGCCGAAGGCAGTGGGGACCCGTTGTGAGTTTTTACTCGATCAGAAATGATTTTTGTTTAGGGGGCACGAAGGATCAGGGAAGGAATACGCGCGCGCAGCGCCTGTATCCCTTAACTTGCGCATGGGACTGCGCTGCCGAAGGCAGTGGGGTCCCGGGCCGACTTTTTACTCAATCAGAAATGATTTTTTTTTCTTTTTTAATTTCTTTTCTTAACACTAAAAGTTACTTTTAGTGACTCATTAATTTTAGTGATTCATTTGAAAATACTGACCCGCTAGAGGGCGAAGCTCGCTAGTTGTAATGTTATATTTGGTGTGAAATTGTTGTCATTTTATGGTCGATAGAATAAATCAAATAAATATAGAAAATAACTTGAAAGAAAATATTATGTACACCACGTATAGTGTTGTTCATATGTAACTGGGATTCAAATATAAAATGGCTACTGCAATTTTTTTTATACTGTCCGTTTCGAAACTGTCATCTGATACGCACCCAAATGGAAGCCCACTGGCAAGCTGTTGTCACAAGCAATAGGGACAGACACTCGAGAGTCTGCGAATGAGTGGGTCGCTGCCGAAGTCAGCTGGGAACCAAAGCAAGCTTTAAAGCAATTTCATGATTTCTTTAAATTTTATTTTTGTTTGTAAATCGATATAGAAAAGAGTTTATTTAAATATAGTGACCAGCGACGCAAGGAAAACCTTCGTTGATTCACTACCTTCAGTAGTTTCATGAATTAAAAAATGGTTTTCTTAACAAACTTTTATCTATTGGCACGCAGACAGTATCAGGCCGAGTTTTGTACATTTCAAGTTTGATTTTGAAATTTTTACCGCATTCGGAGTTCGGTTCGTTCCCAAACCGGAGCTTTGCTAGTGTTAAATAAAACAAGATCTGAATCTTGATATTGTAGAGATTAATGCAATAGCAAAATCATTCAAATTATGTGAAAAATGTAGAACTGAATAATTCTTGGGACATATAATTTTTGATCTAAAGATCTGAAACGGTACATATATTGGAGGACTCTTTAATATCTTAAATAGCTGTAGATAATATGTTTGATGTATAGATTTCTAATGGTTGTCTTCAATTTTATTGTTCTATATTCATTAAACGGATATGCAGCACAACTAATGATATTATTTTAATTTTATAAAAGTTAACATTAAAAATAAAATTAAGTATTAAAAATAAAAGTAAATATTAATAATAAGAATAAAAGTAAATATTGATAGACCTATTTAAGAATCTCAAAACTAATTTTTTTTTTCTTTCTTTTCTTTTTTTTTTTTTTTTCCTTCTTTTTTTTCTTCTTCTTTTTTTTTTTTTTTTTAAATATAAGAAAAAAAAAATCATGTTCTAAAGACATTAATTTTTTATAGTCTCATTTGCCGAAGGACAGGGAGCCACTTAAAATTTTTATTATTTTTTTTAACAGAAATTTTACTTGAAACAGTAAACAGTGTTAAAAGCAAGCATATAATACAAAATTAAACCTCCATGGAAACTTATTAAAAGAAAAGAAAAGAACTTAAGTCTAATGTTACACACAATTTTAAAATATCAAGAAATGTTGTCAAATGTACCTAAAGTTTTTAAAATATAAGAGATTTATTTAGTTATTTATTTTTATAACATATTTGTCTTAAAATAGCTAAAATGCAAGTAATTTAAACTTTTAACATGAAGTGTCTTTGTGCACTACCAACAGTGAAACAGAAAATCTTTAAATTAAAATTTAATTAAATCAATATAATAAAAGTTTTTGTCGTTTTTTATTAAAATGTCAGAAACGAGGAAGAACTAAATTTTAATTACATTTTTAATTTTCTGAAATTTTCAAGTTTCTCCCTAAATGTCGAGATTAAATCCATGTTAAATATTTCAAAGAGCTGAGTAATAACAAATATCTTTATCACAGTTTCATATAGAAAGGTTATATAATGAAGCTCTGCCTGTATTAATCGTAACTTTACAGGTATTTTTTACAAGGATTTTAATGATCACTTAAAACACGGATAAGATTTTCATTTTAATTTAAAGTAAAGTGTCAATACACTTTCGAAAATTATAACCTTTCTTTTATTATTTTACTTGTATGTTTAAGGCCCTGAACAACCACTTGAGTAACGTTATTAAAAATGGATTCAGTGATCAGTAAAAATTTCATTTAAAAATTATTTTTGGAAGGATTGCTAGAACCAAAATTTCATCTAAATTAAAAAAGGAAAACCGATTAGGACCCTATTAACTATAATATTTATGCACAGTTTTTGAGTAAGAACGATAATTATTAACTTATGATTTAGAAGAGATATTTTAATTCAAATATTTTAGGAAGAATAACTGAAAATATCTTTTATGATTTTAAAAAATTTGGTAAAAAGACAACAAATTACAGAGGAATAATAATAAAAATCCGTTTATCAAAATTATTATTTTATTGACATATATGTATTGTATTTTTAATTATTAAAAATTTTAATTCTATTTCATTTAATTTTAAAAATTATGAAAAATATATTTAAGAAAATGGTAAACCTAAAATGGAATTTTAGAAAGAAGGTCTAGAATATATCTCAAAAGAGAAGCATTGATGAACAACACCTATGTAGAATTTTTCAAAAAACAATTTTGTTGTTGGGGTTTTGTTATTGGTTTGTTATACGAGGATGTTTCGAAAAGTAAGGTAACAAGCGCATTCAAAGTAAACCTTTATTAAGGAAATATATACATACAATGTAGGAAGGCACAGGTACATATTACTTGTCTACATAATCATCGTACTTATCGAGGTATTTGATTCATCGGTACACCAAACTAACCATCAAAACCGGCATCGAAAAAACCAGCGTCAAGGTTATTCAACCACGTGAAGATGGCTTGCTGAGCCTGAGCATCGGTTCTGAAATGCTGACCTCCCAAGTGTGTCTTTAAAGGACCGAAAGGATGGAAATCACTTTAACAAACAGCGCATAGTTGTGGCCGTATGCGCTTGGGCATTGCCATGCAACAACACGATGCTTGTTGTGAGCAGTCCCGTCTTCCGATAGTCCGATTGTGTGTGCACTGCCAATGGAGATATTGAGTTCTTGTGCAGTTTTACTTAGAGCAATGCGACGATCACCTTGAATCAGAGCTTCGGCACGGTAAACATTGTCATCTGCGGTGGACCTGCTTGGTCGCCCAGTTCTTTCTTCATCTCACACATCTGTTCTTCATTTATCAAATTTCATGCCCCAAAACCGCATTTTTTTTTTTTGTGACATAACACTTGTACCGTACACTTCTACCAAATGTCGATGAATTTCTGCTGGAGAATTTTCCTTTAAATGCAAAAACCTTATCACACTTCTCATTTCAATTGCGGACCATGTTTCCGTCAATACAGCCATTTTCTAACTGATATTTAGTCATGTTACTGGAAAAACAGCTCCGTTTACCGCATTGTTCGATTCTCGTGATCATCTTCATTATCTTAAAAGGCATTTTTATTCATACACATAATTTGCAAACCCGTCAGAGCCCTTGTTACCTCACTTTTTGTAACCCCTACCTTATTATTATTTTGTTATTGGTTTTGAACCTTCTAAAATATGAAGCAAAAAGTGTAATACCTGAAAAAAAAAATTGCTCTATGGAATTCCGAGCTCCTCCTCTAGCGCTTTGGATGACCGGAAACGGCCTACCAGTGGCAACTCTATTTCCGCTGAGAAATCCTCACTTTTTGATTTGTAACTTCTTCAAAACCTCCCTAGATGTCGATAGTATAGTGTCTGGATATAGTTAGAATTTCATAAGGTAACATTTTTTTTCATTTGTTCATTTCTCGATAAAACTCTTGAAAGGTGTTTTATTCAAAATATGAATTTTGAAAACGGCTCCCAGCGTAACTAGAAAAAATTTCAATCTTTTTATTTGAAAATTTAACTACAACTGTAAATAAACATTTTAAAGTGGAGCATGTAGGGGATTTTTGATTAGTGAATTCAAACAATATTTATCAACAAATGACTGTCCTTTTTTAGTTAAAATTGTACAACTTTATTCAAACACTTGCCGATTACACAAATACCAATATTTCTAAAATACCCTATGTGGTTCACTAGCTACACTGAAGCAGATTTTTCATTCCAGATTCAAATTGGCGCCAGTGGTGTCCCAGATTGCCTCAAATTCAATATGCCTCGGGAGAACTGCTGCAGTGTCGCCATTTCGTAATATTTTATGATAAAAAAAAATCGTAATATGATTAAATATATGATTAATAACTACCCCAAGTATATTTTCTGCATCACATTTCCGTCGCCTAAAATAATTATTTTAAAAATAGTTTTTATTTATTTATTTAATTTTTTTTGTTATGGTGTTATCTCTTAAAGTATCGATATATTCGTATTAATTTTCAACCGTCTGTTTTAGCTGTGAATAAATATCACTATAGGTTGAAGCCTTATTTTTTCTTTATTTGAAATGTTAATTTGCCTTTTTTTTTCATATTATACGTAAATATGCATTAAGAGAAAAGTATTCTATCTAAAAATACACTAAATATATATTAACTCGATGCATAATGCGCATTAAAAAAAAAAAAAAAAAAAAAAAAAAAAAAAAAAAATTGATTAAAGAACTACAAAATTTTTGGAAAGGTGCTCTAACACATAAACTTGTCCAGTTAGTAAAACATACCCTATGTCTTAATTTGCAAATCAACACAATGTTTCATAATTCCTTAAAAGAAAGATGAGTAGATGTTCCAAGACCAACAAAAAATGACTTGGACACTTTTTTAATGTCTCTATATAAGTTTTGTTTAATAAAAAAAAAAAAAAAAAAAAAAAATGGACAACTCCATTTTCGGGTTTATACAAAAATTAAAAACACTGATCACGTAAACAAACGCATGTTTTAATTGTAATTTCTGTCTAATTAATAACTTTGTGAAAACGTATCTCTAGAACTTTCATATTAATATTCGATAAATCTCTATATATTAAAATAAAAGTTACTGTCACCTTTGTAAATTTTTTTGTCTGCGATCGCATCTTCTCGTGGAGAGCAGGGTCCTTCGCGTCATGAGAGGTATCAGTGTGTTCCGAATACTGCAAGGTAGACATTTCAGCTGATTAGAAATTTCTATCATATAAATTTAAAGAAGTTAACTAAAAACGATGGGTTTATGAAGGTACTCTATTTGCCACCTTGAAAAAAGTTTCTCGAAGTGACGTTGTTCTTCTGTCATTAAGTCATTTTACACGGGGAAATTAAAATATGATACATGGTTGTAGGTAGGTAGGTAGGTAGGTAGGTGGGTGGGTGTAGGTAGGAATGTTGGGTTGAATGTCGCATCAGTACAGCGCTCTAAATAATTGGAGACGGTCTAGGACGCACCCCTAGAGATTTCCGGAAACATACCATCACAATTTTAATCCTCCAAGGAGGGGATGGCTCCTCTGTTTTGATGATCCCCAGAGGTATAGTTTTGATGGGAGTATAGAGGACTTTGTGGCCACGACGGATTTTATGTGCACCAGCCACCATTAGCGTACACGACGGTCTTTGGCCGACTCCAATATCGAACCCATAATCTTCTGTTTACGTGCTCGGCGCTTTATCGACTGGGGCACCGCGGACTGGATCCATGGTTGTAAGAAAGAAGTAAAAAGGATCATTACTAAAGTTGTGATGCAAAATGGCCTAGATATTATAAATTTCTTTCTGTTCAAAAAAAAAAAAATCTGATTTTTAGCGTAATTTTCCTAAAAATAAGTAAAAGTAAATAATGTAGTATGGAACATATTGCATTTCAATTTGACATTGAATATGCGGATTTTTATAATATTTTTCTGCTTTTGTCTTGTGTTATGCACTATTAATATTCCTATTCAGTGAAAAAAAAAGCAGCGAATAGGCGGGTAGAGCTATGCATGGGTTAATAAGTAAAGTGAGTCGGGGAAGGCGAAGCCTTCCTTGGGGGTTGGTGAGCGGAGCCAGCAGTGCGCACTAGTATTTTATATAATCGTAATTAGGTGTATGGAGTATAATGTAGTGATGGGATATTTATTGGTATAATGATTGAATAAAAAATAATAATTTTTTTTATTCTTGAAATTGAATCCTTTGATGGTTTTGTTTGCCTTTTTAAAACCCTATACTGTTTTTTTACCCAACATCAGAATTTGTACTGCATGTGTAATAAGATAAGATCAATATTTAAGTAAATAAATTTTACTTCGAGGATTTACAAACACTCTGTAAATGTTTGCATGCACACATGTAAAATTATATATTTAAATACATAAACTCTCAGAAAAAAGTATTAATGTACATCATTTTACATAACAGATTGCTAGATAATAAAATAAAATTACTGGGTAACGTAGATCGACAGAAAAAAAAATTCAAGCGGTACGCTAATTTTACAAGTTGTAACACCCTGAGAAGGAAATTTCAAAACTAGTTACAATATTTTTGGCAGGTAACAGTGCATTTTAAACCTAAAACCATTAGATATTACTCATCACAACTTTATCCATTGCCTACAATACACTAACCAATAATTTCAGCATTGAAAGTGACCCAAAACAGAATTAGTGTACAATCAATAATTAAACTTGAAAAACTTTTTCACACACCATAAAAATTAATGGCAGCACTACCGGTTTCTAAATGACGTGACATTTCTTCTTCAGGTGCAAAATACGGGCTACTGTCTTTAGCCTCCAAGGCAAAGTTTAAATACCAAAACAGAATTGCCTCAAAGTAATTTTTGAAGGTAGCCGTACTATGATTGAATTTTTTAGTGTCATACGCCGACGTCAATTATAACCAATTTTGAAAGTTCTTCATCGAGTTTTACAGTTTTTGAATTAAATATACCCTTCTCAATGTCGATTACAATTTTATTTATTTTAAACACCCACTAAGTGCGTGTATGTTTTATCATACATTGTTTTATATAATACACAACAGTAAATTTAGTTTGAAATTTGAAAAAATTATTCAAATTTCGTAATAATACAATAGGGAACACATTTAGAATTTAGTGCATATGTTAGTTGCTCGTAAAGACAAAATAAATTTTAAGTAAATTCAAATATTTTTTAATCAGAAAGCGTAAAAAATTCTTGAAAATTCAATTAAACAAATTTAACACATTTTTCTTGAGTCTTATGTTGCCGTGAAATCATCGCACGTTCTTTACAATGTACTAAAACACAAAGTAAAAAATAGGATGATGCATTTAGAAGTGATTTTCATGATTATTATATGTGATCTCTAAACTTAAAATACAAACTAAGGATCTATAATTATATTAAAAACACTTTAAACACACGTAAAATTAAATTATTTTTAAATGACGTTAAAAAAAAAAACCGAAGCTTTTCGCTTTAATAGTAAAGCATCATCAGGGATTTTTATTATTCGTTTCCAATGAGCAGTTTTTAAATATTTTTTTCTGTTCACACTCACCAGTTAAGTCTTAATAACGTGAATATCAGCAAAATCAATTTGAAGTCCGGTAAAGGTTGGATCAAGGAGCTAAGAAAAATAAGAGAAGCTCTAACTATTTAAATATCACACGATATACTTGATCCAACCTTTACCGGACTTCAAATTGACTTCGCTGATATTCACGTTATTAAAAGGCTTAACTGGTGAGTGTGAAAAGAAAAATTATTTAAAAACTGCTCATTGGAAACGAATAATAAAAATCCCTGATGATGCTTTACTATTAAAGCGAAAAGTTTCGGATAAATTTTTTAACATCTTTTAAATAAAATTTAATTTCACGTGTGTTTAAAGTGTTTTTAATATAATTAACAAATGACAAATGTTCAATTTAACTCATTTTTTAGAGATTATTTATAAGGATCTATAATGCGAAAGTGTATTATTGCGAAAACCACTACTTAATGATCGGAAAAGTAAGTGTCAGTCGTTCAGAGAATTTTAATGAATTAGCACTGTGTCAGCAATTTTTCTGGATGAGATGGGCTCTTCTTTTTATTAATAATTCTGTGTATGCAGATATATAAATTTTGCTACCCACCACACTTGAGTTTTTTATCCGGAAATCAATCACTCGCTCTTCCTTTATGTAGTGCTTGTCTCCGGAAACAGGATTTCCATAAAATTGATTCACTCATTTTATCTTTCCATTTATATTAAGTGACAATATCCTTACACAAAAGGAAAGAATGAAATTGCGAATCTATTTCAGAAGAAGAAATATTGGATTCTGACATCCAATAAAAAGATATTTGTTTACTTTTGCTGTTTGAAAAAATCAAGCATTTTTTATTTCTTTCATTGTTAAGATTCAAGATGGTAACCTTTTGGGACAAAAATAGCATTTATTTCGAAAAACGAATCGTGAAATACAGAATACTTGTGTGTGTGTATATATATATATATATATATATATATATATATATATATATATATATATATATATATATATATATGCATGTATATATATGCATATATGTGTCTGCGCGTGTGTGTATCTGTATGTTCCATGCGTTGTGTGACTTGTTTTGTATACTTAAAAATCTATCTTTTTTATCAAAGAAAATAAATATTTTTATAATAAGCAGCTTAAATTTATAACAAAATTTAGAAAATTTTTGAAATTATGAAGAAATTGGACTTAAACATTTAAATATTGCTTTTTTAATATCCGTTTAATTTCTTGTTGTATGCATAATAGTTTATTACATTAAGTGCATAAAGTGAAATAAATAAATAAATAAAGAACTTAATAAAAAAAATGTCAATTCACTGTTCAGAATTTTGATTATCAATGGCTATTCATTTTCTCTGACGTTTTGAAACTTTAGTTAGTGAGCACGTAAATTAAAAATATAATAAATATCGAATGGTATCATTTTTTTCCCAACTGACGTTTTTATCGTTATTATATCAAACTTCTTTAACACTTGATTCGTAAAAAAAAAAAAAATAAATAAATAAAAATAATAATCCAGTGGTTAGTTAATGTAACTTTTTAAATCATTGTAAAAGTTAACAGCATTTATGTCATCCAGTAAATATAATAGATTTCTTTCTGTTAAAATTAAATGAATATGATTATTCAGCGTATTCTTAATGTTTATAGTTCACATTCGATAGTATTTATTCCATCTTCGACTTAGAGAAAAAAAAAAATTAAATACATGAAACTGTTTACGAATCTTGAACAATTTCCTATAAATAAAACGGAAATTCTCATTGATTAATTTCATGTAAAACAAAACAATCTTTATATTTTTCTACATTTTTCAAATAGGAAAATTTTCAATATAAACAAAGAGCAAGAGCGTGGAATTGAAACAAATAACTATATAGTATCTCTTTATATTATTAAAATCTGTACGCATCTGTCTGTCTGTTTGTCTGTCTGTCTGTGAGAAATGCCTTGTGCCCTCTAAAGCTTCGGCGCTGATGGTCGCAGCGCCTCGAAACCGGTGTCGACAGACGCAGAATTTCTTCATCTCGACATCGCAATAATTCGCTAAGCGATGCGACCCTAATTAGCGAAGATATTAATTAACACGTTGAGCTATGTCGATCGAAAAATGACTGAGAATCCACGGCTGTTTGCTTAAAAAGAGACATTCTTACGGAAAAAGTTGAAAATAAATTAAAAATATCAGTCGTATCGTTACAAGTATGGTAGCAAATGAAAGGGCCGATTTGTCTCAATCCGATGGTTTAAACGGCTTATCGATCGGACAGTTAGATTTTTTAAAATTAACTAAACTAAAAAAAATGGTGGCAACAAATCAAAACAATTTTAATATAGCAGACGATCGTCTACAGTCTTGAACGGAAAGAGAAACATCTGGTATTGAATGAGGTCACGTGTTTTGGTACTGCGATTAAAAATTGCAATTTTGAAAAGGCTTCAGTTTTTAAATGTCGCACACTAAACTTGGTATACATATAAAATACAGATATATATCTGTCAGAATAAAGCTGAAATAAAATGAAGCAGAATGAAGGGACATATATAAGTAAAAATAAAGCTTATATGAAATAGTTTCACCTTTTTTCATATTCGTTCACAAAAAAAAAAAAAAACAAATCATTAGTAAATAATTAGACTAATCTTACATTAAAAAGTATAGTTTTGGGTAAACTATTTTTTAATCAAAGGAAAGATTATTTGCTAATTTCAGTTTCAAATTCGCAAATAAGTTCATGCAAATGATGCACAATTACGCCAGCATTTAATTGAGATCCATTTTATTTTCCTTCACAGTTAACTTCTTGTTTCGTAAAAGATTACATAATTATAATTTCTATTAAACCTATAATCACATTTTATTACAAATTAACAAGAAAAAAAAAATACAAAATAAATCGTCTACAATTACATAATTTTTAAAAAATTCTGCTCTATATTTTTGTATTTCCTTTACAAATATATATATATTAAATCTGTGATTTTTTTTCTTTTTACACTAATTAAATTTATATCTTAACAGTATCATGAAAACTGAATTCTGTATTGATGGGATTGAAGTACTGTTTCCGTTCTATTTTAACATAATATATAATTATTTTAAATATATATATATATATATATTATTCATTTGAATTTTGGCATTTAAAAGATTAAAATTGTCTCAATGATTAGAAAAAAAATAGGGTTTAGCCAATTTATTGTGAGTCGTTCAATAGAATTCTGTTTCATTAAAAATTACGATATTAAAGTTTGTTTTCTTAACAGTTCCTTTAATTTCTATATATCAAATTACGAAACATTGTTGAGCTTTTTAATTCCTGAATGGATGTCTTATTTATTTTTAATATCCTTATATTAGGATAAAATACTGTTCCAAAAACATTTCAATAAACTAATTACCTATTATTAAACTAATGAATATCTTCAAATAATTTCTAATAAATGTTGAATTAGGTAAACAGGTTTTATTGAAATATAGAAATAAATATATCTTTTCATCAAATTCTTAAATGTTAAATATTAAGGTTGAATAACTTTTTTATGCATAATATGGAATAAATCGTAACATTTAACTTAAAACATTTTCGCAAGAGACGCGATATAATCAATGATTTAAAATTTTAAGAAATACTGCTAAAATGAAGTTGAATGAATAAGTTCAATATAATTTTTTTAAGAGATACTTTCGATCAAAGCTGAAAATCAAAGGATGAGGGTTCAAAAGGGGGAGGGGTTTGGCCCTGAAATTGAGGAAAATATCATATTCATTACATATGTGAAATTTATGCATTCAATTATTTTAAAACATGTGCATTTTAAGTTTCAATAAATATCATTTATAATTTTCTAGTATTTATTTTGTTCCCAGGGGCCCCAAAATTCACAATTTTGAAATTTTGGCTAAAATTCTCCCATATTTAGAGATCTAACCTGCTTTTTTTATATGAACACAAAAGAGCAACATTTTCTTATTGAAATATATTATGAGTTACACTGTGACATAAATTATACATAAAGATAAAAATGTTACTCCACTGCACTGATATAAATAAAAGTTAAAATTGAAAGAAAAACGCAACATTTATTTTAATGAATATATTGCTTGCGCTACCACTTCACACTGGTTTGAAAGAGATGAAACTGATGAAGTCGAATCTGTCTAATCAAATTCCATTTAAATCTAACTTTTGTTACACTAAATATTCTTTTTAAAATATTTAAGTCTTTTTTTTTTTTTCTGTAATAATTTATATCATAAACAATATTAAAATTTTCAGTGCGGAGAATAGAATTTGCGACATTTCGAAATCTGTAACTCCGCCTACGGTGTTTCTTTTGCAATCTGTATCCTACAATATTTCTTTACCCCCTAAAGTCCTTTGAAAAGAGGAACACTGAAATGTTGTTTTTACTGCACAGTTGTTTCAATGTACGAAAATAATGCTTGTTAGAATTTGAGATTAAAAATGTAACTGTTCACAAGATTATAATCCTTATGTCTATTATTCAAGACCTTCTTCAAATTTTAAAAAGCATCTAAATTCCATAATTAGATATTTTTGAATTATAAGTGTGCTGTAGAAAAAGGAACAGCTCAGTGGTCGGATATATTTAATAAAATAGGATATATTCGTATTAATTAGTTAAGATGATTAAGATATACAGAAAATTCGTCTTTCCAGTGTTGATGGGTAAAAGCTCTGTAACGGCCTAAAAAGGCATTTTTTATTTTTTATTTTATTTTATTTATTTTATTTTATTTTATTTATTTATTTATTTATTTATTTATTTTTTTTTTTGGGGGGGGGGGGCAAATATTTTGGGCGGATAATAAGAGAAATAATAATTGGGCTGGTTATTGCGAATATATTCAAGTATATTACAAATGATTGTTGTCGGAAAATATTACAAAATGGCGACACTGAGGCATGTTGAATTTGAAGCGATATGCGGCACGCACTACGTACTGACCGTATACCAAAGGCAGGCTTTAACCCTTTGCCGCTCAGTGTTCTACTACATGGAACACCTAATTTTAATTCTCAAGTGCAAAAACTCATCCCGGAAATTTTTTAGCAAAAATTTACATTTATAACAAAGCAGAAAACGCCCTTTTTTCAACATGAAAATTTAAAATTTCTTCTATTATAATTATGTTCGTAAATTCCGGTGGCAGTGTAATTTAAATGATCAGAATTATCTTGCCCCGCAAAGAGTTAAAATACTCCGGAATAGATTGAAATGTTGGGATCTATGCAACTTTTACGAGTTGTTGTTGTTGATAATGTTTACTTATAAAGTGATTTATTAATTAAATTAAATATTATTTGAATTTAATAAGGTTTACTTACAGATGTTTCAAACCGAAAATTTCTCGAAAAGGAACAATGCTAATTTTTTATTTTTTAAATATTTATGATCAGCTATGTGGCTAAAAGCCATTTTTAAAATTAGTTTAGTAATTTTTAAAATAAATTAAGTAGTGAACCTTAAAGGGTTAAATATATGACAAGCAGGAGGAGAGTGAGACAGAGGCAGGCCACGTAAAAGATGGATTGAGGTCGGAACAGGCTTGTAGTCTTCAGCCGTGTTGAAGATGATTATGACGTATATTTGTAACTATTGCATTTTTTGTAGTTAATTTAGAACAGTATGTAATACTCTATATATTTATTTTCGATTTACAGCTAGATTTAAAATGGTGCTTGCAGCAGTAAAGATACAAATTTTTAAAATTCATTTTTTTTTTTTTTTTTTTTTTTTTTTCTAAAATGATTTAATCAGACACATAAAAAATAACTTATGTGGTTATCGTAAATATTTTAAACATTTTATTATTATTATTGCACCATTTTATATTTTATTATTCCCATTTTATATTTTATTAACTCCAGTCATATAAGGCATGACTGGAGTTACAATGGATATCGAGGTCACGGAAATGAATTCCTTGGCGAAAAACATCCGAGCTATTTCACCTCTAAATTTAGAAAATGGCTTAATTGGCCATATTAAAGATGTTCACATTTATCCAAGCGTTTAAATATGTTTTAAGTTAAAAAAGTAATTTTTTAAGAGACAACAAATTAGATTAGTTTATGTAAATTTTATTTAAAAAATGTCTGGCTTAACTTAAAACTGTGTACTAATTGTTGTTTAGCATAATCATGATATTCATTTATTGAATCTTTTTCGCCTGACGTTAAATTAACATTAATATAAACTAATTTTCATTGAATTTGTATTAAATATTTGCATAATATTTTAAAAATATATGCTGTTTTTTAATGTTTTCACCATTCTAAATATTTCTTTCTTCCTGAGCATCTCGAGGATGCCAATTTTTCGATATCGTTTTCTTTTCTTTCTTTTTTATTTATTTATCTACATATCCCCCCCTTTCCCCCCCCCCCTAAAAGTAGAAAAAATATATCTGCAGAGGATAAATTACGTTTCTAATCTCATCTTTTCATTGAAAATATTTAAGAAAACGCTTTTATTTATTTCCAACATTGACATTTGTTTATTTATTTATTTTACACCATTCATTACATTTTAATTGTCTTGGATAAAGTGGTGTCAGAATGAGAAAAAACAACGTAATAAAAGAAACTATTTGAAATGTAGTAAATAGAGTATCTTTGGTAACACGAGGTTTTTAATTGATAACTTTGTTAATTAAAACGATGCAAATTTCTAGCCAAAATAAATCCATTACTTCGAATATTTGGCGAACATTGATATTTTTTGTAACGCTGAGAACCATCCCGTTCGCGAGAATAATCGATCACAGACAAAAAAAAAAAAAAAAAAAAAAAAAAAAAAAAAAATCGGGTAGAGGCGGCATTTTTTTTTAATATATAGAGCTTGCTGTTAATATTCAAAAAATGATTTCTACATTTAAAAAAATTAAATTATATGAAACAGACCACATTTTTTATCTGACTTTATTTGAAATTTCTAAAAATCAAAATTTTTATTTAAAATGATTAATCGGAAAATATTGCATCAATATTTACAGACAAATAAAACGATTTAGCTTCTTAAGAAATAAGATTAATTCATGCAGAATTACTATTCTGCTTTAAACTAAGATGTGTCATCGTAATTCAGTATAAAAACAAATCTACTTTCTACTGTTACGAATTACTGCAGATGAAAAGTGTCATATAATTTAGCAAAATATTGACAGTAATTTGCAAGGTCAATCGCATATTAATACAATTTCATTATGAACTTAGATGCAGTTTATCACAGCATAATCCTATTTAGAGTTTAAAAAATTTCCAATTTGGTTATTTTCCTTTAAATTGTATGATTTAAAATATTTATCAACGTTAATTTGAATAATTAGATTAACTATGTCTCCTATATTCATTTTAACATTAAATCATACTATAAGTATCGGAAGTGATAAAATTGTGAAAAATTTGTACTTTGATTTTATTAAGATTTTAGACACTTTGAGTTAAAAAAAAAAAAAAAAAAAAAAAAAAAGGAAAAGGCATCAACTCGGTGAGGGTGTGTCTATAGATTAAAGAGTTTTTAAATAATGAATTAGTATGTAGTTCATAGTCTACTTATCTCAAACAGGAATACACTTAAAAATATCGAACACGTTTCATAGTATATTTTATGTTACTGTCCAAAACCTATCGAATTTCAACACTGTACATTAAAAAACTTCTCAAGTTATTTGGGATTCGAGATTTTCTTAGAATGGCAAAATTTACCATAAACGTGCCTTAAGAGGATTTTTTTTATCATAAAGAAGTTGGACCAGTTTAATTTATTGATGGTATTCGTATAAAAATATTGAAAATTAAGTTTTTATTTTAAAAACATCTTAAAGTATTCGAAAATAAGATTTTCGTATCATAACAGAATGTTACATTATTTTCTATTATCTTGCTTTATGCAGATTATTACATGATTGATTGTATGGAATCCCAGGAAAAAATAAAGTAAGACAATGACACCCTTAACCCTTTGCACTCGAGACCTTTTACGTTCCGACTGACCAGTAGCATGAGATGGTTTTCCACATATTTGCTGAATTACTTACCATTATAATAAAATAATTTTACGCACAATTTAATGTTTGAAACTTTTCATTTCATCATTTTATTTTACTGTATACTTCTAAAAAGGACAAACATATCAAGCATTACCGTATCAAATTAAGCGGTGACCGAGATTCACCCCTCGAGTGCAAAGGGTCAAAATTACGCTGCAAATTTGTTCAGAGTGTATTACTAGAGAGATTGGTATTTTAGTGGGTGAAGCTTTTTACTAACTATCATTTTGCGAAGATTAAAGCAATTCTACGTTTTGTACTGAGAAAAAGGAGCAAATATCCTTAAAAATGAGCAAATTGTGTGAAATTTTAAAATCCAATGTACTTATTATCGAATATATTAACATGCTTAAAGTTGGCATCGATCATTAGATGAACTCATTTCTAAATGAGTATGTGTATTTATTCATTTTCGAGAACTTCATTTTTATCAGTGTGCTACTGAAATGACGCCTATGGCATGAGTTTCAAATTGCAATGAAGCAAGCTTAATTTTTCACAGCAACATTACATTCCAATAGCAAATTCTCAAATTTTAAAGTTTTGAGTTCTTGCGTATCCTTTAACCCAATAAAAGTGTATGCACGAAGCAACAACAACAAAAAAAAGTTTAAATATGTATAATTATTTCATATTTTGTTTGACTTTGAAAAAAAAAAAAAAAAAAAAAAAAAAAAAAAAGAGAGAAAGAAACAAAAAGAAGAAGAAGAAGAAACAACATGAACGATGAATTATACTTAACTTTTAAATATTTTTAAAAAATAATTCGAAAAATCTTTTAATTCTTTATGCGAATTATTTTTATAGCGACACAAGAAATAAAATTAGTTTTTTCTGTTGCGTTTTTTCATTTTCCCATTTGCAGATACTTGGGAGAGATAACAAGCAGTTTCAAACTGCCTGCAAAAGAGAATCGATGAGAGATCTAACAATCTACTTCTCATTCTTAAAGAAAAAAAGCAAAATATTGCATAGAAAAGAACAGAAATCGGTTGAAAGATTGATTTTCCCCCATAGGTATCTTTACGGATCATTTTGCCGTAAGCATTACGCTTATTCAGATGGTACTGCAAGAAAATCGTATGTAATTGGACGACTCGAAAGTAATTAGTAAACGAAATTTATTTTTGATAAATTTTTGTTAAGAAATTTCTTTTTATACATTTAATTTTATTAAATATATATATATAATAACGTGTTACATTAGAGTTTACTCTATTTGAGATGTTTACTATTTTGCTGTAATTCTGAATTTCAGGTAGAATTAATTTGATTTATAACTTATTCAAATATCTTGAATAATATTTTTTTTTTTTGTGTGTGTGTGTGTGTGTGTGTGTGTGTGTGTGTGTGTGTGTGTGTGTGTTAATTTTAAAAAAAAGTTAAAGTTGAAACTCATAAAATTTTTTAACATTGCTACAAAGAAAGAAATGTTATTATATTCTTCATAAAACTGCTTGCCTACTCAGTATTATAAACGTGTTTTACTCATTATAATTATTTAAAATTATTAACACCTTTATGTGTGACCCTAAATTAAATGTATACTAGTAATTAACATCGAACACATCACTTACGATAAACCATTAATTCAAAAGCGAGCGCATTTAGTTAACACTGATATGTTGGCGAATTTGTGTAGTTTACGAGTCAGTGAGATTTCGGTGGTAAACTTATCATTTATATCATTATTATCAAATCCATTCAGTGATGAATTTATTATTGAATAAAATTTCTCTCTCTGTGTGTGTGTGTATATATATATACTACTGTATTACAAATAATTTCCCAATTTCATCCGATAGGGATTATTTAAATTATACATTCATGAGTAAGAAGCTATTATTTTGGTATATATAACACTTATTTACTTGTTGAATATCTAAACATTGTTTATGTTTTTGGATATTGTTTATTTCAAGGGGTTTTTTTTTTATATTGATACCATTTGTACAGATAACAGGAATGATAATATTTTCCTAATGTTTATAGGAGTGTTAAAAATTAAACGAATTGCAACAATCTTTAAAAAAAAAATAAAACCCGGTTGGTCGTCCACTATAAATTCTACATTAGTAAATAACAAATCTAGAAGAAAATTTGAAATACTGAATAACAATAGCTACCGAATGGGCATTGTATAATGTATTTATTAAATTCTTTTATGAGACCAGTAACGTTGCGGCATTATTTTGTACAGCCAGTTTTTGATTTTGTAATTGATCTCCTATTCCATACGTTCCAAGTAGTTTATATAGGTTTCTGTTTATTTTTGTCAAGCATGCATTATATATCGAGCAAGTCATTACATATATCACTTTTATACACAAGGTACTCTCTACTTAGGACGTTTTTACATATAATTTTTAAAAAACTCTACTTGTACCCATCAGGTTAAACACACACACATATAAGAGCAAACCATGGTTAAATGCTATTACTCTGCGCAACCAATCCGCATGTTGGTGACTGCTTGAACTAAAAACCTGCTCGCTTCAGTCTGTCATTACAAGTCCCTGTATCAGGTCCTAGTCCCTGTATCAGGAGATAGAAGGGAAAAATATCACATATATGTCTATGTATATACTGAATGTTCAATTTGTTTCATCTCAAAAAAAAGTACCCATTTAACAATTAACAGTAGCTTTATACTTCCAACTAAGGAAATTCTCTTGATATGCAGTTATATTTTTGTCATGATTTTATTTTTTAATGTTTTTATGGCGGCCAAACGGGTATTTTATAATGTATTCATTAAATTCTAATATTAGACCAGTAACGTTGCGATATTATTTTGTATAGCCAATTTTAATATTTTTTTATTTGATCTCCTATTCCCTACGTTCCAAGTAGTTTATGTAGGTTTCTGTTTATTTTTGCAAAATATGCATTATATATATATGAAACAGGCCATTACATATATTCCTTCTATACACAAGGTAGTTTCCACTTAGAATGTTATTATAACTTATTTTTAAAAATCTCTACTTGTACACTAGCAAATTAAAAAAAATATAAAAGAGCAAACCATGGTTAAATGCTATTACTCTGCACAACCAGCCTGCAGGCTGGTGGCTAAAACTGAACTACTTGAACTAAAAACCTGCTCGCTTCAATCTGTCATTAGGAGCAGCGCCCTCTATCGAAAGATGGAAGAAAAAATTTCACACACACCTAAATGTGCATACATATGTTTATACCGCACGTTCAATTAGTTTTACCTTAGAAAAAGTAGGGTAGGGTGGGATAAAATGGGTCACTTTTTAGCTATTTTCACATTTAATCTTCTGTAGCACTAATAAAATATTTTTTTTCAGTTCTTCAACAATTGTATCTTTACATTTGATTATTTCAGAACATTTTCATGTACTTATAACAATAATTTAAAATTTATAAATTGATTAAACTTAACTGTGTATGTTTTGACCCATTTTACCCCACTGTGGGGTAAAATGAGTCAGAACGCAATATAATGCAAATAATGCCTGAAGAATATATTTATTATGAGATGCACTAAAATAAGGAATACACTTGTTACATATATAGCTAAATAATGATAGTTTCACATTTTAAAGAAGTACTGCTCACGGTTATTGCAAAATGGTTCTTCTAAAAGAGATACAACGTCAGTTTTTTCTATTATATCAATATCATCATTCTTAGGAAAAACATAAAAGTATATAATGTTTTATATTCTAAAAAGAAAAAAAAAATCATATATCTCAATAATGTTTGTAAGAGTGTTTAAGGAAAAACAAGGATGTACTAGAGATACAAAAGACAGATTTGCTGATAAGAATAAAATATTATACATATAACAAATGCTATGTAAATAAATAAAAAAAATAGGCTAAGTTGAGAACAAAATAAATCTAATAACCCTAGGCCTAGTGCATCTTTATTCAAAAACAAAATAAAAAGAACAAGAATCATAGTAAGTCTAAAATTATTTAATTACAACCTGAATTTAAAGAAAATTAAATTGTTTAAATGTAGAAACTAAAAACTAAATAAAAATAATAATAAATGACAAACATTGTTTAAATTTAATAAATTATTAAATATAACATTAAAATTAAAGAAAAGAAGCACCTTATATTGCATAAATTTAACAAAATTTATTGCAGATAATCTATATTTGAAAAGAATCAGTTAACCCTAACTATGACCCATTTTCCCCCACCCAAGAAAAATTTAAATAAAAAAGAATATATTTAACATTTTTCTTACCTGATTAGCTTGAGATGTTCTCTAGAGTTCCTTCTGTGAAAAAATGCTTCAAGCTTGCACTATTATTAATAAAAAAAATATAGATTTTCTGAAGTTAGTTAAGCATGTTTTTTACACACTATCATCTTTAGAATGTAAACTGTTCTTCTTGTGTTCCCATTTTCATTAACATAACTTTTTTGAAATTGGAAAATTTTAAAAAAATTTGAAAAGTATTGTTACAAAAATTGGTTTAAAAAATTCTAGTCTAATTATATTTATATAACATTATTTATAAAGTGGCCCATTTTACCCCACCCCACCCAACCCTACACATTAACAATTAACATTAGCCCTATGCTTCCAACTAAAAACAATTCTCTTAATATGCAGTTATATTTTTGTCATGATTTTTTTTTTTTTTTTAAAGAAATTTTTTTTTATGGCGGCCTTTTACGAAAAGAAAAAAATTAGTAAATTAAAGTCCTATATTTGAAAACTTGTTATCTAAAAGTTTCAGAATTTCAGAAATAGCACTTAAAGAAATATTAAAGATTGAACTATGAATTTTTTTTTAAGCAAAACTCTGCATTTTGGCACGGAAAAATTTGATTAAAAATCTTTAATTAAGGGTTTGTAGAAAACTGAAATAAAATTGACATACAAATTGTATTTTGATGTTTGTCTTGTTTTTTTTTTTTTTTTTTTTTTTTTTTTTTTTCTTTACTTTTATGAATATTTACATAGTATTTAGTTTGAGTTACTGTTTATTTAATTTCTTGCTGTCATGAAAAACAAATGATAAAATTTATTTTTAAAATGACCTGTACACAGACTGTGTAATATATGTTTATAATAATTGTGTATAAAACGGTAAAGATGCATGTATGGTACCCCGCCAAAGGTGGCGACGAACCGCGGCTTATACAAATTTTCATGCATCGCAATTAGGGGTACCCAGTAATTTTCTCTTTTTTTTTTTTTTTTTTTTTTTTTTTTTTTTTTTTTTTTAATGCTTGCGAAACATGCATACAGCAGCGGCCTATACAAAATTTTCATGCATTTACTGATTCATGCGTCACGAATTAGAGGTATCCAGTGATGTTCTTTTTAGGTTTTAATGGTTGCGAAGCAAGCATATAGCCAACAAAATTCGCCAAAAACAGCCTAGGGGTAACGTACAATAGGATTTCACCGAGAGTTTCCTTAAACGGTAAAGTATCATTTATCATTTAAATTATATATTTTTAAATTATTAAAAAATTAAACTGGTATAGCTTTAGTGTAGGATCTCCTTGGCGGCTTTTGAATTTTTGTCACCTCACTGGAGATTTCAATTCTCTAATTAAAAAAAAAAAAAAAAAAAATAGAAATTCTAATTACTAAACTTTCATTAAATTATTTATTTTAATTTATAATTGTTGCCAAAAAAATTAAACTTTAGATTTTACATCTACTTTTTACTATCTCTTACCAATAAGGTAGAGAAAGAATTGTTTTTGGGTCAAATTTTCGAACGCGAGATTTTGTTATATTTACACGTTTTGAGGTCACCTGAATACGAAAATCATGAGTTTAGCAAATGGTCTGTGTGTCTGTCTGTGTGTGTGTCTGTCTGTGTGTCTGTCTTTTATCGCATATCTCAAAAACAAATTATGGCAGAAAGTTCAAACTTGGTATTCTAAATGTGTATCATATAGGGCAGGGCCGGCTCTAGGCGGTAGGCAAGGTAGGCAACTGCCTACGGCGGCAAGATTTAGGGGCGGCAAAATCAGTTAAACTATTAAAAAAAAAAAAAAAAAAACTTCAATTATTGAATGTAGAAAATAAATAAGTAGAAAAATAAATAAGTAAAAAAATAAGTAAATTAATCGTAACAAGAATTTACAGTCTTCTCTGCCCATTCCTATAATTTGAAATGCAGACAAGAATAGACAAACTTGTAAGTTCTGTGTACAGTATGTATTGTATGCGCAGCCGCAACGCGAAGGGAGAAATGCACACTTACCTCACCGCTGATTTTATCAAGCTCTTTTTGCCCTCTAATTAAAGAAAGTCAAGAGTTTTCCAATTGTAGGGTCTTTCAGCAGTGTTCTTCAGCATGTAGGAATTATTTGGTGGTACCCTTTCTCAACAGGACATTATCAGTATATCCTAAGTATGAAAGAACGTCCTAGGACATCCTCAGCCATAAGGTAGGGACATCTTGAGTTGTCCGTAAAAACACGACAAAATTTGAGTTTGAATTGGCAACAGTGATGTCAGATTTAAAACAATGCTTTATTTATGCAATAACGTCCATCAGATTCATTGGATGGAGGAGGGGGGATAAATTTTGGATGAAGGTATGTTTCCATTGGCCAATCAGCATTTCAGTGCAAATTCAACGAACATTTTAAAGGTTTTCTTCCTGTTGAATGATCTAGTGGTAAGGAACTGCCTAAAGTTTTTTCAAAGAGTTGGGGGGAAAAAAAGGGTTAAAATTAGAAAATATGACTGGCCAAGGTTATGAAAATTGCTCAAATATGAGAGGTGACAAATTTGGGTTACAATTTTAAATTCCAGAGCATTTCACGCACATTGCAGCAGCCATTTATTAAAATTAGTAGTTAATGAATGACTGCGAAGTTGGAAAAAAATGTATAGATTCCCTAATATCTTTATTTCTTAAATTAGAAAACATTCATGATGCTTTATTAAGCAATTACAAAAATGTAGAGATAGATAATATGATTCAAAATGAGGCAGTTGTTTATTGATTACAGTCGGCAGCAAAATTATTAAAGTACTAGCAATAATTTCTACTTAAAAGATGGGCACCTTATACTGTTTTGTTAAGTAAATATTTGTCGAGTCATGATCTTAGTCTTTATGCTGTTTATAAAAAAGTAAGTTGATGATAAAAAAAAAGCGATCAAACCAAATATATATATATACATGAAAAATATGGATGTGTGCTTCATTAATTTTTCTGCCGTCATTTGACACAAAATTTCGAATTATATTAGTCCGATTAAGTAAGCTATGTGAAACAAAATTTTTTGATTTATACCAACTCATTAATTTATTAAATGGCTCATTATTCTTATTCTTCTTATTATTAAGAATTATGATCAGTTGGATCCTTTGATAACTTTATCTTAGAAGCTGAAAAATTAGCTAATGTAATAGACGTAGAAAAAATCTTTGAATTGGCTACACCACGCCATCATGTTCAATCTTATAAACGAAATTTTTCTTATGAAAGTGTAGACGAATGCATAGAAAATTCAAAAGAGAAATATAAAATAGGTTTTTTTTTTTTTTTTTTTTTTTTCCTCAGCGATCAGGCGATTAGTGCACTGAAGCTGAGATTAAATTTATTGAATAATCATAATCATTCTTTTTGAATTTTTATGTAATGTCCACAAACTTAAAGACACGTGCAAAAATGAATTACTGAGACTGACACACTGTAAAGATCTGGGAAACGACTTAACAGATGGCGATTCCTCTGTTAAGTCGTTTAAATCTTAACATTTTAAAATTGGCTGGTAAAATATGCTTTATTTTCTTCACTTTTGAAAAAAAAGAATGCCCAATTTTGACGTCTTTAATTTCATTACTTTCCTTAACATTGGGCCGAATTTAAGCACTGCTTTAAAAATTTTGTTAACCTTGCCCATAATTTTTGCTAACGGGGAAAGATCTTTTTCTAAACTAATAATCTGGTGTGTCACTCACATAACTTTCTCTTACCCTGAAATTTAATACCATAAATACAGGTTGGAGATTAAGAGGTAAGACAACGAGTAGTGTTATGTAAACTTATGTTAAAACAATTCAAATTTGGCTTCGGAAAAGTTTTATGTGACAGTTAGTTCTATGTGAGGGGGACTACCGCCCACCTCAACCCCCCCGTTTCATTACTGCACCTACATTTATATAGAATTTAAATCTGTTATTAAAATTAAAAGTTCGCTTAAAATTAAACAGACAATTTTCACGCGTAACATTCCTTGAAACTTTTCCAGCAACAAACTTATATTAACTTGAAAATACAACTTTTGGATCCCCTGAAATTATTCGTTTGTAAGTTACTCTAAGAGACACAGACAAAAATCAAACTTTAAAAAACTTTACTTCGGCAATTAGGAAGCCTTAAAACGTGTAAATATACAAAAAACAAGAGATGAATACTTAGCTTAAAAACATACATTATTTATCATGTCTATGAGGAATTCATTTCATTTTCTGAGCAACTTTGGTGGAAGTGGTAAAATATTACAGTAAAGAACTTCCACAAACAATAAAAAAGAATGTTATCGTTTAAATATTTGCATATCTGATCTGTATATCATTTGAAGATTATGTACATACCATATGATGCACCTAAATATAATCCTATAGTAGTGATACAAGGCACAACCTGAAATACATTTCCATCAATTTTCAGCTATTGTCGCACTATAATCAAGTTCTTCTGTGTAGCCCTGTAAATGAACAGTGAAGGATTTCCTTACTGTATTCTACATGAGACATGTTTTTATGCATATAAAAAGTATATATTCATTTCATTTTGGTTTAGTGCAGTCTATAGATGTTAAACTCTACTCCCCTGCAATTTCCCCCCTAGACGTAATGTATTTGAATTCTCTTGGGTGTCCCTGTACACGAACTATATGCGTCATCTCAACAAAAAGCTTAGTGTAGCATCCCCATACCATACGCATTTAGAATACCAAGTTTGGACTTTCTGCTGCAATTTGTTCTTGAGATATGCTGATAACAGACAGACAGACACACAGACCAACCGCTAAAAACATGATTTTCGGATTCAGGGGACCTTAAAACGTGTAAATATAACAAACTCACATTCGAAAATTTGACCCTAAAACAATACTTTTTTACCTTATGGGTGAAAGTAATAAGAGAAAGTAAAAATGGTAAAAAAATATTTTAAAACCATATCTAGTCCAAATCGACTCAATGGGTTAGCAATGTTGGACATTGAATATGAATTGAGTAACAAATTAGATTCGAAGTTATTCGAGATTTGCACAAAAGAAGGTTCGAAAGAGATTATTTTATTAAAAGCTTAAGTTTTGTATACTGTTCTAGCATTCTTTATCCTTCGCTGTTTAGAAAATATTGTCTGTACTGTACTAGTATTACTTCCAAAGATTTTGTGTTTTTTACTTTAAAAAAAAAAAAAAAAAGAAAAAAAGAAAAAAAAAAACAGTAGTAAATGTTTTATGAGTATTATTTACTTAGCTCAATTCTATTAGACCATTTATGTGATATATATATATATATATATTTTTTTTTGTTATATATAATTTTTTTTTTTTTTAAGTTTTTAAAGCTGGGGGGGGGGGCGGCATTTCTGAGGTTTGCCTACGGCGGCAAAAATGTTAGAGCCGGCCCTGTATAGGGATGCTACAGTAAGCTTTTTGTTAAGATCAAGCTAATGGTTTGTGTACAGGGACAATCAAGAGAATTCTAATACATTACGTCTATGGGGGAAATTGCAGGAAAGTAGAGTTTGACGTCTATAGACTGCACTAAAACAAATGAAACGAATATATATATTTTGTAATAGAGATAGTTAACTGGGAAATTTTTTTTGTGTATGTAGGAGCCTCGCCTCCCCCCCTGGGGGGAAGTCCCCCTCGAGGGGAGTAAATTTTCATGACGGGTATCTTTCAAAAGAGCTCACCAATACCTTTAAAACGAATGGTTGAACCATCGATTTGCGATAATTTAAAACAAAGTTATCGATTTTTTTTTTACTTTTAACGAAAAAAAAAAAAAAAAAAAAAAAAAAAAAAAAATCGTACTTTTTAATTTTGAGAATAAAATGGACTTTTTTTTGGATATTTGGTGTTATACTACTTTTCTAATATGGAAATCGTCTGCATTATCATGAAAGATAATTTTTTTTAATAATAATTTTAATAAATTATTTTTTAAAAACAGACTTATTTTCTAATAACCGAATTAAATTCTATATAAATGTAGGTGCATTAATGAAACGGGGGGTTGAGGGGGCCGTTAGCCCCCCTCACACAGAACTAATTATCATATAAAACTCTTCAGAAGCCTAATATGAATTGTTTAACATAGGTTTACATTACTCGTTATCTTACCTATTAATCTGCAACCTGTATTATTGTATTAAATTTCAGGGTAAGAGAAAGTCGTGTGAGTGACACACCAGATTATTAAGATAGCACGAGATCTTGTTTTATATAAAAATTAAACCATTAAATTCATTTTTTTACTTATTTTTATTTCATGTTGCTCGCGCACTTCTTATTTCCTAATTCAAAATTATTAAAAAAAAAAAAATAAAAATAAATAACTTTTTCGATATCGCTTGTAACGATACTGATTATTATTAGTTTTCTTTTCCTTTTCTTTCAATAATAATAAAAAAAAGATCTTGATGAAATTCTGGCAAAAGCAGAATTTAGTATAAGACGGAGGACTATTAGTTTTTTTTTTTTTTTTTTTTTTTCCTTTTTCTTTTTTCAAATTATAACATCGCTTTCAAATTATATTTTCAATAAATTTTAGATTTCGACAGATGTCCAACTATCGAAAACGACAACGCAAAAATCCCAGATTGAGACTAATAGGCCGTCAGTCCTAATAAATTAAAATTAAAATTAATCTATAAAAGTATTTTTAAGTGAAATTAAGAAATATAGCACACTATTTTTGGATTTTAGACTATGCTTTAAATTCATGATTTCTACCTTATTTATTAATTTCAGTAACAGGGTACAGTAAATGTTGTTTATATTTGAAAATCACCTGATGCTGAAACCCAGATGTTTAGAGGTTTTCCTGTTTATTTTTTATCAACATAAATAAATAAAAAAATAATATTGACACGAAATCAGAGTTCAGTGTTTTATATCTATATAACACAGTGTTATTCGTTAAAATTTTTGCGGAGATTTGTAATATTTAAATGGGAAGGAGAAGATAGATCTCCTGATACTTAAATGCACATCAAATTGTTAGTGTAACAGAAAGTGCTATAGGTGCCACACCCGATTAATTTTATTCTCTGTAAAGGGAATTTATATACACGTTTAAATAATCGCCAAACTTTTCAAAATTTACATCTTTTTTTAACGATTACCCGATACAAGTTGATTAAAAGAATAATTAATAAAAAATAACTAATATTAATTATGGGACTACTTCGTTAATTACTATAAATATATTATCCTCATATAATATTTATTTATTAATCGCATAAAGGGAAATTCTTAAAAAACCTTAAGATTAAACGAAATTTGTTTTTCCTCTTCTATTTCTGCTATCAATGACTTTATAAAATGTCAGCTATCACAGTAACGTTCTAAAAGTAGACACTAATATTCCGGGATTAAAATGCTTTAATCTGTGAAGCGTTGGCACTTAATTAAAATCAGACACAAAAAAGAAAAAAAAGAGGAGAAAAGACATTTTTATAGGCTATATATATCTCTTATTATATAACGAATATACGAAAATTTTTAAAAAGTAAAACAGATCTTTAGAGATTTAGAACCCCTTTTGCATGTCTTTTTAATTTATTAAGTTATTTTTAAAGGGAAAAAAAAAAAAAAAAAAAAAAACAATTGGTAATTTTAACATATTCTCAGTTACTGATTACTCAAAACTCTATACTCAAAATTTTACTCTTATTTAGAAAACTAGCAGGCTACGCCCGCTTCGCTGGCCACTATATTTAAACGAATCTCCAAAACAATTGGATCATTATTTATTTTTCACATCACATTATAAATAAAAACTGAAATAATTACATTGGAATCGCTCTAGACCTCACATCGGGTACTCGCTGACTGCGACAGCTCTTTCTCTGCCCGCACTGTATCGGGAGCAGTTTCCCACTGCCTGCAGAAATCTCTTTCCTATGTATTTCAATATGGGTATTTATTGACGATAGTTGGGTCTACCATTATTTAAGAACTACGATTTTAAAGATAACTGTATCTCAGCGTCTATTAAATATTTTAGTTTTTGTACCAAGTATTTTATTTCTCATGCTATTTACACTGTATTACAATTTGATTCCGACCAATGTAATGAAATAAAATAAAAAGTAGATTTTCTTTTAGAAGGAATTAAATACATAAAAAACAAATAAATTCCAATCAGTTTAATCCTTTTTACTATATACTACCATTATTTCCTGAAAAATGCTATAAATTAGAAAAAAAAAAAAAAAACTTTTAAAGAAATTAAATTAACAAATGAAAAATAAGTGTTATATTACAAAAATTTTACATAAACATAACTGTTATAAATACGTTTTTAAATTTTAAATTTAATATATTTAATTTTTTCTACTGCATTACCATTTTATTTTCAATAGATATAATAAATTAAAAAGAGAAAAAAGATTCGCCCTCAAATAAATGTATTAAATAAAAAAAAATCTGGTGTGAAACAACCACACGACTTCCATTGCCCACTATTACACATATTATATGCATTTTTGAGAGATAATGCGATCAGAAAACATAAAAGTGAACTAAAGAGAAAATCGTTAGAGCCGTTTTTGAGATACCAACTTTTGCAAAAAATCAATTATTGACCGTAAAATAATAATTACATACAAAAGGATATTTAAAAGTGAGTTAATATGGCGAGTTTGAAAAAAATCCGTACAGCTGTTTTTAAAGGAACGCCCTTGGGAGACCTGAAATTGAGCTATTTATACAGGACGCCTATCAATTTTCCTGAACTAACCAACTGTATCATTCGAAAGGACATCTAATAGAGTGTTTATATAGCAAATTTGAAGAAAATCGTTAGAGCCGTTTTTGAGATACGGACTTACGGTCCCACTTCCGGTTTCCGATGGCCCACTTCCGGTTAAACTCAATTATTGACAGGAAAAAAATAATTACATACAAAAGCATATTAAGTGAGTTAAAATGGCGAGTTTGAAAAAAATCCGTACAACCGTTTTTAAAGGAAAGCCTTTGAGAGGCCTGAAATTCAGCTATTTATAAGGGGCGCCTATCAATTTTCCTGAACCAACCAACTATATCATTCGAAAGAACATCTAACAGAGTGTTTATATAGCAAGTTTGAAGAAAATCGTTAGAGCCGTTTTTGAGATACGGACTTACGGTCCCACTTCCGGTTTCCGATGTCCCACTTCCGGTTTTTCAATTTTCACCAAAATTTGGAAATTTCATCTGTACACCAGACGTATTTCAATTCTAAAGTTTCGTAGCTCTATCTTTATTAGTTTCTGAGCTATAATAGCCAGAAGATTCTCCACATACATACATACATACATACACACACACATACATACACACTGACCAATTGCCAAAAACCACTTTTTTGGACTCAGGGGACCTTAAAACGTGTAAATCAGGTGAAAACCCGATATCGAATTTTCAGACCGAATACAATACTTCCATTACCTACGGTAGTAGGGTAATGGAAGTAATAAATTATATAATATAGCCGTTGCTAAGATACGCAGACGATTACAATCGAAGAATAAATTCATGAAAAATGAAACATAAAAGCCAATGTTTAAAATCGAAAAATTATTAATTTAAAAAATTCAGATTCGAAATTCGAAAAAATCTTGATGAGGTGCCCACCTGCAGGGTCCCAGGTACCTATATGCCAAATTTGGAAGCTCTGCGATTAGTAGTGTGTATATAGTATTGTTCATGTTTAGATAAATGTATTTATTTTCCTGTTGGAAAAAAAAAATAAATTCGTATTTTTTTTTTTTTTTTTTTTTTTGGCAACAATTAAATTACGGATTAAATTTAAATGGCTAATTTTTTGCTATTATTAGCTTATTATTTTCATATTTTTATTATTTAAAAGAAAACTAAACAGAAATTCAAAATTCTGACTTCGATGTGCACAATGATCCTTCGGGGGTCACCTTTGTGTTAAATCTCGTGACTGTCCGAGCTACCGTTTTCGAGAACAGTGAAATATATATACAAATATTGCTCATTTAATAGTATAAGATATTAAACTGCAATTTTAAAATAAGAAGAAAACCATGTTGCATGTTTTAATCTATTATTTACAAACTTTTAAATGTTATTAAATGTTTTATAAGCTTGAATAAAACCTGTCTTATCAGTCAGTTATAGTTTAAATGCTGTAAAAAAAGACTTTCACAATACGAAATTATCCTCTTTTAACTTTCAAGTTTATCCATACGGCATCATCTGAGGAACTTTTAGTGATTGTCCAACTTCTGATGACGTTGGCGCAATATTATTGTTTTTTTTTTTCAAATTTTGAGTGTCATTTAAGGGGATTACATGAGTTTCAAAGTTTATTTGTTTCTTTTTTTTTTTTTTCTTTTAAATGTAATATGTAAAATAATTTTGAGCATATACTGAAAAATAAATAAATAAATAAAGGAGCAAAAATATGCAAAAATGGGAAAAATTGTGTCAAATTTGAGTATACTTAATGTAACAATGATTGAAATATGTATATTTAAAAATTCGGTGTACTTATTATTGTGTATATTAATATGCTCAAAAATTGGTATCCACCATCGCCAATCCCAATATCCTGAAGCATCATGGATAAGGGAAAAGTTCTAAAATAACGTGTTTTCTTCGACTTGTCATTTTAGCTCTATAAAAAAATTTATTTTGCTCATCCTTATTTCAGCCAATTAATGCTAGTTATTAATTTAAAATTTAGTATTCTGCAGTTTGCAGCGTCATATTTATATACAACATTTAATGAATGCTTTGCTTTATATTTCATGTACTTGATTTTCATACAAGTGTTTGCTTCAAAAGTCATAAAAGCGAACAGAAATATTTTGCTTTAAGTAGTGGTTCGTATTTGTCCCTCGATATTTAAGAGGAAAATCCTTCTCCATTTCCTGAACGCTTTCGAAATCCCTTACTCGAAATACCCGATCTGTATTCAATTGACTCTCTAATGATGCGTTGTCAAATAACACATTCGCTGCAATGATACATGAGAAGAAACTTTTCATCAGAAGCACTGAATTAGAATACGTTCTTGGAACAATTCGCTGTACTTCATTGTTTTAAGTTTAGAAAGTGATCGAGTCACATCACAGAAATCTGTTGTTGAATTCAAAATGAGTGATAAGTGATAAGGAATTTCACTTGAGTGCTTACAAATGTGTTTTATGATATGAGCAGTGAAAATTAAACTGTTCTAAATATTGTTTTAAAAAAGTCAGTTTACCTTTATACAGCAGATCATTAGTTATTCAGGCACTAAATTATACAGCACGAATTAAAAATACCCTTTTTTTAGTTTTCGTAATACTTTTTGTAAACAATTTTTAAAATTTTTAAATATCACACATACAACATCTATATCCCGACAATATATGTATGGTAACATTTATTTAGTGCTTATTAACTTACTGCATGCTCATAAAAAAATAATGAAAATATTTGTCACAAAAAAATATCTTTTGAAATTTAAAACTCTTTATATAGAATTGAAATATTTTACATAATTTTGCCGTACATATCTTGTTTTATTTATTATTTATTATTTATTAATTAGTATTATTACTATTTTACCACCTGCATTATGAGAATTTAACAAAAAATTCAATATGAATATACTACAAAATCTGCTAGACAATTAACAGTGTAAGAAAATAAAATCTTAAAAGGCTTTTATCATAGTTATGAGCTGTGCGTATTTTCTTTTCAATAACTTTTTTTTTTTTTTTTTTAATAGCCATTCTTTTTAATAGCATGTGGTATTTTATCAAAATAGCTATTGTTAAATTTAGACTAATTATAAGAGAGTATTATTATTATATACGTGGTTCTGCAGTCTAAGTATTGAAATTCTTCTGTCTTTTCTTTTTGAATAATATGCTTAAATTTCATTCTACGTGTCACATTACTACAATGATTGTGAATGGTAAAATATGAATACAACAAGAAGTTGGATTTGAAAAATGTAAGGTTTATGTAGTTTTATAAAGAACTACTCATATTAAAACTACTCGTAAAACATTCTAAGAATGAATAAAATTTGTTTCTCTATTTTTTTACCGTATTTTTTTTTCTTCGAAAATAATTATCAGTGATCTCATCATACGCATAAGATAAAATGGGTTATGCTATAACGTTGCTTTTTTTCTCCAAATGTGTTTATAGTATGAAAATTGTCGTTCTGGAGTGAAAAAAAAAATCTGCTGCACCATCAGATTTTTCTTCATTATGAATGATTGTTTATAATCAAAAAGCTATTGTACACTCAGAAAAAAAAGCCACCCCCGCTGTCTTCGCCGTATATTATCATATAAATATACGGCTAGTGCTGGTCGATTAGTGATAATGTCTAGTTATTTATGCTATAGCTACTTAGGAGTGTTATCTCCTTATATTATTAAATATAGATATTAAATTCTGCATCAACCTAATTTTTTTAAGTGGTAACGATAGTTCCCCATAATTTTATCATAACCGTCATGCTAGTTAAGAAGTACTTATACCTGAAGATATCTATCTACCTTCACCTGAAGACCTAGACAGTCTGTAGAAAAGTTGCATGTTCCAGACGATTGATACTCTTACGGGGGAAGTATGAATCGGTAAAATTCCTATCAAAACCAAACCATAAGCGTCGAAAACTTAGACTAGGGCACACAATTTGTGCAACGACCTTCCCCCCGCCCGATGAGATATGGTCCTAGAAGTTTTAGATTATTATTTATTAAAACAAATGAAACGTTCACTGTAGGAAGAAAGCATGGGACAGTGGTGTGTAGCGGGTTTCCCTCATGTGTAGAAGATACTGTGATTGAGTACCAGCAAGGGTATTTTCTTTTTCTTTTTTGTTGTTGTTGTTTTTTGCATTCTAAAATATAATCCTAGAAGTTTTATCTATTTCTGTTAAAATCAATGAAATGAAACTGCAGCAACCGCGGAGGGTTTGACTCATGTGTAGCAGGTACTGTGATCAAGTCCCGGCAAGGGAATTTTCTTTTTTCATTTTTCGTTTAAACTGAAAATTTGCTTACATTTTAAATTAAATTATTAATTTAAGATAAAATATTCATTTGTTAATAAAGGTTTGTTTATTTATTTATTATTATTATTTTTAATGAGTGTACCAGTTTTTGAAAACTCAGCGAATCGTATTTATCATTTCCGAAACACGATTTTGTAAATCAATAATTTTTTCTAATCTTGTCATGAGACAGCATTAAGATTAATCTTTGTATAATAATTATGAGTTTGAATAATAAAGTATAGTTAATAAACAATAATATTATAATTAATAATTGAACAAAATTTTCAGCAGACTGTCTTATATTCTTAAATTTTCAAGAACCAACTTAACCACGAAATATTGAAATAGGCGAATCGATAAAAATGAATCCAAAACCATTTTCTTTTTTTTTTTTTTTAATTCATTAACTCATATACTTCCTAAATGCATAATTAAATCAGAATAATAATTATTTGGAATACCTAAGTATAAGTATACCAACGTAGTTATAGGTAAATTGCCCTTTATTGAAATAGCATTTTAATTAATTTAATATTTAAAAAAAATATTATTATTATTATTTTTTTTTTTTAATATTTTGAGAACATATTAAAGTTTTCTTATCATTTTCGTTACAAAATAAAGCAAAGCCTAATGCGAATTTTAATATATTGAATATAAATTTCATTTTAAATGGAAATATACCTTGCAATTCCCAATTTATGTTAACTTAGAAATAAAATTACTCAGTTTACAGTTTTCTATGAGTAGATTATAAAACTAAATATGATTCCTGTTTTATTTTCATATAGTTTTGTATAGTTACTAAGTATATACTAAGTTTATTGTATGGTAATTTAGGATTACAAAAAGTTCTTTTCTTTTTATTTGAAATATGAAATTTCATCGAAAATTTCGAGATAGATAAGCAAAATATCCAAAAGTTTTCAACAGTTCATAGCAAACGAAGTTCTTCATTCATGAAGTATTATTTGACACCAAACGATTTAGTTTCACTAAAACTTTTCACAGAAAAAGTATTCTTCAATCGAAACTAAGAATTCGAGTATTTAGAAGTTGAATAATTAAATATCAGACTATCGAAGATAATTGTAAGTAATCATGCTCTGTTGAGGACCTGTTCATTTAATTTTAATTAACCAAAGTTGGCTGTTACTTAATTTTTAAAACGAGAAAATTTAAGCTTGCGTAATAGTTTCTTTAATGAGCCTAAATAAAGTTTTTATTAGAAACAGAGGTGACTGTGTAAAAACTTCTCCATAATCAAACATCGTGAATTGGCGAATTTTAATGCAATGCTTCTGCAACTTTTTTCCTTGTGCCTAATATGTGCTTTTTGTGTTAAGTGGTTGTTATTTTTATTGTTTTTAAAAACACTTGTGACTGCGCTTTCATTTTTACTGTGCTAAGTTTTGGGCGTTTGATTTTTTTTTTTTTTTACTCTTCTAATTGCGTGGTTACCCCCCCCCCTCTCCAATACTAAGCTGCAGTGGATAATTAAACAGTATTTTTTAAAGTTAGTCTGTTGTTCTTACTTTTTTTCTATTATTTTATTTCTCCTTTCTCTGCTTCTGTATTTCAGCTTTTTTTTTTTTTTTCTTTTTTTTCTTTTTTTTTTTTTTATCTTTTTCACCAGTATCCTTTACTCTTTATCAAGATTATGAATTTGTTTCAAACGTTTCCGTTTGAGACGTTCTAGGTTTTTAAATAATTAGATTTTCTTTTTCTTAGATGGAAATATGTTCATACAATTTCTAAATTCGTTAAAACTGGGTACAGCTTTTCATATTCTTTCGTGTGAAAAATTATTTCATCAGTTTTGGATTCTCAGAACGTTTGACAGGCTTTTTTCATTATTATTTAGTCGAATTAGTATCCCTTATATTTCTATCTTAGTAATTTCCACTTCTGTGTCTTCTTACAAAAAAAAAAAAAAATGGTGTGTTGGTTATGTTATATCAGTCTAATCTCATAAAGTTGTTATGAATAAAACACTTTTTGATTAATCCTAAGAATTCCTGTACATTTTCTGTAAATGTTCGGTATTATTTAGTTTATCTCTCTTCACATCCACTGGCTAAATTGCAACGTGATGTATTTTCTCTCATAGTAAACTTTTTTTTTTTTTTCGTGTTTCCAAATTATCTTTTCCCAATTTGAGGTTTATCATTTTCTTTATATCCCCCCCCTCCCCCCCCCCGCTCTCAAATTTTGAGTAGAAATCGCCAAGCATTATTTTACATCAGTTAATTCCTATAATACGTAAAATGGAGACTGTACCTATACCTTTTTCATTTTGCAGAAATGGTTTGTATAAAAGAAGATATAAAATTATTCAAATACATAATGCCTGTGGGTGAAATTTCTAATGGATGCAATTTTATATTTTTACATTGTAAAATTGACATTTTTTTTAGATTCCTAAAAACGTGTGTCACATAGAATATGATTTGAAAAATAATTATTCGTTCACAGGGAAACACAAAAGAGGTGCATTAGTACTATTTTTGGAGTGGCTCAAAACTCATTTCAAATTGTCATGAGTTTCTTCTTTTTTTTTTTTTTTTTTTTTTTTTTTAGGTCTTTATGCATGCTAAATTTAAGTTCACTGTTTGACTTGAATGTTAATCTATAGAAAATATACAAGTTCACTAAAAATTAAAGGCATAAATTGTGTGAGTGGCATTTCTCTGAATAACTGAAAAGAAATTTGAAAATTAAATAAGAGTCTTAAATGATTTATGAATTTAGATACTATATTTAAGCGAGAAGTTTAAAGAAACGGTATCCCTTCCACTGAAATGTACATCAACTGTTCCTAAAACAATTTCAAGTGTTGTTTAACGAACAATAGAAATGTTCATATAACCTATCTTATATTTGTGTAAGTAAAAAAAAAGTAGTGTGACTGTCGCATCAAATTATTTACGCAGTATATTTATTTTTAAATAAACCTTATGTTTTGGTGAAATCAATGATAATTTAAGGACACTGTTTTCTAAATCTTAAAATATGAAACTATAAATCCTTGGCTGAAAGAGAGGTAAAGCATTTTAGAGGCATTTGTATACTATAGCCGATACTATTTTATGATAGAACCTCGAATATTTCCATATCTTGACTTTGAATTAATATTTGTTCACTGTGTATGCCTTAATTGTTTATAAAATGCTTCGTAGTTGCAATATTCTACTAAAAATCGGTTACTCTTTTTTTAAATATCTTTTTCCCTTAAATAATCTTCTTCGCAGTAAAAAAGTATTAATTTATAATATTTAAGATTACCTTATTACCAATTTCTAACATGTGTATCGCCTCTAGCCTTCAGACTTGTTCATTTCACTCTATGAGAAAGTTTCACAGTAACGAAAAATCAGGAAAGATTTAACTCCCGGTGAAAGTTAATGCAAGTGATAACGGTCTCTTTCCGAGTCTTAATTTACAAAATGTATTTCCTGGTTAAGCATATCTCTAAAATTTATAAGCGATGAAGAATGTCATAATTTAATTATTCTAACCGAAGGCAGCGATGAAGGAGAAATGAATTGACAAGGACTGTCGTTCAGCGTACGAGAAAAGTATTATTCGATAAGCATTACACTGATGGAACGCTTGACGAATTACAGTTAAAATGCTGCTTAACCCATTTTCTGCTGGTGTTGCCACTAGTTGCAATTGCGTTTAACAGTTAACTAAAATAGATATTTTATATTAAGTATTGTTTTTAAGTAAGGAAAGGGTAGATGTTTATTTTATTACAAAAATAATTTGATCTGAAAAATAATTTTATATTTAAATATAAATTTCGAACTTGAAGCACTAATCAACCCAAGACTTTTAAAAATGTTCATATTTGAATAAGTTTACATAACTTGTAAAAAAAAATGTTTCATAATAAGATAACTATTTTTGAAGTCATCTGTAGTTTTTGCTGTTTTATGGTCCTTCAAGGAAATTTTCGTAAACATTTATTTGTATTCATTCTATACACTTATTCCACTGAAGTTGTACAAATACAACATCTTGTATTTAGTTAGATAAGACTAATTTAATAATTTTATTTTAAATTGTTGTTATATATGATCAAAATAATGGGTATTACTGTTTGTATTTAGAAAAAAAAAAATCATTATTTCTAGTTTTGACGGTTAATGGGTTAAGATAATTTCTCAAATTCTAGAAAAGTTGTGGATAAATTTACAATGTTGAATGTCATTAAGATTTCGATATATTTTACTTTTTAAATTATTTTATATTGATTGATATTGATTGATCTTAAAATTTCATGTTAAAACACTTATAAAAATTAAGCTCAAAAATTGGCACTGACTTTTTTTTTTTTTGTATTCGCATATAAAACAGCTCTTATTCCTATATTCATGAAAATCTATACATTTTTGTACAATTCATATGACACTATAAGTTAAATAAAATACAATTTTAAATATTAATTAATATAATAGTATAAAGTCTGCAGAAATCTAATGATAATTTATTCATTCAATCAGTAATTTCTCAAGATATGAAACGCACTTCCTTCGGAAAATTTGCTCAAATATTTAAATATACTTTTTATTAAACAGTCATTTCTATTGGATCATGATATATTTGACAAATGAAAAAATTTCTCAAATTCAATTTAATGAAATTATATTACACCGAATTCATCCGTTTATTCAAATGTACTAATTAATGTAGATCCTACAGTAAATCACTGAATGGAAATGCTCGACACTAATCTAATTAATTTGTGAAAGCATCCTTTTCAAATCAACGTATGTAAATTTCGACTACGGAATCTTTTGCAAGACACAAATTTTACAAAGTTAATAACTGAATCCATTTTAGTGGGACACAATGAAGGAAAATGTTGCCACTGAATTCCTAACAAAGCTCCTATTAAATACACCTTGAAGCATTTCAGTATATTTATTAGTACAAGACTTGCATCTATACGTAATTAGGCTTTCAATGTAAGATGTTTCAGTAAAATATATTAGATAGTAGCTTTCAAATAAAACAAATATACAACAGAAACGTATTAGGCTTAAAAATACAATATATATATATATATATATTACGAATAAATAAATAAAGGATATGTTAATAAACGCCCATAGTGTTTTTTTAAATGTTATTCAAAGAAGTGATAGAGAAGTAATAAAGCACTTCCAACATAATTATTTTATTTTTCCTCATTTAATTAGAATAAAATGTAAAGGATTATTTATTTTTGTATGGCAGGTCATACAATTTCTTTCAATCGGCCGTACTACTCGTCGTGAGCAATTTTTATGAATCACCTTAAACGACCGTGCATTTTTTTTTTTTTTTTTTTTTTAATTTAAATATATAAAGCTGAAAGTTTGTCTTTGTATCTGTCCGGATTTTTAGTCCAGATTATTAGATTAAAAAAAAAAAAAATACGTGTGGCACTCGAGGACTGCCGCGGTAAAGCTATTGCATAGCATTTTTTTTTTCAACTTATGCAATTATAATTATTTATTTATTTTATTTACGCAGTATAAATAATAATTGTGCAGTAAAAATAATAATTAAAAATTTTTAACTTAACCTTCCTCGCTTTCATGAAGTTTTCGGACAGTATTAGTATTTTATAGCATTAAATTGTTGCTTGTGCCTGGGGGGGGGGACTCATGTCAAAGTTGTGCCTTGGGGGGGGACTCATGTCAAAGTTGTGCCTTGGGGGGACTCATGTCAAAGTTGTGCCTTGGGGGGGGACTCATGTCAAAGTTTTGCCTTGGGGGGACTCATGTCAAAGTTGTACCTTGGGGGGGACTCATGTCAAAGTTGTACCTTGGGGGGGACTCGTGTCAAAGTTGGGCCTTGGAGGGACTCATGTCAAAGTTGTGCCTGGGGGTGACTCATGTCAAAGTTGTGCCTTGTGGGGGACTCATGTCAAAGTTGTGCCTTTTGGGAGACTCATGTGCCTTGGGGGGGACTCATGTCAAAGTTGTACCTTGGGGAGGGGACTCATGTCAAAGTTGTGCCTTGGGGGGACTCATGTCAATGTTGTGCCTTGGGGAGGGGACTCATGTCAAAGTTGTGCCTGGGGGGGACTCATGTCAAAGTTGTGCCTTGGGGGGGGACTCATGTCAAAGTTGAGCCTTGGGGAGGGGATTCATGTTAAAGTTGTGCTTTGGGGGGGGGGACTGCATGGGGAGTCGTTCCTTCACATATATGAGTTTTAATTATAGCTTTAAATAAAGGCAATAATTAATTACTATATTTTCAATAAATTAAATGGCTAATAAAAATAGATAACGAAATTCTAAATTACTTTTATATTTATTTGCTTTTGTCTATAATAGATATCTTAATTCTAATAATACTTTATCCCTTATGCTATTAAAAACTGAATGAGTTATAATTTTTTTTAATTTCGCGCTTTAAACCCATTGAAATAGAATACGCGACCTTCCTTCGATGAGATTGTATTACGTGTTCATTGCCGCTTTTCGTTACCATGGGAACCACTTCAAGGAAGAGAGTGTTAGGCTTATTTTCGTTACGGAATTTCTTGATTCGGTCACCGCGCTCAAAGCCCGCGATAAAAGCTATGCAATAGCTTAAATATATATATATATATATATATATATATATATATATATTATAGTTTTAAAAAATTAAAGAACACGCTTTTATAGAAATGTGAACTAAAAAGCACAAAATATCTATCTTAGTATTAATATTCAGGGTAAGAGAAAATCGTGTGAGTGATACACCGTAATATTTACATACATTTAAATCTTTAATTAAAATAACTTAGAATTAACAAAAACCATTTTTAAATATTTCCCCTGACGGGGATCGAACACTGGACCTTTAGGTTCGTAGCGCGGCGCCTTACCTCTACGCCATATCGTTCACGAAGGGGAAGTATTTTTTTTAACCGACTTCAAAAAATTGTATGAAATGAAACTAAATTGCGCCAAAAAGTATAAAATAATTTCCTTCGCCAAACAACCTATAATACTACAATTAATCATAACTTTTGAAGTCGGCGCAAAATTAAATAAAAATTGAGACCTTTATTCAATACAAAAATCGAATCCTATTCAAACTACACATCTCACATTGTCTCCTGCAAAACGCAGCCGAAAACTATTTTGATTCAAGAAAACAAATAAGATTTTGTAAGCAGCAAAAGTTGGCGAAGATGCTGGTATCTGACGTCCTTGGTGAAAGAAAAATCGCAAAATTATCTGGCAAACATATTTAATTTCTTTGGGATATCATGATTAATTTGATAAGGTATATTAAGAGAGTAATCAAGAATATGAAACAATACTTCGTACAAAATGTATTATGAAAATATACATCTTGCGTGTATATTTTTGCAATACGTTTTCAACGCCAAATCCAAAAGCCACCAAGGATGATAGTTATCAAAGTTATACCAAATTTGCAAAGAAAACTCTAACTTCGTAGAAACATAAATTCTGCATTGTGAAAAATGTCCACTGTTCTGTGTAGATGCTACCAATGGACCAATTGTATACAGTGAATACAATAATAAAGGAAACATGAAAATGGATCATTCGAGACGACAGCATTTGTTGCTACCGATCTAAAAACAAACCTTTAAAAACTAATTAAATTTTATTTAATTTTGTGCCGACTTCAAAAGTTATGATTAATTGTAGTGTTATAGGTTGTTTGGCGAAGGAAATTATTTTATACTTTTTGGCGCAATTTAGTTTCATTTCATACAATTTTTTTTTAATAGTAGTTGCTTTTTGGAGTCGGTTCTATTTTTTTACAAAAAGATTTTATTTCACAATATAATTTTTTTGTTTGCTCCCAGAGAAGTTACAAACAAACATACATACATACATACATACAGGTGAAGCTAATAAAAGCGTGTTAAAAAATACTGCATTTGTGATAATAATAAAATGTATGTATATAGAGTACTCACTCATTTTCTTTCACTATTTTTTCATCACTTTCTTCATTAATAAATGCACTTTGTTTATTCATATTAAAGACACTTTATACACAAATAAATGCACTTCGTTTATTCATATTAAAGACACTTTATACACAAATTGTACGCGTACAGCTATTCACTGTTGCACATAAATGATAGATACCTATACACCTATATACTTTCTCACAAACAGCTGCTTACGTATTCCTCCGATTTCGGAGCAGCTCGTCTCGATTCGTGCGAGCTTCGTACAGCCGAAGTCTACCGAAGTCTGCTGAACTGTGTTAGGTTTTTTTTTTGTTACGGAATTTTCTGATTCGGTCGCCGCGCTCAAAGCCCGCGATAAAAGCTATACAATAGCTTAAAAAAGGTACATTTATTTAATCAGAACAAAATGTAGATACGCCGTACTTTTACCATGTTTTTATAAACTTCTATTCTTGTTTGTTTTTCCGGTACAAATCTTGCAATCTATTTTTAACTAACTTCCCTACTAGCTAGACATTTGAAACTTTCACAGTAGCTCAGAACCCGGTGACAACACAATACTTCAAAGTCCGATTTTCGAATAGTTTTCTTTTAATTAATTAAAATAGGAAAATAATAACCTCCCAATAGCAATAAAAATAGCCCTTAAAATATTAGGTACTAGCTGACCCGTCCGGCTTCACACGGATGAACAAATTTTATTTAAAGATGGATTAACATATAAAAAATCAACAAATATATCAGTTTATGTTATAGTCGGGGCATATTATTAACTGAAAAATCAATATATAGTCTTACAATTAGTTTTTTTTAATTAATTTTACTATAAAACAGTAGAAAACAACTTTAGTTACATCTTAATGCATTTAACTGGAAGTAGGATGAAATAGCTTTTTAATTGTAAATATTCATGAATAATTTAGCCATGAAGATTAACAAAAGTACATTGCATCAATGCTTCTCTGTATACTATGTTCAATTTTCGATTGTCTTGTGGTAGCAAAATATATTAGTTTTCAGGTGATCCTACTCGTGATAAACCAACATATTATTGTCCGTGGGAAAAGCACTCCTTTCTCAAGTCTACACCCATCAGCAAAAACGTTTGTCCCTGAGACTTATTTATTGTGAGAGCAAATGACACTTGTACCGGAAATTGCAATCGTTCAAAAGATATAGGTAAATCAGTCGGTATCATTGGCATACGCGGAATATGTGCTAGTTGTCCAGCTGCTGACCCGGTGAGAATGGTCGCTACAGTTAAATTATCTCGCAAGTCTTATATTAACAGTCTTGTTCCATTACATATGTCAGGTGGACTTAAATTTCTTAACAGCATGATTGGGATACCTATATTTAATATCAATTAGTGTCGTGGTAGGCTAGAGGGTTTTAAGGAATTTAAAAATTCTTGTGGGTAGTTATTGTATCTTCAACATTAGCGATAGTATCAATAGATTTTTGATTTATATAGTTTGTTCGGGCAAGAACTTTTTGCAATATAAAATCATTATTTTCCTTGACTGTTTCGTTTCTGGGTGATACTATTGCTCTTGAACAAAGCCAGTCATAATCTCTTTGAATAAGATTTTCTACATCAGGATATATGCATCTATAAGACTTTTGATACTATGGACTATACTACCTAATCTACTGTCCAATTCTATTTCAGTGCTAATACCATGCATGCTTGAAGAAAGGAACTTTCCTTCTCCAAGTTTCAGCATTTTTTGTGTGAAATCGTCATTGCTTTTATAACAGCCAGAAGACTCCACACATACACACAAACTGACCAATTGCTAAAAACTACTTTTTTGGACTCAGGAGGGTTTAAAATGTGTAAATCAGTTAAACTCTATATCGACTTTTTGGACCGAATGCAATGCTTCCACTACCTACAGTAATAGGGTAATTGAAGTAAAAACATAGATTTCGTATTTAATACGAAATTATACAGTTTTCGTATTGCATTTTCGATCGTCAAATACAAAAATCAACGAGGACAACAGAAATCAAATCTATACTTTGTTTTCAATTAAAATATTGAAAATTTTAATTAAAAATGTATTTTAACAAAATTTATTATAGCCTCTAGCACTTAGAGACAGTGTAACTTTTGATTAGTGAAAAAAAAAATAATAATAATAAAGAAAAATAAATAAAATCAGCTTTTTAGTTCTAGCGATCGTTCTCTACATATATAAATAAACCTTTCCTCTTTATATATTAGTATAGAACATAGATAGATTAAACAGGTTTTTAATCAACATAATTTAACTCAAATAATTAAATGCTAGTTGCATTTCAGTAATGGCTGTATGCGCTATGTATATTGAGCTACTTGTCATAACTGTTAGTTGCCGAAAATAGTCGCCAAATAAATTTCAACTTCTCCACTATTCAATTGTAAAAAATCATTTTAAAAAGGTGACCAGCGAAGCGGGCAATAAAATTGAATGAGCAAAGTCTCATTGATTCCTAAATGGAATATCAGTGATTCAAAGAGTTAGCTTATCTGCGATTTTTAATTCACTGGTTTATCAGTGAAATTCGATAAACATTTAATGTTAATTGCGGTCGCAGCCACGAAATGTTCACTGGTTTAACCATGTGTCTAAAGCGCCAAATTACGTGATAACTGAAAAAAGTAGAATTATGTTTAAGCATTAACACATAGAATGTAAACAAATACTTTTAATAAATTATAATCATTAGAGAAAGAAAACAGAATTGCTTACTTTTTTGGAAAATTATTTTTGAATTACTAATTTTTGGAAATGCTCAAGAGGGAAACGTTAAAGAAAAGATTTAACTGCACCAGCCGATATTTACTTGTTTAATGGCTAATATGAAGTTTTCGGCGTTTTCGGAACATATTTGATACCTGTCTTTTGAGAAAAAAGGATCGCTTACTTATCTCGCGAACATATTAATTTCCCTTCAAAAATCATGGTTATTTTAATATGCAAGCGAACTGATGACGTCACTGGCCGTCAGTGGATGCAAGAAAAAGATTTCCTATGTTAATCACCCATTGAAATTTTTGTAAAAAATTATTAAAAATCGAGGAAAATTTTTCTATTTTAATCCCCATATTTGGGTATAGATATGTATTAATTATCGTATGCATGCGTTAGATTAAGTTGTTTTTGCTGTAAAATTGATAAAATTTGAATTTTAAATTTCAAAACTCTAGAAAAAAAATGGCAAACTTCCACATTCGATTGAAAACTTAAACATTTCATCTCAAAGGATGATATTTACACAATAAATATCCAACTAATATACTAATTAAAATGAAAATGATAAATATTCTATCACAATTTGAAATTAAATTTGTTTTCAAACGTCGAAATAAACTATCTGATATAAGATACTAATATGTTGCAGCGGAATAGATTTAATATCTGTCATCCTTGGCAGGAAAAATTATCGCCAAATTATCTGGCGAACATATTACTTCCTTTCAAAAATCATGGTTATTTTAACAACTTATATTAAGAGAATAATGAATAATATGAAACAATATTTCGTACAATACATATTACGAAAATATACATCTGACATGCATATTTTCGTATTACGTTTTTGATCGCCAAATACAAAAAACGCCAAGGACGACAGAGTTTTGAAATTTAAAGTTAAAATTTTGTCATTTTGACAGCAAAATAACTCAAACTAACACATGCATACGATAAGTAATACTTTACTATACCGGAATATGGGGATTAAAATCGGGAAATAATTTTCCTCGATTTTAATTTTTTTTTTACAAAAATCCAATGGGCCATTAACATAGGAAATATTTTTCTTTCATCCACTGACGGTCTGTGACGTCACACTTCGCTTGCGTATAAGGTGTATAAACTTTATTATAAATTGCATTTTTTAGTATTTAATATGAAAAATTATTTAATTGCTTCAGGTAATTTTTTTTTTTTTTATTGCAATTTTGTTTACACACATCAGTTTAAACATTAATGCTTAGATCATTATATTATAAGGAAAGCGCGGGCGACGTCACACACAAACAAACTCAGGGCAAAATATTGGTATTTTCACCAATGCAGGTTGTCCTTTTGCCACTCGTACGTGGTAAAGATTGATTGATGGAGTGTTTGTTTGTAAACATGGCCTTTCCTTATATCATATCATATCATATCTTATTATTAGAAAAATAAGTACTTTTAAAGCTATAATTACATTAGAAGTTTAATATTTCACAAAGCTTTATATGAATTTCAATTTAATTCACGTGCAAATATATTTCTTTTCTTTTCCTGTCAAGATATTTTAAAAACAAAATGAACATGTAAAAGTTTGTTTTATGTTGGCAGCAGCTAAATTTTTTAATATTTCATTATTTCCATTTCTATTATGGCTTTTATGGGGATTTTAATTAAAATGCTCAGATTTTAAACTAAAATTCATTTTATCAAAATTAAATATAGCCTATAACAATCAGGGATAGTGTAGCTTTTGGTGAACGAAAGAAGTTTTTAAATCGGTTGAGTAGTTTCAGAGATTACCCTCCAAAAACATACAATTTTTTGCTCTGTATATAACAGTATAGATAATTTAATTGTTGCCAAAAAAAGAAAAAAAAAAAAAATCTGGTGTGAAACAACCACACGACTTCCATTACCCACTATTACACATATTATATGCATTTTTGAGAGATAATGCGATCAGAAAACATAAAAGTGAACTAAAGAGAAAATCGTTAGAGCCGTTTTTTAGATACCAACTTAAAAAAAAAAAAAAAATCAATTATTGACCGGAAAACAATAATTACATACAAAAGGATATTTAAAAGTGAGTTAATATGGCGAGTTTGAAAAAAATCCGTACAGCTGTTTTTAAAGGAACGCCCTTGGGAGACCTGAAATTGAGCTATTTATACAGGACGCCTATCAATTTTCCTGAACTAACCAACTATATCATTCGAAAGAACATCTAATAGAGTGTTTATATAGAAAATTTGAAGAAAATCGTTAGAGCCGTTTTTGAGATACGGACTTACGGTCCCACTTCCGGTTTCCGATGTTCCACTTCCGGTTAAAATCAATTATTGACAGGAAAACAATAATTACATACAAAAGCATATTTAAAAGTGAGTTAAAATGGCGAGTTTGAAAAAAATCCGTACAACCGTTTTTAAAGGAACGTCTTTGCGAGGCCTGAAATTGAGCTATTTAAAAGGGACGCCTATCAATTTTCCTGAACCAACCAACTATATCATTCGAAAGGACATCTAATAGAGTGTTTATATAGCAAGTTTGAAGAAAATCGTTAGAGCCGTTTTTGAGATACGGACTTACGGTCCCACTTCCGGTTTCCGATGTCCCACTTCCGGTTTTTCAATTTTCACCAAAATTTGGAAATTTCATCTGTACACCAGACGTATTTCAATTCTAAAGTTTCGTAGCTCTATCTTTATTAGTTTCTGAGCTATAATAGCCAGAAGATTCTCCACATATATACACACACACACACACACACACACACACACACACACACACACACACACACACACACACACATACACACTGACCAATTGCCAAAAACCACTTTTTTGGACTCAGGGGACCTTAAAACGTGTAAATCAGGTGAAAACCGGATATCGAATTTTCAGACCGAATACAATACTTCCATTACCTACGGTAGTAGGGTAATGGAAGTAAAAAGAGTTCATTTTCTTTCGACATATAAAAAAAAAATACATTTAATTAAACATGAGCGTTAAAAAATTAAAAGTTAAATTATGCATCTCACAAAAATTGACTTCATACGCATTGATAAAGTGTTAATGTAGTAAGTTCTATAGCTATGATACAACAGAAAATTTAAAAACATGGTTTATAAAAAATTTTTTATTTTATATTTATTTTAGTTTAATCGCGTAATTGATTCAAAAGATATTAAATTAAAATTCAGTTTAAAAAAATGTATATATATATATTAAAAAAAAAAAAAAAAAAAAAGAGGCCATAAATAAATAAATTTATTTATGGCCTCTTCTTTTTTTTTTTTATCCCCCCCCCCCTCAAAAAAAGGTGTTTTCTTGTCATTATTTGTAAATATTTCTTAAACGCACATTCAATGTCCCTCTCGAACGATACTACTATTTAGCCGCTCCTCTTATTAAAATTAGGCTAAATAAATAAAAATTTTAAGATATTAAATAATATTAATATATCATAGTATATAGTTATTAAATATTAAATTTATTAATGCAAATTTCTTAACTGCATGCAAATAAATGAATGTCAAATTTTATCATTCAACTGAATTATTTTTCATCTCAAATTAGTATTATCAGCATTCGTTTTAGATAAAAAAAAATTAAATTGACTTTATTTGACGGAAGTTTCCGCAATTAGCAGGTTTTATCGCTGGGTTCCGTAAGTGACATTGATAGGATACACCGTGTAATATAGTGATGGTACATTCTGTTATCGAAACAGATCGTACGGAGCTCATTGTAAGATGCGAAATCTAGGTTTCATAAATGTTCAGTTAATCTCACTGCCATAGATTTTTTCAACAAAGCATTAATGCTACGTTACATAATAAATAAATGTCACAGACTTTTAAATAAAATACATTTTGCACCCAAATTATAAACAAATTTAGGTTTTGACAAAACACTGATAAAATAAGATAACGTATTCCTGAATAATACTTATTGAAATTTCGCTAAACAGCATCACCCTTAGAAACAGAACAGAAAAAATTAGATTGTGAACAGAATTTCATCATTAATGCAGCTATATTAGTGACTTATAAAGGACTCGTGAACGATGCATAGTCGTTTCTGTATCGAAGTCGGAGTGTGTCATATTAAAAAGGATTGTTGTCAAACCTTTTATGGTGGAAATTGTTTTACATTTAAACTTATTGTATGAATTGATTAAAATAGGTTAATTATTGGATGAATTTTATGAGCTCTTCACGCAGTTTAATCAGTTTTGATACTTCATTGAGATTATTTAATTGAGGTTCCATTTCAGCGTTAAGTCAAATGTCATAAACTTAAACTAATTATTTCAAGACAATTTCGCTAGTCACGTAATAACTGATATTATGTGACATAAATATCGTCAAACATTAAAATGTTATTCATTAAACATTAGATTACGTCTGAGGGAAAAATGCGTTGACCTATCTGTTACACTTGTCACAATACATTTAAAATGACACTTTATATAATAATGGATTGTTAGCTTGTTTTTGAAGCATGTAATTCATAAATAATAATCTTAAGGTTTATCTTCGGGTGCGTAGTTGTATTTTTAATCCCAGGTCGAAATAAGTGGTAGTGTATTAAACCGTCGAAGACAGCTTTAATGCCCCAACCCACCCATTATCGCTCTTCGATGTCGTTTTCTAGTCAATTTTAGCCTTTTGTTTTTTCCGGTGTCATCCTTTTTTTTTTTTATTTATTTTTTTTTTTTTTCCACACTTAACATTGTGAGTTTTTTTTCTTTTTCATCCCATGTTTTTTCTATGGATTTTTAGCTTTCTCCCCCTCTTTTTTTACATTCTAAAGTGCGGTGGCGTAAGTGCTGTATATTGTAAAATATGTACAATGAAAATATTACAATTTTATTTTGTATTAAAGGCGATGATAATTGAACTGCAGCTAATTTTTGTGTTATCTATTACGATAACTATCGAATTTAATGCATATCGATGTCTTTTCCTTTAAAAAGTTATTCTACAGGCAGCAGCGGCTCGTGGACCGAAAATAGGTGAAGATAATATTTAATTCACTTAATATTTTTTCTGTATTCATTTATAGAGTATAAATTTACATTTAAATAAAATGAATATTTTCACTTAATATTTTATTCTGTATTCATTTATAGAGTATAAATTTACATTTAAATAAAATGAATATTTTCAAGTAAAATTATGCAATAAAACTACTTAAATGTTATTTTTTAGCTCTTCACCTAGTTTCAGTTCACGAGACGCCGCTGACTACAGGGTGTTCCTGAATTCATCCTTTAAAATTTAAGAGATGATAAAACAGGCAGTAAAAAAACTTTATTGAATAGCATTGTGAAATCTGAAATGAAATGGTACAAAAACAGGAAAATTGATCTTTATATGCAGTTTTAATTTCTCAAGTATGCCACAAACAACAACAATTCTGTCTTTCCAGGGTGTCGAATGAATGAACGTAAATCTTCCTAATATTTTTATTTGCTATGTGTGCCAAAAACATTTTTGAAGTTTACATGTCAAAAAAATGGTGAGCATAATTTCAGGGAATTTACAATGTTGAACATCAAACACACAATTATGAACATCAAACACACAATTATGAACATCTAAAATATTTAAGATAATAGAACGCATTTCGAAATATTTGATGCTTCTTCTTGAGACGTATAAAGGATGTTCAACTTGCCTGGTAATAAATACTGATTTTAAAAAACAGTATTCTTAATCGTAGCACATATTACATTACACTGATTTCAGCTTATGCAAAGATAAATATTATTATTATTTTTTTTTAATCATGAATAAGGATTAAATCTCTTTGTTGCTTTAAAGTGCACTTTTTTTTATATATATAAATTTGAAAAAGAGGTATCAGGACGTGTATTTCCTTTATACATTATAGTTTTACATTTCCTTTTTAGAGAAATTTGTTTTAATTTTCTATTACGGCTCATACTTGGTCAGGAATTTAAATGTACTTAGGGATAAATCTAGACTCTGCTTAATTTTAAATAAAAGCATGGCATTTAAAAAGTAAATTCAAATTAATTCAAAATACATATCATTATTAAAATATTCATTGAGTTGTATCTTCGTACAAAAAAAAGAAAAAAAAAGTCTCGTTAAAATAAAGATTTTCTTTTGTTACTTAGAGTTATTATCAATAAAATAAATGTAAATTTTCAGTCGTTTTATTTACCGTTCTTGTGTTTCAATTCACTATTGTTTCAAACATTTTGTTTATTTTAGTAAACAAAAGCATTATTTTAAATTGAAAATATTCTCTGTTAAAATAAGAAAAATATCACTTCATTATTCAAAATTAAGCCAGCAATATTTTAATTACACTTGAGAATAAGTAATCGCTGTTCTCTTTTGTGACAAACTTAATCGCTTCATTCCCAAATCATCTTGAAATAAATTCCAGTCGAGCAATTATTTTTCCTGGGATTGTTTTATTATATTCCATTCATTAAGCATCAAATCATCCGTCAAAAGTTAAAAAGAACTTCGTTCAGCAAATAGTTTAAACTGCTTAAAATAAAATATAAAAGGGCCAGTCGTATATTCTCAATTTAATACTTAAGGGAGTAACGATTATAAATGAGTAGTAATAAGAGTGGGCTTTTTCTAGAACTGTTTGTCAGTAAAAAAAAAGGGTCTTAATTAAATTCAATGCAAAGTTACTATTAGATGCAGTTAGCAGCTGAAATAATTAGTGCATAGTACATAACATTTGTAGGCGTTCAAAATAAATCCAAAGCTTTATTTATTTATTGTATTTATGTATTAAATAATATTAGGCGCACATTTTTTTTTCAATTAAATAATTGATATCATTAAATTGAAAATTATGTTGTGACCACCACAAGACTTTCTTCTATAATTTCCTATAGAAATTCACTTAGTTCAAATAATTTACAAAAACTATTATTTATTAAAAATATTTATCATGATGAATGCATACGATTTTCATCTTAGAAGTTTTCATCTAACACTAAATATCCAAAGAAAGGCAGTTTAATTAACATCTTAAAAAATGCGTTCAAGTTTCGTATAGTTAAATATCATAGAAGTTGAGATATAGCATTCCCATTCTCGGGAAAAATTGCATTATAGCAGTGCAACTTATTGGTATATATATATATATATATATATATATATGTGTGTGTGTGTGTGTGTGTGTGTGTGCATCGAAATTGAATCGGCATAATGTCTCATCATGGCTTTCTTACCTATCAAGTGTTGTTTGATTATATGCATTAGAACTTTAGACATAGTCTTCCCGTAAACTGAGGAAATCGCTGTATAGCAGCGCCACCTACTGAGAAATTAGCATCAAAAAATGCCTCACACTGATTTATGTAAAGGTGTGTCTATATAAAAATTTTTATGCAATTTTCTGCAGTGGTTCTTGAGATATAGCCCTCCCGTAAATTGTGAAAACCGCTACATAGCAACGCCACCTGTTAGAAGGTTGCTATGTCTAGTATATATATATATATAAATGTTTACTTTTATTGTATTTCCTAGAATTTTCTGATTTTAAATATCTCAGATTCTTAGCGATGTTATTGAATTTCATTTCATACTAACGTTTATTTGGTGTTTCAAAACGTCAGCTGGGTGCATTTTTTATAAACTACAATAATTAGTTTAGAATTAATTCTTACAAAAATATTAGTAATACATTTATTAATATTTTTGTAAGAATTAACTTATATTGAAAAATACAAATGTTTATAATTTTTTTAAGCTTCAAGCTTTAAAACTGTTTCTTGGAAGCCTCGATTTTAAAATAACGAGCTTAAAGATATGAACTTACAATTTAAGTTCTTGTCAATTGATTAAATTCAATAAGCGCTGAAATAAAGCATAACTTAACCAATGCTTCAATTTAATTTCTCCGAACTTATTCAATTACCTGCATGTCAAATATAATTCATGAAATAATTAACATACTTCAATCAGTTAACATAAGCTTTAATGCAACGAAATTTTCAGCATGGAAAATTTTACATTAATCCATTTTAATGCGATGCCCATTCTGCTTCGATACAGAAATGGCGAATTCACAGTGTCGAATACTTTAGAAAGCAGAAATGTGAGTAAATTAATGCTGCATTTAATTCTACTGTAAAGCCATGGTTTTTATGTTACATTGCTAATGCAGATGCTGTTTAATGAATTTTTAATGTGAAATCCTATAGAGTTTGTTTTTATGTTATTGTAAGGTTGTGGCAAAAATAAACATAAATATATATTAGTGTGTGAAAGAAAAAAAAAGGGGGGGGGGGGGTATGGAAAAAAGAAAGCTAAAGCTGTAAATTTAATAATAAAATAAGTGTCAGTTACATGTTGCAAATTTAATTTTCTTTGTATTTATTGACATCTTAAATCGATCAAAATCTTTTTTTTTTTTTTTTTAATATAAAACCTGTAACCCGAAAGGAACATTTATTTCTACTAAAATATAAACTATCATATAATATAATCATATTACTAATAAATATTAATAACAATTTAATTAAAATATTTTAATAATTTAGTGACTGAATTTTACCAACTCGATAGACGTCTAGAACAGAACGATGAGTGCGTAAAATGGGTAGTGTTGAAAAAAAAAAGTTTAGAGCCAAAAATATATAAAGATTCAAAATGAGTCCTATATTATAGGTAAATTATCTATGGAAAAAATAATTATTAATGTTGTGGCGTTTGCCTTCCTGCAAACTCCATCTTAACTTAAATACTTATTTAGATTATTAAGAAAACCAGAGTCTTGAATTGAACAAACAATAAGAGTTTATTTGAACCAGATTAATGGGAGGGAGGCCTGGTAATAACTTAGCTCAGTCAGTGTATTACTAAATCAAAATATATAAATCAACAATTTAATTATCTTAAATATCTCACCCCAGCAGATAGTCGAAGGTGTAGAGACGGTCACACTCGTACTCCGCTACTATGGCTTCACTATGGGACAGAGGATTCCCTTCTGACCCAACTTGACCTTTCCGAATGCTAGTAGTTGCGCACACCAACACTCATCACTACTTAACTTCACACAACTAAATCTCCACGACTCTACTTCCCGATATTCATCAAAATAAGATTCATCACATTCACTATACTATCCTCCAACATCCACACCATCTACTAAAACCATCTCTATTTTTATACTTCTTCCTACACCCTCTTTTCACTACATTTCAATCCGTTCTTTTAAAAATCACTTCTAATTTAACTGATATTCAAAATCTAAGTCTTTTAATGCAGCACCCTGCCTACACAAAACTACCCCGACCTCAACCTTCACCGAGTCACTGGCGACGAAGTGATTTTAACTGTCCCAACTTTCTACTTTGCTGGATCCAGCTTAATTAAAACAACTGTGGTGACGTTCTAACGTCTCAACCTCACAGTCCCCCTCCAAGAAAAAAAATTAGTCGGGAAAATCCCCAACGGGTTTGAACGAGTAAATTTAAATAGCTTCATTCCATATCTAACTATCTCAAATCTTGAGTGCAGTGTGAGTGCAGCCTCACTTAAATTTTAACCGGGTGAGAAAAACTTAAAAAAAAAAAAAAAAAAAAAAAAAAAAAAATGTTAAATCCCTGAGCGAAAACTCGGGGACGCAAAAAAAAAAATTAATTTAAAATTTTAAATAAAAGGCGTACTTTTACCCCGAGAACTCCGGGACTCTGACTGAGCTCAAACCAGGCTTACAGTAGGATTAACACACGTCTCCCTGTTATGCCAGGGAGGCAAAAAAATAAAATCAAACTTGATCTTTCTTGACTTTAAATAGTAAGTCGCTTGTGACAAATGCGACATTTAAGATTTGTCGTAACACAAGAATAATTGTCTTTGTTTTTTAAATAAAATATGACAGTCTTTATTAATATGAGTGTACTGGCTGGACGGATATCTGGAGCTTTACGTCTGCAAGGGAGATGACTAAACCAAGAATAGGATGAACTTTCTTCCTACTAGAGCAGACGTCAGAATCCACAGGCTGTGAGCATCAGATAACGGAAAAAGATCCAAGGGTTTGGACACAGCTCATCAACAATAGGAGGAGTTTGAGGGTGCAGATGACAATTTGGAGTATCAGACAATTTCGTCAGATAGATTCTGTAAAAGAAAAGCTTTGTACAGTAATAGCATCAAAGGGAGAAGTTAAAATCCTCTTCTAGAAAAAACGGAGACATGTTCATCTCTATTAACATAGTACACAAATTAGAAATATAAAAATTTCTCCCTCCTGAGCTTAAGCATAAACGGAAAAAATTTAGCAGTTAGTCTTTTTAATGTTATATGGTTAAACACGCTTTTTATGCTTATAGCTAAAAAAAAAAAACATTTTTTTTTCCCTCTAAAAGTACATACAGATAAACTTTTAGACAAATATTCAAAAGTTTTACAAGTACAAATAAGCAGTTTATAAATACATCATTTATAAAAATACAAAAGAGAAAAGGGGGGGAAATTTACAAAGGGTCAAAAAAACAGTTAATATTACCAGCTTTCTGCAGGTGATGGCTACAAGGTAAAAGAACTTAATACATACATAAAATAGATATTTAAGAGAGAACAAAAATGTTGATATTGAAGCAGAACATGAATTTTGATTTGAAAGTTCATGGCTAAATTAAATTTTGTATTTTTAGTTTGGGAAAGTCCATAACTTTCGTAAGAGTTCTTAAAATATAAAGTCCCAAAAAGGCTTCAAAGTAAGTCGAACATTTTGTACAGCTTTGACAGAAATGCACTTGTAATAGAAAAAAAATATAGAACGGTATCACCTGATGTGAATTTGCAGCTGTAACTTCAGGAAGGTTAGAGGTCTTGGTGAATGTGCTCAAAGTACTCGTCAGCTAGGCTACAAGGTTGCAGGCTTTCAGACCGGAGTCTAGGGCTACCCCAAAAGGCTTGTACAAAGGCTTGTTCGGCAGGTGATTCATATGGCTGAGCATGTTGTCGGAGTCTGGCTTGACGCCGGGTATAGAATCGGTGGTGTAAAGAGAACTCGTCTGTGCCGACTGAGTCAGGGGCTGCTAGGAATTTCTCCATGTGCCGTCCACTAGCTGATGAAGAGGGTGGAGGTCTTTTTCGAACCCTTGCCTTTCTCTTAGGTCGGAAAGAGTCAGTGTGCACTGAATCTGGAACTGCTAGTACCTTCTGTGGGCGATGTGTTCCGGAAGACTTTGAGGAGGGGGCTTGTGGGCGTTTTAAATACTTGTTCCAAGCTTTTTTCTTTTTAATCTGCGGTATAAAAGAGCTATTAGTAAAAGAATAGTCGCGTTTGCGACCAGTTTGCCTAGGAAATTTCACATTAGAAAAGTTTGATGACCCACTACGAGCTCGCTTTTGTGCGACGGGTCTGCTAACACTAGATTGGTCAGCGAAAGTGCCCTGAACAGATTGTTCGGGTGTTGTAGGAGTAGGTAGTCTATCAGCCATAAAAGACTCAGGAGCACTCGGCTGGGAAGTGAGGTTAGGCGTAAAGACGGACTGTTCGTCAGGTGGGTTTGAACCCGGCACGCCATCACTATCAAGAGTTTCAGCATATGATTGAGTGCGCTCTTTAAAAATGCGTATCTGATCACCGTTTATGGTAGTTGGGGTGCCGTTAAAATCAATTGTCAAATTATTATTTTCTATCTTTAAAACAGAGAAAGGCCCAATGAATTTTGGCCCAAATTTAGCTACTTTAGAATCTTTTTTTGAGCTAGAAAATGTGATTCTAGGAGTATTTTATCTCCCACTTTTACTTCTAAAATTCTACGTTTAAGGTTATAATATACAGCTTGCTGCTCTTGAGCTTTTCTCAAATTTCTCTGAACTTCTGGTAGCAATTCTTCAATATTTCGCGTAATAAATTGAGATGCGTTTTGCTGTACTAATACCAGTTTTTGAAAGGGAGTCAGAATCTTTCTGCCCAAAAACAATTCAGCGGGAGTTTTTCCTGTTGCATCACTTACCGCTGTACGAATCGCATAGCCAAAATGATAGAGAAACTGATCCCAATTTTCATGATTTTGACCAATGAACGTCGCAATCATATTAATTAAAGTTCTATTAACACGTTCGGCCTGATTAGCTTGCGGCCGATATGGAACCGTGAAGACATGTTTAATTTCGAGTGTATCGCAAAGTGCCTTAAAAACATTACTTATAAATTGAGGACCATGGTCCGTTACAATTTGAAGGGGGGCGCCGTAACGAGAAATATAATTATTAAAGAAGGCAGTAGCCACTGCTTGTGCCGAAGCTTTACGTAAAGGCACAAATTCAACCCATTTACTAAAATAATCCACCATAACTAACACATAACGAAATCTATTTGGTTTAGAGAGGGGGGTAAGGACCGATTAAGTCGAGTCCAAGAATTTGATTTGGAAAATCAAATTTAATAGGAATTAATTTACCGGCCGGCTTTACATTTTTATAATTATATTGCTGGCACAAGCGACAACTCGAAACATATTCATTAACAAGCTTCCTCATTTTAGGAAAATAACAGGCATCTTTGAGCTTTTTATAAGTTTTCCTAATGCCAAAGTGCCCCGAAATTGGAGAGTCATGAAACTCAAATAGGATGGCTTGACGAAGAGATTGGGGAATTACAACTCGTAATTCGCCATAAGATGATAATAATTTTAAATAAAAAAGCAAGCCATCGATTAAAGAAAAAGATTGGGACCAGTTTAAGGCAATGGCTGATTCAATTAATGAAACTGACTCAGGATCTTCTAAATACTTATAGATTAATCCAAATTCGGGATCATTTTTTTGTTCTTGGATTAATTGATCTCTCGAATTTCACACAGATGCTGGCATAAGCGCTAAAGCTACTTTTTCCTGATCAGATACCAATTTATTGTTTAAGGTAGTTACTAGATTTGTAGAAGCACATTGGTTTACTTGTTCACTTTCAATTTCCTTTACACGAGTTTCAGTCACGTCTGCTAATATTTCGGATTGAACCGGTTCAGCCTTTAAATGCGAATGATGAATATATGAGGCTTTAACAGTAGAATTTAACTGATCATTCTTTTCATTTAAAGCAAGGGATTGATTTGTAAAATTAGATTCAATCTTATTTTCTTGAGTTTGAGTAGTACGTCAAAGAACGTCAGCTACGATATTGTCAGAACCAGGTCGGTGTTCGATGTTTATATTAAAGTTAGATAACTTAAGAGTCCATCGAATCATGCGGGGGGAGAGGTTCTTTCCAGTTGTTAACCGAGTTAATGCCGCATGATCCGTAACAACTGTTACTGGAAGTTGCGTAAAATATAAACGAAATTTTTGCAGTCCCCAAAGCACTGCTAAACATTCACGTTCAGTTACTGGATAATTTCTTTCTGCAGCGTTAAGCGTACGAGACGCATATGCTATTGGGCGGCCTTCTTGGCTTAAAACGGCACCAATGCCGTACGAAGAAGCATCAGTAGCTACTTGAAATTTAATATTATAATTAGGATGAGCTAGTACAGGAGGAGCGCTAAGTATAGTCTTTAACTTATCAAATGCTTCTTGTGCTTCATTTGACCAGTGAAATTTAACTCTTTTTCTTTTGAGTTTAAAGAGGGACTCGCATATGTGAGCAAAATTAGGTATAAATTTCCCATACCAGGCACACATGCCTAGAAATCTCGAAACTTGTTTGGAAGTAGTAGGAGGGGGCATGATTACAACTGGCTGAACTTTTTCATCATCTACAGAAATACCAGCAGGCGTTATTTTGACGCCTAGGTACTTAATTTCCTGTCGTTCAAAATGGCAGAAGAATTTAAAGTTAATCCTGCATTTTGCAGTAGAGTAAAAACAGATTTTAAATGATTTAAATGCTCATTGTAAGATGAGGACGTGATTATTATATCATAGAGATAAACATGTACAAATTTATTCAAAACAGGTTTAAGTATAGTTTCCATGGCTTTTTGGAATGTCGCCACAGCCCCTGAACATCCGAAAGGCATTCGTTTAAAACCAAACGTGCCGTTTTTAGTTATAAACGCTGTTTTTGATATATCGGCGGGTTTCATTGCAATTTGAAAATAACCCGATGTCAGATCGAGAGTAGACATAAAATTGGTCGTTGTGATATGAGCTAACAAATCATCAATTATAGGCAAGGGATACTGAGGATATTGTGTAATAGAATTTAGCTTACGATAATCTATTGCAAATCTCCATGCCTCAGGATCAGTAATACGGTAACCATTTTTCTTACGACATAAAACAACAGGAGATGCGTAAGGAGAAGTTACAGGCATAATAATATCATTTATAAACATTTTGTCAATATGCCAATTTATAATATCTTGTTTGGCTTGATCATAACGATAAGGCTTACTAAAGACTGGTTTATTAGTTCCAGTGTCAATTTCATGGCAAACAACATGGGTTAAGCCAGGTGTCTCAGAGAATAACTGTTTAAACTGATTAAGAAAATTAACAAAATCAATTTTTTCAATATGAGTGAGGGCTCTTTCCTCTAAATTAACAATTAACTCTGTCGGCTCGACAGGTTTAGAATTTGACTTAGAATCATCACTATGTAAAGATTTATTGGCAAAATTTATTTCAACATTATTTGCTTTCATAAAATCTAACCCTATAATGCAGGGATGCTGAAGATTGTCGATGACATAAAAAGGCCAATTAACACTTAAATTATGAATTTTAACATTCAGGCTGACTTCGCCTCTATTAACACAGGACTGGCCTTGAGCCGTTGTAATATTTAAATTTGTCCGCTTTAAAGGTTTAAAGTCAAAATACTTTTTATAAGTTTCATATGCTAGAAAGGAGCGTTCAGCACCAGTGTCTCAATAAGTAGGTATGAAAATATCATGAATTATTGCATTCAAATTAGGAAGGTCCACCGGACTGATAGAAATTGTGTCTAAACATATGGCGGTGGTTGAGTTATTCAGTGGCTGTTGACCCTCCTCACAAGAGCCACTTACTCGTTTAACTGACGACTCTGGTTATTACGAGAGTTACGAAAATTTCTGTTATTTCTATCAGCTCGAGAAAAGTTTTGAGACTGATTTTGATTAGAACGATCGTTCCGAGAATTTTGAAAGTTATTACGCCTTGGCTGCGGCGATTGACGTTCTTGTTGATAGCGATTGAAATTTTGAGGGGGGTGAAATTTTCACGCCTAGAATTTTGCATATTTCCATTACCCCGTTGGCGATTAAAGGTGTTTTCCGCCCTTGGAGGGTGTCGTTCTTGATATTTAGCTAAAGTTTGAAACAGACTGTCGTAAGAGGTGACAGGTTTCAGATCAAGGTAATCTTGAATAGGAATAGTCAAAAGCGGAGTTATAATTTCCATTGCAGCGGCAAAAGATAACACTAAATCCAGCTGCTTTATAATGTCGAATTTACGTAACAAAAATGTGGTAGGTTTATCATAAAACGACATCTTTGTCGTATAAAGTTCTTGACGGAGTTTGGTTTTATCCACAATAGAAGAGAATGAATTTTTAATTTTGAGCTTCAAATCCTCATACGTAGGATTTTGGCCTAGAGCTCTAGAGGCAATGGTGTCATACCAGATTTTAGCATCTCCTTTTAAGGAGTATTTTAATAAATTAAATTTATCAGCTTCGTCAATTTTACATATATCAAAATACTGTTCAAGATCTTCAAAAAATTTAAGTACATTGTTTGAGCCAGTAAAATAAACCCGAGCGGGGGGGGGGATGTCGAACTGAGTTGGGCGCACTGTGGCGTTTGCGTTCCTGCAAACTCCATCTTAACTTAAATACTTATTTAGATTATTAAGAAAACCAGAGTCTTGAATTGAACAAACAATAAGAGTTTATTTGAACCAGATTAATGGGAGGGCGGCCTGGTAATAACTTAGCTCAGTCAGTGTATTACTAAATCAAAATATATAAATCAACAATTTAATTATCTTAAATATCTCACCCCAGCAGATAGTCGAAGGTGTAGAGACGGTCACACTCGTACTCCGCTACTATGGCTTCACTATGGGACAGAGGATTCCCTTCTGACCCAACTTGACCTTTCCGAATGCTAGTAGTTGCGCACACCAACACTCATCACTACTTAACATCAAACAACTAAATCTCCACGACTCTACTTCCCGATATTCATCAAAATAAGATTCATCACATTCACTATACTATCCTCCAACATCCACACCATCTACTAAAACCATCTCTATTTTTATACTTCTTCCTACACCCTCCTTTCACTACATTTCAATCCGTTCTTTTAAAAATCACTTCTAATTTAACTAATATTCAAAACTAAGTCTTTTAATGCAGCACCCTGCCGACACAAAACTACCCCGACCTCAACCTTCACCGAGTCACTGGCGACGAAGTGATTTTAACTGTCCCCACTTTCTACTTTGCTGGATCCAGCTTAATTAAAACAACTGTGGTGACGTTCTAACGTCTCAACCTCACAATGTATTGTTTTCAAGATTAAAATTTTTTTTACAGAGTGCAATGATAACATATTATAAATATTATTTACTGTAAGTTAAGTTCAAAGTAAATTTATAATTGATTGCAATGCTGTGTTAACGAGAAATTTTATTTTATGTCAGGAAATATTTTTTTAAATGTAATTTTCTCAAAATCGTTATTTATTTATTATTATTATTATTATTATTATTTTGTTTTTGTTGTTTTTTTTAGGGGGGAGGATGTCCTCGAGTCATAATTATTTTTCAATACATATAAAACTTTCAAAATTGCACTTTTTATAAAAATTGCTGCCTTCTCAGTATCAGATTTATTCTGCCCCGAAAACTGAAAAATAGGTGCCGAGTAGGAAACCAAGTCGATCTTGTCGTCCTAGCCGTTCAGAGTTTTCCCACTGAATTCACTGAACTTTTTGTAAAAAAAAAAAAGGACTTCATAACCCTCCTTTCCTCTACTATGAGCATTTTGTGCAGGTCTAAAAAACTAGAGTAGAAATTTGGCCATACATATAATAAAATTGCTGATTATTTTGTTACATTTCTTAAAAAAAAATGTGAATACTTTTATGAAATGTTGATCCAAATCATGTATATATAAAATAAATTTTACATTATTTTAAGCGTAGACCAAAAAATCACCCATAAAATATTCTGATATCAATATCACAATAATTTATGCATAAAAAGAAAGAAACTAGTATTTGAAGAAAAATTAAATTAGCATCTTATTAAATGAAATTTGTTTTAAATAAATGTTTAACTATGTAATTGTAATTAATGATTTAAAGATAAAATTTTATATTCTACCTTTAAGTAGTGTGTTATTTTAAAACAGAGTTCCGTTATAATATAAAAATTCAGACTTAATATTAAGAACTGACAATTTGCTGTTTAAAAATTTTGCGGAAACTGGTATGTATTCCCTTTCTTAATCTGATATTTTATTATCCAACAGAGCATTTTCTCAGTAGTTAGTGAGCGGAGATAGATTTTGAAGAAGTCCCCTAGAGAGAGCGTAAATGAATACTTGGGGAACCTATTTGAGAGGATTCTGCATCTGTTTAGAAAAGATAACGTTCGGATCCAGTTTCATTTAGATATTTGAGTAGAATTTAAACAGAGATCTTTTCAGGTTACATAAGTTCGTCTAAAACTTTGAAAAGTTATGTTATGAAACAAATTTAACATTTCAGAATATAAGTTTGGTTTTGTTAAAATGAAATGATAAAGCTAAAGATTTTATTTCATATTCTGTAACTTATTTACAACCTATTGAATAAATAGAATTTTGTGTTATTTTATTGGTATGAAAAATCATCAGTTTTATATTTTAAGATATGGAATTTTCAACTAATATTATAACTTTTGTTATGTATTGAAAATTTAATTTAACTGAATAATTTTTATTCTAGCTACCTATTTTTATCATAAATATAAACGTGCTATTTGAATAATTTCTCCAATATTATATCCTGTTAATACACAGATCTTTTTGGTAATAACTTTTTTTCTCATACTTCATTTTTAATACGTAAATAAAAATATTACTTCTAGATTTTTCTTCTTTACCGCTTAAATGCTTCGAAATACTGTTAAGTAATGAACTAATAATAAAATATGCTTTCTAAACTAACTAAAAATAAAAACTAATTTTAAATGGTTGAAACTAACTTTAAAATATTTCTATTATGTGTGATTTATTATATTAGTAATAATTTCTGAACTTACAAAACAACAACAACAAAGTCTGACGTTTCGTATATTGTGTACCCGAAATCAGAAAATCCAACCACTGTATTAGTTCAAAACACGAGTAAAAAATAATTTTCGAAGTTATTGTACAACGACATTTATGTAAAATTATATTTCCTTTAATTTATAGTTCTTTATGGGGATAAATTTTAATGTCAGTAAATAGTGCGACAGAACTTCAGGGCATGACATGATCTGGTTCTTTATTCAATTTAAAATTTTATAGACTTTTTAAATTTTTATAACAGTTCTTTTTCTGCTATTGAATAATAACCGAACCTTTCTGCGGCACGACACAGATGATCAATTCTGTTTAGAAAATAAATTCATGAATAAATGAACGTATCGCTAGACTAGTACGGATATGAAAGGTAAGTAATTTCATTACTGTTTTCATTTCATGCTATTTGTGCAAACGATTTGAAGACCTGACGTTTACCCACAAGTTAAAATGAATAATTCATGAAACAATTTCCAAAAATGTTTTTAGATTTTCAACTATTTTTCCATGCATTTTAAAATGCAATAATAATAATAATAATAATAATAATAAAAAATCCTCGAACAACGTATTCCTCATATGAGAAAAATTCGACTGAAAATTTAATTTTTGATTCGTAAGAAAAAGGAATTTTTGCTATATATACATATGAAACAAATTGAAAATACTTTATTGAAAAGTTTTAGTATCGAAGAAGTCAAGACTATTTTACGAATAAAAGTGATCTAATTACAAGTGATCACTGCTAAAACTGAGTCATTCATACAATATAAATGAACCCTATACGTTCACATTAAATTCATCAGATAAATTTACCTAAGTGTTATTTTTTGAAATTCACATTACAACCCTTTTTATCAGTGCATATTTAAACTTCTTAATGTGTAAAACAATTATGAATTATACTTCAGATAAAACTCTTATAAAAATTTTTACTTTACATTTACAAAAAGTTTCCTCAACATTCAAACTTTTCAAAACGTTAAAACTGCGAAGAATCCGTTTACGTTCTTTTTCCAAAAACTGAAAATTCTTCAATAAATTTAAATTTTATTATTTTATAATACGGTTATGTGTTAATTTACTTCAAAAACGAATAATAAAATCTTCGTTAAGCTAAAAATATTGTCTCTACTAGCTCATGTTAATTTTACCATGCATGTGCCTGCGGGCGACATAATCTATAAAGCAAATTTTTAAAATTTCTCTGAAATACCCTTCTTAAGCGCATATTTAAATTTAACTGTACAAAAGAATCATGTAAGACATTTTAAACGAATATATTATGAAATTTTGCATTAAAAGAAAAAAAAAAAACCCCTTCAAATATTAAAATTTTACAAAAGCGTTAGAGTAAAAAAATCTATTTACTTTTATTTTAATTCACAAGATACTTAAAATTTACCATAAAAATTCACTTTTCTTCTTTTTATAATGGTACTACGTGTTATTTCTTTCAAAATTAAGAAATAAAATCTATTTTAAAGTAAAAAATATTTCAGTAGCAGCTTTTGTTAAATTTGATATGCATGTAGCTATGAATATCTCAAAAGTATTACTTTTAATGTTTTTCTAAATTAATAGTGTTTTGATTTTTTTTTTCTTTTTTACTTCCCTATACAAAGTAAAAGGCAGTATTGTAATCCCGATTTGCGAAATGGATTTTGTATCTCGCATAGCTCAAAAACAATCGTCGTAGATCGTTGAAAATTTATCGCAACTATAAAGTATTATATAATTTTTTTTATTATTATCATGCATTGTCTTGAATAAGATATTTTAAATAATCTAAATGGATAGCGAATGTTAAATCTGAAAAGACTTTATATTTTACTTCATTTATTGTTACCTACCCTGTTTCTCATTTGAATGCAAAAATTGTTGTAGATCTCACTGAAAATAATCTTAAGATTATCTTAAAAAACTAAAATCTGCAGAATATATTACGTTATTTGTCCCACTTCTTAGGTTTATATATTTTGAAGAAAATTTAAGATTATATTCTGTATATTTTCTGCAAAAAATATTCTAAAGAAAACATATAATCTTTAAGATTATATTCCATAACCATATAAGATTGTATTTTATAACCGATTCTATAAACATATAAGATTTTCTTCAAAATATGTAGGTTTAAGAAGTGGGACAAATAACTTAAGATATGTTGCTTTTATTTATTTATTTATTTATTTATTTTTATTTATTAATTTATTTTTTCAATATAATCTGCAGATTATTTTTTGTAGGTAAGATGTAAAGGAGGCAAGTTACTTTTTTTCATAACTAGTAGGTCTTGAAACCTCTTACTATTTCCAAGCTACATTGAGGGACTACCCTCACGATGGCTTCAGTATTTTTAGGTTTAGTTTTATTATTTTCTGTGTCCTTTTTATTTCAGTTTTGTGCCTTTAATTACTTTCAGTTTTTACATTATTCTGTTTGCATATATTGTCCATTTTGCGTTTTAAGTATGTGAATGACATGTCTTTATTATACATATTTCGTAATCATTAGTTTTTAACCATACAAATTATATTTTGTTTTCAATATATATATTCTTTTACATGTTGAGAATAATTAAATATAAATGGATATTGATTCAAACTCTAAATATAGTATTTATTCTCCGAAAATTTACCTAAATTTCTTTTATATTACTGTTTTTTTAATTCTTATAAATGGAACATTTCAAATAAATTGAAATAACTAATTCATATAATTCTTTTCAAAATCTGAGAAATTTGAAATACTAAAATGGGAAAAAAAGAAAAAATGAAAATTTGTGCTTCTCTACGAAACGACTTATTTCATTTCAAATCTTGCTTGTCGGATTGTGAGAAAATAAAAACACTCTCTGCTCCAGAAAACCCATGTTCTTGTTCATCTTGTCGTGTCAGATGCATTCTTTAAAATGTTATTCCGTTAAATAATTTATTTTAATCTGCTGTTTAAGATATAATTTTTTAGAACAAGTAAATCTAAGACTGCTTGTTTCTTTTTGTTTGAAGTTTTTACCGGAAATTTTAAACCAACTACTTTAATAAAAAATAATTTTTGTTTTTAAAGGAAGTTAGAAAATAAAGTTGTCAAACTAAATGTCAAGTATATATATATATTATGTCTTAAAATTAATTATGAAAACAACTATGAAATGTTTAAATAATAAATAGATATTTAATATTAGGTATTTATAGAATAATTAATAATAATCAATTGAAACCTATTAAGTATACGTATACCTAATATTTATGAATTATTTATTGTTTTATTTTTCTTTTGCCGAGCAAAAAAAAAAAAAAAAAAAAAAGTTTCAAATAATTTAATTTCCAGATAACGATATAGTTGAGTCTCGCCTTGTCTACGTGCCACGAAATGCTCCAAATAACTAGTTGATCCACAAATAGAAAATAACATTTTTCTGATTTATATTTTAGTTATATTTATTATTTGGTGAATATTATAAAAGAATGCTTTTGTTTAAGGAAAAAAAATTGTTTTTTAAGTAATAGATTAAAATTCTGTATGAAACATAATTTAATTTAGTACGACAAAAAAATTTTTAATTTACTCTTCCATATAAAAGTATGCGGTAACTATATTTCGTTTCTTAGCAACAATTTCTTCATACATTTCCATTTCTTAAAATTTCATTAGTACAGCTTTACATATAGGAACTTCTTTACCGACTTTAAATTTTTGCTCCCATTTTGGCGATGAATTAAAATGTTGTTGTAGTTTCTAACCTAGTCTAACGGAGTCGGATCAGATCATTGACACTTCATAAGGAGGGAATGCGCAATTTCTGTGATGGCTAACGCAACTGTGAAGTATTCGAAATAGGTTCGAGCTACTTCGGTGCCAAATTTCGAATTTCCTTAAGTGAGTCCTGCACTAAGCTTACATTACATACTTGTCACATTTCTTTCACAAGATTTTTCTAATTTTATTATAAATAAAATTTTAACTTTTAAAAGGAAGGGAAAGGGTAAAACTTTTTCTCTCCCATTAGCTGCATGACACATACTGCTTTTCAATATGAATATTACTATCCGTTTCAGTTAAAAATACTTGTATTTCGAAATATTTTATCCATTCAAGATTCCGCCAATGTACAAAAGTGTTATTCACTATATAATATAACAGACCTGTATAAATATAGAGTTTTGGATAAAATAGTTTTATTCTAATAGATTTTGTAACTGTGTTATGTTAGTTAAAGAACAACAATTTTATAATTTCTAATAATTAATATCAATGAAGCGAAGCGATAAAGTAGCATAAATGAAAGAAAATTGCAAACATTTTAAATGGATAGGTAAGCTGTTCTTTATAATTGATTACATGTTTATTTTAAACTGAAGATATTTAAGTATTATTTCTATTCACCAGATTTAAAGTTAATGCTATGTAAATTAATGTACTTGAGATATTTCGTCTTTCCAAAAAACAACACAAAAGAACAATTTTTGTCATTGAATACATCTACCATAAATTATTCGTAAATATACATTTTTTTTTTTTTCAATATTACTTTGGTATAAGATACTTAGTTGCGAAATTTTGTAAATATGGAAATTATGGTTTTAAATGTCTTCAAAGTCATTCTATGGTGACCAGCGTTCCACGCTTATCGCTATAATATCTGCATATTGTAATTTGAAAAGTAACCTTATGAAAAGCATTAAGCATTTTATTTTTGGCACCCTGTATATCCGATACCTAGTCCTCGCTCTGTAATAGTAAAATTGTAAGTGTGATAAATTTATTACTATTAATTATACTATTGCTTAATTTTATGTGCTCTAGTAGGATTTAAGAGGTAGATAAAACATGTATATTTTATATTAATAAGTATTTTTAATAACGCTTGCATTCAGTGTCAGTCACCACAAAATGAAGTAGTCAAAATTTCTTTAATATTGTTGCATTTTTAGACTTTTTAAATAACATAAAATTCATTATAGAATTATTATAAATTTTTAACTTAAATTTTCATATAATTTTGTAAACAATTTTTTAAATAAAATACTATTACATTCATTATTTTAAGATGAAAAGTGATTACGACTTCGGTTTGTATGTCTGTCCAAGTTCTAACTTTCACAAATATTTATAAAATTACTTCCAACTGGTATGTTATTAAGGAAGTGCAGTTGGAAAGCGTCTGTAATCTATGCAAACTGCCTGATTTTTCGTTTTGTTTTATTGATGAAATAACAGAGAAGTGTTCTTTTTAAGTTCTAGGACGTTTGCCAAGTATTTTATTTAATGCATATTAAAGCAAATCTTTTTAAAGCAAATGAATGACATTTTACTTTCTTTATTCACTCTAGAGATTATTATTACTCTAAGTTATTTATTCTTAGAACATGCATAGTATTTTATTTTCAAGGCTTTGTGTCATCTTAATATATATATATATATATATATATATATATATATATATATATATTTGAACGTTTGGAATACTCTCAAACTTGTTCTTTACAAAAATGTATATCGTCCGCCTAACATCTAATCACGATGGTAAGATAAACGGGCTTAAAGCATGTTTTTTTTCTTTTCCTCAATGATGTTTTCAGAATATCATTAAAAATTGGCTCATTTAACTTTTAACATTTTATGTTTTTTTTTTTTTTTTTTTTTTTTGTTATTCATCCTCTCTTTCTCATAAAACATTTCTGTCATTTTGGAAAAGCAATTTGCTTCATACATTTATCATTTTTGAAGCAATTAATTATTTCATTCAAATTCAACTTTATTTAAAAATTATTCGAATTATTTTCCAAAAGATACTTATTTTTTGTGATTTTTGTTTTTATTTTTCTCTAGATAAATCGGAGGCTGTCATTTCTAAAACTAAAGGAATAAAATGTAATATTTTATCTAAATTTAATTGTTATATTTTTTAGTTCATTGAAAGGAAGTATATTTAGATTAAATTATCAGTAAGTACATTTTAAATGGTACCAAATAAACGTTCAAAACCTTATTAATAAATAAAAGATTTTTTAAAATTTTAAATATTTCATTATTAATGCATAGAATGGGTAAATTTATTTGTATTACTTAAGTAAAAAAAAAAAAAAAAAACTGGTACGCTTGACTAATATCGTGCAGGACCCCAGTCAGCAAGCAGAAGTGCCATGGCATGAACTCAACTAATTTCTGAAGATGTTCAGGAGGTAATTCACAGAATAAATCCTGCAGAGCAATCAACGAGTCTATAGTATTTCGCGGGGGTGAAATCTCTTCTGAGCAACACGTTGTAAGGATTTTCAGATATGCTAAAAAATGTCCGTGTATAGGGATTTAAGTGGATTACTAACTATACTTCACTAATGTCAGAAGGGTGTTCCTGTATCCATTCAGTAGCAAATATCGACGTGTGGAGTGTTTGTTGCATTGTCTTGTTGGAATTTTCCAAACCAATCGGAATGCATGAGTGGCATGAATGGTTGCAGTTGATCGTACAGGAGGCTAACGTATCTGTCCCTTGTCAGAGTCGCATATAGAGGTATCAGGGGTCCTATATCCATAGCTGCCAACATTTTTAATTTTTAAATCAGATTTAACACCAGTATCTATAAAGAGGAGTCTGTCATATATATTTCTGGCGAATAAATAAACAAAAATAGTTTAAAAACACTTTTCGGTATGAAGTCTCCGTTGAAATAATGGAGACTTGGCACCTATGTATATCACATTATCTTTGCGTTTCCCATAAAATGGAAGAGCCTCCGTGATCTTGAACACTCCCCAGTTACCATGTAGGATCCATGGATTCACGACGAGGTTATCTCCATACTCATATACATCCATCCGACAAATATTTGAAAACGAGATTCGTCCCAACAGGCAACGTCTTTCCAGTTATAAACAGGCCAATGGCAGTGTTGGCGGACCCAGGCGAGGTGTAGAGCTTTTACTTCCGCAGTCAACAACGGTACATAATTGGTCTTTCGGCTCCGAAAGCCCATATCAGTGATGGTCTGTTAAACAGATCGTACGATGGATACAATTGTCGATGCGTCAGCATTCAAATCTACAGCAATTTGAGGAAACGTTGCACGTTTGTTATGCTTACTGATTCTTATCAATTGTCATTGATCCCGTTCTTTCATGATATTTTTCCGGGCACAGTGATGTCGGAAATTTGATGTTTTAGGGATTCCCGATATTCACGGTATATTCGTGAAATAGTCGTACGCGAAAACCCAAATATCATCGCTACTTCGAAGATTCTATAACTCTTCTTTCGTGCACCAATTATAATGCCACGTTCAAAATCGCTTAAATCTAGATAACGTGCCGTTGTAGCTGCAGTAATCTATCTAACAGCTTTGGCAGACAAATGTTACCATACAGTATTAGCACTGCCGATCGCATCGCGTTACTCTAATTGGTTCCATAGCTCTGTTGTTTGCTCCTCAGTGTACATTGAAAAAGTGAATTTATACAAATATGTAAAAATATTGTCGACAAAATTCATAAACATCTGTATCTCAGATTTTACATATACAAACATTCATAAATATGTGTGTGCATGTGTATGTATGTAAAATATTGTTCCCAGAAATATCTCAAGAACACGTCGCTATTTATGAAAGCAATAAAAAGCTTGCTGAATCAAATTTTTATGAATATTTTTTACTGTAAACGATTCATATGTAGTTACTCTACTAAACATTCATTAATTAAAACTCTTTCTCATATACAGAAAAATACCATAATGATATCTGTTTAAGACACCCTGATATCACTAATGAAACAATGCCATGGTTGTGATATTACTGACTAAAATAGCGACATAAATATTTTATAAAAATTAAAACTATTTGGATGCATTCGCAGCTTTTTTGAAATCTTTGGTATGGTTGAGTATGATATCGGTGAGTTCCGATGTCTTGGATAAATGAATTCTGGCTCACTCGTATCGCAAATAATCCTACAATTTTCAACGGGAAGCTGGTTTTCAGATCGACTATCGCATAGGTCAGCTAATTAGTTAATCCGTGTCAGCTTCTGTATTCCATATTTCGCCTACTAAGTTTAAATGTTTTTCGCACTTTAGCATGGAGTTCCATCCTATATAAAAACAATGAATGTTTTCTGAGGAACTATCAGAAAACATAAACATTAGAGAATCCGCTAAATTGACTATCTTTTTTTGCGCTTTTGGTTTGAGATCAATTTCCATAATGAAAGATTTACTACGTTTGATTATTAATTCTAAGAGGTTGAGATCAAATTCCTGGATGGAACTTTGCCACAGCCATGCTCGTTCACTAAAAGAAAATTGGGCAATTGTGGATTGGGAAAATAATAGATCGCAAAAGCTCCCAAGGTGGCTCTCCATTTTCGTAGCCTCTTTTTTTTTCTGTGTTTGATAAGCTGTGGTTTATGTCTCGGAGTTCTCCAACATTAGCTGAGTGGATAAATATTATTAAACTCAAGTGAAGATTTTCTAAAATATCTGAAATCGTTGTCTAAAGCTATGTTTCAGCTAATCATTTGGCTTCCTTTGTATGAAGATCTCTTTATCCTGCTCTATCCAGATGTAGATTAATATTATTTGTTTTCTATGATCACCCGATTAATAATAGATTTTATAAGATTCCGGCAAATTCTAGTTGGCTCGCAGCTTTTTCATTTTGCCCACTATACGTCACCTATTAATTTACCCAGATCCTTGTCATATTTGACTCGAAACTTATTACCTCGTTTTGAGAAAACACTGCAGCACACAACTAGGGGGGGGGGGGGGGGGTAAACACTGTAGTCAGTTTCATAAAATACATTCAGAAATTTTTATTTATTTATTATTATTACAGGGTTATTTTCTCATGATATGTGTCTGTACATTAATCATTTATTTATTTATTACTGAAAAAAAGGTTCGTTAGCAATAAGAAGATATATATATGTATATAAAATGCTAAAATTGTTAATTTAAAAATGCTACTTTTTGTATATCTTAAAAAAAAAATCGACAGAAAACTATTAGAATTTGAAAATAATAATAATAATATTAATAATCAAGAAATCTTTTCAATTCGAAGACAAAGAGGCACCAGATCTTCATTTCATGGGAATCGAAAACTAAATTGTGGAAAAATATTAGTATAAAAAGAAATAAAATTTAACAATAAAAGTTATTTAGTAGGGGAAGAGGGGGGGACATTGGGACACTTTTTATAAAAGCATATTATTTTCCAATTTATAAAAGTTTTAATGCTTTTGTGCATTTTTATTTAAATATTTGCGTTATTGGTCACCTTTTAAATGGGTAATGAACATTGTTTAATGTGTTTTACAAACAGAAATAATTAAAACATAACTTATGCAAAAGTGTCCCAATGTTCCCCGTGCAGGGGCAGATTGGGACAACATTGATTTAATGATGGGGCACTTTGGGACAACCATCTTTTTATTTATCTAATTACAATATTGCAAATTATTTTGCTAAAGTAAATGAAAGGCTTTCAAAACAATGAATTTGATACAATAACAAATAATAATAAAGTAGGTAATTATGAGAAAATGAAATTGTTATGAAGCATTACTGCATATTCATATCTTAACGCACATCAAAACCCTGCAAGTCTGCACAAAACTTTAATGTTATGTAGTATCGTGTTGATGGCATAGTTAAGTTGAGAAAATGATATTAAATAATCTTTCAACAAGAGTTCTTGTTCAGCTGTGAATATTTGTTGAGCTGTATATTTGGATTGAAACTTATAATTTATATTTGTAGTACACACTCAATCTTATTTTCTCTCATTTTTTTTCAATCTATTAAATAATGTAGATTTTGGTATATAATATTTAATTGCAACTTCCCTCACAGAAAGTTTATCTTTGATTATTTCATTTATTGCCTTTTCTATATTTTCTTCTGAAATTTTAGTTCTTTCAGTTTTTGGCTTATAATTTCTAATCATTTTCTATTTATTTAAAGAATACCTATAAAAAAATGAATACAATTAGCTTATATGTGCAAAAAATAAGTAAATAAATAAAAATATATTGGTGTTAGAAATGAATGGACCATTGGAACAGTCCCAATGTGCCCCATGCATTGGTGTCCCAATGTACCCCATCAGTTCATTTTCAAAACAAATGTTTAGGCCTAATTTTCTAGAGCACATGGGCTAATGATCTATAGTGGAAACGAAAGCTTAATGTTTATAAAAACACATAGCACTTTTAAAAATTAAAATATTTATTTCCTATTACCTAAAAAATCAACATTAGTTTACTTGAAAAAAATTACTTTTCATATGATAAAATAAACTATCCTTGTTCATAGGCAGCAGATTTGAATGAATGAGTTGATATCACAAATATGAAGATGTACCACTAGTGCCGTCTAGTGTGATTTTTTACAAATTTTATTTCGCAATAATAAAGGGATAAAAGCCTTTGTCGCAATGTTCCCAGTGTCCCAATGTACCCCCTTCTCCCCTATGTGTCCTTTTTAAAAGCTTCACTATGTTTCGATATATTTTCCTTGTAATTTACACACAGAGTTCTTCTGAAAGATTAAGTAGTTGATTAAATTGCAATTTACAGAATTCTCAAATAAATATGTAAGTACAAAACACGCCATTAAAAAAAATCTAATTATTATTTTGTTTCTTTCTTTGGATTACTATGGAGCATTTTAAATGTATACTATTTTATAAATTAGATGTTTTTTTATTTTTATTTATTTTTGTTTTTCACAAGTCCTAATATTTTTGGGCTCTGATATAAAAGAACAGCCTGAATTGTGGAAAATATCATTTTATGCAGCTATATTATCTGTAGGGAATTATATTTGATAAACGTTAAATGTAAATTTAACAAAAACTGTTCAAATTTACAGATACTGTTCATATATATTTGGAACAAAAATGAAAAATACACGTAAACAAATAAAAGAATTTTGTTTTTCTTCCTTTAGATAACCGTTTCAGAAAGTATATTTTAAAGAATCGAAATAAATTATTAAATCAGAGCAGAAATTTTGGGTCGAAATAAATAAGCACGGTCCCTCATCAGATGAAAAACATTAAAACGAATTATTAAAAAAAAAAAAAAAAAAAAAATATTTAATAAAAGTTGATAAATGTGTTTTATGGCTAAAACAATATTTTAAAAAGCAATTTCACAAATTAAATGTTTTTTTTCAGCATTATTATTATTATTATTATTATTATTTTATTTTTTAATTTTTGTGTTTTACATTTACTAAATGTAAGTTTTTTCTCAGAAATTCATTTAACAAAATGTTTTTCTTCTAAAATATATATATGTATATACGTGTTTGTGTGTGTGTGTGTATATATATAAAGAAAAAGAAATACAAATAATAATCAAATATTAAACGTTAAAAAAAAAAAATAATAAAAAATAAAAAAATCTGTTGTCATTTAAAATATATTTTATTTTCCGTTAAAAGTTTCCAAATAAGTTGCAGTAGAACAAATAAATAAAAGTTAATAAAAAGTGTTTTAAAAAAAATTCTTTTAATTGGATGACAAAAGGTGTTCTGGCAAATATTTTTTGACAATGAAATCAATAATTGAATTCGACAAAGCATTCCTATAAAAAGAAATAAAAGTGAACAATGAGAAGTTATTTGCATCTGACATTATGCTAAAGCCTCATTATGCTAACAAAAAATATTTTTTTCGTTTAATTTATCGTTCATCTAAAAGAAAATTAATTTAAACGTAACGATTTAGAAATGCCTGATTCTCAAATTAAAATGTGCACACGTTTCATATATATATATATATTAGAGATTTGTAAAATATTTACAATTATGTTGAATTTTGACTTTTATATTTAGATTAAATAAATCTTGAACTAATTTATTAAAATGTGTTAAAATAAGTCTTTTTGTATTTCTACAATTTTTAATGACCCCTCTATCGGCTCCATCGGTAAACAGAAAAAAATTATGTTTTATTGATTTATGTAAAGCTTTATCGGGTAGTAATATTCTTATCGGGAAATTTGATAATCAGAAATTTTAGAAGCTTTCTAAAAAAGTATTGTGGAAATTAATCATTTCAGATTAATCTACTCTTAGAAAACACTATTTTGGGGGCATTTACAGTGACGTACTCAATAAAATGTTCAGGATGTTGGGGAGATCCTCATGCGGATTTGCTTTGATGAAGCTAAAGACAGATGTTGTTTTAGAACATTTTTAATTTGCGGAAAATTAGAGAATGTTCCAAGGCTTTCTCATCTTATGGATTGTAAAGAACTCTTAAAAGTTAATTATTCAACTATTTCCAGATACACTCATGTCCAGAATTATCTTTACATATCCAAAACTAATGATATTCAATGAAATATCCAAACAATGTGATCCGTTTTTGCAGAAAATGTGTGAAAAACAAGCCTAATTAGTATTATCCAATCAAAAATAATCAAACGATTCTGTGATATGCAAATCTAGGCTTACGTCATCCGACATTGAATCAAGGGCTTTGCGCAAAGTGAATAATTTAGTGAATCTCTGCGATATAACGTTTGATTTCAGTGTGTAAGGACTCAAATCGGTTTGCTATGGCTTCGAAGTATTATTTGGAAGAATCTATGAAGTGGCGACTCATCGGCCGTTTAGAAGCAGGGCAGACTATCACGGAAGTAGCCAGATGTCTGAATGTTTCAAAACACTCTCTACGTTATGGAAACAGTTTCGAAACGAAGGAATTGTTGTAAAAAGGCCTGTGGGTCTATTCTGGCCGGTACGTTCAGGGGCGCGCCGACCCGGTGTGCGAAGTGTGCGGCGCACACAGGCGCCAGGTAAAGAAAGGCGCCAGCCGAGAATAAATTATTTGAAAAAAAAAGAAAAAAAATATATATATATGTATTGTTTTATTAAATCTGATTTTATAATGCCGGTCTGAAGCTATGCGACTAGTTTGGCTAAATGAGGCGCCTTGAAATATATACTGGCAAAACGTGTGGTTCTCAACAGTTTAGGTGTTTTTTGTGAAAGGACACACTAAAAATGGAATAACTTTTTAAAGGTGCGCCTACCTTCAGCAAAATTTTCTTTGACTTTTTTAACATATCAAAGCATTCTATTAAAATTTGAAAGAGCGCCTTAATCCCCCCCCCCCTCTTCTGTCGGAAAAAGGCCACTTAGATTAGTAAAAAGACAACATAACTGGTTTGCAAAAGTGAAAATTAATAGAACCGGAGATTTTATTCAAAGTAGTTTTTTACCTTTTGCAATATCGATATAACATCTATATTAATAAAATCAGATTTTTGTCAGTAAATGTCTCAAATTCCAAAAACATTGCGATATCTTCATGTTTTACACATCGTGAAAGCCAAATCCGATTTCAGAAAATTTTCCCTGTGTGTGCGTGCGTATGCGGTCGTTGTGTCTGCATGTTTAAAACATTTTTGTCTGGGTATCACGTGAGAACAGCTGGACAGAATACAACAACACTTGGCAGGAATTACCCAGCTTAAAATTATATCTATGAACTTTTGTAAATCCCCCTCCCCCCCCCCCCTCCAAATCAGGAGACAAAAACCCGTTTATATGCATAACTAGGCTTCAAATTATTTCACAGTGAAGAAATTGCATATGAATCTAGATTTGAGTATAAATAAATAAATAAAAAAATATAATAATTACTGTCTACGATTTTGGAATTTTTGATTTTTAAGAAGTGAAAAAGAAAATCAATTTTCGGGGGGATATTTGTAAATTTCGGATTTTTGAGTGGAAATACACCAAAAATGGAACAAAAATGTTGAAAACAGCCATGCATCTCTTTAAGGATATTTCCATAAATCCATTTTTGGTGTTTATGATATTCGATCTTGAGGAGTGGGGGGGGGGGGGGGGAGGTTTACGAGAGAGCAAATTCGAGACCACTCTTTTAGCGCTAAATTGGTCCAGGAAAATTTATGGGAGTTCCAGTCACGAATTTTGGTGCGTGCATTGTTTAGATGCATTCGATGCCAATACTGACGGGATTTTACGAAATTCCCTTTCACCTTTTCCAAAGAAAGGAAGCAAAAAACACACTTATAAGCATAACTCGACTCCAAGATACTTCACGGTGGTTAAATTGTATATGGGATGACTAGACTTGAGTACAAAAAAAAAAAAAAAAAAAAAAAAAGCAATTTTGGATTTTTTTATTTTTAAGGGGAAAGGGGGGAATTCGCAAATTCCGGATTCTATCGAAAGAATTCTACTAAAAATGGTACAGAGATGTTGAAATGTTGAAAACAGGTATGGGTCGTCTTTAGGATTTTTCCCAAGACCCTTTTTTTTTTTTTTTTTTTTTTTTTTTTTTTTTTTTTTTTTGGGGGGGGGGGGGGGAAGGACGTAAAGATGGGGTGAATTTGAGACAACCCCCCCCCCCCTTTTAGCGCGAAATTTGTCATGTAAGATCTATGGGAGCTGCAATCACAGATTTTGGTGCGTAAATTGTTTCTATGTATCCAACACCTATTGATTTTACAAAATCCCCCCTTTTCTTCCTTGATTTCGAACACGTTTTTAAGCGTAACCTTACTCCAAATTATCCTATCATTAAATATTTTGGAGATTATTCTGTCATAATTACCAGTAGCATCAGTGCAACAATCTTTTTCTAAATTTAAAATGATCAAAAAATACTTACGCTGTACAACGGCATCAGACAGATTTTTAAATTTTGTAATTACATCGATAGCATAAGATACTTTGGATCAAATGGATATATATTATTCCAGAATTAAAAAAAAATTTAATCAAATGAATTACATTTCACTAAATAATATTATCTGTTTAAATGTTCATATAATCTACTTTAAAACTTAATAATTTTTATTATATATTCTTATTTTATTTACTTACTAGCAGGCTACGCCCGCTTCGCTGGTCACTATATTTAAATGAATTTTCGAAAGTATCGAATTAATATTTATTTTTTTTTACACCGCATTATAGACAAAAAAAAAAAAAAAAAAAAAAAAAAAAAAAAAAAAGAAAAGAAACTGAAATTGCTCCAAACCTCGCTTCGGGTACCCGCTGTCTACGGCAGCTCTTTTCCCGCCCGCATTGCATCAGGTCTAGGTTTCCCATGCCTGCAGGAAGATCTTTCCCGGGCACTTCAATCTGGATATTTATCAACGACAGGTGGGATCTGCTACTATTTAAGAACTACGATTTTAAAGATAACTGTATCTCAGCATCTATTCAATATTTTAGTTTTGAACCATATATTTTATAGCCCACGCTATTTACACTACATTATGATTTGATTCCGACCAATGTAATAAAATAAAATAAAATAAAATAAAAAGTAGATTAAATATATATATATAAACAAATAAATTTTAATCAGTTTAATCCTTTTTACTATGTATATACTACCATTTTTCCCTATAAATACAGTAAATAAAAAAAAATGAATAAATAAAAGTTTTTTCTTTTAAAGGAATTAACTAAAAAATGAAAAATAAGAAGTTGTTCTACTATAAAAAATTAAACATAACTGTTATAAATACGTTTTTAAATTTAAAACTAATTATACTTACTTTTTTCTACTGCATTACGATTTTATTTTCAATAAATATAACAAATAAAAAAAAAAAAAGTTCGCCTTCAAATGAATGAATTAAATAAAAATAAGTTGCGTAATAGCCGTTGCTAAGATACGCAGACGATTGAAGCAAAATAATTAAATTTATGAAAAATGAAGCATTAAAGGCAATATTTAAAATCGGAAAAACATTAATTTAAAAAATTCAAATTCGAAATTCGAAAAAATCTCGATGAGGTGCACACCTGCAGGGTCCCAGGTATCTATATGCCAAATTTGGAAGCTCTGCGATCAATAGTGTGAGCACCAGAACGCAGACAGACACACACACTGATACACAGACACTTCTCTTTATTTATATAGATAAATGTACCTATCCGCGATTGTAATGAAATGCTCGCCCTCTGGTGGGCTAAGGTGAATACATCATACCACTGATAGCTTTCACGCTGAAACAACGATAGAACAAAAAGAAAGAATAATAAATAAATACACGTGGCTGATTATATTTACTAACAACTGCAGTTGAGAAAGCGTCATCTATCGATCATTACAAACGCGGATTATTTATATCTGTGCAACGTAGAAACGTGGCGGAAAAATAGTTTAAAACAGATTTTTGTATCTTACTACTATATGGAAAAACACATATAAATTTACATACAAATTACACAAAAAGTTTAGATAATGAAAATGGGCAAAATTTCTTTCAGTAGATGTTTTCTTTCCCTATTAAGTTTTTTTTTCTATATTTACCAAGTAATATTTATTATATACTCTTATTTTATGTATTTATAAATTTATTTGTTCCTGAAAAAAAAAACTTCCATTAATTAACCAAGTCAAATCTTGTCGTTATATCGATAGTCATATATTAATTTGATGTTAAGAGTATTTTGAGAGTTTTAAACAACGAAATTGAGAAAAATAGAACTCTCTACGGGATTATTATTGTGAGTTCAAATTTTATATACTTATAAATTCCATTTATCAAGTAGCTAGATATTGTACTAGCACAAAATGTTAAACTCATTTATATGCAAACGTACTGCAATAGTACGACTAATCAAACATTTTGTTCATTATACTATTACAAAGAGTTAAACCACTTTCCTAAATGAAAAGTGTTGTTGCAATAAAAGCAGATTTACAATTGAAGTGCAAATAAAGAGCAGTTCATTCAATTTTAACGGGAGTGGAATAAGAGGTGATTGTCAGCCTTGGATACAGACTTGGCAACTTAGCGATGAATTTTGCGACATGGCGACCAAACTTGGTGAAAAGTAATAGTTTAGTGTTTCCGAAGTTTAGAAGCTCTACCATCAATAAGAGCCGATTTCTGGAATTTTCTGGGTTCTTCAACTGGCTTCTGGCGCAGAATAATCTCGAAAGTTCGCCAAATCACGACAGAAATTATTCAAACAGAAGAGACACACCCAAAGATCAATTGCATTCGGACATCTGTTCTGAACATTCGTTTCCGTTTAAATGGTTTATATTTATTCTTAAATGAGCGAAATTCTACTCTGTGGTGTTTTTAACGTTGTTTTACGACCTTTTTGAGGTATGAATTTGAGTATGATAATTTATTGGTTTTTTTCAAGAACAGTTTGAATAAAATGTATCTTTCGACAAGAAACTGTCCGTTTCTTTACAATTACTTTTTTCATATAAGAAAATCGACATTTTGGTAACAATATGGATAGAGACGGATATATTGGATCAGTATAATATGCGTAATACTCGCAAAAGTTGCAATGATTGATTGAAGATTTAGTTCACTAAGATTTTTTTTTTGTGTGTGTGAGTGTGTTTAAATATTTACTTAAAAATTAGACCCAAACAAATAGAAACGTTTACACTTACAGCTTTCATCTAAGCCATCTATTGTAATGCCTCAACGCATTTCTGCACCCACATTAAGACTAAATCTGCCTATTTTAATTTCCTCTGTTTACCTTCACAATTGTACCTCGAATTTTTGCAACTTCTTGTATAAGGGAGTTTTTCTCTTTGTGCAAGATGCACTTTTTACTTGTTTCTTTTCAAATTTCATTTTATTTGATACATTTCTCTTTTTACTAGCCATTCAATAAACTTATTACTATTAAGGTTCGAGATTCAATTGACTTGCTAAATAATAACATTTTATAAAATGATTTAAAAAAAAAGGGGGGGGGTAATATAGGGCGCCAACTGTAACTCTGCACACAGGCGTCTGACAATGCTGGCGCGCCTCTGGGTACGTTAAAAAGACAAAGCGATCGTTATTTTTTCGATCGAAATCTCTTTCATAACGATATTCCGTGGTAGAGCAATTCTGCCCTACGAACGTTATAATCAAACGAGGTGGGAAAAACTGCGTTCGAGGTTAACTCTTTCATCCAATCAGGACGAAGCACGTCGTTTGTTTTATTGTGATTACAAGTGAGTAAGAGAGAGCAGACGATGATCGCCATGTTTTGTTAAATATAGGTTGTTTGTTTGTTGTGAAAATGAAAAAAATAAAAAGTAAAGACACAGTGTGGATTCTTTTATGTGTTGTAGCAGAGCAGTTTTCCAGTTCAATTTAACTGTATCGTCTCGATGAGAAGGAAATTTAAAAAGGCCAAGTAAATTTTTATATTAGACTGGCTGTTAAAATGAAATCGGCCACACAATATAATTATTTACTCGGCAAAATAAAGAGGAAGTATCACTTTCTAAAGATTCAAAATAATATATTTATTTTATTTACATGGTATGTACTCATGTTTTAATTATTTTTTCCCAAAATTAATTTTTAAATATAGTACGTACAATGCACCTTGTTTGAACTATTTTTTTGTTTAAGTGCAATTGAAATATTTGATATTTGGATATATTTGAGTAAAATTAATTAAACTGTAACACTAATTCAGTGAGTAAAACATAAAAATATTTTTCTTTATTTATAAATTTATTTTTACTTAAATAATTGAAGTTAAAATTTATATAGCTATTGCCTATTGAAATGATATAAATATATAAATATTGATTTGAATTAATGTGATAAAATTTGTTCGATTTTATTAAATTAAACGGGAATTTCTTTTAATGATATTAGATCTTTTCTTTTTAAAAAAAGAAAAGAAAGTATATTATTATAAAGTATATAAATGTTTGATTTACACTGTATATACCAATTTCTAGAAAATTATTTGTATATTTATATGAAAAGTACGTTTGTTAATTTTTTACATAAATATATGAATAATATATTGCTTTCTAAAATATATTAAGCTTTAAAGTTGTTTAGATTTACTAAGCCCAAAATATTAAATAGAAGTATGCAATTGTTTAGAATTATTCAAAAAAAAAAAAAAAAAAAAAAAAATATTTACAAATACAGCTGAAATTTTTATAATTTTAAAAGTTTTTATATTATTGATTTTTTCTAATTTAGTAAATAAAACATAAAAATATTTTTCTCTATTTATAAAGACATTTTTATTTAAATATTTGAAGTTAAAACTTATAAAGTCATTGTCTATTGAGATGATAAAAAATATTTAATGAGTGTTTTATATTAATATAAAATTTGTTTGATTTTATTAAATTAAATGTGAATTGTTTTTAAATAATGTTTTAACTTTTTACCCCCCCCCCCCCAATATATATATATATATATAGAAGTTTGATTTAATCTGTATATTAATTTCTAGAAAATTATTTGTAAATTTATATGAAAAGTACATTACTCAATTTTTTACATAAATGTATATGATGAATAATGCATTGCTTTTTAAAAAATATTCAGCTTTAAAATTGTTTAGAAGATTTACTATACCCAAAATATTAAATTAAACCATAAATTTAAATAATAAACATTAAATCAAAAAATTAAATTATGTATGCAATCGTTTAGAGTCATTCAAAACAATTACTTAAATATATATAATAATAATAATAATAAATAAATAACTAGGTTCTCAAATACAGTTGAAATTTTCATAATTTTAAAATAATAAAGTTTGTATTTTATTCCGTTTTTACTTTATTTAAATTTGGATATGTGTGGGAAAAAGTGATTCATTTTTGTTTGCATTCTATGTATTTTAAGCTTTGCTAACATTTCTTTAACCAAGTTTCCTTATTTCATAAATCATAACTATTTCTTAAAAAAAAAAAAAAAAAAAAAAAAAAAGCATGATTAAACACCTTTTATAATACCAAAAGGGCGCGCAATATTGTATGTAACGAATACAAGAGCCACTTAACGACAGCCTTAGAGCTCTCGAAAAATAACAAAGATAAATATCGCTAAAATTTCGATCGCAACAGCCCAGAATACCAAATTATCGTTATATTCCGAAGATCGTTGAATTCCGAAGGAATATAACGAAGCGAACAGGCCATAATAGACCCACTGGACAAGGTCGTAAACGAATGACAACTGCTTCTGAAGATCGATATTTGGCACTAACTGCCCATCGTAACAGGAAATCTACTGCTCGCCAGTTAATTTCAGAGATTGTAGCCGCCCCTGGAACTGCTGTATTACGGCAAACGATATACAGAAGGCTTAATGAAAGAAGCCTTTATGCCAGAAAGCCAAGGGTATGTGTTTCACTGTCTTCACAACAGAAGAGGGATCACTTTAATTGGTGCAAAGAAAATCATAACTGCAGTCAACACCAATGGTCCCATCTTCTGTTTACTGATGAGTCGAGGTTTAGTTTTACAGGTGATTCTAAACGTATTTACATATGGAGGGAGTCAGAAACATGAAATTATCCCTCAAACATAATGGAGCATGACCGTTTTGGTAGTACAGGTGTGATGGTATGGAGGGGGGAATAATGATCAATGGACGTACGCCCCTACACGTTTCCGGCAGTGGATGTGTGACCGGCGAGAGGCATCAGGATGAGGTGCTAGAGCCTTATGTCAGACTTTTCAGAGGTGCATATGGATCTGACTTTTTATTTATGGACGATAATGCTCGTCCACATCGAACAAAGCTCTTTGACGAATTCCTTGAAAGTGAAGGCATGGAGCGAATACCGTGGCCAGCAAAGTCTCCTGATCTTAATCCAATAGAGAACTTACGGGACTACCTTGAACGAGCAATTGCACGTAGATATCCTCCCCCTAGAAATGTAAATGTTCTGAAAGCGCCACTACTTGAAGAGTGGAGCTTAACTCCCCAAACTGTGGTTAACAACGTTATTGCCAGCATGAAAACACGTTGTTATATGTGTGAACAAGTCAGGGGAGATCATATTCCATATTAAATTCGAAAGGCTTAATTCTGTTCTGCGTTATTCCTTTTTTTCTGAGCTCTCTTTGTCACATTTTATTACCATTTTTAATGTTTCATACTACAATTTTATATTATATGCAATGCCCTTAATTTTTTCCTTTGTTATTTATGTGTCATAGTGTTATATAACATTCCATAAAAAATCACAAGATCATAGTTCAGTTTCTGAGAAATCCGTGAATTTATGCATGTAAAGATAATTTTGGACATGAGTGTACATAAATATTTCTCTAAGGTTATTTTGATCCTATGCGAAAAAGTGCTGTTTTTTGCTGGTGATGGTAATGAATTTTTCTACGGTAAAATTTGCATCAGCTTTAGAAACATTTTGGCATAAAACAATCAAAGTATATTGTAAGTCTTATATAACATTATGGTATAAGCGATTTTTTTTTCAAAAAATAAAAAAAGAAAGTCATGAATGCAAGTTCTTCTCATTTTCAAACTTCCGAGTATGCACATTTTGAGTAAGCACAGTTGAGTATGCACATTTGAGTATGTACATTTTGAGCACATGTTAAAAACGACCCATTAGCGGCAGCGAATAAAAATAGGCTTTTAACTTAATGAAAGACAACGTAGAAAAGAATGATCAACATTCAGTAACAGCGCATTTTTCCGATGAGTGCGATGACTCAACGAAGACATCTAACCAATTCAGAAGCTTAGAGAGTTGATGGTTGTAAAAAGAGGGGCCAAACACAAGCTGAAATAGCATAAACCGCAGGAATTTCACAAAATATGTTTTACACTATCTGTTTTTTTTTTTTTTTTAACATGGAAATGCAAACCGATGACAAGGGCAAGTTCGTAGACATGCAAAAATGCTCAATGAAATCGACATTGAATGCTAAATGCTCGGAGACACTGAAATATGAATGCATCTCTTCTTCAACAACACAATCTCTCGTCTACTGGCACCTTATTTTCGACTGAAGCTGCCCGACACCGGATTCACGCTATCGCAATAGTTTTGAGCATCTCATCCCTGTATCGGGACCGGTAAGAACATCATTTTGAAAGATGTGTTTCGATGAACCTATCAGTGAAGATGACAGCATAAACCATCACCCCCCCCCCACACACACACATACACACATCGCTAAATCAGACACTTCCGTGCACGAACGTCGGTCGTTCACTCTACGTCAAACTATGCCTGTTATCATTATAAACAGAAAAAAAGGACTCGACAGAGAAAAGAAAATTCGGAAGGTATTTCTGTTCTGTGTTCACATGCTCTGTTGCCCACTTCCTACGAGCGCGGCGATGCTTTGCTGTTAACGTAACACATATAATATTGGTCGTTGAGCATTCAGACATACAGTGTGGAGACGGTTTCAATAGTTTGAGTCGAAACTGTGGTGCCAGTTGCCGAGGGAAGTATTTGTTTAAGAATTGTGGCATTCATATTTTGTTGTCTCTGAGCCGTTAGCGTTAAATATAGACCTTCACTGCGCACTGTTGCACGTCTGCGACTTTCCGTGGATTTCAGCCGGCATTTTCATTCTCCAGAAATCGGTTGCAGATTTTAAAAATCACGAAACTCTCGTGGCTTCGGCTACTTCGGTTTGTGTTTGTGACTCCCCTCTCTTACCGTACAACAATTCTTCAAGCTTTTGAATCGGTTAAATGGAGGCATCGAAACAACGCACTTACTGAATATCGACCATTCTTTTTCGCTTTGTGTTTCATTAAGTTGAAAGCCAAATTAAAAAAAAAAAAAAAAAAAAAAAAAAATCTGGTATAACAAACAATTTTTCATTTCTAAGTTCATCTATAAAAAACTCCGAGTTTTGGGCGTAAGTTTTTGAGCGAAACAAAATTCTTATAAATATTTTAAATGCATATATATATATTTTTGTGTGTGCAAATTTTGGAAGTTTTTAGGGCTCATTTACATGCATATGTTACCATTTTTAAGTGCATGTAATACACTGCATACTTATAAAACACGTACACTAACATCAGACGTTAAAAATTTCGCTTTGTATTCAGGGAACCAGAAAACATATAATTATACAAAAACAAACGGCGAAATTTAAAGAAAAAAAACAACAACACATTATTCAATATATGGATATTAGAAATTAACTTTCATTCCAGATCTGTTTTCTTGTATAGGGTGAAATAGAGTAAAGCATTTCTACCAATTACATTCAATAAACAAGAAGGGAAAGTCGTGAGGTACGCATTGATTATTAACACTTTTCGAAATGTATATAATTGTTGTATCGTATAATTTTCAATGTTCTTTACTTACGTAATCACACAACAGACAGTAGTTCTGAAAAGTATACAGATAGACTAACTGAATTCCTAATCATCCTCAAACATTGTTAGAAAGTGTTAAAAAGACTTAACAAAAAAGAAAACGCAGCCCTTAATATATCTGAATATTTTACTGTAGCCTTGTAACTTTAGCAAAATCATATTCCATACAAAATATTATTTTAGCATATTAACAGTAAATGCGAATTTCTTTATGATTTTTACAATAGGAAGTTCTTTAAACGTAATTTATAAAAATGTCTGTCCTAAAATGCATTGGCATTTATTTGTGTTTCCTTGTACACAAACCAGTTGCACAGGACCTATTAATGCCATTTTAAATAGGGTACATTACATAATGAACTTTATTAATCTATATTTCCATAGTGAATTTGAATAACATATATAACATTTTAAAATTCCGAAAATATTTACGTACATTAGGGTCGGGCAGACGGACAGATTGAATTCATATTTGATATCATCATCATTGAAATCACACAAATTGAAATCATATTAACACTTAAAAAATGTTTAAAAGTGTTAAATCACTTACCGTAAACGAAAATGCAATTCCAGCAACTATTCAATAAAGCCCTCCATGTAACTGAATATTTCTGTCTGGCTCTGTAAATCTAATGCTAATTATACTACATTCTGTGTAAAGCATATTTTTGTGCATATGAATAACATATTTCAATTCTATTAAGATTTGTTCGAAGTAAAGTTATTAAAATTTGGTTTATATGAATACCTCTCATCGAACGAATGCTTCGGAATATTTTGGGTGTCCCTGTACACAAACCAGCGGTGGTATTTACTCCATTTTCTACAGCAAACATCCAATAGTAAACTTAAATAACATATTTCAATGTCATCGAATTTTGTGTAATATAAAGGAATTAAAATATTGTTCATAAAAATGCCTCTCACCCAAGAAAACGGATCTGCAGATCCATTTTCTTGGATGGGTTGAAAGAGAGTAAAGCACTTCCACCAATTACATTCAATAACAAAGAATGTCTTCGTTTAACTGTTGGCAGCGTTGAATGTCTTCCATAAATTATGCAAAATTTAGTGCATTCAATATTTAAGGCTAAAACACACCTGTATTTACCAAGGGAAATAATTTTGATAAAAACTAAAATTCTAATAAATTTTAACTGCTGTTTGAACTGCCTAGAAAAAATAGAAGAAATGGCAAACACTTTTAACGCCTACCCTATAAACATGCATAGTTTTGATTATTCTGTAACGCTTTTAGAAATTAGAAGTCTAATTGGAAAAAAAAATATTTTCTGTTGGAATGTAATGTTGTAAATGGAGAGCATTCTTGGCTACGCATACGATAAACATTACGGTAAGAATCATTTAACATTTTATACAATTGAATACATTCCGTTTTAAAAGAAAGAGAAATTTCTGCTACAGTAATTTTTGAGTAATTTTTATTTTTACACTTGTAATACTGACATTACATAATTAAAGTATAATATAAAAAAAAAACTAAATAAATATAAATGAGAAAAAATATCGAAAGTCGATATATGTTAATTTTTATCGAAAGAAATGTTATTGTAAAAGAAATTGCTCCACCTGAATGTTTAATCTAAAATATAGAATTTCAAAAAAATATTTAAAATGTTTCTGTGGACCGAAAGTAAAGGACTCAGAGTACTAAACTTTGCTTCGGTAGAGATGAAATATATAAAATGGAAACACGCATATATATATATATATATTTAAGAACCTCCGTCTATCACGTCGTGAAGCAAAATATTTTCTCAAAGTTATACCATTTCCAGAACTCATGTTTACCGATGATCGACGGCAAATAACACTCGTATATAAAATGCCATGAAAATTTACTTTTACATTTTTAAAAATTATTTTCTTTCCTCTCTTGTTTTTTTTTTTTTTTTTTTTAATTTAGAATAAATAATTCAGTAAATCTGTTACAGTAAAAACAGAAAGTGAAATAAATTTATTTTGCAAGGAAGTATTATGTAAAGGAGGTCTTTCTAATTAAATAAATATATATATATAAACTAATATTATTTATAAAATGTATTCTGACGATTGAACCATTTTTGTTATGATATTGCGTTGAGAGAACTGTAAATGTGAAGCCGTAAATATACACGCTACTTAAGAAAGCTTAAGATTTCTTATAACACAAAACAGAAAATACAAATAAATTTGAAAAATGTATAAATTCTCAAAATATCCTTTAATATCGTGTAAATGACAAACACAAATACATAAAAAAAAAGAAAAAAAAATTGAAATTCTAAATACATCAATTATGTAGAAATTAAAATGAACTCAAGTAGCACATGAACGTTCTCTAAGCGTCTAATAACGGTTACAATGGTGTTCAAACACCGTCTTCGTGGCAAAGGAACGTTCTACTCGACGTTCAAGTATTATTCAGAACGTTCTAAAAAAGTGTGTTTTGTATTGGTATACCATTCATAAAACGTACATCTTCAGTTTTATGAAAAAACGTTAAGTGTAACACCGTCATAACACGTTCTATTTCAGTGCAATTTTAACGAATATGACAAAGTGCTCTATTTTCCGTAATAATGTATAAAAAAAACAAAAAAAAACACGGCATCTGTTAACCACTATTACACGTATTATATGTATTTTTTGGAGATAATATGATCAGAAGATATAAAAGTGACCTAAAGAAGTGGAAACCTAACATTTTTCTGGTAAGAGAAACTTTATACACATGTTAAGACATATAAAACGAAGCTTACATATAGCAAGGTAAAAAATAAGGGGGGGGGGGGAAATGGTAGAGTTATTTTTTGAAACACCAATTTAAGAGATCTACCTAAACTTCTGACGTACCTAAACAGAATGGCTGTTAATTTTCCTCTAATAACTACGTGATACATAAGAAAGAAATGGATTTATATAGCAATATTTAAAAAAATCGTTAGAGCCATTTTTTGAGACACCAACTTTTATCGAAACTTAATTATTGACCGGAAAAAATAATTACATAAAAAAGGATATTTAAAAGTGAGTTAATATGGCGAGTTTAAAAAAAATCCGTACAGCCATTTTTAAAGGAACGCCCTTGCGAGACCTGAAATTGAGCTATTTATACAGGACGGTTGGTTGTTACTATTTAATATATATATATATATATATTTCACAATGATTAAAAACAATTCCCAATGTGTACATTTATACGAAATTTTGCCCAATGTTATCAGATAAAAAAAAAAAAAAAAGATGAAATGGGATGATTTAATATAAATAGTTTTGAAATGAAATAAAAATATAGAAGTTACAGTAAGAAAAAAGTAATATGAACATTTTGATAATAATGGACATTATCTAATTTAAAGGGATAATTTTAATAATATTTTAAGCATCGAATTTGAACTGTATCTATTGTTTATGTCTTGCATCTTAAACTATCCAGTTTTAAATAGCACTTTTATTAAAGGAATTTTTACCGTTGATATACAATGTTACGATGATATTAGGTCGTTGCAAAAGTTCGTGCGGTTTTTTATTGCTTCATTTCATAAAAATACATCAAATCAAATGACAATTTTTAATCAAAATACTCTCCATTACTTTCTACAACCTTTGCCCATTTTTCGGGAAACAAATGTATATCCCGGCGATAGAAGCTCTCGTCTTTGGAGGCATTAAAATGATCCACGTCCGCACGAACTTTTGCAACGACCTAATATATATAACATATGCACTTTACGAAGATCTAAAATAACATTGTTCGTGGTGACCGAAATATTTTTAGACCAAATTCAAAATTTTTTTCAAAATAAAGGCTGGGATTTCTTTTACATAAAACGCTAAACAGATTGTTAAAATCCTTTTAAAATGAAAAGTTAAACTAACTTATGTAAAAAATAAAAATAAAAATAAAAATAAAGAAAAAAATAAAATAAGAGAAACTTTGCATAATTTTAAAAAGTATGGATTGAAATAAAATAAATTTTGAAAAACCACTAACAGTGACCACTGCACAGACCTAGGATTCTATCTCATTCTTACTATTTATAGATTTTTACAGAGACGCACAAGTGCATACCGATACATACTACACTAAAACAAAAAATATTTGCATTTATTTAGTATTTTTATACTGCACAACTACAAAAACATTTGCATTTAAATTTATTTTAGTACACATATCTTGTTCATTTCATTTATCTCCTCATAAAATTATTGTGTCTCATATTTGTTATTCCTAAAAAACAAAAAAATCTCCAGAAAATTTGCTGTCACAGAAGAGTATATATTTCTTCTGTATTTAGGGTATTCAATTTAAAATATAATACTGTAATATTTTAAAATTTAAAAAGGCTTAATAAGTAAGTATAGAAGGAAAATTAAAACCGTATCCTTTGATGCAGTTCATTTATATCTTATTTTAAAAAGCTATATTTTAAAAATAAATTATAAAGGACATTATAACATCAATTCTAAGGAACTTTTAGAATGTCTTCTTTTTAAAAGGAAGTTGTGTACATTTTAGATCGATTGCAAATACTCTTTTGATGTACAAAATAAAATTTCTGCAAGATAAATAAATTTCAATAATATGGAAAGCACAAGTACCTTATTTATTTAAAATATAGAAGAAAGAAAACTAATTCTGAAGTTAATTTGTTTGCTCTTTTATGCGAACAATACTTAACATATAATATTCTTTTGAAATAAATTTTACCTACATTTATTTTAAAGATTTAAATTTCGTTGATAAATGAGAATAAACATTATCAGATAAGTTGCCAAAAATCTTTTTTCAGAATAAAAGTTTTGCTTTTCCAATAGAATGTCTTTCAATTTCCATTTGAATAGCATGTATCATAGTAAGTTTAAGCGAAAAAGATCGTACGAAAGCACGCATAAGACTTTTTTAGACAAAAGAATCTTTTTTGTCCTCTTCTGAAATACATTTTCTTACTCGTTGTAAATTCAGAGGACGATCTTTCATAAAATGGGAGAGACAAACGCGCCCTATATAAAAAAATTACCTCGCCCCCTTTTTATACATCACGATGTTAAGATTAATGTATTGAACTTGAGTTCTTTTTCTAGAGAAAAAAAAAAATATTTCGGAACTGCTTTTAAGTGTAAAACCGAATTTTTCGAGAATGTTTCCCACTTTTTAAAAATGTATATTCTTCAATACAAAGAGAGTTCCTGTTATAATAAATTCTAACGTAAAATGAGATTTTTAATTAATAAAATATATATATATTTTTTTTTTAGATTTTGGAAAGAAATTTGTGATTACCGTCTTGGAAAGGAATATTATCATAAATATTTTACTTACACTTAAATATAATTTTATTAATAATCGTAAGATTCCCTCGTTCGAAAGGTGTGGATAGTAGCTATAATTATTCTTAAAAGTTCCGTCTCTATGCTATGTAGTGAGTAACAGATACAGGTATGTAGGATTGTTTTAGAAGGACTCAAAATCGACTCACTGCTAAATATAAATTAATTTTAATATCTATAATAATTTATGTAAAATAAAACCGTTGTCTTTAGGTTATGCTGTTATTTATATGCGTGTACATTTAGTTAATTGAATTATAATCTTTAATTAGAAAAAAAAATACTTTTTAGTAAGTAATATCAAAGCTGGCATGTTAAGATTTCTTTTACTTTGATTGAAACTCAAATCCCTTGTATGGTAGAAAACATAATAGGTTTATCTCATTCAAAAACAAAATTTATTTCTTTTTTAATTCAAATTCTGATTTTTTCCCCCACTCTTTGAATAGGTCGCCTTTTATCTTTGTAATATTTTAAAATTTAAATATTTTATTTCAATAGGTAAACTCAGTGCTCCAATTTTCAAAATAAATAAATATTTTTTTTCAAGTTTGTGAGCAATTAAACACAAATAAATATTTATTTATATTTAAATGCTCCCTAAAACAGAAAGCGATGTGTTCAAAGAGTGGAATTTGAGAAACTTTTTCAAATAATATATTTTTATAATACAAAGCTACAAATCTCACAGGATTACAGGGAAGAGAGAAAATCCGATTGAGGTTCATCTTTAAGAATGAAAGTTGCTTTCACTTACTCCTATGATAATATTGTTTAAAATCCAAATTTGAATGTTCAGTTTTTACTAGAATTACACGTTTTTAAATCTCCTTGGTATGGAAATGAAGCATTTAGTAGTTGGTCTGTGAGTCTCTTATAACCATCACTTGAAAAATAAAATAAAATAAATAGTTCAAATTTAGTATTTTGATGATCATCTGGGAATACGGGGCGTGCCGATTCCGGCGTGCTAATTCCGGCCGTAGTCAAAATCCCTCTTTATAAGGGATTAAAGTGTTCAAGGAATTCGTCTTAAAAGGATTATTTTATACTTGGCCCACTCCCTAAAGTATTTTCACCGGAAATGTAGTCAAGGTGTATTTTAGCGATAAATTTACTAGTTTTAAGTAATTTGAAAAAATTCCATTTACACGATTTTTCTTCCCATTTGCGCGAATAAAGTAAAAATACAAGAATAGTACGAGTTACATGCGTTCTCAGATTCCTACACAGCAAGGTAGAGGTGTCCAGTGATATTTTTTATTTTGTTTTTATGTGCGCGAAACGTATATACGTACGTTATACTGATTGCTGCGAAAACGAGTTACCAGCGTTTTCCGATTCATGCACAGCAAGGTAGGGGTGTCCAGTGATGTTTTTTTTTTGGTTTTAACATGCGTGGTAGTGATTGCCGGAGAACCAAGTTACGGCCGTTCTCAGATTCATGCACAGCGAGATAGGGGTGTCCAGTGATATTTTTTATTTTGTTTTTATGTGCGCGAAACGTATATACGTGCGTTATACTGATTGCTGCGAAAACGAGTTACCAGCGTTTTTCGATTCATGCACAGCAAGGTAGGGGTGTCCAGTGATGTTTTTTTTGGTTTTAGCATGCGTGGTAGGGATTGCCGGAGAACCGAGTTACGGCCGTTCTCAGATTCATGCACAGCGAGATAGGGGTGACCAGTGAATTTTTTTCTTTTCGTTTTTCGTCCGTGGTAGGGATTGCCGCGGAACAGAGTTACGGGGGTTTTCAGATTATCAAGTCAAAAAGGACGAAATCGCCTGCACGCCCGGTCCTGCAATTTCTGGTCGCAAAAATGGGAATTTTTTAACACTTTAATCTTCTACAAAGAGGAATTTTGACTATGGCCGGAATTGGCACGCCGAAATCGGCACGTAACCGAGAATACTACTTAAACAATTTGACTGAAATTGGTAAATTTATAATAGTACTGTGGTAAATTTTCATTATTATTATTATTATTCTTATTATTTAAGTTCTCATAGTTTAACAATTTTAAATGTTTTATGTATGTAGGTTCTGTAAGTATAAACAGGAGATTGAAAATGGGTGACTAAAATATTATAACAGTTTCGTAAAAGAAAGTTATGAGGGGCTTACCAGATTTTTACTTTCTCTTATAGGGTAGAGAAAGTATTGTTTTAGGGTCAAATTTTCGGACCGAGATTTTGTCATACTTACACGTTTTGAGATCCCCTGAATCGAAAAAAACATGTTTTTAGCGACTGGTCTGTGTATCGTGTGTCTGTTGTCAGCATATCTTAAGAACCAATAGCAGCAGGAAGACCAAACATGGTATTTTATATCTATATCGTATAGAGATGCTACACTGAACGTTTCGTTGAGATCAAGTAAAGGGTTCGTGTACAGTAGGGTGTATCGAAAAAAAAATTATTTCAAATTTCCAATAGTGCAGAAAAGTCGCCTTATGCTATTGTTAGTATGTGTGCAAAATTTTTTTGATATGAGTTAATATCTTCAGTTGATTCTAGGGTCTTTCATTAAATAAAATTCGTAATTTTATCGTTTTTTTAATTTTTTTTTTTTTTTTTAAATAAAAAATTGGAGTCCTTAGTTTCAACAGAGCCTAAAAATTGCCATATGGTATCTTTAGAGAGAGTGCAATTTTTTATTGATGTGGATCAGTGGCTTGAGTTTCCTGTACGGGTCACTTATCTGGCCAAATTCGCTCATTTTAATGATTTTCCTTTAACACTTCTACGACTGTAATTCTTTTAATTATGGTTATTACTATTCACTTTTTTATGAAAGAATTGATCCGTACTTCCATTACATCCTTTTCAACCTGAATGTTTTATTGTTTGCATTTTAATAAACAATTACTAGAATAAGTCATTGTGGATACTGTAAAAAAAATTGCAGCACAATTTACGGGTTTTTGCCTGTCAGCAACAGTTCGGCCAAATACACTTTAATTAATGTTTTGCCTATAATTTATTTTGAATACCATTTTATCTATAAATCAATTTTTGTATTATTCTTTTGAAGATATATGTGCTGCAAACGATCAACCCATTAAGTGTTAAGCCCGTCTTTTTCCGTCATGCATAGTCAAAATAAAAGGTTGGTGTGGCTAAATATTGAAATGTACGTTTTTTTTTTTTTTTTTTTTTTTTTTTTTTCCCGAGAAAATAAGATTAATAAATATCCATAGTATACAGTACCACATTCTCATATTTGTATTGTGTCACAGTATTAATTCTTTGAATAATTAAACAGATATACCGAAAAACGGCTAACGCTGAAAGGGTTTTAATGAAATTTATTATTTAAAAAAAAAGTGGTAAAAGACTGTTAAAAACCTTGTGGTATAGCGGAAAATATCAAGTCATATCAGAAAAACGGGTATGCCCGTCCTGTAGGTAAAAAACAATCGTGACCGTAAAAATTAAACGGGCGAAGGCACGTAAATTTACGTTTTTTTTTTTTTTTTTTTTTTTTTTTTTTTTTTAAACGCGTTGCACACTTGCACAAATGCATATTTTGTTCATACAAAAAAAAGGTAATAGAAATAACCATAATTAAAAAAATACAGTCGTATAGACGCGTTGAAGGAAAATCATTAAAATGAGCGAATTTGGCCAGATAAGTGACCCATAGAGGCAACTGAAACTGAAAGCATTGACCCACATCAATAAAAATGTGCACAATTTTTAGGCCCTATTGGAACTAAGGATTCCAAATTCTCAGTTTAAAAAAATATTGAAAAAAAAACGATAAAATTACGAATTTAGTTTAATGAACCCATAGTCAACTGAAGATCAACAGATACGGGATCAACTCAGATCAACAATATTTTGCACTCATACTAACAATAGCATAAGGTAACTTTTCCACACTATTGGAAATTTGATATCAGACTTTTTTTTTTTTTTTTTTTGATACATTTTGATACACCCTAGTGTACAGGTCCGTCGAAAATAATTCAAATACATTAAGTCTATGGGCGAAAGTTCTGGTAAGTATATTTTAATTTCTATAGGTTACCCTAAACAAAATGGAATGAATTTTTTATTTTACATACAACAAAGCCTGTTTTTTGTAGATTGTGGCATGGAAATTATTCGTTATTCGTTTACAGGGCTACCCAAGGTATTTGAATTTATTTGGGCTATGCTCGGAAATTGCTAGAAGTGTATTTCATTTTGTGTTTTTTTTTTTTTTTTTTTTTTTACAAAACTAAAGTTAAGTGCACAGCGACGTGTATATATGTTTAGTAGACAATATATAGGCCTACCCAAAATTAAACTAAACCTTCATTTCTATTCAATGTAATTGATGCAAGCGCTTTATTACATTTTACTGTGTCGTCGAGCATTGCTCAGGAAGGAAAATTACTTTTTCATGCCCATACTGTAAATAAATTATTTTTTGAATTTCGGTTTCCCACTCTCCGTTTTTTCTATAATATCACGTTTCGAGGTGCCCTGAATACGAAAATAAAATTTTTAGTGTTTGATTTCTATGTGTATCCGTTATCAACATAATTTAAAAACTAGTATGTTGTGGCCACCACAAGACTTTATTCTATATTTTCCTATACAAATTCCCTCAGTAACAATAAAAAAAAACATTTTTTTCGTTAAAAGTAAAAAAAAATCGATAACTTTGTAAAAAATTATCTCAGATTTATAGTTCAACCATTCGTTTTAAAGGTATTGACGAGACCTTTTGAAAGATACCCATCTTGAAAATTTACCTACCCCCCCCCCCCCCGGGGAGGGGAACAGATGCCCCCCATGCACAAAATTTTTTTCCTAGTTAACTACTACCCTTATCAATATTTCATATTAATTTCACAATCACAAGTTTAAAATAACTCCCATTATGCACATTTATACGAAATTTTGTCCTATACTGCCATGTTAAAAGTTTACAAAAAAAACGACCACAGCGCCACCTGTTGAGCGATTGATCCCCAAATCTAATCAGCAGCCGTTTATGTCAGGGTGCAACTAAATACCAAGTTTGGTTAAATTTCATTCATTGGTTTGTGAGTACTGTCTACAGAAATCGTGACACAGACAGACAGATAGACAGACATTTTCTAAAACCTATCAATTCGTGTTCAAGAATCCCAAAACGTGTAAATCCATCAAAAAACGGATTTCGAAAATTTTCACGAATCCAAGACTTTCTTTATATTACATATAGAAGAAAGTAACAAGCGACAGCTAGAAATTCGAATTTCCTATTTTGATGTTTGCTTTTTGAAAAGTTGATAAAGATTAGCAAGTTTCGCGACAAATAAATAGCAGCTTTAAATTTTTTTTTAAATAAATGTAGACACTATAATTAAACGGGTGATTGAACTCATGCATAATTATATGTTAAATAAAACCGTCCGTAAACCTCTTTTAGCTTATTTTTAAAACTAGATTGAACTCTATCTTACCTTATTTATTTTACGTCTAAATCTGCAAACTGTCTGTGTAGTATTGATATGTAGGGTAAGAGAAAGTCATGTGAGTGACACACTAGATTATTTTTTAATAGAATCGTGTACTTGGTTTAAATGTATTATGTGATTTAGGAATAGTAAAATTTGATCAGTGTTAATTTTTTTAAACAACACTAGAAACAAGTATTCAAACAAAACTTTATAAATATCTTTTTCAAGTATAACACATACTGGTCAGTTGTACTATCTATAGTAGCTAAAATTTTAAAATGCTATTTATGTAACAATCCTGAGTATTTTTTAAGTCTTATATAAATGCAGTCATGGGTAATGATTGTTTATTTAAATGGTAATAGTCAGAATGGAATAATTTAAAAACAGAGATATATGTTCGATAGCTTTTACTTTTTATTTTTTTATTTTTTTATTTTTATTTATTTACTTATTTACTTATTTTTGATGAATCAAAAAATTGTAATCAGATAGTATATAAACTGCGAAAAATTTCAATTTATTTTTTATTTTATTTATTTATTTCGTTAAAGAACACACATAGTTAAATTAGTTAGAGAGTTAAACGTAGCACAATCCATTATCAGGCGAAAAAAAAAAAAAAAAAAAAAAAACATGCATTAGTGCAGTGCTGTTGTCATGTAGTACTCGTGCCTGAATATTTTCACCCCACTATTTCGAAGAAAAGTAATTGTTGGGAGTTTTTGGTGTCTGCTTAAAAAGATTTTATTCATCATCATTTAACACCAACATTTTGGTCCCTTATGTTTTTGTAATATTAAATTTATATCTTTATCCGAAAATATTAATTTTAAGACCTCAAAAGTTACGTTTATTTCATGTTATTTGCCTGACAAAATTTGTAATAAGATCTCAAATAACAAAGCTCACTTTTTCTTTTTTCAGAACGGGTTAAATTCATTTACCAGAGATCTCTTAGTTGTGCATTCTTTTTATTTTCATATTTCCCGTTAATTTCCTTTGTCGTCTAACACAGAAACGTATTCATTGAAAGGAATTAGAATGACAGAACAAGTAAGGAGCGTAACTCACGACAGTGGATTTATTACTTTTTCTTCATCGATAATGAACCTTATTTCCAAGTGTGAAATCATTAATATCGAAATGAATAAAAGAAAATCTTTACTGAGAATGTAAAATGCGCGTAAGAGTAAATTGTTATATGTCACATGATTTAAATTATTATTTGCAAATTAGAAGCTATTTAATTAAAAATAATATGGCGATCAAATTGAATTTTTATTGTACAAAATTAATAAATACTTCGTTTTAGAAAGAATCGAGAATTGGCGTATATGTTTCGATTTTTTTTTTTTTCTGATTTTTGATGAATCATTTTTCATCGATTTAAAATGTTTTAAAATTAATTTTGAAAATATTAAATTTATTATTTATTAATATTATATACAAACGTGGGTAAATTATTAGAAAATTTGTGACATTTTCATTTTTTTCTTTTTACGTATTTTATTGTATGCAATAATTCCAGAAAATTGATTACACTTGTTGACATAGTTTCTTTCTTTTTTTTTTTTTTTTTTTTTTTTTTTTTTCAGCAGAAGTTTAAAAGTGTTTATGACTTCAATGCGTCTGTTTTTCGCGATTTCATATCCATAGAGATTTTTAAAATTCTACCTAAAGAAAATCATAAACTGTATTTAACTGTCACATCATAAATACTTTTGAAAACATTCAGTGAAAAAAGGAGAAAATGTTAAGTTTTCTACAAGTTTTCTTAAATATTTTAAATCTGAAACAGCCGCATAAACTTTTTTTTAAAAATTAAATTAGTTTTATTATGTTCACAATTAAAACGCAAGTTCTCTTCGGAAATATTTTAGTATTAGTGTAGAATTGTTAATATAGTAAGTTATTAAGGTGACATCGTTAACTAAAAAATAACATTTATGTTCATGAGGATTTTTCATAGAGGATATTATCTAAGCACAAAAGCTATTATTTGCGTTTGTGATATACTAATAATATATTCTTAAGATATGAATTTATGAAATCAGTCAAGATCAATTTAGGAAAAAAAAAAGTAAATATAGTAATCTTTGCGACAAACTGAAACTCTATTTTATAAAGTGTGATTTTATAACTATATAAAAATAATGGATGTTTAGAATTTCAATATATTAAACTTTATATATATATATATATTGATAGATTTTAACCAGTACGAAACAGACTAGTTTTAAATTCTATAAGGTAATGCATAGAGAGTTTGCGCATATTTCAACAAAAAGTTATAAAAAAATCTAAATTTTTACTTTTTGCTGAACTGTTGTTGCGTAGCTTTGAAATGATCCTTCTTCTACGCATTTCTATTAATATTCTGTTGTTATACTGTGATTTAAAGCAACAGCTGTAATAAAACAAAGAGAGCTATTTTGCGCAATCTCTCCTTATAGGGTCGGAGAAATTGCACTTAATTTTAACTATAATTAAATTGTTAACAATGATAATTGCAATTAACTGACATTGGTATAAGGTTTTTGTAAACAAATTACTCGTAGGTATTTCAATTTAATAATTGAAAAAATAAAAAAAATAAATAAAGGATTAAAAATGTTTATTTAAAGAAAATAAATTAAGCACATAAAAAAACAAGACTACACAATAAAAAGTAATATTTAGTTACTAGATAATATGTTTAACTTAAAATTCATAAAGTTCCTTTTCAGTTTGAATGGTTTCTTATTTGTCTACCTAATCTGTCGTTGTCTATAATCGTGGCACTCCTTGTTATAAATGATTCAACTTTCATGCAACCACCTGCTACAAGTAAAATTTATAAACGACTGCATGGGAAATCATTTAATTTCAAAATGTTTTGTAATTTACCATTCTATAACAATTCCTAGAAAGGGTATTGAAAATTTAAGGAAACATTTTTAAAAAGAGACAGAATAACCACGTTTAATCTTAGAATGTTCAAGCACATTTAATTGGGCACTCCGCTATCGATATTGTAGAACTACCTGGAGTTTCAGAGCCTCCATTGTACTCTTTCCTGCCGATTCCATATGTGCGCAATCTCTCTTATCTTTACCTTACATACGTCTAAAGTTTTAAAATGTTTATACCTGACTGAAAATGTGTTGTGAAGTCATTGAATGCTTGATAGTAAAAACACTATGAATTCAAACAAAAAAACTCCTATTAACAATATTTGGTAATAATTGTAATAGTCCTTAAATGAGTGAAATAGTAATCTTAATATTTAATCTTAGATGTATCTTTATCTAAAGAGTAGTATTTCGTAATTCCTGTGTAATAACTGAAAAAAAAAATAAATAAATAAAATAAAAACTTTTAATTGTATGAAAAAAATCATGCAAATCAAAGTGGCAGACAAGTTTTCAGCCCAAGTCGCAAAAATCGACCTACCCCTTCGGAACTTTCCGTGGTTTTCTCTGAAATTCGTGTCAATACTGACTAGAATAACTTAGAAAGATCCCCTACGGTTTACACACGTGACCTATGTCTGTACCCCTTGTAGGCCTTAACACCGACACAATCATAAAAAATAGAAATGTGTTAGAAAAAAAAAATCTACTGAAAAAGTACCAAAAATATACTATCCTGTACAATTATTAGCAATTTTTACAGAGCGGCTTTTTTTTTTTTTTTTTTTTTTTTTTTTTCCCTACATATTTATAAATTGCTCGCATTCAAAAATGTTTTAAAATACGTAAAAAATTGTACATTGCACATAGTTTTTTTTTTATTTTTTTTAATGAATAGTATTAATTGGCTTTAACTTTCTTACTATTTTGTGCTATTTACCGATAAAAATACCCAGACGAATTTGAGTGTATTTCTTAGCTTTTTACTATCAACACATAGCTTTATGTGTGTCTGTCATTCAGTAATCTGTTATATTAAATTACAAGCGACTTTCTGTAAGACCAAAATGGCACGATCTGGGCATGCGCTGAAAGCTGTTCCTGTCTTTAGACGAAACCGGTGACCAATCGCTGAGAGCTTCTTCGAATACTGAGATACGAGCAATCTCTGAAACCTAAACCAATCAGAATACGAATTTGGCTCATGCCTTCTCGAGACTCGAGATCACGGCGTACGGATGATGCTAACTTTTAATATTGAATAAAAAATTCACGATTTTCTATATTTAAAAACAGTAATGTGTGTATGTATTATTATTATTATTATTTTATTTTTATCTTATTTCTTTTACTTAGTTAAAGTTTATATTTGTCACGAATTCTAGATTATTGTAACAATATTCTGATAGATAATTTGCTTAGTGTTCCTGTTAACATTTGTATGTGTTTATATTAAATGTTACTGTTTGCATTTTTTAATGTTTTGTGTGCGTATAGTATATTCAAAAGGATAGATTATTACAATTTTTCCCGAGATTGCACCTGATGAAAATTGCATCGAGCTTTATCAGTATTTCTGTATTGCACCGAAAATAAGTTTTTTATTATTAGTTGCTACCATTATGTATTTAGTTTATTTTTCAATTTTAATTGTAAATTGTATGTTTTGGTTGCATTATACAAATTGCTAAGTTCTTTTTTTTTTCCTTTTCTTATTTTCTTTACAATTTCCATCAGGTATATCTCGCAAATATTGTAAGCATATATATATTTTTGAATATAAGATATACATATGCAGCAGAACATTTTAAATAAGCATATAAAACCTAGAAAAAAAAATAAATAAAAGTAGTTTCTAGTGCTAAAAATTATACACAATACTCTAGAACTCATACAACGGTATGAACTTTACACATGGAAGAAAAATAAGGCAAAATAATGCGTATGCACTTTATTGTTAACAAAAAATAAAAAAGTATGTGATATTTCAAATTTAAGTGAGAAACTACATAATTTACTTTTTGAAAATTTCTTTTTAGAGAATTATAATTGCAAATCAAACATTTAAAAAAAAAAAAGTCAAATGTTATAAATGGAAATTTATTTATTTTATTCCTTTTTTTTTTTTTTTTTTTTTTCCTGACTAAGGACAGGTACTGCTTCAATATTCAGAATCTAAATTTTCATCAGAAAGGAAAAGGAATTGCTCATGTTATTACTTAATCCGTTTTAAAGTTTATTTTCAATTTGATTTTGAGCATTTAATGAGTGCAGTAACTGGAATAACCTAAATTATTTAACATATAATTATTGCAATTTTTAGCCTTCACACTTCGTAGTTGTTTGTTGATATAATAAATACTTCATATATCCTCATAACAAATATTTATATTTAACAAGTATTTTGAAATAATTAAATAATATTTCCTTTTTTTTTTTAAATCAAGAAATTTTATAGAAGTTAAAAAAAAAAAAAAAAACTACAGGCTTCAAAGCAATTAGTATATTACCCAACCGAACTTAAAAAAATGATGAAATACTCATAGAGCAATGTGAAAAAATTAGGGGGAAATCCCTCTTATGTATTTCTGAGTGAGATTTTTCCAAATATGGCGAGATTCTCGCAATCCCACCCTCTAAAAGGAACCTTGAATTAACTGAGCTGATCTGTACAGCATAGAAATACTTTAATTTATATTAAATTCCGAAAAATAATTTAATGGAAAGGAAATCAAATGTGATAGATACTTACATAAATATTTACAAGTTTTATCTATAATTATATTTTCTTACGAATTACACAATATGTTTCAAATAACTCACACGTTCTGTGAGAAAGTAATTTATGCTTCATACTAATTAACTAAAATTCCTAAATTGACAATTGATTACAACTAAAAAACGATATTTAAGTAGAGTTCTTCATGTTGCATAATTTTGCAGGCAAAAGATTAATCAGAATTCGAATGAAATTGTGTTCTGTACTTTGTCATTTTTTCCAAAACAATGCTTTACAAAAAAATGATTTTGTTGCAATTTGACCGCCACTCGTGTATGATCCGAGTTATGAGTTTTTTCTTTGATATTCAAATTATTTTTTATGTTATCTTCCTATATGGTCAATTAGAATCATTAATACTTACAAAACTTTAAATAAACACCATAAAATGCAATAAACTCGCAACAATTGTTTCGGGTCGAAAAAGCACACGACCCTTCATCAGGCGAACAAAGTAATCACGAGTGCTGCAGTCAAAGCGGCAACGCACCAAACCGTTTTTTAAGAAAAGCAAAAGGTAGAATGTAAATATAACTACTGGTGCCAGTAGAATTGTAAAGTAAAAACAAGAAAAATCAATGAGTAAAATTAAACATGTAAAAAAAATATAAAAATATAAAAAAAAATATAAAAATTAAACGAAAATCTAAATTACGTGAGTAATTTCTAAGCATCAGAGAAGAATGGAGTGGAAGAAATATCATTAACAAGATTTTTCGAATTTTTAAATGTATAAAATTCTTAATGAATATCCAAATGTTGAAGGCATTGGGGGTCACAGACTCGATGTGTGGCGAACGGGAAAACCACTACCGAAGGTAGTGGAAACTTTAACTTAGATTTTGACTGATTTCAATTTTTATTTATTTATTTATTTAATTTTGTTTATTAATAATGATATGGAATTTTCAAAATTCATTTCAATATTATAACCAGCGAAGCAGGCAAACCCTGGTAATAAAATATATATTACGTAAGAAATATTTATGTTATTACTTACATAATATTGTTACTTTAACATATATAACTTAAATATTTTCCGTACGTTTTGTACTTATATTTAAGGGCCACATGGGATTTTTTGTATAATGTTTGCGTCTATCATTTCTGAGGCTCTTTTACAGGGACACACAAAATAATTATAATGCATTTTGGTCTACAACAGAATACCTTTTACGTGTATATAAAACTTGCTACATTAAATACATGAAAACGAATTTAACATACATTATTATGTTGATACAGTTTTTTTTTTTTTTTTTTTGAGTAAATGGTGTGCATCGAATTAATAATTTGTTTACAGGGCTACAGAAATGAATATTTGTAAGGTATGTTGTTTTTTATAATATTTGTTTTGGCAATTTATAAACTAAGTTTCCTCCATCAGAAATGTATATCATTATAAAGCTATGCAATTAGTGTACAGGCATGTTAATAAATAAAAAGGAGAAATATTAATGTACAATACCAAAAAAACCCTTTTATTTTGGGTGGGGGTGGGGGGGGGAGAGGCAGCTATCTCCTATATTATTAAAATCTGTGCGCGTGTGTGTGTGTGTGTGTCTGTCTGTCTGTCTGTCTGTCTGTGAGAAACGGCTTGACGCAGCTAAAGCTCCGCCGCTAAAGGTCGCACGGACTTCGAACAGGTACCGTCGGACAGAGAATTTATCGCAGATCAGGGTTATCTAATTTGCTAAACGATGCGACCCTAATTAGCGGAGATATTAATTAAAACGTCGACCATTGTCTAACGAAAAATGACCCAGAATTCACGATTAAATGCTTAAAAAGCGACATTTTTATGGAAAAAGTGGAAAATAAATTAGAAATATCAGTCGTATCGTTACAAACAAGATATCATTGGAAAGGGCTTTTTTTTCTCAATCCGATGATTTAAACGGCTTATCGATCGGACAATTAGATTTTTTAAAATTAAGTAAACTATAAAAAAATGTTGGCAACGAATCACAAGAATGTTATCTTTGCAGACATTAAGTCTACAGCAGTCTTCAACGGAAACACATATGGTATTTAATGGAGTCACGTGTTTCGTAGTGCGATTAAAAATTACAATTTTCTATTTTCTTCAATTTTTCAAATTTTACATATTTTATTTAGTATATATTATTTACACCACAAAACAAACTTGCATTTCAAATTTCATCCATTTTCGTCAATAAACAAAAGATTTACATTTTAATTGCAAATTAAATTTTATCTTTACACGCCGGACATTTTTGCAATATTCTAATAAGCGTATTTCAATTTCTAATTACGATTGATTTATTTTTTATACATCATACGAAAGATATTTTAAAGTTCTTTTACATAATTCAAAGTTTTCAACAGATTAACTCGTTTTGAGGTCTCCTGAATCAGTGTTCTTTCATGGCGCTGTAATATTTTCAAATTTCAATATTTCAATTTCTAATTATGATTAAATTATTTTTAATACATCATTCGAGAGATATTTTAAAGTTCTTTTAAATTATCGAAAGTTTTCACCACATTTTAATTGCAAATTAAATTTTATTTTTACACGCCGGACATTTTTGCAGTATTCTAATACGGGTATTTCAATTTCTAATTACGATTGATTTATTTTTTTATACATCATAAGAAAGATATTTTAAAGTTCTTTTACATAATTCAAAGTTTTCAACAGATTTACACGTTTTGGGGTCTCCTAAATCAGTGTTCTTTCATGGCGCTGTAATATTTTCAAATTTCAATATTTCAATTTCTAATTATGATTAAATTATTTTTAATACATCATTCGAAAGATATTTTAAAGTTCTTTTAACTTATCGAAAGTTTTCACCAGAATTACATGTTTTGAGGTGTCCTAAATCAGTTTTCTTTTATGGCGTTGTAATATTTTCAATTTTCAATATTACAATTTCTAATTATGATTAAATTATTTTTAATACTTAATTCGAAAGATATTTTAAAGTTCTTTTATATTATCGAAAATTTTCACCAGATTTACACGTTTTGAGGTGTCCCGAATGAGTTTTCTTTTGTATCTCAGATACTAATTATAATAATTTCATAAGTAATACATCATTAGAAAGCTTTTTTGATTTGGAATTGAACAGTGGAATACAGAAATTTCTACCGACAGATGGCGCTGTAATATTTTCAAATTTCAATATTTCAATTTCTAATTATGATTAAATTATTTTTAATACATCATTCGAAAGATATTTTAAAGTTCTTTTAAATTATCGAAAGTTTTCACCAGATTTACACGTTTTGAGGTGTCCTAATTAGGTTTTCCTTTGCATCTCAGCTAATTGAGTTAGACCGTTCAAAATTGGTATACGTAGGTTAATTAGGAGGGGCTGAAAGGGTGGGGGAGAAATAGGCGTGCACCGCGCGCGTATCCCCTAACTTGTGCGCGCAGCGCGCACGGGACTGCGCGGCCGAAGGCAGTGGGGACCAGGTCCGACTTTTTAACCGATGAGACATGATTTTGGCTAACAATAAAAACTATTTTTGCCGTAGATAACAACAGACTGATGCAATAGGGGGAGGTTCCGGGTTCGATCCAAGGTCGCGCTCATCGCCCTAACCTTTCGGAGTTTTCCGTGGTTTCTTCCGAAACTAGCTTAATTACAATTTTTAAGCTCAACCCAGTACGCAAATAAGTCATTGGGTTAAAAAAAAGTAAACATATATAAATAAAAATAACTAACAGTGAAAAAGTAATCTTTTTTTCAGCTATTAAAACTCATCACATCTTTTTTTTTATTAATTAAATTGAGTTTTAAATTTTAATTTGGCTAACAATAAAAACTATTTTTGCCGTAGATAACAACAGACTGATGTCTAATCTTATGTAATCCAATAGTGGGAGGTTCCGGGTTCGATTCCAGGTCGTGCTCATCGCCCTAACCGTTCGGAGTTTTCCGTGGTTTCTTCCGAAACTCAAGTAAATACGGGCTGTTATTTATTTTTTTTTCCTTTCTAAAATATCAGATTTAAATAAAAGTTTCGATTTTATCAGAATAAGATTGAACAATCGCTCAATAGGTGGCGCTGTGATCGGATTTTTTCTAAATTTTTAATATGGCAGTCGCTTAATTACAATTTTTAAGCTCAACCCACTACGCAAATAAGTCATTGGGTTAAAAAAAAAAAAAAAAAAAAAAAAGTAAACATATATAAATAAAAATAAATAACAGTGAAAAGTAATCTTTTTTCCAGCAATAAAACTCATCACATCTTTTTTTTTTTTTTTTTAATTAAATTTAGTTTTAAATTTTTATTTGGCTAATCATCACATCTTTTTTTTTTTTTTTTTAATTAAATTGAGTTTTAAATTTTTATTATGGTGGGAGATTCCGGGTTCGATCCCAGGTCGTGCTCATCGCCCTAACCGTTCGGAGTTTTCCGTGGTTTCTTCCGAAACTCAAGTAAATACGGGCTGTTATTTATTTTTTTTTTCCTTTCTAAAATATCAGATTTAAATAAAAGTTTCGATTTTATCAGAATAAGATTGAACAATCGCTCAAAAGGTGGCGCTGTGATCGGATTTTTTCTAAATTTTTAATATGGCAGTCGCTTAATTACAATTTTTAAGCTCAACCCACTACGCAAATAAGTCATTGGGTTAAAAAAAAAAAAAAAAAAAAAAAAAAAAAAAAGTAAACATATATAAGTAAAAATAAATAACAGTGAAAAGTAATCTTTTTTTCAGAAATAAAACTCATCACATATTTTTGTTTTTAATTAAATTTAGTTTTAAATTTTTATTTGGCTAACAAGAAAAACTATTTTTGCCGTAGATAACAACAGACTGATGTCTAATGTTTTCAAATCCAATAGTAGGAGGTTCAGGGTTCGATCCCAGGTCACGCTCATCGCCCTAACCGTTCGGAGTTTTCCGTGGTTTCTTCCGAAACTTACGTAAATACGGGCTAGGACTCCTTCGAAAGATCCCACGGAAAGCACCCCCCCCCCTAGGAGACATACGGACTCAATCGGCCATAAATTCTTCAACTAAGCGAAACCCTAATAGTCTTAATTTTCATCAAAATAGTTAAAGCATTTTACTTTCTGCATTTTATTTGCTATGAAGAAATGAAAATAAATATTACTGAAAGATGACTGAAAATTTTCATTTTTTTTCTTTCTTAAATATCAGATTTAAATTAAAGTTTCGATTTTATCAGAATAAGATTATAGGGAAAAAATAAATAAATAAAAATTATAAATTACCAAGTTATTAAATTACATAATAATTTAATGCAACTTATAATGAAAAAAAAGTAATAATAATAATCTCTTTTATAATAATAATTGAGAGATCACAGATAATATTTTCCTTTCTAATTCATACAACGTTGCATCTATTGCAAAATTCGATAAAATATATTACACTAAACATTTCACACAACGTATGACAGAGATATAAAACATTCAGCTTTAATTCAGCTAAAATACCGTTCATTATTGAAGTATATGACCTTGAAGTTGAATATGTCAATCTCCCTATCTCATAAGCCTCTTGGCTCTGAAATATTTCAAAAATGCCCCCATCCCAAACCGTTGATAAAACAAAATATATCTATTTCTGTTAACGGTACTATTTTACAATGGACGTTTTTACTCGATTGTTCCGAGACAAAAGTTTAGTGTTTAGTTGCGAGTTAATGGTTGACTCGATTATTTTTTCTCGTGATTGCGATTGTATGGATCGTTGAAGCATCTCGGAATCAATTTATCCAACAGAGGTCGCTATTCGTAATTATATCTTTTTAAGTTAATGTCACATATTCATGATTCTTTTAATGTTCAACTCCTACATTCAATTTAACTCAAATTGCTTTTGAAATAAATTAGATTGTTATCATTATTGTGCTATTCGCAATTAATATCAAAACTACGATTGAAAAATGGGGACGTTTGGTCACCTTAGTAGGTGTCAGTTTCACGTAACTCACTGTTCGACTGCATGAACTCCATGATTCTTTTCTCCAAATAAAAGTTTAACTTTTCTGTGTGGCAACGCAACAACTTTGCACTTATCGAGTTTTGCTTGCCGAAATTCGTTGTGTTTCATTTTCGCTCTTCTGACTTATTCTTTTACTTTAATATAATTTTTTTTTTATTTCTTTTATGAAGTTATATTTTTATTTATATGATTTATAAAGCCAGATTTTGTACCTTTCCGATCATCTAATATTTATTTTCAGGTGAGTTTTAAAAGTATCAGAAAATCTAACTATTATTCTTTGCCAATCTTTCTTTGTTTTAATTGATAAATTTGTATCAGATTTGCACTTTAATGCCTGTTTAAACTCACTATGTAAATTATGTTTACATATCTTTACACATGTATCAGCTTTCTCTCACCAGAAAATTGTTAGGTGTCTAATTGGTTCGGTTAATTTTACATCTTCCGATCACTTTATTTCCAAAAAGTGTATGTAAGTAATGGGTAATGGAAGTCTTGTATTTACATATTTTCAAATAGGATGTGTGATGTTTTGAATTAAATTCCTATTACAAAGGCAGTGGGGACACGGTGAGTCTTTTAACCCGATGAAAAATGATTTTCTTTTTTAATTTCTGTTCTTAAGAATAAACTTTGAGTTCAGAACATCTCTTCTTATTTATAACTAAATTTCAATAATTAAATATTTCATTTTGGTTTGTTGTTTAAATAAATAGTTGTATAAATATCAATACAAAAAACCCTTAACGGGTTAAAAGTTTGTGACGCAGCACTGTGTTTCGCAGCACTGCACTTTATGGCTATAAGAATTAGAAATACGGGTCTTAAAAATAATGATATCAAATTTTCTTTGACGCTTTGCTATTAATTAAAAATTACATAGATTTTCTTATTTGAATTTGCTTTTTTCTTCTATTTATTTTTACAGTGTAAACGCTATTTTCAACATAAAATAATATATAACATTTACTCACCGATAACTTTTCATTCACATCTCTTATAATATTAAAATATGTGTTTTAAAAGAAATGATATGAAATTCCAGCAACGCAGTGAATTTATTACACTAAATGATTTGTTCTTAAATTCCACTGCAATTATTTTGTTTTGCATATTAAAGTGTATTTGCATGATTTGTTCTTAAATTCCACTGCAATTATTTTGTTTTGCATATTAAAGTGTATTTGCACATTGAAATATTGCTTTTAATTTTCTAATACACAGTCAAATATATCACTTTCATTAAGTTTATATTATGTACTGAAATGTATTTACTTCAATGAATTATTTTATCTTTTTCGTCCCGCCATCCAAAACTACAACTAAAAATTTCGCAAATGTTTTCTTTGCAGCACACTATCTATTTGCATGCGTTTTCAATTAATTTGGATAAGATGGCACAAAATAAACATTTTCATAAATTTTAGTTACAGTTTTGGATAGCGTGACGTAAAAGATAAAATAATTCATTGAAATAAATACATTTCAGTACATAATATAAACTTAATGAAAGTGATATATTTGACTGTGTATTAGAAAATTAAAAGCAATATTTCAATGTGCAAATACACTTTAATATGCAAAACAAAATAATTGCAGTGGAATTTAAAAACAAATCATTTAGTGTAAATTCACTGCGTTGCTGGAATTTCATATCATTTCTTTTAAAACACATATTTTAATATTACTAGCGAGCTTCGCCCGCTAGCGGGTCAGTATTTTCAAATGAATCACTTACAGTAACTTTTAGTCTTAAGAAAAGAAATTGAAAAAAAAAAAAAAAAAAATCATTTATGAATGGGTAAAAAGTCGGGCCGTTTCCCCACTGCCTTCGTCACAACTTAAGGGATACACACGCTGCGCGCGCGTATTCCTTCCCTGACCCTTCGTGCCTCCCCAAAAAAAAAAAAAAAAAAATCTGATCGGGTAAAAAATTCCCACCGTGTCCCCACTGCCTCCGGCAGCGCAGACCCATGCGCGCACGTGTGAAGGTATACGTGCGTTGCGCGCACATATTCATTCTCAAATCAAAATTTTATTCTTAAAAATTTTTAAAAAATCATTTCTCTTCGGGTGAAAATTCGGACCGGGTCCCAACTGCCTTCGGCAGCGGAGACCCGTGCGCGCGCATAACTTAAAGGGTATGGATACACGCGCTCCGCGCGCGTATTCTTTCCCTGCCCCTTCGTGCCTGAAAAAAAAAATTCTGATCGGGTAAAAAATTTTAACGGGTCCCCACTGCCTTCGGCAGCACAGACCCATGCGCGCGCACGTGTTAAATTATACACGCCCTGCAAGCACATATTCCTTCACAAATAAAATTTTGATTCTTAAGAAAAGAAAATAAAAAAAATCATTTGTCATCGGTTAAAAAGTTGGACCGGGTCCCCACTGCTTTCGGCAGCGCAGTCCCGTGCGATTGTATTCGACACTGTTTTTCAAGAGTTTGTATTAACTTCGGAAACATACTTTTCTAAAATCAATTAAATTCAATTAATGAAAAAATGAACAACTTTATTAGCTTTTCATATAATACAAAATGAATTTAAATCAGTTTGATTTAAAGTTGTTTTCCTAAAAGAATTGCAACTTTTATAATCTAAATCAGTTTGATTTAAAGTTGTTTTCCTAAAAGAATTGCGACTTTTATAATCTAATGCAAACACAAGTTCCTGTAACAATCTTTGTGTTATCAGTAATTTTAAGCAAGGCAAAATCATTTAATTTAGTATAATTAATAATCGTTATTGTTGCTGGATTGGTTATCAATCGTGGTTATTGTTGGTCGACTTTTAACTTTTTAAACTGATTAATTGATTAGTTTTGCAAAGTGAAAACAATTACTTACTGTAATTTTACTTAATTTTTTGGGTTTTAGTTAAAAAATTAAAACTACCTCAATTTACAGTCAGCAGTTTACCTCGTAACACTTTTAATGTTTTATGGATATTAGGTAGGAAGGCTATATTAAAAAAAAAAAAAAAAAATGTGATAGTTAAAAAAAAATAATAATAATCTATAATAATAAATGGAAAGGTTTGTCTGTCTGTTCTTTTATACGTTCAGCCCCTATTGTACGCAGAAGTACAAGAATTGACATACGGATGCTCTGGAGCCTTTCTGATGTTTTCCTCGAAACAGAATTTAAAAATCTTAATTAGTTTCGGAGATATTAATTAAAATGCTGACCCATATCGATCGCGAAAATGACCAAAAATCCTTATTGCTTAAAAAGAGGCATTCTATCAGCATTCAGCAGACGATTTTAATAGCTGTCTCTAACGGGAAAAAAAACATGTGCAAGTCATTAATGTCACATGATCTTTAACTGGGGTTAAAAATTGCAAATTTCAAAGTGCTTCAAATTTTCTTTTTCGTACACAACACTTAATATACAACCTATTCAGCACAAAACCAACCTGCAGTTAAAATTTCATTAATAAACAAAGCAGTTACATTTTAATTGCTAATTAAATTTTATTCTAACACGTAATCTATCTTTCAATAGACGATAGGAGTTTCCATAGCAACAAAATACATTTGAAGAAACTAAAAAATACTTTTTCTTTTTCTTTTTACTTCCATTACCCGACTACCGTGGTATATATATATAGGTTTTGGCGAAATAAAAAATATTTATTTTTCTTTTTACTTCCATTAATAAAACTACCGTAGATTATGGAATTAGAGATTTCACGTGATTTACATGTTTTAGAATGTCCTAGGTTTTCTTTTGTATCACAGCTACTAATTAAAATAATTTCATAAGTAACACATTATTTGAAAGCTTTGTTGATTTGGAATTGAACAGTAGATTACAGAAATTTCTACCGCAAGATATTTTAAAATTTCGATATTTCAAATTCCAATTAAATTATTTTTGATACATCATTCGAAAGATATTTTCAAGTTCTTTTAAATTATCGAAAGTTTTCACCAGATTTACACGCTTTGAGGTCTCCTGAATTAGTTTTCTTTTGTATCTCAGCTACTAATTAAAATAATTTCATGAGTAATGCATCATTAGAAAGCTTTTTTAGATTTGGAATCGAACAGTGGAATACAGAAATTTGTACCGCCAGATGGCGCTGTAATATTTTAAAATTTCAATATTTCAATTTCTAATTATGATTAAATTATTTGTAATACATCATTCGAAAGATATTTTAAAGTTCTTTCAAATTATCGAAAGTTTTCACCAGATTTACACGTTTTGAGGTGTCCTGAATCAGTTTTTTTTTTTGTATCTCAGTTATTAATTAAAAAAAGTTCATAAGTAATACATCATTTGAAAGCTTATTTTAGTTGACACACATTTTAAAGTACTTTTACATTATCGAAAAATGGAATTCGAGATTTCACCCGATTTACACGTTTTGAGGTGCCCTGATTAGGGTTTCTTTTGTATCTCATCTACTAATTAAAATAATTTCATGAGTAATACATCATTTGAAAGCTTTGTTGACTTGATACACATTTTAAAGTACTTTTACATTATCGAAAATGGAATTCGAGATTTCACCCGATTTACACGTTTTGAGGTGTCCTGATTAGGTTTTCTTTTGTATCTCAGCTACTAATTAAAATAATTTTATAAGTAATACATCATTAGAAAGCTTTTTTGATTTGGAATCGAACAGTGGATTACAGAAATTTCTACCGCCAGATGGCGCTGTAATATTTTCAAATTTCAATATTTCAATTTCTAATTATGATTAAATTATTTTTAATACATCATTCGAAAGATATTTTAAAGTTCTTTTAAATTATCGAAAGTTTTCACCAGATTTACACGTTTTGAGGTGTCCTGAATCAGTTTTCTTTTATATCTCAGCTACTAATTAAAATAATTTCATAAGTAATACATCATTAGAAAGCTTTTTTGATTTGGAATCGAACAGTGGAATACAGAAATTTGTACCGCCAGATGGCGCTGTAATATTTTAAAATTTCAATATTTCAATTTCTAATTATGATTAAATTATTTGTAATACATCATTCGAAAGATATTTTAAAGTTCTTTCAAATTATCGAAAGTTTTCACCAGATTTACACGTTTTGAGGTGTCCTGAATCATTTTTTTTTTGTATCTCAGTTATTAATTAAAAAAAGTTCATAAGTAATACATCATTTGAAAGCTTTGTTGACTTGATACACATTTTAAAGTACTTTTACATTATCGAAAATGGAATTCGAGATTTCACCCGATTTACACGTTTTGAGGTGTCCTGATTAGGTTTTCTTTTGTATCTCAGCTACTAATTAAAATAATTTTATAAGTAATACATCATTAGAAAGCTTTTTTGATTTGGAATCGAACAGTGGATTACAGAAATTTCTACCGCCAGATGGCGCTGTAATATTTTCAAATTTCAATATTTCAATTTCTAATTATGATTAAATTATTTTTAATACATCATTCGAAAGATATTTTAAAGTTCTTTTAAATTATCGAAAGTTTTCACCAGATTTACACGTTTTGAGGTGCCCTGAATCAGTTTTCTTTTATGGCGTTGTAATATTTTCAAATTTCAATATTACGATTTCTAATTATGATTAAATTATTTTTAATACATCATTCGAAAGATATTTTAAAGTTCTTTTATATTATCGAAAGTTTTCACCAGATTTACACGTTTTGAGATGTCCTGAATTAGTTTTCTTTGTATCTCAGCTACTAATTAAAATAATTTCATAAGTAATACATCATTAGAAAGCGTTTTTGAATTGGAATGGAACAGTGGAATACTGAAATTTCTACCGACAGATGGCGCTGTAATATTTTCAAATTTCAATATTTCAATTTCTAATTATGATTAATTGATTAGTTTTGCAAAGTGAAAACAATTACTTACTGTAATTTTACTTAATTTTTTGGGTTTTAGTTAAAAAATTAAAATTACCTCAATTTACAGTCAGCAGTTTACCTCGTAACACTTTTAATGTTTTATGGATATTAGGTAGGAAGGCTATATAAAAAAAAAAAAAAAAATATGTGATAGTTAAAAAATAATAATAATAATAATTAAAGAAAAAAAATCCTCCTTTGTAATGGAAATAAACAACCTTGAATCCCATTTGAACCTCAATGTCATTTAATAGTTTGAATAATATAATTCACCAAAAAAATATTCCTGAAAATGTTATGACATATTTTTTAGAGTCGTGTATACAAAATTTACAATGTATTATTAATTTTTAATTTAAAGTTTGCAGATGCATGGTAATTTAATTTTATATCAATATTATATGTAAGAAATAAGTTTATACAAGTTAAGGAGAATTTTTTTTTTTTTTTCTTCTAGAGTAGCTTTTATTGTTATATTCATGCCTCCTCCCTACTGTTAAATTTAAGAAAAAAAGAAAGAAACAATTATTATTTTTTAGGTATAGATTTGATTTAAAAGAAAAAAATAAATAAAAAATAGAAAAATCTTTAAAATGTGAAACTTTTATACTGGTATTTAAGTAGCATAGTGTTTTAATAGAAATTTAATGACCAGAATAATTTATGAAATAATAGACTGTATAATTATTAATTTATTTTACCAGTATGTTTTGCAGAAATATATTATTTTGTAAAATTAAGTATTATAATGTGAAGAAAAAAAAATAATTAATTAATATTTTTAAAAATATATTATGGGTTTAAATTTAAGTCAAATAAAAGATGTATTTTACTTTATTTAATTTTAATACTTATTTTACTAATTTTAATTCTGTTTTCAGAGTTTTTCCCAATGCATTTAAGTGTTTGGTAACAGAGTTTTTTTTTTAAATTTTATTACAATATTATTTTATAAAGGTAAAAAAAATAAATAAATAACAGAAAACATGAAATTTTAGATTTGGATTTGATATAATTATAATTATTATAATCTTTGTAAAATATTTCATTTACATACTATATTTTAGGAATTTAACTTTAAAAAAATCTTAATCTATTCAAATTTTTTTACAGCTCAACATTGCGTATGTATGTATATGTATATATATACTAGAAATTTAATGAGCAAATTAATCAATTAATTATTCCTTTTTTTTTTTTTTTTTTTTTTTTTTTTTTCAGGATTTTTTTATTCATAGTTTAAGTGATTTATCAATTAGTTAAAAAAAATACATATATTTGCATACGATTGTGATATTATCTATCAATTTTATGAAAGTAAAGAAAAAGGTTTTTGCTGTTGCAATCACTTTTTAAAATAAAACCAATTTTGAAAGTTAACGCCGTATCAACTTGAAAACAATGTGAACTGAATGAATATTTTTGATAAAAAAATATTATATAAAATACAAATACCTAAATAAATAACTCATTTAATTTTTATATTAAAGAAAGAAAAATATTTTATTTTTGTATTAAGTTTATTTTTTACACTAACTGCCGATAGATGGAGCCAAATTACCTATCTGAGATTGAATATTTCAAATGGAAGCGAAGTCTGTATTGTATGCATCCGCGAACATTCCAAACCGGATTACATTCTTTTCTTTTGAGTGATGCGAAAGATAAGAGTGTAATCCGCGAGGTAATATAGTTCCATTTTTAAAGTGAAATATATAAAAAACAAGAGTTTTTTGGGAAAAACGGAGCACGTCACGATTCTGAGACAAAAGAAATTAATATCATATTACAATTTCATGAAATTTGTCCGAGCGGTTTTCGAGAAAAAAAAGTTACACAATTACCATTTTTCCTTTGAAGTCTTAAATTGCAATTCCAGATCTCAAAATATATAGAATGTGGATGTGTGAAACTTTCAGGATAGCATCAGACAGAAGAAAAGAGATTATTCTGAAAATATTAGATCAGAATATTTCTAATTTGCTGAGATATTAAGTGTCGGCGTTTCCAAATTCCCTTCATGTTAAATTAGCTGTATATATGGTGTCGCAGGTAAGCTTCGTTTCAGCTTTGCTGCGTCACGGAGACACGGCCGTGTCTCATGATTTGCCTTAAATTACCAGGGTTGCCAAAGAAAACCCGGGTTTTTTGGGCAAAATGGAATTTCTTTTTGCAACAAGCTAATAATGCATAGTATATGTGTTATTTTGTTTTATATAAAAACATACATAGTTTAGTAAACACTAAACAAGTAATTTTGATCAATAAAACTGATACTACTGTATCTGTATTGTTTTAACATGTTTATACATAATCATCAGAAAGCGATTTTATCCAGTAATATAAGTAATTATTTTAAAAATACGATTTTAAAAAGGCAAAATTGTTCAGAATTACAAGGACATTTTGTTGCTCGCACAGGATTATTTTTGTTTCAAGATTTTTCTTCACATATACTACATATTTTTTTATCTTCTAATTATCACAATATAATCTACTTAACAAATCTAAGCATTATTTTAATTAGGGAATATATAATAGGCATAGAGGGAATTTTACAAGATGGAAATTTAGTTCACAAATTATTTTTATTTTTAAAAAATAAAGAAATAATGTAATATTTACATATTTTCAAATAGGATGTGTGATGTTTTGAAGTGATTTTTCATATAAAAAATAAATAAATATATCCACTTTTAATCCAACTAAAGCTTTAAATTTTTCAAATCAAAATCAAAACTGTTTTTCTTTTCACTGAAGAAGTTTTCACTTGATCTAAATCACAATTTTTTTTATCTAAAAAAAACTAAACCAAAATTGTTCCTGTCTGTAAAGTTTAAACCTAAAATTTTCTCCAGTGTGTTATCATTAGATGATTTAATAAGACAGGAATAAACAAAAGCAAGTATCTGTCAGAGATTTCATCATGTGCCTGAAAATAAGAGATATGTAGCTAAGTATTTGATGTACTTCTTCCTTATGAAAAGGTCATACAAAAAAGATAAAATTAATCTATTAATTATACTAGCACATATGGTGACTTATCCAAATTATAAAGATGTAAAAACCTCCAAAAATGCTGAAGAGCAGCTAGCTTTAGAATGGCAATAGAATATTCACGATGGCTATGTGATATCATTAATGACTTTGCAGATATTTGATAACGATTATTATCAGCTTTAATTATTATTATTATTATCAGCATTACCAAATTCATTACCTGCTAGCTCAACATCAGTTGAGCGACTTTTTTCCAACATTTTGGTTTGTCCAAAACCCAGTGGCAGAAACACCGCAGCACGGCAACATAGTCGGATACACAGAAAAGCGGCTTGCGTGCAGTTTTTGTCTGCACTGATAAAAAAATTTGTCTGCAACTTTCGAATAACAATTCACTTAAAAAAAATTTCTGTATCAAAACTAAAACTTTTATTATTTATATTGTGTTGTATCAAACATTGCTATAAAATATTTAATTGAATAAGATGAATTGAATGAATACGCACAATTGCTTATACTATATTGTTCTGCAGTAAAATTGTGTTCGTGTATTGTTGCAGGAGACCACCACTGATGTTAAGCCCCCCCCCCCCCCAATCAACTTTCAGACTTTTTGAGTGTAAGCCATTTTCACCTCCTGATTACACGCAAATTTTGCAGACAGATTATGAAATTTTTGCAGACAGATTATGAAATTTATAAAGACTCTCAGACAGCTACAAAACTTTCTGCCACTGAGGTCCAAAACAAAATTCGTGACAGATTAGGGAACAACAAAACTGAAAAAAATAGTACAGTGCCACCAATTATTGAAAAGTAAATGTGAAGAAGACTGCTAGAAATTATATATTTGTTTGAAATTTTGTCTGAAAAACCTCTTGTATGGAAAATAAACCATCGTTAAAGTATTTTTATTCTGCTCTATTGTTTATCTTCCAGCCATTTCTGCTGTATTTAATAAAAAAGATAAAACTTTTGCTTTTAAATTATGAATGTAAACTTATTTTTCGCTATTATCTTGCAATTGTTATTTTCTTTTCATTATTATATAACTTTAAATTATTTCTTAGTATATTCAATTCTGAATTAAGGAAATTTAAAATATTAAAGTAAATATTGATTGATATTTTGCCCAGCAGGGAAAATGGGTATCTACCCAGGCAGCAAATCTGACAACCCTGCATACAAGGCTGTAATTTTATGTTTCTTTTAAATTTCATCAATTTTTTAAATTCTTCAAGTTACACATAATTCATAACGCTGTAATTCTTCGGTTATTGTGTTTTTTTAATGTTACATTGTTTCGTGGGAAGGGGAAATGTAGAAAAAATGCGGGAGTTTCAAAGAAAAACCCAGAATGCCTTTATTCTTATTATGATTTGCAGATTTTCACATTTGAAAAACACCTTTAATCTTTTATATTTTGCATATTTTCAAACAAAAATGGGGGTGGGCGAGAGAAAAATATGTAGAAACAAAATGGGACTTTCACAGATAAGCAAAACACAACGTCTTTATTCTTTTATATTTTGCAGATTTTCATTTTTCAATTTTTTCTGCTCACTCTTCATACTGAGGATTTTTAACATTATATAGCCCGGAATTACCTAACTTTCAGAGAAAACCATGGACAACTCACATGCAATTCTTTTTCTAAAAATCTTTCTATTACTTTTGTATCTCAGCTTCTAATGAACATATTTTCATAAGTAATATGTAATTTTATAAGTTACTTCATTTTGAATTTAACAGTACATGTTGCAAATCTCTAAGTGTATCAAATTCATACTTCTCTCAAAGCTACAAACATCAGATTTTTTTTTAGCCTAAAACATAATTCCCTTAATAAAATTACATTTTTTGTCTACTTATTTCAAGCATATACATTTATAACCTAACTCACTCTATATTTATATCGCACACTTTCTTTTTTCATACACAGCCATGCCAAAAAGAAAAAAAAAATCCATTACTGGCGACGAACAACGTCGTCGCCGAAATGAAGCTCAAAGACAAAGGCGAGCAAGACACGCTGAAGATGAAGCTTCAATATCAAGGCAGCCCAGAGAGGAAACAACAGTATCAAGGCAGCCTGAAAATGAAACAACATTTTTAAGACAGGCTGAAGATGAAACATTTCCAAGACAGGCTGATGAAGAAGCAATACCTGTAAGCCAGCGTGAAGATGAAGCAACAGGTGCAAGGGAGCACGGAGATGAAACAATAATTGGAGCCCAACCTGGAGATGTAGCAACAGTTCCAAGGCACCCAGGAGATGAAGCAACAGTTGCAAGGCAGTCAGGAGATGAAGCAGCAGTTGCAAGGCAGCCAGGAGATGAAGCAGCAGTTGCAAGGCAGCCAGGAGATGAAGCAGCAGTTGCAAGGCAGCCAGGAGATGAAGCAACTGTTTCAAGGCAGACAGGAGATGAAGCAACTGTTGCATGGCAGCCTACAGCTGAAGCTGAAGTAAATCAAGAGAATGCAATCAGAAGAAATGCACATAAACAATATATGAAGCAAGTCCGCGCACAAGAATCAGATGAACATGCATGCAGTAGAAGAATGGCAGATGCCAAACGCCATCGTCTGGCACGGAAACAAGAAACTGAAGAGGACACTCAAAGAAGGAGAAATGCTGACCGACAAAGGAGGAGTGAAGCTCGGGAAGAAGAAACTGAAGAGGACGCTGAAAGAAGGAGAAATGCTGACCGACAAAGGAGGAGTGAAGCTCGGGAAGAAGAAACTGAAGAGGACGCTGAAAGAAGGAGAAATGCTGACCGACAAAGGAGGAGTGAAGCTCGGGAAGAAGAAACTGAAGAGGATGCTGAAAGAAGGAGAAATGCTGACCGACAAAGGAGGAGTGAAGCTCGGGAAGAAGAAACTGAAGAGGATGCTGAAAGAAGGAGAAATGCTGACCGACAAAGGAGGAGTCAAGCTCGGGAAGAAGAAACTGAAGAGGACGCTGAAACAAGGAGAAATGCAAACCGACAAAGGATGATTGAAGCTCGGGAAGAAGAAACTGAAGAGGACGCTGAAACACGGAGAAATGCAAACCGACAAAGGATGATTGAAGCTCGGGAAGAAGAAACTGAAGAAGACGCTGAAACAAGGAGAAATGCAAACCGACAAAGGATGATTGAAGCTCGGGAAGAAGAAACTGAAGAGGAGACCAACAGGAGAAGAACAGAAAATGCAGAACGACAGCGTCTCGCACGTACCGAAGAAACAATACCTGTGAGAGAGGAAAGGCTTCGTACAAACAGAAACCGTCGATCAAGAATAAACACTCTTCATAACATCGGAAGAATTCAGAGTACTACTGACATAAACCAGCACAGTTGTGGAACTATGGAAGGTTGCTGTCTGTTATGCACTGCACTGTTCTTCCCATCTGAAAAGAACACTAGAGGAAGGTATGTGCATTGTTGTCATGGTGGAAAAATCGTCGAGCCAGAAAGATTGTACCCCGAAGATATGAAGAAATTAATAACGGGTGAACATCCTTTTTCAGCAGAATTCCTTACAAATATACGGGTCTACAATTCTGCCTTAAGTTTCGCATCATTGGGTGCTAACATCGATTTGCCTGCAGGTACAGGTCCTTACTGCTTTAGAATACATGGAGCCATATATCACAACACTAGCCACCTTCGCCCTACTCGCCCAGGAGAGGAAAAGTATGCACAGCTTTACATTCTGGATTCTGATCAGGCGCTACGACAGAGAATGAGACTACCTGTAAATCAGTGTTTAAATGAGGAACTATTGACATTGTTGGACTCTATCATTAGGAATGTTAATCCATACGCCCAAGGATACAAGATGATTAAGGAGTTGGAAGAAGAAACACTCAGTGTACAAGGTGTCGACAGTGTCACAGATATCAGAATGTACATCAAGGGAGATGTCACTCCAGGTGAACACAGGGGACGTTACGAAACTCCAAAACAAAATGAAGTTGCAGCTGTGTTCAAGTCGTCCGATGGTGCTCCTTCCAACAACAGAGACATCGTGATATATCCGAGACGCAGTGGACTCATCAACATCAGTACCCTCAATTTTAACTTGGAACCGATGACGTATGCTTTATTTTTCCCACATGGCGAGCAAGGTTATAGGATCAACCAGGGTCATACAGAGCTTCAGTTCTACAGCCATAGAATTTCTATCAAGCGTGATTGCTTCAATCCCATTTTGTATGGCCAAAAGTTATTTCAGCAGTACGTCGTCGATGCCTACGTGAAGATTGAAGGAAACCGACTGTGGTATCTAAAGACAAAACAAAAGGACTTGAGAGTTGACACCTACATTGGTCTGTCCGACCACATTCACAGAATTGCAGAACGGGCAGGTGCAAGGTGCGGAGTGCCCGTCATACTACCTTCGACTTTCACAGGAAGCCCAAGATACATGCAGCAGAACTACCAGGACGCCATGGCTATTGTGCGAGACTTTGGCAAGCCAGATCTGTTCATCACATTTACATGCAACCCAAAATGGCCAGAAATTCAAGAAAACCTCTTGCCAGGACAAAGAGCATGTGATCGTCCCGACATTGTCGCCAGAGTTTTTGACATCAAGAAGACTGCTCTACTCGATGACTTGAAGAAGAATCATGTTCTTGGAGTGACTGTCGCAGACATACATGTCATAGAATTTCAAAAGAGAGGACTGCCACATATGCACCTACTGCTCATTTTGGATGAAGAAGACAAACTGAGAGATGCAGAAGCCATCGATACGTTGGTGTGTGCTGAAATACCAGACTGTACCGTCGACCCCATTCTCTTCGACACAGTGAAATCTTCTATGATTCATGGCCCATGTGGCACACTGAACCCTAATTCACCGTGTATGGTTGATGGTGTCTGTTCAAAAGGGTTTCCCAAAGACTTTAAGGAAGAAACTGTCGACAACTATAAAGGATATCCAGTGTACAGAAGAAGAAACGATGGCAATTTCATTCTGATCAGAAATGACGTTATTGACAACAGGTGGGTCGTTCCTTACAATCCTTTCCTCACAAAGAAGTACAATGCGCATATAAACGTCGAAGTTTGTAGTTCAGTCAAGTCAGTCAAGTACCTCTTCAAGTACGTGTACAAGGGACATGATGCAGCTAATGTAGTCATTGAACAGGCTGGCCAAGGAACAGTTGTCTGGGATGAAATCAAGAACTTCCTAAATGCCAGGTATCTTTCTGCTCCCGAAGCTGTATGGAGGATTTTTGAAAAGAAGATGCACGACCAGTCGCACTCTGTCATCAGACTCCCAGTTCACCTCGAAAATATGCAGTCGGTGTATTTTACAGAGACAGAAGAGAGAGAAGCTCTGCAGAGGGCTGCACAAAGAAACACTATGCTCACCGGTTGGTTCGACCTCAACAGCAGATTTCCGGAAGCCAACGAGTATGTGTATGCAGAAATTCCAAAACACTTCGTTTGGAAAAATAAGACGTGGCAAAGACGTGTCAGACTCGCCGACAAGATCATCCCAAGAATGTATTCTGTTAGTCCAAAAGACATTGAGAGATTTCACCTGCGAATGCTGCTGTGTCACATAAAGGGAGCCAAGAGTTTCGACGAATTGAGGAGATTTGAAGGCGTGCAGTACTCTACCTTCAAGGATGCCTGTCGCGCAAGAGGACTGCTTCAAGACGACGAGGAATGGAGAAACTGCCTCACTGAAGCAGTCAGCTTTCAAATGCCATCCCAGCTCAGACAGCTCTTTTCATTCATCTGTGTGTTCGGAAACCCGACGGAACCCAGTGTGTTGTGGGACAGTTTCAAGGATTCGCTCTCGGAAGACTTTGCCAGGACCTACTCTACAGAGGACAGCTGCAGCCTCGCACTCAGGAGCATACAAGACCACTTAGCGGTCCACAATCTTTCCCTTACTGATCTTGGTCTCCCCGAGCCATCACCCACTCTTATGCCAGTACCAGCTGATCCACTCTATGACATCCAGTTTGAAATGCGACAAGCACAGCAGTTGAAAGACATGCTAAACAATGAACAGAGAATAATCTACGATGCCGTTTTGTATGCTGTGGAAGACGATAATCACAACTCTCCAAAGACTTTCTGCGTGAATGCATTTGCTGGAACGGGAAAGACTTTTCTTTTCAAGACCATTCTTCATGCCGTTCGTGCAAAAGGATACATCGCCGTACCAGTTGCATGGACGGGAATCGCTGCAGCCCTGTTGGACGGAGGAAGGACTGTTCATTCGACATTCAAGCTACCTATTCCTGTAGTGGAGAATTCTTCATGTCGCATCAAACATGACAGTGCTGAAGGAAATCGCCTGATGAGTGCCAAGCTCTTTATATGGGATGAATGCACAATGACACCCAGCCATGCCCTCGATGCTGTAGATAGGCTCCTCAGAGATCTGACGCGACTGGATGTACCATTTGGAGGTAAAACTTTACTTTTGGGAGGCGACTGGAGACAAACTCTGCCCGTCATTTCACACGGAAATAAAACAACTGCTTTGGAGACCTGCCTCAAGAACTCTTCTGTGTGGAGCCACTTCAGACAGTTCACTCTGACCAGGAATATGAGACTACAGCCGGAAGAGCAAGAGTTTTCACATTGGTTACTTCAACTCGGAGATGGGACTCTAAGAAACGACAGTGGGTTGGAAGGAGACATCATTGAAATTCCACCTACATGTGTAGTCAACGGCCCAATAGTAGATGAAATTTTCCCCAGCATGACTATCCAGACAGAAGACTTTGCCGAAAGAGCCATTCTGTGTCCAAAGAATGACGAAACACTGAAACTAAACGAAGAGATTTTAGCAAGATTTCCAGGTAACGTCTACACATCCTATAGTGCTGATTCAATAGTTTGCGACAACGAAGAAGAGCAAGATACATACCAGTTGGATTTTGTCCACAGTCTTACACCGTCAGGAATGCCTCCGCATCGCCTAAATTTGAAAGTTGGTGTCATAGTCATGCTTCTGCGTAACATCAATGCAGCCAAGGGACTCTGCAACGGTACACGTCTCATCATTAGAAGGATTATGAGGAATGTTTTAGATTGTGAGGTCATCTCTGGACAAAATGCAGGATCGACAGTTTTCATACCTAGAATAGATCTCTCTCCTTCGGATTCCAACTTGCCCTTCCAACTCAAGAGAAGACAGTTCCCCATCAGATTGTCTTTCTGCATGACTATCAACAAATCGCAGGGTCAAACTCTAAAGAAGGTTGGAATATTCTTGCCTAAGCCTGTGTTCGGCCACGGAATGCTCTATGTTGCTTTTTCCAGGTGTACCTCGATGGACAACGTTCGTGTCAAAGTTCAAGAGACTATCAAGCAAGGCCATTTAATCCAGAATTCGAATAAAGTTTTTACAGAAAATGTTGTTTACAGAGAGGTTCTACAGTAACAAGTTTGATATACATTTATTCTGCAGTACAAAATTTATATTTCACAAACAGTGAGTTCTATATGTAAACGTTCTTTTTTTATTTGGAGATGTTTCAAAATATATATTTTGTGATTTTTTTTTTTTTTTTTTTTTTTGGAGCTGACTATGCAAATTTTATACTATATATATATTTAATGGAGTAGCTAATTTATTGTTTGGAGATCACTATGCAATTTTTCTATTTTATATGTACTTTGTTCCTTTATTACATATTTTACTGATCTATGTCCAATTGTATATGTATGTACATTCACTTTTTTGAAAGGTAACTTCAATTGGAACCATTCATTGCATAGCTCTACAACTTTAATATTGTTAACTGTTTTTCACAAATTCCAAATATTTATTAATACATTTTAAATTATTATTACAATTTTTCTTTTCCCATGCCTTATTTCATCCTTCATAAATTTTACTTTTAAAGTCATTTTTTTTATTTCGAGATGTTTCAGAATATATATTCTGGCAATTTTATTTTATTTATTTATTTATTTATTTATTTTATTTTTTTTTGGAGGGGGGGGTGACTATGCAAATTTCATACTTTATGTATTATATATAAAAGGAATAGCACATTTATTTTGGGAGATGCCTATACAATTTTTCTACTTTATATGCACTTTCTTCTTTTATTACATACTTTACTGATCACAAACAGCGAGTTCTATATGTAAATGTTATTTTTTTATTTGGAGATGTTTCAAAATATATATTCTGGGATTTTTTTTTTCTTTTGAATTTTTGGAGCTGACTATGCAAATTGCATACTACATATATATAATGGAGTAGCTAATTTATTTTTTGGAGATCACTATTCAATTTTTCTACTTTATACGTACTTTCTTCCTTTATTACATATTTTGCTGATATATGTCCAAATGTATATGTATGTACATTCACTTTTTTGAAAGGTAACTTCAATTGGAGCCTTTCATTGCATAGCTGTACAACTTTAATATTGTTAACTGTTTTTCACAAATTCCAAATATTTATTAATACATTTTAAATTATTATTACAATTTTTTGTTTCCCATACTTTATTTCACTCTTCATAAATTTTACTTGTAATGTCATTTTTTTATTTGGAGATGTTTCAGAATATATATTCTGGGAAGGTTTTTTGTTTTTTTTTTGGAGGTGACTATGCAAATTTCATACTTTATGTATATATATAAAAGGAGTAGCACATTTATTTTGGGAGATCACTATACATTTTTTCATCTTCATATGCACTTTCTTCTTTTATTACATATGTTACTGATCTATGTCCAATTGTATATGTACGTACATTCAGTTTTTTGATTAGGTATTATATACAATATTGTGAATTTCAATTGCAACCTTTCGTTGCATAGCTGTAAAACTTTCATATTTTTAACTGTTTTTTATAAATTCTAAATATGTATTAATACTTTTTAAATTATTGATTTTGTTTTTTTACATACTTTATTTAACCTTTCATAAATTTCACTTTTATGTTGTTATTCCATTTTCCAGTTCTTTTTCTAAATATTATTTTTTTATTTCTAGATGTTTCAGAATACATATAGTCTGGGGAAATTTTTTTTTTTTTTTTTTTTTTTTTTTTGGAGGTGACTATGCAAATTTCACACTTTATATATTTATGTATATATATATATATATATATATATATGTAATGGATTAGTTCATTTATTTATTGGATATCACTAGGAAAATTTCCTACTTTATATGTAGTTTGTTCCTTTATTAAAGATATCACTGATCCATGTCCAATTATATATGTATGTACATTCAGTTTTTTTAAATGTATATATAGAATATTGTCAATTTCAATTGCAATCTTTCGTTGCATACCTGTAAAACTTTCAGATTTTTAACTCTTCAAAAATTCTAAATATTTATTAATATATTTCAAATTATTTAATATTAATTATTTTAATTTTTTCTGTACATATTACTAAATTTTTACACATTTTTTAACTTGTATATTATATGTACTAATTTTTTTTTTTTTTTTTTTTTTTTTTTTCATTTTGTATGTATGTTCATTTTATTTTGTATGGTCCACTCAGACCAGTGGTTAAATTACTACCACAAAATGAGTAGCTCGAACCCAAAATTTGTGGTTTAATGCCCATGCGGTTCCAGCAGGGTGGCTGTACAAGGTTTTCAGGGTTTTCCTTGTATGAGATCGAGAATTCGGGCCACCTACCCTTTATAAGTCCTCCCTGAAGGCACTCATTTCATGACAAATTAACCAGAAAGTGATTAAGCCTATTTACCATTTTTTTTTTTTTTTTTTTTTTTTTTTTAAGTATAATCTTGCTTAGCCCATTGTTTTGTTGGCTGCATAAAATGATACTCAAAACAGGAGTAACTATTATTTTAACTATTTATTTTAACTATTTTATTTTGAGTGCAGTGGCTGTAGAAAAGTTTTACAGTTTGCCTTGCATGAAAATGTGAATTTGAATACATTACCTTTCATGAAATTTTCCATTAAGCCCCATTTATAAAAAATTAGCTACACGTCATTATCTAATGAAACAATTTTTTTTCTCTGATTGTTGGACATTGAACCACTGCCATCATAGTCATAAGAAACGTATTAGAACCTGCATTTTTTTTTTACTTGGAATGCAAAATGCAAATTTTGGAATGCAAATTTTGCATAATGTTATATGATAGAGGAATTCCCCCCCCCCCCCCCAAAAAAAAAGGGGAGAATGAAGCATACCTCCACGTGGTTCTTCCTGGAAACGTTACTTTCTTAAGTTATGTAACGGCTAAAAGGCTTCACTTTTTGGTGCTATATTTTAAATAATGCATGTTTTTATATAATTTTGTTGAAATATTTTGCAAATTATATATGTTAAATTTATCTTTAAAATTAATATTTTAAGAGACAAACTTTTTTTTTTTTTTTTTAATTTTTTACATCATTTGGCCATTGACTTCACACTTGAGTTGTGGGAAGAGGCTGGCACCTGTGCGAAAAATAAACCCCACAACTATGATACTGTGAAGTAGGCCTGCAGGTGTCAAAATGCTGAGGCATTCTGTAACTTTCATTATTATGTTACAGTATGCTGAGAGCATTTGGAAAAAGCCTAATTAAAAAAAAAAAAATATATATATTAAAAAATTGGGTGGCAATTATTTTCATTTATTAAAGTTCTTTTCTGTACCCTTAGCTACACAATATTTCACAATCCAGCGGGACACTTACATTAGGTTTACAAAGACCTCACCACAGCTGGGGTTGAGGTGAAGCCTTCTTTCTCACTGTTTCTAAATTTAAAATACTTCACACACTTTTTACATCACAGGGTCATAATTTTCACTTAGGGTCTTCCCCATTCTTAAAAACGGTTTTTTTTTTTTCGAAGAAAGTGGAATTTTCAAAGGAAAGACTTCAAATTATGCAGCAAAATATGATTTTGAAAATCTAGATGAACAGGAACAGGGTAGATGTCATCCCTGTGAAAAAAAGAGATCCAGCTAAAAAAAAAAATTTAAAAAATTTTTTATTTATTGTTTTGCTTTTTAACAGGAAAAGTTTATGGCTTCTTACGGCTAATCTCATATAATGCTTCTTCACCACCATTTTCATACAGTTCTTTGAACATTCGGAGGTGCTAAAATGGTTGTGTGATAATGCAGTACTGCTAAAATCCAAGTACTGCATAAAGGTCATATAATATATAAGAATATATATCGCTTTCTTGTGATAAGCCTTTCTCGACTATATATAACCTGTTTTTCGGCTTTAATATAGTTAAGATATTATGATTATCTTCAAGCCAAAATTCAGCGATTTGCTTATAATAATTTTTGCCTTGAGCAAATTTAATATTCTGTAAGGTTACTTTAAATCATTAAATTTTATATTTGTGCCAACACTGCCGGTAAAATCCATTTCACTTTGTAATAATGCGTTCATAGTAATACTAAAAGAAATTAATGCAAAACCGAAATGCCCGAGAATCATGCTGGCGATAGATACTTTTAAGGATTTTCTAAAGTAATGAGTTTTAACTAAAAGATATTAATTAGCGTCAACAATGGTATTATGAGAAGCGTTGCAGAAAACGTTAAAAAATACGCCCCTGATGCTTTTGTAATAGTTATTACTAACCCGTTAGATGTTATAGTTTATGTGATGCTAAAAGAAAGCCGTCTACCTCACAATAAAGTGGTCGGTATAGCAGGCGTACTTGATTCATCAAGATTTAATCTCTTCCTTGATGAACAGTTCAAAGTCTCTTCTTCTCCTATTTACTGAATAAACATATAAAAGAATTTCTTAATTTCAATTTTTAGTAAATAGCTTATATGGCTTTTAAAATTAAAATTATAAGGACTATTATACCTAAATCTTAAGAAAACTATTTTATCAATTAACTAAAAATTTAAAAACGGATTAATATTAAAAACAAGCTTTTTTAATAATATCTTTCATATTACCCCTTAAAGTTTTCATTTCTATTGCATTGGAAATAATAAGACTTTTAAAACCAATTTCACTTCTGATGTAGTTAATAACTTCTGCCGATAACGTAGCAGGATTATCAAAGTCACTTTCTAAACTAATAGATACCTTCCAGCTTACAATATAATAACTAAACCAATCAATAATTGCTACCAAATATACAAATCCTTATGCCATTCTAATATAAGTGATATATCTGTACTCCATAACCATACCTGATTTACTTTAATAATTTCAACTCCTTTTAAAAGATATGGATATATTTTATGAGTTTGATTGCGCTTACTTAAGTGCATTTTAGGTTAGATAGCTTCAATAGCCATTATTCTATAATAACGACTTACAGCATTGCGGCCGATTGTGATTCCAAATGGTACAAGGTGCTCAGACATTCTTCTCGCTCGAAAGTAAGGATGCTGTATGGTATATTTCATCAATCACTTGCATTATTTCTAAGTCTTTTGGGTAAGCCACAGGGCTTACCCAAAAATCTCATTAATGAGAAGCGGTAATATAGGCGGGACGCTTGCACATTTAATTAGCCTTAAAAATCTAGGCGATATCGTATTATTTGATGTAGCTGAAGGAATCCTGCAAGGGAAAGCACTGGATATTATGCAAGCAAATACCTTAGCAGGCTCCGATATAAAGATTAAAGGCACAGACGATTATGAGGATATTGAAGGCTCAGATGCTATAATTATTACTGCTGGTTTACCGAGAAAGCCCGGAATGAGTAGAGACGATTTAATTAGCGTCAACACTGGTATTATGAAAAGCGTTGCAGAAAACGTTAAAAAATACGCCCCTGATGCTTTTGTAATAGTTATTACTAACCAGTTAGATGTTATAGTTTATGTGATGCTAAAAGAAAGCCGTCTACCTCACAATAAAGTGGTCGGTATGGCAGGCGTACTTGATTCATCAAGATTTAATCTCTTCCTTGATGAACAGTTCAAAGTCTCGACTAATAGCGTTAGTAGTATAGTTCTTGGCGGTCCCGGCGATGCTATGGTGCCGCTTGCTAGCTATTCAACTGTCAAAGGTATATCTATACCCGACTTGATAAAAATGGGGTTATCTGCTAACGACAATTATATCGCTGTCTATATTACTTAATACTGCATAAAGGTCATAAAATATATAAGAATATATATCGCTTTCTTGTGATAAGCCTTTCTCGACTATATATAACCTGTTTTTAGGCTTTAATATAGTTAAGATATTATGATTATCTTCAAGCCAAAATTCAGCGATCTCCTTATATTATTAATTTGCTTATAATAATTTTTGCCTTGAGCAAATTTAATATTCTGTAAGGTTACTTTAAAATCATTAAATTTTATATTTGTGCCAACACTGTCGGTAAAATCCATTTCACTTTGTAATAATGCGTTCATAGTAATACTAAAAGAAATTAATGCAAAACCGAAATGCCCGAGAATCATGCTAGCGATAGATACTTTTAAGGAATTTCTAAAGTAATCAGTTTTAACTAAAAGATATTAATTATTGTCAACAATGGTATTATGAAAAGCGTTGCAGAAAACGTTAAAAAATACGCCCCTGATGCTTTTGTAATAGTTTTTACTAACCCGTTACATGTTATGGTTTATGTGATGCTAAAAGAAAACGGTCTACCTCACAATAAAGTGGTCGGTATGGCAGGCATACTTGATTCATCAAGATTTAATCTCTTCCTTGATGAAGAGTTCAAAGTCTCGACTAAATAGCGTTAGTAGTATAGTTCTTGGCGGTCACAGCGATGCTATGGTGCTGCTTGCTAGATATTCAACTGTCAAAGGTATACCTATACCCGACTTGATAAAAATGGGGTTATCTGCTAACGACAATTATATCGCTGTCTATATTACTTAATACTGCATAAAAGTCATATAATGTATCTTAAAAATTATATAGCCAGATGGTTAGAGAGATAGAATTACAATCTGTGTGTCAGGGCTTAAGATCTTTCCCTCGCCATCATTTATTTCACTATATATACTTATTCAACAAGTGTCAGAGTGTCTCCATATATGTCATTTTTAATAAAGAGTTGTTTAAAATGAAACAATCTGTTGTCCATCATCTTAATAGTCTGAAATGTCAGAGTGTGTCCACAATTCCATACATGTGTAATTTTTTCATAAATGAAATATCTTCTATAATTCAACAATTCTATAATTTATTAATTCAACTTTTTTTTTCTATATTTTCAGACACAAATGTGCTAAAAAAGATGGCTTTTGTACAAAATTTTTTAACCACGCCAAAATTTAAACCAATCACCTTTCTTTTAAGTTTTTTAAATCACAACTGTGAATGGTTTATTTTTTGCCAGTCCTAAGCCTGGATGAAGTGGGAAGGGAAAATTTTGTATATACCCGGTAAATCACTCCCTTCAGTCAAAGGCTAAAAAAAATTCAATTTTATTCAATTTTTTACTGTCACACACGATACTTAGTATACTATCTTAACACCATAGAACAAACTTTCAGTTCAAATTTCATTAATTTCGGTCCATAAAATTATTTTTTAAATTTTCTTTTCTTTAGAATAAAAACTTAACTTGAGAAGAAATATGTGCGAGCAGCGCACGTATACCTTCTTACGTGCGCACGCATGGGTCTGCGCTGCCGAAGGCAGTGGGGACCTGGTATCAGTTTTTACCTAATCAGAAATGTTTTTTTTTTTTTTTTTTTTTTTTTTTTTTTTAGGGGGGGGGGGGCACGAAGCGGCAATGAAGGAATACGCGTGCATCCTTTTACTTGTGCGTGCGCACGGGATTTCACTGCCAAAGGCAGTGGGGACACGGCCCATCTTTGTACCCGATGAGAAATGATTTTTTAAATTTTGTTTTCTTAAGAATATAAATTTGCTTTGAGAAGGAATATGTGAGCGCAGCGCATGTATACCTTCACACGTGCGTGCGACTTTTTACCCAATCAGAAATTATTATTATTTTTTTTTTTTCAATTTCTTTTCTTAAGACTAAAGACTTAAGACTAAGACTAAAGACTTAAGACTAAGTTACTCTTAGTGATTCATTTGAAAATACTGACCCGCTAGCGGGCAAAGCTCGCTAGTCTCCTATATTATTAAAATCTGTACGCGTGTGTCTGTGTGTGTGTCTGTGTGTCTGTCTGTGAGAAACGGCTTGAAACGGATAAGGCTCCGCCGCTAATGGTCGCACGGACTTCGAACAGGTACCGTCGGACAGAGAATTTATCGCAGATCTGGGTTATCTAATTTGCTAAACGATGCGACCCTAATTAGCGGAGATATTAATTAAAATGTCGACCATTGTCTAACGAAAAATGACCCAGAATTCATGATTAAATGCTTAAAAAGCGACATTTTTACGGAAAAAGTGGAAAATAAATTAGAAATATCAGTCGTATCGTTACAAACAAGATACCATTGGAAAGGGCTTTTTTTTCTCAATCCGATGGTTTAAACGGCTTATCGATCGGACGATTAGATATTTTAAAATTAACTAAACTATAAAAAAATGTTGGCAACGAATCACAAAAAATGTTATCTTTGCAGACGTTAAGTCTCCAGCTGTGTTCAACGGAAACACAGCTGGTATTCATTAAGGTCACCTGATTCGTAGTGCGATTAAAAATTACAATTTTCTATTTTCTTCAATTTTTAAAATTTTACACATTTTATTTAGTATATAATATTTACACCACAAAACAAACTTGCATTTCAAATTTCATCAATTTCCGTCAATAAACAAAAGATTTACATTTTAATTGCAAATTAAATTTTATCTTCACACGCCGGACAATTTTGCAATATTTTAATACGCGTATTTCAATTTCTAATTACGATTGATTTATTTTTTATACATCATACGAAAGATATTTTAAAGTTCTTTTACATAATTCAAAGTTTTCAACAGATTTACGCGTTTTGAGGTCTCCTGAATCAGTGTACTTTCATGGCGCTGTAATATTTTCAAATTTCAATATTTCAATTTCTAATTATGATTCAATTATTTTTAATACATCATTCGAAAGATATTTTAAAGTTCTTTTAAATTATCGAAAGTTTTCACCAGAATTACACGTTTTGAGGTGTCCTGAATCAGTTTTCTTTTATGGCGTTGTAATATTTTCAAATTTCAATATTACAATTTCTAATTATGATTAAATTATTTTTAATACTTAATTCGAAAGATATTTTAAAGTTCTTTTATATTATCGAAAGTTTTCACCAGATTTACACGTTTTGAGGTGTCCCGAATGAGTTTTCTTTTGTATCTCAGATACTAATTATAATAATTTCATAAGTACTACATCATTAGAAAGCTTTTTTGATTTGGAATCGAACAGCGGAATACAGAAATTTCTACCGCCAGATGGCGCTGTAATTTTTACAAATTTCAATATTTCAATTTCTAATTCTAATTAAGTTATTTTTAATGCATCACTCGAAAGATATTTTAAAGTTCTTTTATATTATCGAAAGTTTTCACCAGATTTACACGTTTTGAGGTGTCCTGAATTAGTTTTCTTTGTATCTCAGCTACTAATTAAAATAATTTCATAAGTAATACATCATTAGAAAGCGTTTTTGAATTGGAATGGAACAGTGGAATACAGAAATTTCTACCGACAGATGGCGCTGTAATATTTTCAAATTTCAATATTTCAATTTCTCATTATGATTAAATTATTTTGAATACATCATTCGAAAGATATTTTAAAGTTCATTTAAATTATCGAAAGTTTTCACCAGATTTACACGTTTTGAGGTCTCCTGATTAAATTTTCTTTTGCATCTCAGCCAAATGAGTTAGATCGTTCAAAATTGGTATACGCAGGTTAATTAAGAGGGCCTGAAAGGGTGGAGAAGAAATAGGCGTGCACCGCGCGCGTATCCCTTAACTTGTGCGCGCGCAGCGCGCACGCGACTGCGCTGCCGAAGGCAGTGGGGACCCGGTGCGAGTTTTTACACGATCAGAAATGATTTTTTTTTTAGGGGGCACAAAGAGTCAGGGAAGGAATACGCGCACGCAGCGCGTGTATCCCTTCAGTCGTGCGCGCAGCGCGCACGGTACTGCGCTGCCGAAGGCAGTGGGGACCCGGTGCGAGTTTTTGCACGATCAGAAATGATTTTTTTTTAGGGGGCTCGAAGGGTCAGGGAAGGAATACGCGAGCGCAGCGCGTGTATCCGTGAACTTGTGCGTGCGCAGCGCGCACGTGACTGCGCTGCCGAAGGCAGTGGGGACCCGGTCCGACTTTGTACCCGATGAGAAATGATTTTTTAAATTTTCTTTTCTTAAGAATAAAAATATGACTTCAGGAAGAATATGTGCGCGCAGCGCACGTATACCTTCACACGTGCGCGCGCATGGGTCTGCGCTGCCGAAGGCAGTGGGGACCCGGCGCGAGTTTTTACCCGATCAGAAATGATTTTTTTAGGGGGCACGAAAGGTCAGGGAAGGTATACGCGCGCGCAGCGCGTATATCCCTTAAGTTGTGCGCGCGCAGCGCGCACGGGACTGCGCTGCCGAAGGCAGTGGAGACTCGGGCCGACTTTTTACCCAATCAGAAATGATTTTTTTTAATTTCTTTTCTTAACACTAAAAGTTACTTTTTGTTTCTGTTACTGTTAGTTTTCTTTTCTTAAGAATAAAAATATGACTTCAGAAGGAATATGTGCGCGCAGCGCACGTATACCTTCACACGTGCGCGCGCATGGGTCTGCGCTGCCGAAGGCCCGGTGCGAGTTTTTACCCGATCAGAAATGATTTTTTTAGGGGGCACGAAAGGTCAGGGAAGGTATACGCGCGCACAGCGCGGGTATCCCTTAAGCTGTGCGCGCGCAGCGCGCACGGGACTGCGCTGCCGAAGGCAGTGGGGTCCCGGACCGACTTTTTACCCAATCAGAAATGATTTTTTTTTAAATTTATTTTCTTAACACTAAAAATTACTGTTAGTGATTCATTAATTTTAGTGATTCCTTTGAAAATACTGACCCGCTAGCGGGCGAAGCCAGCTAGTTTTACATAAAA